>WOAB01000555.1:0-739499 GCA_027886185.1 Rheum nobile | reverse complement strand
CTTTTCAAAAAATCCAATCCGGTCTAAACCGGATGAACACCCCTAATCATTTATCACCAGATCTACATCCTAAACAATATATGTAGATGGTGAAAAGGTAATTGGTCAAAAAACTTTGCATATGTGTCATAGCAAAATGGATGGAACTAATGACAATTTAGTTCGACTATAGTATATTGTATATTTAGATCAAATTTAGAGAAAAAAATAAAATATAAACGCACAATTATTGTTGGGATAAAAAGAAAATTGTATAAATTTTCAAATTTAAAACAAAAAACATATATAAACCCATGAAACTAACGTGATATTGAACCTCGTTCCATACATCCCTAAATGTAGACACTATTACAATAAAAATTATTTAGTACATTTTCCTAAATAATTTAACAAAATAACTACAAATTATCATATTAGGTATAATTCACTAATATAATAAGTTACATACCCGTAAAATTTAGGTTATGTAATTTTCATATCCTAAACTTGAATTATTTAATTTATCATGTCAATAAGTCAAATTATTAGTCTAGCTTTTTATCATTTCATATAAAATACTTCTTATTTTTATATGGTAAGTTGTGCTTGGTAAATAAGGAATGTATCATAACTTATTAAATAAATCTTTAATTTATATAAATTATGTTTGCTAAATAAGGATGTAAATTTAAAAAATAAAGGTATAAAGAACATTAAAATTTGACAGAATTCATATGTTAACACGTATAAAAGGTATGGGGTTGGGATGAAGAATCAGATTGGGATGAGGAATTGGGTTGAAAATGTATGAGGTTGGGAATAATAGATTTTAATTTGGTGTTTATTTTGTAATTGGGGATGAAAATTCAACCCATAAAGTGTTCTCCATTTCTTAAACTCACTCAACCCTTGAAAAATTTAGGATGTGTTTGGTATGAAGGGTTGGGGAATCAGGTTTAGGGTTGAGGAGGATTGGAGAATTCTAACCCCATACTTTAAGGGTGTGTTTGGTAGAAATGTAAAAATGGATTGGAATGATGAATTGGGTTGAGAAGGTATGAGTTTGAGAATGATAAATTTTAATTTGATATTTGGTTTATTATTGAAAATGAAAAATTAATACACAAACTCTTCACTTTTTTCCATACCAACTCAACCCTTAAAAACTTGAGGGTTTGAGAACTCGTACTTTATGGGTTGAAAAATAGATATTATACCCAAAGTCTTTCAAAACAAACAAAGGATATGGGTTTGAAATCCATCAACCCACCTCAATCCCAAATCTCATTCCTCAACCCTCCTTACTAAACACTCTCGATTGGAGAATGGGTATGATACCCAAACTCCTTTAAACAAACAAAAAGTATAGGGTTAGAATTCTCCAACCCTCCTTAACCCCAAATCCGATTTTCCAACCCCTCATACCAAACACACCCTTATGATGTTAGTGCATGTATATAGATCACCCAAGTATGATCTTTTTAACAAAAACCCACCGGATACTAGAAACCACCCAATTACTCTTTGTTAAATTGGGCCATTAGAAAAGCTTGAAAAACTTCTTCAATACAACATAAGGCTATAATCAATAGTTGTAACACTGACATAAATTAACTAATTTCTAAACCTATCAGTCACAACTTGATTTAATGATTATTTAAGTTTAAATTTTCTCGACGACGTAAAATGAGTTGCTTGTAATTTAGAGGATCATCCATGTACTACACAATGTGTCAGTTTGGTATGCAACAGTGGAAGTGAGTGGAAGTGAGTTGAAGCATTTGCTTTAACTCACACTTTAACCTTAATGTCATCCATCTCACATTAAGATTTTGCTTCAACTTCATCTCTATCTCCCCCTTAAACTCCTCCTTTATCTCTCCCTTAAACTCCATCGAACGGGCCCAATATCTAGTCCCGACGTAAAACGAGTTTAACCAATCGAAATGTGCTTTAAAAAAACTAATAATTTATTGACATTGACTTGTCAAATAATTATAAAGCAATTGTTATATTTTAGGGTTGTTTTATATAAAAATAACCACTTTTTTTTTTTTTGAATAGCTGAATAAAGCAATTGCCTTTAGTTTGTGGTTAGTCACCTAAACACCTATACACTGTACACTGAAATGTACTCATTGGGATCCTGGTTAGCCCCCATAAAATCTCATGATCTCATCTTTTGCCGTAGATAGGTTGATGAAGATAACTCATCAAAACGCACCCCAACGAAATCCTTGCACAGATTTCCCCTCCAGGTTTGCTCCTTGCCTTTTTTCGGTTCCTCCTCTTTTTGCTTGCATCATATCATCATTTTCCCTTCTTTTTTTTGTTTCCTAATAAAACTATAGAAAAAATTACACACTTTGAACCACAGTGTAGTTTCAGCATTTTCCCCACTCTTTAAACACAGAGCCCTTTTCAGATGCTGCAGCTGAACCTCTGAGTCCAAAATGTGTGCTTTTTTCCTTACCCACTTTGCTCATATTTCTCAATCACAATGCCAAACTTTGTCCTCCTCTCAAATGCAATGACCCATTTAAAAGCAAGCACCCACAACTCCTCTGACCCACAACAAATCCAAGAAAATAAGGGTGAAATTGAGGGGGAGAAATTGGGTGTCTGATTACCCTGCTGCCATGTAAACAGGAGTTGGAACAGTGCAATAGAGTGAAATAAAATTAAACAAGTGGTGAGGACTGAGGAGAATCCAGATATTTTGATTGTGATGATTGCAGTGAAGCAGATAAATGAGAGGATAAAACAGAGTGTGTGTGAGAGAGAGGAGAAAAAACAGAGCAATGGGCCCCTGTTTCAGCTGCAAACAGAGCCTGCAATGGAAATGAGTGGCACTGCATCAAGCAAATTTCCTTTTTCCCTTCTCTCTCTAATCTCCATTCCCCTGTTTTTCGCTCTCGTGTCTTATACCCTCATCAACATTCAATGGGGTGTCCAACCCCACCACCTCTTTATTTTACAGAATCCTTTTCTTGGACTTTTGCTATTTTCCCCTGTTTCTTCCATTTTCTGGAGAGTACTCTCAATTCTCTGTGGAAAATGGTGTGATTCACTTTGAACACTGGTCACTCTTCTCTCTCCCCTCTCCTTTGTGTTTTCACCTTTAAAATTTGTGTTTTCAACTTTGTGGGTGTTGTTTTGAGGGGGTAACCCAGTATTGATTGGTGCAAAGGACCTCTGAATGTTCAGTTTTCTCTTGGCTTTATTCCTCTTTGAAGGGACATCCCATTCCTCTGTTCTTTGCAAACCAAACACAGCCCTAATCTTCTCTTTCAGTACACTGCTTTGTTCCCTGCCTCTCTTTATGAAAATCCATTTTCAATTATCTCATATTACTACTCTCTTTTTTGGGTTGGTGAATCAGAAAGAAAGGCATTTAGCATATTGTAGTCTTGTTTGTTTTCACCAAAGTGGACAACTGGAAATACTATTTCTACTGTTTCAATAATCCCTGATTTCCTTTTTTTCTCCTCCTACTTTTCAAGTTTTATTTTATAAGTTGACCCTTTTGCCCAAAAGGGTAAGCAATGATTTCATGTTTTGGGGACTTACTCAGCAAAAACATTTAGGATTCCCTCTAGCAGAGCACAGTGTCCCTTTCTCTTTCCCTTCCACCCTTTCAAGCTTTTATATATACATTTCTGGGTAATGCTTTGGCAAATCAAATCTCACAAAATTCATTGAATATTCTTTTGCTTCTTTTAGAGTTTCTTCAAGGTTTGAGGGGGGCAGTTTACAGTAATTTTAGCAGTGTTATTATTGGAGCAAAAGAAAAAAAGGTTCATTCTCCATCTTTCTTCCCTTTTCTATCCTGTTTGCTTGTTGATCTTTCAGAACTTCAATTTGTAACTTCTGTGGTTTCCTCTGTTCTGTGCTTTCTTTCATCTGTACTTCCTTGATTTCAAAGCCATTTTTGCTAATGCTCTATTGTAGTGTTTAAAAAGTTATGATCATGGTTATTCTGGATCATGGTTCTAGTACAATTAATATGTAGTTCATGGTGTTGAGATTTGTAAGTTTAATCAAGGTCACATTAGAAAACACTTTGAGTTGTTGTTTCTAAAAGTCTCTAAAAAGAAAGAAAGCAAGAACAAACTAATTAGCTAGCATTGGGGACCCCTACAATGTTTTCTATGAAAAACAAGCCTTGTGGGAGAGATTTGTTAGATTTGAGTATGATAATTAGTTAATGCTTAGGTGCACTGTTAATGTCCTTTTCTGGAAAGATGAAATCCACTGTTTTTGTCCCTTTTAAGCTACATTATGTAGAGACAATCTACTTTTTCAACTAAACTTCCCATTGATTAATCCTTGTAAATGATGAGTGTATTTAAGTGTTAGATGGGTTCTTTTCCTTTTATGTCTCTACCTAGAAAAGTCCTAATTGTTCTTGCTTCTACAATTCTGTGATTAAGCTTTTTTTCTCTTTCTTTTTCCAATATATATCCAATGTGTTCATACATGACCCTGATCATGGTTTGCTTGTACATTACAGATCATCAAGTACATGAGTACATCCCACAGTGATCAGATTTGCATTCTAAAAAGTTTGCTTCAGCTTCTTCATCCATGTGAAAAACTTCTACTCTTATCATAGCTTTTACCATGGAGGGTGAACTAAATATACCAATTGACCTGTCCAAACAGAACAATCCCACCATGGAAGGATTTTCCTCCCAACCATTTTCAGAAAGGCATATCCAATCATCCTTCATTTGGGTTAACCCTTGCACTCATACAATCTCAGGCCTTCCTATGCTCTCAATGATTCAAGAAGAACCCACCTTAAGAGATCCTCATTCTGATGATATCAGCCTAACCCATTTAAGTAGCTTGCAACCCTTTGGAGGCCAAAAGTTATGTGGTGTTAGTAGTAGTTTGTCGGTTTCTCTACCACAAGATGACGCTCATTTGGATGCATTACAAGCTATGATCTCCGGTGGATTAAACTACGGTCTTCAGCCTGACCAGCTGGGAGAAAACATGGTCTCAAATGATGATTGGATGTCACAGAATTATATGAACTTGTGCAATGCCAACAATGAGCTTTCACTAAGGCTTTCTACTTACTCTGGGCCTCCTATTCTCAATGGAGGATCAATCCTCGACAATCAGTGCTCGGATATGAGCTGTACTGATCAGCACACTCCTCTTAACACCGCGAGTGGGAAGCAATCTATGAGCTCTGGGTTGAATAGGAAGTCATCCCAGTTCTCTCAGATACTGTCCCAACCGAGATATCTTTGCGTAGTTCAGGAGATACTCTCTCAATTTGCAAGCTTTTCACTTGAGAATATGGATCACCAGCTTTCCCATTCTTATATAGATCATTGTGCTGACCAAGGTGATTCATTCAAGGGCTCTGATGAATCTTCCAACCCGGGTGGAGAGGAGTCTTTGTCACATCAAAGGCGGGATAATGAGGCCAAGAAGTCTCAGCTGTTGGCTCTCCTACAAATGGTATGTTAAGAGTATAACTTGTTATAACTATGTATAAGGGATTATGAATTGACTTATTGGTTTTTACATGAAGCTTGATGATTGCTACAACCAGTGCTTAGATGAGATACACACGGTAATCTCAGCGTTCCATGCTGCAACCGAGCTGGACCCACAAAGACACGCTTCTTTCACTCTCAGAACAATCTCTGTAGTGTACAAAAGTCTCAAGGACAGAATTAGCAAACAGATTCTTAAATTGGGAGCATTATGTGATGATGGCAGTGTTGCATCTGGCTCTTGCTCAAGAGATCAGATGGAGAGATCCTTTGAGAAGTCTTTCATCCAAAAGCAATGGGCTCTCCAGCAACTCAAGAGGAAAGATCAGCAGCTTTGGAGACCACAGAGAGGGTTGCCAGAGAGATCCGTCTCAGTTTTACGCGCTTGGATGTTCCAGAACTTCCTTCATCCGTAAGCCCGCTTTTTCTTGTTTTTTCCTTGTTAGTAGCTGCACATTGCACATTACAAGTATAGTACAGTAATAAATCAAGCATGTTGTTGTTGTTGTTGTTGTTGTTGTTGTTGTTTTCGTGTAATTGCAGGTACCCTAAAGACGCAGAGAAGCATCTGCTTGCAATCAAAAGTGGATTAACAAGAAGCCAGGTGTTGCAAACCTTGTCCTATTTTCATATTTTTTCTACTTCTCAAGCATGTTACATGGTGATTGTAAAATTGTACCTCATGATTAAGACATAGGATTCAGATGATAAGTTTAAGTTGATTTGTATGATCACCTTTTCATATCATTATGGTGTTATGGTGGCTTGTCAATAGGTATCCAATTGGTTCATAAACGCACGAGTTCGGCTTTGGAAGCCTCTGATTGAGGAAATGTATGCGGAGCTGAACCGTAGCAGAGCAGTGAATGGGCAACAGGGCAATGAGGAAAGCAGCAACACTTACAACTGCTTGAGCAGCAACCACAATTCAAGATACAGCGCCGGCTGAAAAGCAGTTTATAAGATATTTGCTCAGATGATATGTGTTGCAAGTTTAACCAGGTTGTACATACATTATCAGTGTTACATTTTAAGAAGTTGTTTTTAGTACAACGTAGCTTCATTCTTGATCCAAAGATGGTGGAGTAATTGAAATCCATGCGTATTTCTGTTAATCAGATGGTTTCAACTTTTTTTAATGAAGATTTTAGTTGAAAAATAGGCCTTTTATGATATAAACTGTTTTCGTGTAGAAATACATAATGCTTTCCAGATTATGAAACTAAGGGACTACAAAATTCAGACAGTCTTATACACTTAACTAAGATGATTATTTTCAGGCTGAAGACAAACAAGGTTTTATATTTCACTTCATCTGTGTTTAACTGAACAATATTGCAACCTTCAAGGATCTGTTTGCCTGTTACATTACCTGGTCTTCTCAAAACTCAATCAATAGTGACGTTTATAGTCGAAAAAATGTGTCTATTCTTTTAATTTTAAATTATTCACCCATTAAAAATATGAAAAATCTTCTCCAATTTATATAAGGAAGGGCTCAAATCGGACAATTTCATACAATAAAGTAAGACGATCAAACCAGGCTGAACTAACCAGATTTTAAGTCTACATTGACCTGTGCACTCTTGCAACTTGCAAGGAGTTGTTTGCCTGTGAACTTACCTGACCTTCTCGAAACTCAGTAGTGATTTTGCACAGGAAGAATGGAAAGCCCGGTATAGATTCAAAGAACAGAAAGAAGCCTGAACCATGCTTTATTTTTCATGTTTCATACATGCAACCTCTCCATAAGCCTGAGTTTCAAAGCAAATACATGCTGCTCAAACTACGCAAAGTTGAACCAAAATTGAAATAAAGCAACTAGTTCCTCTGGATGCCCTCAAGGAACCGAAAGTTGTTGCAGAAGTTATCATGAAGTTGGTGTTCCAACAATTGTGTACTTCAGAAACTAAGAAAGAGGGGGAGGGGAAGAATAGAAAGGAGCTCGGTCCCTCAATGAGATTCACAGGTTACAGAACTTAGACATGGTAGCCCGTGAAGGTGAATCCTCGTCCTACAATCTCCCCAGCACAGTACCAGGCAAAACACTCTAGTCCAAACAAAGCAGCTATTGAAACATCTTCAACCTTCAGGTCCTGCTTGTTTTTCCACAACTGCTTCACATAGTCGACTTCCTTCTTGAATGTCTCACATCGGCCAGGGATACTGCAGAGTCATTCACAAGTACATTGAGCTTTTAAATGGTAAGATTTAGTGACAACTTCCAGTTTAGTTCTGCTTCACGGGGAACAAAAGTACAAAACAATATACCGACTGTTAGCATTGATAGTTCGCCTGGAGAAAACACTTGCCAAACTCACCTAACCTCAAAACTGTACAGGGAATCAACATATTCAGAAAATTACCAATTCTTTGAACATGTCAATCCATCTAACTAGAAGATTAGTCTTATAGCTTACCAGGGAAATGGTTAGGGTGCAATATACACCAACAGAGGATTAGCCAAAATTTGCATATCATAAAATTCACATTTCATCTCTAAAAGGTGCTCTTAGTAGTTAGTACATAAACAAACAGGCTACCATATGCTAATCCCTAAAGACAGACCCAAAAGAAATATCTCTTTAAAATCATGAGAATGTATTGTGTACTTAAATTCTGAGAAATAGCATATGCCAACTGCATTGACTTGTATGTATTAAAAATTCAAATAAAGGCTAGCATGAAGGGGGAAACTCAGATGAGATAACAGCCAAGTACAAACTAACGATCCGTAACCTCGTGTCGCCCAAATTATTCTTCTAAAACACTCTCCACCGTAGTAATAAGATACTACAAAGCCATCGAAACAACATATATCTTGCAAACAGACAAACGGACAATTTCAGAAAATAAATCAAAAACATATACATCTGATTAAAAATTTAGATCAACTACTACAAGTCTACGACTACGATTTACGTAACAAACCTCATTGTATGAATCACTGTAAGCAACTATGATTGATTGAGGTAATCGTCTTATTTAAATAGTTAAAACTTCATAGAAAAGATAACCTCGCAAGACGAGTGTAAAGCAACTGCTTTGCCAAAAGATTGCACTTCTCTACTGTAGGAGGGTTTTGGACGAATTCCTTGTTTTGCTCCAGTTTCTGCTTAAGGTATGCATCTGCTTGATTTGTGACGAACTTTGATGCCTGGCAAGCCTTTGATTGCAACTGCCTCAGTCTAGCTGCCATTGTAGACTGCCAGAGACGTACATCAAGCAACATCATTATACAATTTAAGAAACAAAACATGTGCAAGATAAATAAAACACATCTTCTATAGATGAAAGATCTATCTTCCAAAGTGTGGAAATTGTTTAATTCATCTCCTCATTTACTCTATAGCAAAATCATGAGCATATACTCATACGGGATAATGGAATCAGGTCAATTTGGATCGTTCATGTTCCACATTGCTTCAAATTTCAAGTCGCGTTGAATATAAACAAAATGAACGGCATGTCGAGTAGCTAAAGCTTAATACCAATCGTCCTCCCAACCAGATCGAGAAATCCTTTGACACAGGAAGAACGAATTAGGAAAAAGGGGCAAAATCAAGTATGAATCGGGATAGATCAAACTCAAATGGAGATCCCATGGAAGCAATACGAAACGAAACCTAATCAAATTAATGTAAACAAATAGATCGAACTGAGAAGTGACTTTATTTCATCAGCGAAGTGCATATACCTTATCCCTCTGATTCCAATGGAGGTTTTTCTGTGGGAAGAGAGGGAGAGAGTTTAGGGTTTCTCTTGAAAGGTTCACCTACGCAGCAGCTGTTTTTGAGGAGTCCACGAAGGAATTCAGTGTTTCTTGGATAACAATTTATTCCCGAGATCACATTTCTATTTTTTCGATATTACCCCTACCACTTTTTTTCCTCCTTTTTAACTACAACTACAAGTGACCCCACTTTTTTTGGTAGAATCAAGTGAAAACACAATTTTTCGATGCAATGATATTAAAAAACTTTGTTACATGAAACACAATTTTTTCGATGCAATCTTAAAACTTAGAATTTATTTTAATTAAGCAAAAGAACTATTGGTCATACTATTTCTTCAACTCTACTATTGGTAAGATTTTATAGCTATTTTAAATTCATTTGCTAGTTTGTTATTTTCAATTTATTTTAATATGGACATGCTTGGAAAATGTCATTTTTTTGTTTCTTTTGCCTATAGAAAGCCAATTTTTTGCATTGATATTATTAAAATGACAAATAATTTGAAACAATAAGTTTTCTTTCAGACGATAAATAATATGCAACATAAGGAGTGTTATTTATATATAAATTAGTATATGTTTGTGTGCCCTCCACGGATTTGGTTAATAAAACTTGAAATTGAAATATTATTAAATATTTATGAAAATTAATATGTTAAATTATAAGCTTAATCTCTTGACATATATGGCGATAAGGATCTTGTATGATTAAAATTGAAAGTATATACGTGGATTTGTATATAAAAATGAAAAATAAATTAGGTATTTTATACAAATAACTGAATAGGAAAACATATAAGTTTAGATTTAAGTAATGAAAATGTTAATTATGTATAATTAATTAAAAGGGAAAAAATGCTTAATTCATATCACACATTCATTTAAAATAATTTTAAAAAGTAGATAAAAAAAAACAGAATATGTAAATATCAAAATTAAGGAAGGATAAAATTATAATTGTACTTTGAGATTTGCCTACATAGCATAGCTCACAGACCGACACTTTGGAGAAATATTTAGGGCTTTAGTATAGTATATAGATAGATATAGATGAGAGTATATTGTTAATTTGTTATTAGTAGTATTATAGAATTTGGAGGAAATAAATAAAAATAAAAACATGATCAAACCTTATAGTAATAGAACAATAAATATATAAATAATGATCAATAAGCTTTTTAAATAAGTTAAATAAAAATAACTAAATTTAAGATTTGTTTGATATTAAACTCAAAACTAATAAATAATAAGCTTGCTCAAAATACCATGTACTTTGAAGTAGTTGCACTCTCTCTTGACATTCTCGAATTGCACTAAATATTCGATACCTTAGAGGAAGTAGTGAAGTCTAACAGAACCCTCATTGTCGACGACTATCTTCGCCTAAAAGGATGACCTTTTTCCATAAATAATCTAATCTATCAAAATAAGACATGTCGTTGTTAAAAATAATACCTTGATTTCTCTTTTTTTCTCCTAAAAATAAACAACTAAAACACTCAATTATATATTAAAATACATATATAAAAAAACCCATCGAACATCTTCATCGATCTTTTTTGAGTCTGTACTTCATACAAATTCTTTAACAAACTGACAAGCTATCGTACAACATCAATGGTTGGAAACTATATATGTTATCCTCCGAGATAAATTATGGGTTTGTTCGGTAAGTAGTAAGCTGAAGTGAGTTGAAGAAAGCTAAAGCTGAAGTAGTAGTTGAAGCTGAAATAGTAGTTAAAGCTGAAGCAGTAGTTGAAGCTGAAGTTAGATAGCTGAAATAAAATTTGGGGTGTTTGGTAAGCAAAAATTATGAGAGTTGAAGTAGTAAAACTGGGGCGTAAAATTACTAAAAAGGGTATGAGATATTTGAAAGCTTCTCTTTCCTCCTCCATGGCTTCCAAGGTAGCTTCCTCTCCTTCTTCTCCTCCTCTCCTTCTTCTTCTGGTAATATGTTCTTTCCAAAAAAAAAATGTTATGCACTGTTAGACTTAAATAAGTTGTAGAGATTGGGTGCCCTTAGATGATTAATTGAAAATTAGTAATTTGTTTAAGTTGATGACAATTTAGTAATTTCAAGATATGCTTCAGTTACATATTCTTAAAAACTTAAGAATATATAGCCAGTTAAAGTTGTGTTACTGCTGCATTAGTGTATATATATATGCCCATTCTCTGCAAGATGTATGCTTATCTGAATTGTATCAAACAAAAATGACAAGTTTCATTTTCCTTATCTATAACTAAATACTGCATGATCCATTACAATGAAGGAACCTACTGATATATAAGTTCGATAAATGTCAGGGTAAAGGCATAAACAAGACGACTCTCATCAAACACTAGAGGATTAGAACACGAAAACTTGTGCCAAGACTTGAATCTTGATCCATCCGGCCTTTCAAGATCCTCTCCTTCACCTCAGTCGGCATGCTGCATCACAAATAAAGTGAATTATCAAGTCAAAGAAGGCTCAAAATCATGTTATCAAGAACGTAAAATGCCCACTTACACAAGATAAATGTGTCCTCCCAAACCACTCAAACAGTCGCGATCAACAGATGCCAGTAGTGCCTGAGAGATGGTCTCGAATAGTTCTTAAGGTTCATATGATACAGCAATTGAAGTATCATTAGGCACCAATTAAAAAAAATCAAAAAGAAGAATCAAAACATAGAAATTGGTTTCAAAGAGGAGGCCATTTCATTAGATATATCAAGACCAACCATGTCAGGCTTGAGCATTGCTTCACATGCACCATATAGAGACTCAAATGCAGTTCTAGAAACGATAAAATCCTTAGCAAGCTCCCTGTATTATTAGTGAAAATGGATAGTTGTGGTTACTGGCAAAATCATTTCATGAGCAGGTAAGGAAGTAACATGCATCTATCTTAAGTAGACAAGAGGCTAGGGAATGAATGTACCTAAGATAAGCATGTCTAAATTTTCCCATATAAACTTGAACATGAGAAATCAAGGACCACAACGAGAAGGCAAGACAATAAGTTACTAAAAACCTATTGCATGTCAAGCATAAAACTTCAAAACTGAATAGGTGGAAAGAAGTGTAAACGCAATCTAAAATATGTTCAACATACTCCACACCACAGTGCACTGAATCTGTTAAACAAGATTTAGAAAACAATGGCATACACATGCATATAAATTCTATAACAAGTCTAATTGTTATATTGGCTACACATATTCCCAAGTTCATTCTACATCTCAAAGTGAAAAGCCAAATGAGGTGCATATGAGTGAATAAATATATAGCATTATACATACTTGGCTCTAATTGAATCCATGGTGCATATGAACGGCTTTTCTCCATCACTTAGGCTAGTAATCACATGTTGGCAACGATAAGGCCCAAACCTACAGCAGAAGTCAATACATTTCACATCCATAATTCTTGCACACATCAGATATTCCCAAACAATTATGAAGTAGTAACAAGCACTTGCACGAGTGATAAACTTGCCCAAAATAAATGAGGGTTAAGAATAAAATATACCCCAATCTAGACATGGTGACTTTTGGGTATAGCTTCAGACAAGTAAAGAGCAAAATATCCATATATTACCACTTAAACATAGATACCAACTACTTCATAGCAATATAAATATGGATTCATCACTTAAACATAGATACCAACTACTTCATAGCAATATAAACAACGATTTGTTCTTTCACATTTGTTCTTTAAGCATCAATGCATAAATCATGATGCAAGGCCCTTATTGAACCAATCAAATTAGGGTGAGAAACCAGTCAAATTTTAATCCTAAACCTTCAACCATTTTAAGCATCAGTTTCTGTGTTCTTGTGACTGCATTCATTTGCAGTGCAAGAATTATTTCATATTGTCTATTACTCATTGAGTTATAGAAATTGTCTATTGAACCAGTCAAATTAGGGTGAGAAACCAGCCAAATTAGGGTTACAAACTGAACAATTTTGCAGGGAGGAACAATTAGGGTTACAAACTGAACAATTAGGGTTCTTCATAACTCAGATAAATTTAGGGCTTTCGATCGATCTTATCAAATTCACAATTATTAAACACCAAAATCTCTAAATACTAACCACAAATTTTATTATTGACCCTAAACAACCCTAACTGAAGATTTCTATAGAGGGAGGAACAATGGAGATGAACACATACCTAGGTTTAGGGCCCTTTCTGCACAAGGAGGAACAATGAAGCGGGAGGATGACGGTCTGAAACCAATCGACGGTTTCAGAGGAGGAGCAATGGAGATGGAGAGAATCGCCTGTTGAGCTATTGACGAGGGCGAAGAAAACATATCGGGATGAATCGTGAGGCTGGCCTGAGCTTGGATGATGAGCTGGGTGAGAAAAGGTACAACTCAATGGGCAAATCTTGTAATCTTGTCCTCCTTCAACCGGCCCTTAATGCTTACAACCCACCCCCCAGCATTAAGCATTCTCTTCATCTTCCGCATCTTCAGCTTCCTTCCTGTGCAAATCGCCGAACGGGGCCTAAACGAGTTGAAGCTGGTTGAAGGAGCAGCTTCAGCTTCCTTCAATCGCAACTTCATGCCCACCGAACGGGCCCTAAATCTCCAATCTCATTCCATCACCACCACCCGAAACTCCCGCGCCGCCCCTTGCCAAAAGTCGACAATGCACTCTCTTCTTCGAAAGAAATTAACATTACATTTAAGTTTTATCTAAATCGATAAAGCACTTAAATTTTTTATTCCAATTGATCATGCTTTATATTTTTGTTGAAGATCTAAGCATAGGTTTCTTTCATCATAAAATTAGAAATATGTCTTTTATTTTTGTATTTAATTAATTCAAATAATTTATCTAGTATGTTCATGTGTTTATTCCGATAAATTAAAACATAGCTTAGACATCGATGGTTGAAAACTGCCTATAGCCAATGTCACTCGCCCATAATCATTGACAATGAGAATTTTGGTAGAGTTCGCAACGTCCTTCAAAGTACTGGACTTATTTTTGTTTCTACATGACGAAGAGTTAGAGGATTTCTTTTCTTTTTTTTGGGGTTTTGATCGCCTGGTTCGATCGGACAAAGTCGCTCTACGTCCAGACTGGGATACTGTTGACACACAAAGTAGTAGGCCCCTCCCAACATCAGTGTCTCCATACACGCCTCCAGGAGGAATTGAACTCGAGACATCTGGATAGAACGCTTAAGGGAGTCTAGTGTCAAACCACTAGACCAACTGAATGTTGGTGTTAGAGGATTTCTTTTAATAATACTATTAGAATAGGATATTATAAACAGTTTTTTCTTAATTATTATGATAGTATGTTATTTTACAATACTATTAGAATAGATTATCTAATGATAGATGGATACAACATTTTTTAGAATTATGATATAATGATATTATAATTTATTACTAGGTTAGGTTTAATTTATAATTATACTTATGATTACTTAAGTCTCATCATGATGAAACTTAAGAAGAGAGAACCATGTAGGCAAATGTGTATTTATATAATCTTATGTGTGTTATAATTTAGTTTCTTGGAGAAATGTGTATTGTAATTTAGGAAAACTCACAAAAATCAATCTCAACTTTTACTTGTAGATAAAAAATAGAGAAATTTGAGACAAACCACCCGTTATAATCGAAATCATTTTAAATCACCCTTAACTTACATTCTGTTAGCAAATCGCCATTCATGGGCTTCCACCATCCAAATTTTCGTCAAAATGGATGAAATGACCCTTTTGCCTCTCTTATTTCCCCATAATTACCAGTTTAATCCAACTTTTCTTAACATTAGCCAAACCCGATCGAACCCGACTTTAATAAACCACCTGGCTAGCTAAAACTAAACCAAACCAGTCTAAAACCCAAACCCGATTACAAAATCCCCATATCGCTCACTTTGTTCCTCGTTTGAAATTCCAGAAGCTACCCTCATTTCAACCTAATCTTCCACATCCCCCAACAATGGCAGAAGTCGAAAGCTCTCAACAACAGGAGGTACCTTCTCAGGACGAAAATCTCACTCAGAAGCTCGAAAAGATGAACCTTTTCCTCTTCCTTCAACATCTGGCCTATGTCCGAGCGCACGCGTGAGGCTGTCATAAACCGCTTGATCGACACTCTCTCGAATCCGTCGGTACTCTCCAAGCGCTATGGATCCATGCCTCCAGAAGAAGTTGTCGTCGCCGCTAGGTCTATTGAGGAGAAGGCATTCACGCTGCCGGCGGATCCACTGTCGAATCAGCATCCATTGACGACATAATAGAGATCCTGTAGGTTTACTCGAAGGAGATCGGCACGTGTATGATGGATGATGTTAAGTCGCGATCTTTTGAAGCGAATCAGGATGTTTCTTTGATTAAGTCTCCCGATGAGGCCCCCACCGTTACGAGTGAGGAAGTCTCCATTGAAAATGAATCTTAGGTTTTTTCCCCCTCATCTAAGATACTTTGTTGCCTTCATATGTTGATTTTCAATATTAGGGTTCTATATCTGATCTCTCTGGCATCAGTTCACTGCCGCAAGATTGAGATTTGATTGAGAAACAAAGTGAGCGATTTAGGGATTTTGTAATCAGGTTTGGGTTTTAGACGGGTTTGGTTTAATTTTAGCTACCCGGGTTGGTTTAATTAAAGTCGGGTTCGATCAGGTTTGGCTAATGTTAAGAAAAGTTGGACTAAACTGGTAATTATGGGGAAATAAGAGGGGCAAAAGGGTCATTTCACCCATTTTGATGGAAATTTTGACGGAAATTTGGACGGCGGAAGCCCATGGGTGGCGATTTGCTAACGGAATGTAAGTTAAAGGGTTTAAAATAATTTCGATTATAACGGGTGATTTGCCGCAGAAACGTGTATATAGCGGGTGGTTCACCGCAAATTTCTCTAAAAAATAATCATAGCTTTTAAATTGACCAAAAATAATCATAACTATATACATATGAACCAAAAATAGTATAGATGAATGATCTAGTTGGAGTTCCAACTGATTTAATGACATGTGCTCGAGGTTCCTTAGTAGTTGGACTTAATAAGTGGTTCTTCTTTAATCAATATAAATGTGTGATTATTTTTTATATGTTTGTAAAAGTTGAGATTATTTTTGACAATTCTACTACTCCGTATAATTTAGTATAATGTACTCGTAGATATGTCATTTAGATTATAATTAAATTAGCATTAGAAAGTTATATCAAATAAACATCGATAATTATATTACATAAATAAATTATATATATACTTGTTTTTTTTACATAAATTATATACATAGTATATGAAATATAATTTAATACTAATAACTTTCAATTTTTTGGTAAAACAAACTCTCCTGATTTTTTCACGTAATTAAGTATAAGTTTTTTTTAGGGTCTATCTATGTGCACACGAAAATCTGTCTAAATGCACACTATATTGTGCGTTAACATTATCAGTACAGATCTGTGCGCATAACTTAGCAGTACAAGGGGCAAAATCGGAAAAAATCAAAAAAAGCCTAGCAGAGTTGTGCGTTAAGACTTAACACACAGAGTTGGGCCTGTAATTGGGCTAACGTGTGCGTTTACTGTTAACGCACAAATCTGTGCGTTAAAAGTTAACGCACACATCTGTGCCCAGAAACTAGCCGTTAAAAATCTGACCGTTTGTGCGTTAATTGTTAACGCACAAACGTTCATTTTTTCTAACGGTAGAATTTTCACCCTATAATACACTCGCCCAAATCTTTCTCTTCCATATCCAAACACAACATTCAACACATATTATCCTAATGATGAAAGTGAGGAAAACAATTGGATACAAAGTCGAGAAGATGAGGAATACAATTGGGTACAAGGTCGAGAAGATGGAGAAACATATGAAGAATCAAACGGCGCTTGGATGTTGGGTTGCAAAGATGAAGTAGACGTTTGGGATCCGTGCGGTGATTTCTTCACGGTTAGTGTTGAATTAATTTACGTTTGAGTAATGATTCTTGTCTTAGTTATACGTATAAATATCGCACATAATTAATTTTGTATGAAGTAGTTATTATGAATTGTAGCCATTAATATGATTTAGGTTATGAATTAATATGATATTGCAATTTTGTTGTAGCCATTAACAATTGATATTAGGTAGGAACTAGTAGTTATATAGTTTAGCAAAAAAAATCATGATTTAGGTTATGAATTAATGACTTTGCAATTTTGTTGTATTATTAGTTTGTTATAATTGTAGACACTATAATAATCCATAAATAAAAAATAATTACACAATTATAGGGAGAAGATTATGGAGAACGATTTCGTACTGGCCTAGTTTGAGAGAGTATGGATGAAATGGCTGAATGGGCGAGAGCGAGAGCAAAAGAGGTGATGATAGTTTTGGTGAAACGTACATCAAATCCGTACGTCGTTAGTTTGACATGAGATAGATATGGTGAACCGAGATCTGGGAGGCCGAAAGTTAATCTAGAAAATCAGGAGTTGTCGGTTCCGAGGATTCAAAAACGCAAATCGAAGAAGTGCGGTTGTATATTCGAGTTATATGGGTGTTGTTTGAAAAATGAGCTAGGGTCTCTTACTCAAATATGGGTCTTGGATGTTATACATAGCACCCACAACCACATGCTTCAGACTAGCTTTCATGGGAATGCATTCATGGGTCGAATGACCCAGGAGAAGGAGGTCATGGCTAGGAGATGGGGCGATGGTCGCAAGACGCCGAAAGAAATTGTTTCAGAGTTGAGGGAAAACTTCCCGGGAAATATAACAACAATGAAGCAGATTGCCAACTTTTTGCAAAAGCTCCATTACGAGGATCGTGGGGAATTGACGGTTACCCAGTGGTCCCTTCATTTTTTGAAAGAGAACGAGTATCTTTTGTATCCTCATAGGAATGTGAACAAAGGGGACGAGGTGGAGATCCTGTTTTTTGCTCACCTGGTTTCGCTACGGTTGTTGAAGTAGTTCTTGCACGTGGCGATCATCGACGCCACATACAAGACAAATAAGTATGTAATACATTTTAATAATAGTTAGTTATTTTTCTATGTGCTACATTAGTTAGTTATATGCACTAAATAATGGTATGTGTATTTCTTACGTCTATCAATAGGTATGATATGCCTTTGGTGGAGATTGTTGGTTAAACCTGCACTCACAAGACGTTCAACATTGCGTATGCATTCACTCGAGCGGAAAAGTTTTTCCATTACCGGTGGATAGTGAGGACTCTTCGAAACTTGTTTGAGCAGTTGGGAGTAATGCCAAAGGCTATAATGACCGATTGTGAAAAGGCCCTCATCAAAGCTATTAAAGTAGTTTTCGAAGACGTCCCGGTAAGACGTCTCTTGTGTTGGGTTCATATTAGAAACAACATCAAGGCACATGCCGACACCAGTGCCAAAGTCGATATGATTACAAACCAGTGCTGGGGACTTTTTTGCTTGACCACCGAGGAAAGGTACGAGGAGAGGCTCAGAGCATTGAGGACATCGTGTAAGAGTGGCCTTGTTGGATACGTCGAGAGGGAATGGCTGACTCCTTATAAGTAAAGCATAGTAAGAGCGTGGACGAATTACACTCTTCACTTCTTCACGAGGACTTCAAGCATGTATCCTTTGAACATTGTGTAGTTGATTGTTTTTACTACTGGTTCTGAAAGTCGTACTAAGGCAAGACATGTTTTTGTTTTGATAGGGTTGAGGGGATGCATTGTGTGTTGAAAGATATTGTGGGGTCTAGTAGAGGCGGCTTTAACAGAGTGATCGTGAGGATCCACCATGCGATCATTGATACGCTCTACTTTGTAGTGCGTAACTAGGAGTTGTTACTATGTTATTAGGCACCATTTGTGTGGGCTTAGGAGATAATTTAGGATGATGGAGCAGTAGAGTAAAGTGGAGAAAGTGCTAATTTTAGTGAAGTGTTGGAGCGTAGAGGAGCTGAAGAGGAAGCCGCAATCGCGGCTAAGGAGTAGCAAGCGCGGTCTTGGAAGAGCTCGTCAGGAAGCGGAGAAGAGTAAGCCGCGGGCGCGGCCAGGAATGCAGCGGTCGCGGCCATGCAAGTTCGGGAAAGACGCGGAAGATCTTCACACGCAGATTTCCTTGTTCTTTTATTTCTTTTATTTTATATTTTTATATTCCGGTTATTATTATTTTTAGAAGACTTCATTTAGGTTAAAAAATACTAAGTCTCTTTAAGTTTTAATCATTCATTAGAGAACGGCAGTTACGTTTTCATTGAGAACTTTTATGTTTTGCAAGACTATGAAGAACTAAGTTCCTTTGCTTAGTCAGACAATTGAAGCCTTCGTTTGATTTGGTTGTAAGATTATAACTCTTGTTCTTTTCCTTTGAATGTTGTTGATTCTCTTGTGCTTAATCTCTTTGAGTTTTACTGATTTTACTAGTCTGATCAACTAGTGGTTATTGGTATTATTCTTGTGCTAGAGTTGGATTGTTTCTGGTTGAAATATCTGATTCAGAGTAGCAACTGCGATATTCTAGAACTAGTTGTGATAGTTTATTGTAGAAGAGAATTGATTTGCATGCTAAGTAGAACTGGTTGTTTTATGTTGCATGTATCTGCTGAAATTCCTGGAACTTACTGCTGCTATTGAATTGAATCTCGATAGTTTCTTGATTGTTTAGTAGTTAGTGTTATCAGGGTCTGGTTGTCCTGTTAATAAACTTAAGAAAAGGAATTGGAACATTCACTAGGTTAAAGAACTAGAGATAATCGATGATCAACCAATTAAACTGAAGTGTGAATATCTGTCTGGCTGAGTTTTTTCGTCGATATCTGTTTACATCTTTGTTACTTCTGTTAGTTAATTTCGTAGCTTTAGAACTCAAACCAAAACCCCCATTTGTTACTGTTGATGATTGGTAAACGATTTCTGCAAACAGGATAGATAGCTTGATTCTCTGTGGATTCGACCCTTACTTGTCAGACTACATTAGTTGGATTTTTAAGGTTTCTTTGATATGTACATACGACAAAAGCCTAACCATAAACCATAAACAATACAAAACTTTAAAATACAAACCCTTAACCCTAAACTATACACTCTAACCTAGAGTCTTATATCCTACATTACTCTTTAAATGATTAAATCTTAAAAAAGCTACAAAAAACATAAACACATTAAAAATGTTCAAATAATTAAATTTAAAATAAAACCTAACCATATACCATAAACAATACAAAACCTTAAAATACAAACCCTTAACCCTAAACTATACACCCTAACCTAGAGTCTTATATCCTACATTACTCTTTAAATGATTAAATCTTAAAAAAGCTACAAAAAACATAAACACATTAAAAACGTTTAAATAATTAAATTTAAAGTAAAACCTAACCATAAACCATAAACAATACAAAACCTTAACCCTAAACTATACACCCTAACCTAGAGTCTTATATCCTACATTACTCTTTAAATGATTAAATCTTAAAAAAGCCACAAAAAACATAAACACATTAAAAACGTTCAAATAATTAAATTTAAAATAAAACCTAATCATAAACAATACAAAACCTTAAAATACAAACCCTTAACCCTAAACTATATACCCTAACCTAGAGTGTTATATCCTACATTACTCTTTAAATGATTAAATCTTAAAAAAAACTACAAAAATCATAAACACATTAAAAAAATATTTAAATGATTATAATCACTATTAAGTTCAAGCCCTTTTTTTAATGTTTTTTATTGAAAAATGTTTTTATTTTTTTTATTTTTTATTTTTTATTTTCAAACCGGGTTCCGAACCGGCGGGAAACCGGCCGAACCTGAACCGGAACCGGAACTGGACCGTCGGTTTCGGGAGGTAGCTGGTTCAGGTTCTGGTTCAAGGTTCCCTTGAACCGGCGGTTCATGAACCTGAACCGGCGGTTCATGAACCGTGGCCAGCTCTAGGATAGAGCAACTGCTGAGGAGGAGTTTCCAGGGGCGACTATCGATATGATGATGGACATGGGACTCCATGATGAGGCCGCTGACACAGATAGGCAGTATGAGGCAGGCACT
Organism: Rheum nobile; assembly: GCA_027886185.1. Classification (NCBI taxonomy): domain Eukaryota; kingdom Viridiplantae; phylum Streptophyta; class Magnoliopsida; order Caryophyllales; family Polygonaceae; genus Rheum; species Rheum nobile. The sequence continues at coordinate 718,253 of WOAB01000555.1, read as the reverse complement.
TCGAGTGGTCCTGCTGGCCATTCCGGTGCGTCTAGTTCTTGGCAGGAGCAGATGCTAGCTGCTATGTCCAACATTTCTATTCGACATGAGGAGATGGCTTACCGCCAAGCTGAGATGGACATGACGATTAGAGAAATGGTTGCAGACCAGCGGCATATTCTGGATGAGCAGCATCGGTGTGCCACTCGCTTGGATCATACGGTTGCCGATGTTGCTGACAACCGGTCTCAGCATGGTGCGTGGATAGTTGAGTTATATGAGGATGTTCGGCGGCTCCAGGATCAACAGATAGTGGTGTGTGCTTACAACGAGCACTGGAACGAGTTTGCTCGTTCCGAGTGGGAGCGGTATAGGGGACCAACAAACGTTGAGTTGGATAGCATTGCCACCCACCAACGTACCAGAGACTCTTGCTTCAAATAATTTCCACCGCCACGCCAGCCCCGACATCCGAGACGAGGACCACCTCGACAGCCCTAGACCCTAGTGGGTATTTTTCTTTCTTTCCCAGAGTTTCATTTTTGTCTTTCATTACATTGAGTACAATGAAATATTTAAGCATGGGGGAGGAATTTATACTTGCTGGTGGTTGTAAAAAAAAGAGCAGAAAATCCTGGCTAAGCTAAAAACCCGAAAGGGCGGCTTAGGCAAAATTCAGGGGCTCGGACCAGTATTAGGTTGGGGTAATAAGAGGCTGAAGAGTGATGTGAGGGTTGGTGAGCTCATCTGTGAAAAATGAAATGAGTGGCTAGGTGAAAACCCGAAAGGGCGCCATAAGTGGTAGAGCTATAAGGAGGTTTCAGGTAGGTCACTCTGGAGTTATAAGGAGATAGATTGGAGCTAGGATTAGAAATTATCATTCACATTTGGAGTTAGGTTAATCTTGGGGGAAATACTTTGTTTCCCTTAAGGCTGGTGTGCTGCGTTTCTGTGTTGGTGTTGTTGGGGATTCATGAGTAGGTACGGTTCTTCATGGAGAATTTCGTTGTGCTTCCTGAGACCTTGGGTATTTCATTGGAGGATTAAGTTTCCATTAGCTTACTCGAGGACGAGCAAGGTCTAAGCATGAAGGAATTTGATACGCTCTACTTTGTAGTGCGTAACTAGGAGCTGTTACTATGTTATTTGGCACCATTTGTGTGGGCTTAGGAGATAATTTAGGATGATGGAGCAGTAGAGTAGAAGTGGAGAAAATGCTAATTTTAGTGAAGTGTTGGAGCATAGAGAAGCTGAATAGGAAGCCGCAACCGCGGCTAAGGAGCAGCAGGTGCGGTCTTGGAAGAGCTCGTCAGGAAGCGGAGAAGAGTAAGCCGCGGGCGCAGCCAGGAATGCAGCAGTCGCGGCCATGCAAGTTCGGGAAAGTCGCGGAAGATCTTCACACGCAGATTTCCTTGTTCTTTTATTTCTTTTATTTTATATATTTATATTTCGGTTATTATTATTTTTAGAAGATTTCATTTAGGTTAAAAAAGACTAAGTCTCTTTAAGTCTTAATCATTCATTAGAGAACAACAGTTACATTTTCATTGAGAGCTTTTGTGTTTTGCAAGACTATGAAGAACTAAGTTCCTTTGCTTAATCATACAATTGAAGCCTTCATTTGATTTGGTTGTAAGATTATAACTCTTGTTCTTTTCCTTTGAATGTTATTGATTCTCTTGTGCTTAATCTCTTTGAGTTTTACTAATTTTACTAGTCTGATCAACTAGTGGTTATTGGTATTATTATTGTGCTAGAGTTGGATTGTTTCTGGTTGAAATATCTGATTCAGAGTAGCAACTGCGATATTCTAGAACTAGTTGTGATAGTTTATTGTAGAAGATAATTGATTTGCATGCTAAGTAGAACTTGTTGTTTTATGTTACATGTATCTGCTGAAATTCCTGGAACTTACTGTTGCTATTGAATTGAATCTCGATAATTTCTTGATTGTTTAGTAGTTAGTGTTATCAGGGTCTGGTTGTCCTATTAATAAACTTAAGAAAAGGAATTGGAACATTCATTGGGTTAAAGAACTAGAGATAATCGATGATCAACCAATTAAACTGAACTGTGGATATCTGTTTGGCTGAGTTCTTTCGTCAATATCTGTTTACATCTTTGTTACTTATGTTAGTTAATTTCGTAGCTTTAGAACTCAAACCAAAACCCCCATTTGTTACTGTTGATGATTGGTAAGCGATTTCTGCATACAGGATAGATAGCTTGATTCTCTGTGGGTTCGACCCTTACTTGCCAGACTACATTAGTTGGGTTTTTAAGGTTTCTTTGATAGGTACATACGACAAAAGCCCTGTCAATCATTCTTAAAATTGATACGATTAGGGTGACCATGAACAACTCACTGTCTACACGACCAATGGAGTTTAATGATCCAGGGTTTCCGGAGCTTGCACAAATGGTGTTTTCAAGGCTCTTTTGTAGAGTGTCGGATATGTGCTTTGATTTGTTGTTGGCCATGTATGATCGGATAGTCAAGGAGGACTATTCAAAAGTATGCGACGATTACTGGGTGAGAGACTGCCTTGGGCTGCCGTGCGTCCACGATATTGCAAATGCCATCATTACAAGGACAACTCTCACTCCAGATGACAATCACGTCTTCTGGAAGGAATTGCATTGGGAAGAGGATCCAACAACATTTGCGCTTGTTGACGACAATGTTCTGATATTCGTTCCAGAGTTGAGATTGCGTGAGATGTGGTCGAGAGTGCAAGCCCGGAAGTTGGACAAAGCCACGTTATGGCAAGTGAATGATCTGTGTGTTGCCTTGGAGCATCTGGAACATAGTACATTTATAGAACCGACAGACATTCGTAGAAAAGGGAAGGCCAAGTGGTTCGAAGAACAAGGCAAATGGGTCGCCGACTAGGGAAAAGAGCTTGCATGAGCACGTAAAAGAAGACTTACTAAAGTCTGAGAAGGGAAAGGGAAAGGAGAAGGCAAATGAGAAGGTGAAAGGGCCAGGCCGTCTAATACACACGATTATGTTGTGTGTATAGACGGGGTTTTAGCATTGATTTAGTGGTGTTTTAGGATACGTTAGAGGAGTTATGTAGTATTGGCGAGGAGGTGTTGAAGACACACTTTTGGAGGCTTTGGGAGCATTCGGAGCTGAAGAGACGAATACACTGAAGAAATGGCTTCACGACGACCGCCGCAGAGGAGGCAGCGACCGCCGCCAAAGCCCTCCCAGCTAGTTTGGCTACGACATTGATCCGGCGACCGCCGCCGCTGTCAGAAGCCCACCGAGCCTGTTTTCCTTAATTGTTTTATTTGGACAATTTTAATTACGTTTTAACATTTCGTTTTATGTTAATTCTGGAGACTTTATTTCCTTTTAGTATTTAAGGGTAGAGGAAAGGCTTGTTTTCCTCTCTCGAACCCTAATTTCATCTTTTTCCTTTCTACGTACTTTGTTATGAAGAACTAAGCCACTCTTGCTTAGTCAGACGTTGGAGCTTTCGTTTTGATTCAGTAGTGAGATCTTCATTCCTTATCTATTACATGGATTTTATCTATTCTCTTGCTTGATTGCTTATGATTGATATTGATAATCTCTAGCCTGCGCAATTAGGGTTTGTCGTTATTGATCTATTGCTAGATCTAGATTGTTACTGGTTGAGCATATCTATTTCAGAGTAGCAACTGCATCGTACTAGTATCTGGTTGTGCTAGTCTTATGCAGAAGAGAACTGATTTACATTCTAGGATAAAAGCTGGTTGTTTTATGCTAGAATTGTATCCAACTATATTCTTATTCTTAACGCTGCTGTTAAACTGAATCTTGATAGTTTCAGGGTTGTTTAATTAGTTAGTGCTAATAGTATCTGATTGTGCTATTAGTTATATCTGAAAAGGAATTGGAATTTCCATTGCATGAGATATTGAATGATTTTCTAGGATCAACCTGTCATACGAATAGTGGATGTTGTTTGACTGAGCTATTTTCCCATCACTGATTTCACAACTTTTAGTTTGTTTACCTTTGCAAGTTTAGATTTACTAAAACACACAAAAAAACTTTTGTTACTTTGGATTGACATACAAATTGCATATAAAGATAGACTCTGTCTCCCTGTGGACTCGACCTTTACTTACCTAGGACTACGGTTTAAGGTTTATTTGAATAACTTGCATAGCAGTAATTAGCACGACAAATTGCTGTTATCACCGTCCCAGAAAGCAAGCAAGTTTCGTGGTGATCGACGTTGAGGACATGCAACCCCAACCCCAACCCCAACCCCAACCCCAACCCCAACCAGAAGAATCACAAGTTGAAGAGATGTACGTCGAGACCGACCCTATGGGAGTCGGTCCCTTGGAGTGGCATGAAGAACCCATGCTTCATTGTGGGGTGGACTTTGGGGTTCAGAATATCGATTACTTCTGGTTTTGGTACATTAACAATGATATGGATGTACGTTCGGACGAACACTATGGATATCGGTCTTTGGCTGTACTTAAGGGGATGAGTGAGGGTCAATATCCCTTGATCCGTAGCGCGCTGGCAAAGGAGTTGCGTGCCAACCGACAAATGTGGGAGCTCATACGAGAACTAACACGAGATCCATAGTCATGGGATGATCTAATGGTTCAAATTAACTATATGAAGACCCCTTGCGGCAAGGATTATTGGCTTGGCATGCCATTTATGGGTTTAGTGTATGTCACGGTGTATATATAACGTTATTGTAGTCGTCTTATCTTGGTACCCTTTATTATGCTTACCAATAAGGCCGTCTGGACCAAGCTTCGCTCCTCCCTCACAAATTTTGGCGATAACACACGTAGGGGATCACAACCACTGGATACCGGTAATGCTTTGTCTCTCTACTTGTACTTTGATGTACTCGATCATTTCGTGTATGCTAATTGCGTATTTTTTGTTTGTATTTGTATAGGTGACGCTCAGTGATGATTCTCCATTACCACCCATTACGGATGCGTGGCGAAGACATTGCGATCGAAGAATCCTATGGCAGGAAGGATTGTATGCTTTGAAATTGCAAGAGTTTAAGGAATGTCGCATGGTAGCCGGTCAGAATGCAGATTATTTGGTGTAGTTGATCGACATTACCAATAGTTGATGTAATAATCGTGTGACTTGTAATGCAATATAATCTTACCATTTGCAAATCATAAACTTGGAAATCATACATTTGCAAACTTATGTAAGCGTACACTTGTAAATCAACACGCATAAAACTCAAAATAAGCATAGAACTCGAAATAAGCACTGAAATAAATAATTTCTTATAACATCAATCAATTTGAAAACCCCGATAATATATCTGCTTTCTTAACTTCACATTTGAATCTGAAAGGGTCTGGTTTAGCTGTTTAAGCTCATTTTTTTCCAACACCAATTCTCTTATAATCTTGGCAACATTGTCGTCATACTCTGAATCAAACCACTTAAAGGTACGATACCCTCTCATTGTATAACCCCGCTCCATTGGGATGTAATCCTTGCATGCGATATACCTTCTTTTGTAGTGATTCGGTTTGTCGCAAGTGTACATGACGACCGGAAAATTGCACGAAGCACATTGTAACCGGAGCCTTGGTATCCCGGATCTGGACTATGAATTATTGTATTACAAGCTATAAACTACTGCAAAAACTAAAGCAAAAAAAAGGAATAATATTGCCGAAAAGCTTAATAATCTCTCACGGGGTCGAGTTTTCTCCTCTGCACGGCGGATCTGGAGTTGGCGAATCCTAGAAGAAGCTTTGCGCGGCGCCGCTTGATGTGAGTATTAGGGTTGGTAACGTGCCTTTTTATAGACGAGTATTAGGGTTGGTAACATGCTTTTTTTAAGACGAGCATATTGGGCTCAAATCAAGGCCCGAAGGAAAATTGGGCTTCGTGGACCGGATGAATAACGAAGCCTGGAACTGTGCATTAACTGTTAATGCATAGATTTGTGCGTTAACAATTAACGCATAGTTTATATATTGTTTTTTCGTGATTTAAGGCATTTATTTGCACTTTATGATAATGTTAATTGTTATTTTAAGATTCTTATACCTTATACAATATTCATCAATTATAGTTTATACTAATGTAATATAATGATTTCTTAAAAAGTTATCACTTGTATTATATACTAATGTGATATGACGAAGTCTTATGATGTTATCACTAGGGATGACAATTTAACCCGAACCCGACGGACACCCGAAAAAACGGATGAAAACCCGAAAAAACGTGGATGAAATTCGGGTTTCGGGTGATGGACCGGGTCGGATTCGGGTGATCGTTTTCATCCACCTGACCCGACCCGATCCGGTCACCCGACACGGACACCCGAATATATATATTATGTATTAATATTTAAAAAAAATATATATTACTTGACATATAAAGGTAAAACTAAAACCCTATCTCGCAGCATTGCCTCCCCCTCCCCCGCCGCGTCGCCTCATCCCTGCAGCTCGCCCCTCTCGCAGCACCACCTCCCCCTCCCCCGCCGCATCGCCTCCTCCCTGCAACTCGCTCCTCTCGCAACGCCGCCTCCCGCTGTGTCGCCTCCTCCCCGCCTCTCCTTGTTTCAATGTTCTTCACTCTCTCCTTTTCCAATGGTACATAGGAAAACGACGAAGAAGAAGAAGTGGAATTTGTGATATGTTTTTTGTCTGCTTTCTTTTTCTATACTATTTTGAGTTTATAAATGTGTTTTGTGTTTGGTTCCACAAGATTTAGAAGAAAGTTGTAGCAATCTTTTGGAGGAGAAAAGTTCAAATCCATGGGTAGAGAGGTTGGTTTTCAAGAGAGAAGTTCTTGTGTTATCAAATTATATTTGCTTATCCTCTTATTTTGTTTGAAATTTGAATGTAATTATATTTGTCTATCTCATTTGCAGGAAGCAGCAAGATAGACTATTGAACTGATGGACTACGGTGCAACTATGCAACCCCAACTTCAATTCTAGTCTTGACTATATAAATGCGTGCAAATAATTTTTTTTAATGTTTAAGAATCATTTTATTTTTGATGGAGTTTATGTACCGTTTTATTTCTTGTACTGGCTTTCAGTGTTTAATATAACTGCTAAAAAAAGTAATTGTAACATGAATGTATGACTATGTGAATATTTGTGTTAAATTTATGTATAAATTCATTTGGTTAATTTTGTATAATTGCTAATGTTTGTGTAAAATTAATAGTATTTGAATTACTAATATTATGCTTTTTTTTATGGTAGGATTTGTTTATATGAATCTTGAATGAAGGTAGTTTAAGTTGAATATTTCTTAATTCTAACTCTCCCTTTATTTAATTGTGATTTTACGGTTTTTTAATCAAATTTTATTAATAAAAATTATAATTGAAAAGTTCACCCGAAAAATCACCCGATCACCCGATGGGTGTTGGGTGGATCGGGTTCAGGTGGTGTGATCTTCGGGTGGGGGTCGGGTGATCGGTTTTAAAAATCGGGTCGGGTGATGGATGTGGTCCACCCGTCCATAACCCGGCCCATTGCCATCCCTTGAACTTTATACTTACGCTATAACAAGAAGTATGAAGAAGTCGAGAATTAAAGTTTATACTAATGTATTATTATGATTTCTTATGAAGTTATCACTTGAACTTTATACTTACGCTATAACATGAAGTATGAAGAAGTCGAGAATTATAGTTTATACTAATGTAATATTATGATTTCTTAAGCAATTATTACTTGTACTATATACTAATGTAATTTCATGAAGTATTATCATATTATGAAGTTATTACTTGAACTTTATACTTACGATATAGCATGAAGTATGAAGTCGAGAATTATAAGTTATAACTTGAAGAAGTCGAGAATTATAGTTTATACTAATGTAATATTATGATTTTTTATCAAATTATTACTCGTACTATATACTAATGTAATTTCATGAGGTATTATGAAATTACTACTTTAGTAGTTTTGCGTTTTTGGCCGTTTCTAGATTAAATTCACCTGTTGTGCCTAGTTTGGACCAATTTCGTAGTTTTTGCGCTTTAGGCCATTTAAAATAATCTCACATATTGGGCCCAAGCTTGAAGAAGTCAACATTTTGTGATCACCATGATACAAGTTTTTGCGCTTTAGGCCTTACTATTGGGCCAATTTCGTAGTTTTTGAGTTTTGGCATATTTCTTCAATAATCCTTACTATTGGGCCAATTTAGTTTTTGACCGATTTCTTGAATAATCCTTACTATTGGGCCTAGTTTGGGCCAATTTTGCGATTTTCGCGTTTTTGGACCATTTCTTCAATAATACTATTGAGCCTTATTGGGTCAGTTTCGTAGTTTTTGAGCTTTTGGCATATTTCTTCAATAATTCCTATTATTGGGCCTTATTGGGCCAATTTTGTAGTTTTTGAGTTTTTTGACCCATGTCTTGATCAATCCTTACTATTGGGCCTAGTTTGGGCCAATTTTGTATTTTTTGCATTTTTGGCTCATTTCTTCAATAATCCTTACTATTGGGCCTTATTGGGCTAATGTCGTAGTTTTTGTCCGATTTCTTGAATAATCCTTACTATTGGGCCTAGTTTGGGCCAATTTTGCGATTTTCGCATTTTTGGCCAATTTCGTCAATAATACTTACTATTGGGCCTTATTGGGCCAATTTTATAGTTTTTGACCCATTTCTTGAATATTTCTTACTATTGGGCCTAGTTTGGGCCAATTTTGCGTTTTTGTATTTTTGGCCCATTTTTTCAATAATTCTTACTATTGGGCCAGTTTTGTAGTTTTTGAGTTTTTGGCATATTTCTTCAATAATTCTTACTATTGGGCCAATTTTGTAGTTTTTGACCAATTTCTTGAATAATCCTTACTATTGGGCCTAGTTTGGGCCAATTTTACAATTTTCGCATTTTTGGCCCATTTCTTCAATAATTCTTACTGTTGGGCCAATTTCGTAGTTTTGACATATTTCTTCAATAATCCTTACTATTGGGCCTTATTGGGCATTGTTTGTAGTTTTTTACCCATTTTTTAATAATCCTTATTATTTGGCCTAGTTTGGGCTAATTTTGCGTTTTTTGAGTTTTTGGCATATTTATTCAATAATCCTTACTATTGGGCCAATTTTTTATGTTTTTGAGTTTTGACCCATTTTTGAATAATCCTTACTATTGGGCCTAGTTTGGGTCAATTTTGCATTTTTTGCATTTTTGGTCCATTTTTTCAATAATCCTTACATTGGGCCTTATTAGGCCAATTTTGTAGTTTTTGGTATATTTATTCAATAATCCTTACTATTGGGTCTTATTGGGCCAATTTTGTAGTTTTTGACACATTTCTTGAATAATTCTTACTATTGGGCCTAGTTTGGGCCAATTTTATGGTTTCCGCATTTTTGACCCATTTTTTGAATAATCCTTACTATTGGGCCTAATTTGGGCCAATTTTATAGTTTTTTGCATTTTTGGCGTATTTCTCGATTATTCTCATCTATTGGGCCTATTTTAGGCCAATTTCGTAGTTTTTGGCATATTTCTCGATTATTCTCATCTACTGGGCCTAGTTTGGGCCAATTTCGTAGTTTTTACATTTTTATATTATAATCGAGTGGTATCAATCAATTCTATAAGTACGAAAGGTACGAAGAGTATTGATTTTCTTCAATAATCCTTACTATTCGGCCTAGTTTGGCCAATTTCGTATTTTTTGAGTTTTTGGCGTATTTCTTCAAATAATCCTTACTATTGGGCCAATTTTATAGTTTTTGACCCATTTTTTGAATAATCCTTACTAGTGGTCCTAGTTTGGGCAAATTTCATAGTTTTTGAGTTTTAGCGTATTTCTCGAGTATTCCCATCTATTGGGCCTAGTTTAGGCCAATTTTGTAGTTTTCGCGTTTTTATATTATAATCGAGTCGTATCAATCAATTTTATAAGTACGAAAGGTACGAAAAGTAATAAAAAAAAAACACATACATCACAGGAAATCAATATAAACGTCAATCATACAAAATACATCAGATAGTCCTAATCTCCACCAGACTGACTCCCACTACCCTCCCCGTGCTCGTGTATAGAATCATGAAAAAGTTGTGATGCACGAGGTGGACGGGGGGCCATCGGAGGAGTCTCATCAGCCAGCATATGTAATAAATGACTCATGAGCTCCTCAACCTCCTCAACCAGAATAGTGCTCCTAGCCCTCGGTGTCTCTAAATAACCACGAATCTCACCAGCAACCAACTAGTTCCGCTATATTTGTAATGGTAATACCCATTAGAATTTATATATGCTGAAAAATAATAATCATTTATTGAATTAAACGAATTAAACATACCGCAAGAGTGTCCACCGAAGGTGTGGGATGGACAAGGCATGTGGGACGATCCTGTTTGATGGATCTGGGATCCACCAGCACATGAGAGTAGTCGTCCAACCAATCCAGATAGTCGTCCGTCACGGCCCAATATAAGGTGGCTCGTGGCTGCTGAATCTGGATCAGAGGCCTAGGAACCTCATCGCACGCCCCCAACAGATGTCGCTCAAATGTGACTGAGTAATGGGTGATGTCGTTCTGACGGTTGACTGAGCGAGGCATTGGCGGTATATCCGGGACCCATGTACATGTCTGAACTGTCGGAGGACGCGGTCAAACATATACGGCTCCTGGATATCCATGATTTGGATTATGCTTCGGAACAGAGAATGAGCATACTCTGGGATGTCGAATGATACCCTAGGTAATGGGAACCACTGTACTTGTAACAAGTAATTAATATTAAATTAGTATTTTGCGTCAATATATATTATAAAATAAAATATTAATATAACGAAACAAATTACCTCCTCGTATTTGATGTTGTCCAACATGCGGCGTATACAGACCAAACGGCCAGGATCCTTGCCATGTGGGACCTCCTAACCGTCTCTGATGGCTGCAGCATCGTCTAGCATGGCAGCAGGGTCCATGACATAGTGTCCACGTAAATGGGGAAAATATGCCCATATCCATGACTGTAGAACAAAATTGAACGATACGAATTAAAAAAATAAACAGTTATAACGTATTTTTAAATTTATTAATTAAAAGCCCATTTCTTACCCTCGATAGTATGCCACAATTGGCAATGCCATGCGCCTCTCGTCTCGACGCTTGTCCTAAGTTTTGGTATAGGAACGCCAAGATGCCATCTCCCTATGAATACTGGCATGTGGCCTCGTGGTTGAACAGTATCGCCATCCACTTGTGCTTGATCCTCGTGGTAGACTTGTCGACCAAGACTATAGTGCTGAGCAACAAGAATAGATAAAATGAAGCGATGACGCTCTCGTCCATCTCCTCGCTCTGCATCATCCTGGTGAGTGTGTCCTGTAGATATTGCAAAGGAATGCCATCGTCCTTGTACCACCTGTCCACCTGAGTAGTGGCGGTAAATCCAAGAGCCTGGACAATCCTCCGTCTGACCTCTGGATCAGCCACATCCTCTGATGCCGTATAGCTCCTCCCGTCAATGGACACCCTGAGTATCTCATAAATATCATGGAGTGTAATGGTCATCTCGCCCCATGGGAAATGAAACGAGGACGTCTCAAGGTGCCATCTTTCAACAAATGCCGAGATCAGGACGAGATCAACCGCCCCAGTGCCAAGAATGCATAGATGTGTGAGACCACTACGCCCTGCTAGCTGAAACCATGAATTTGGCCCGTGTCTAATAAACTACTCTAGCTCAGTGGTCCAGCCGACGTGGAAGTGGACCATCAAGACCTTACGAGTCTGAAGGTTTGATAATTAATATTAGTTACGAAATTTACAAATAAAACTTAAACTTCACCTAAAATGGGGGAATACACTAAAATACGTACCAAATCCTGAGTCTGTTGGCGTCGCTGACATCATGAACGATGAGGAGCCTGCACAGCATCTAGAGCGGCCTCTGCAACTAGGGCGTCCTCTCCTCGACGTCTCTTGCGTCTCTGACGCGGAAGGGCGGGAGGGGGGGCATGGATAGTATGAGGGGGCGGGGCAAGAGGGGTTAGGTCATAAATAGCCCTGGCAATGTGTGTGGTGTAGCTGGAAAGAAGGACATTTATGCGTGGCCCTCCTAGCATCCAAGGAGCATGCCCTAGAACGGGCCCAACAACTAGAGCTGGTGAATGAGAAGGAGCGGATGGAGGGGAAGGACTCAGTACTAGATCAGAAAGAGGACATAAAGAAACGATATGATCCGGGGAGGGAATGGGGGAGGGACCATGATCGGAAAAATGAGAGGAACTGGTAGGGATAGTGTCATCCGTCCTCATTTCCTCGGTCGGCGGAATCAGCTCAAATGAAACCCTAAACTCTCCCTCCTGGTCCTCTGCATCGTCTGACATCTCGTAGGCATGCTCATCAACCGCCATATCGTCACCAGATGTGACGTAGGCGTCCTCTATGGTGGCATCCTCTATCTGAGCAGAAGGCTGTGGAAGTGGGGTCTCTGCACCTAATAGATCTGCTCGTATCTCAACAGCGTGACGACGTACATTATCAGAGATGTGCTTTCGAAGCACACCACGTCGGTCGGCTACTGGAGCCAGATGTGTAAGTCCCTCAGAACCTCCCAAGGCGTCTCGTACGGCCTAAATTATTTATTTTATAATTTATTATAAACGTATTTGTTTGATAATCGTATTTATTTTATATTTCATTATAACGAAATTTAATTTCATTACAAATTTCATTTCTTTAAATCTAATTGGATTCAAATCTAATTGAGATTTCAATCCAATTAGATATAAAGAAATCTAATTAGAATTTAGAAGAAAATCTAAATTCTAAATTCATTATAATTTGATTTCATTATTAGAAATTAAATTTCTAATAATGAAATCTAATTATATACTATTTTTTATTTCCAAATTCTAATCAAATCTAATTCCTAATAATGAAATATAAATTCTAATCGTATTTGCAATGTAGAATTACATTTTGCAACAATAAAATATTTTTTTATACGACAATATTCAATAAAAAACAATAATGAAATAAAATACAAAATTCTAACAATTTCGTTTCAATTCTAAAATCAAACAAATCCAACGAATCTAAATTCATATAAAAAACTAAAGAATCTAAATTCATATCTAAAATATATATTCTAATTTCATAATATTCGTTCAATTTCATTTCAATTCTAAAATCTAACGAATCTAGATTCATATATCCAAAATCTAATTTCTAATTTCAAAAATTCTAACAATTTCGTTTCAATTCTAAAATCAATCAAACGAATCTAAATTAATATCCAAATTCTAACGAATATAAATTCATATCCAAAATCTAAATTCTAGTTTCATAATATTCATTTTCATAACTTCGATTTGATTTCATATCCAATTTTACTAATTCTACATTAGATTTCATAGTATTTGTTTCTAAACCTTAATTTAATATCAAATACAATAATATTCATTTCTAACAATTTTGTTTCAATTCTAAATTAACGAATCTAAATTCTATCAAAATCTAAATTCTAATCCATAATGAAATCTAAAATATTATGCATTTAAATTTACAATTTAATTTCAAAACGAAATTGTTATTACGAATTTAAAACGCATTACATACCTGGTGGACGTCTATCGGTGCGGGTGCGGGTGCGGGAGTCACGAGAACGTCGACCGACACATCTAGAACGAGTGTCGATCGGGTCACCGGTCGTCTAGCACCACCACTCAACACCATGGCCTCCACCACCTCCTCGTCCTCCACTGCTCGGGTCGGTCGTCGAGGTTGACTAAAAACTAACCCCTCCTCCTCATCTTCCTCCATCGTCACCCAAGTCACCAGACCACCACCACCGACCGCCGGACCACCACCACCCTCACCTCCTCCATGTCGGACCTCCGGACCTCCTGCCGCTGCAACACCACCATCGATCGTCGGACCTCCTACCGCTGCAACACCACCACCAGAACCACCGCCGACTCTATTTTATGTCCTAGAACCACCGGAAAACTCGTCCAAGGGAGAAGAAGATGGATCCATAGCCAATTTTGGGTTTAAGGTTGATACGAATCGTCGTCGAAATTTTAGGGTTTTTCGGGTTCAAAATCGCCGCGTCTGGGGGAAGAAGAAGATGTGCGCGACTTATACGCACATAGCTTGTGCGTTAACATTTAACGCACATATTTGTGCGTTAAGGGTTAATGTACAACTTGCACAAGCTCAGTCCATTCAATCCCAGCAGAGTTGTGCGTTAACACTTAACGTCACAACTCTGTTGGCCGTATTTTCAGAAACTTTCAATTTTGCCCATTGTATTGATAATGTTAACGCACAAATCTGTAATGCTAATCTTAACGCATAAAATAATCTACTATATAATAACTAAAGCAGAATATCATCTGCGCCACGTGGCGCCCCCAGAATGAGCCCGAAAATTACGCTGCCACGTGGCGCCGCGGTATTGATTTGGACATGTGTCGTGCTCTTGTTTTCTTGGTTGTTTTTTCAAAAAAATAATAAAATAAAATTACTATCCATTTTAATCGGTTGCAAGCAGACTGAAATAATTTTTATACTCTAAATCTTTCTAAAAATTTACCAATTAATATTCTATGCCCTATAATTTGTGTATAGAATCAAATCTCTAATCATGAAATATTCTATGCCCTATATTCTCCACCGGATGCTACCAGAAAATCAGCCTGCTTGCTGCGTCGTCTGGAATTCTCGCTTGCTGCGTTGGTAGCTACCAGAAAATTGATTTCCCGAAGTGGGGTTTGCACTGCTGTCGAATTCTCGCTTGCTGTGTTGCTCAGGTATTCTTCCTACTCTAGCGTTCCTTCACACACACAATTCCTCCCTGTAATCCCGAAGTGGGATTTGCACTGCTGTCGAATTCCCGCTTGCTGCTGTCGAATTTGCATTATCTGGAATGTTTTTTTGGGTCCGATAAGCATTTAAGGGCCTGAAATTGAAACGTATAGAGGTGCCAATATTATAGATAATGTCCTATTTTAGAAACCATATTTTTGTTCCTTGCTCTTTGATATGATTGATATTTTGGCTTTTCAGGTATGAAGGAAATTGTATTACAACAATATTGTTCTTTATTTTACATTCATTTGTTCATCTTAAAAAGGATGATTATGTTTTATTATAAGGTTGATTAACCGACAACTAATTATCTTTTTATTATGGTCAGAAATGAAAAATCATGATAAAGAAAATAGACTCACTAGAAAACTTATATTACATGGAAAGCGACAAAAGAAGACATAACAACAAGGTTAGTTCTTTTATATTATAGTTGGTTATTAAAATAATTTTGTGGTACATGTAATTGATAACTAAGAAAATAAAAAGTGATTATGAGATTTTTTTAATATCGTTTATTTTTGTCATAGTTGAATCTCAAAGGAATACACCTCATGAAACTATGTCGAGTGTGCGGATTCCCTTTACACATATTTCAAATAGTAAGTACAAATTTATCACCCGATTAATGATTGTTTTAAAATTCATAAGTATTCTTAGTTAATTAATGTTTTGGTAATGTTCACATATGGGCCTCACTCGGTTATGGATTCAATTCACAGACATCACGATACACAATATATATTTTTTATATTTGTTATATTTTCCTTACTTAATTTTATAAGATGTTGTTGTTATTAATTAGTTGAATTTATCTCAGTATCCTCACTTTTATCAATATAATATGTTGATTGTTAGGGTGCACAATCATCTCGGACGAATAATATATGCAAAGAAAATAGATTGAAAATAATGCATAAGTTACAAGAAAAATAACAAACTCCAGAAAAAGGTTAGTACATTATAATTGTATACACTTTTCAATATAATAATGTTAATGTTTATATTTAAACCATATCAATGTTAGTACGTTCTATACAATATACTATTCATATTTTGGTTGTAGCAAACGTTGTTGTTCACATTATATGTTGAATTAAACCATTTTAAATTAAAGTACTTTACTGGCTATAGATATTGCACAATTACATGATAAGCGAGGAAACATGACATCTACACAACAAGGTTAGTTGTTTCATACTATATAAGGTTTTAATGTTTTGTTTGTCATACATTTGCTTAAATGATAAGCTAATAATTAGTAAAAAAAATTACGAAATGTTAAATCATAGTTTGTTAATTTTATAGTTCATTCTGAACGGAATACACTTCTAGATAATTCAAATAGTAAGTACATATTTTTCATCCAATTAATGATTCTTTTTACAAGTTCATAAGTATTCTAATTTAGTTATTGTTTTCTTAATTCTTACACATGGCGCTCACTTGGTTATGGAATCAAACCATAGACATTCTGGTATACCAGTTGTGTTATTTTTGTTCTATTTTGTTTACGTAATATAGGTGGTGTTGTTAATTATTTTATTCAGTGCCATTATACTTAATTTGGCAGTGTTACGTTTTATGTTGGTTATTAGAGTGTACAATCACATACACGGATAATATTAACAAAAAAAATAGATTGAAGAGGATGGATCAGCTACAAGAAAAACGTCATCATAAATCAACTCTTGAAAAATGTTAGTATATAGTACGGTTATATTCTGTTAATTTGATATGTTGTATTCAATAAAGTATTCATGTTTTCATAATAGGATGTAGCATTATTTGTTGTTCTCTTAATATCTTAATTGGGCCATTTAATTATATTTGAAGTTTTAAAACGTGTATAGATGTTACGCAATCAAGTACTTCTTCTATTTGTTTATCCTCATTGGGCCATTCAACACATGCTCCAACACTACTAGTGTCAAACAATGTCAATGTTGAGAATACCCAATTTGAAGATGCAATGCACTGCATACCCACTTCTTCAACATTAACAGGTGAGTTTTAATTTTGTTTTTATTCATCATTATATTTACAATATGTGAATGTAATACTTATATATTCATATTATGTATAGATAATTTGGATACTCAAGCATGTTTAATGCAAGAGGATCGTATGGAAACGACTTACAAAGGTATCCCATATGGATTTAAAAACTCTTATGTCCCTATCTATGATTTGTTTATATTAACATCCAATTTACTATAAATGATAATTTGTACTCTGTTTTTGTAGGCTATGATGGAGAAGGAGAGTCATCAACTAATATCACCAATGGTACATTCTTTTAACTATCAATGACTATTCTATTAGCGTAACTAATCTTCTATAAATAACTTGCATGTTCGTTTTAGGCTACTATGAAGATGTTGGGGACCCAGTGTACACTTGTGTTTCATGTGGTGCACTGATGTGGTATGAGGAAAGAGTTGTAAAGAGTTGTAAGCCGGCAGTTCCACTTTTTAGTTTGTGTTGTCAGAAAGGGAAGGTAGATCTACCACTTCTTCAACCACCGCCTAAAATACTTTCAGATCTTATCTCCAAGAAGGATCCAAGAAGTCAGCAATTTTGTAAATTCATTTGTGCTTACAATACGATGAGTCTGAAAATTACATTGCCACGTGGCGCCGCAGTATTGATTTGGACACGTGTCGTGCTCCTGTTTTCTTGGTTGTTTTTTCAAAAAACTAATAAAATAACATTACTATCCATTTTAGCCGGATTTGCAAGCAGACTGGAATAATTTTTATACTCTAAATCTTTCTAAAAATTTACCAATTAATATTCTATGCCCTATAATTTGTGCATAGAATCAAATCTCTAATCATGAATAATTGGCAAAAAATATTGCACAAAATCATGGATAGTTGTGCTGTTCGTGATTGTTACAACCTGTAATAATAGAAGATTGTAGAAAAAATATTGTTACAACCTGTAATAGAATCAAAATCATGTGCTCTCATAAAAAAATTATTGCACAAAAATTCACCAGTTAATAACATTATGCAATGATATTATGCAACTGGAAATGCACATTTATTAGAAATGCCCAAACTGAAACTCAATCTGCAAGAACTAAACTTGAAATAAAACTAAATCTACACCATATACTGCACATTCTGCAAAACTTGCAATAACTGAACCTGCACAAAAACTGTCACCTTTAAAATGACAACACATTCTGCAAAACTTGGAAGAACTAAACTTGCATATATATGACAACACATTGTACAAAAACTGAACCTACACAATATTAAAACCTGCAAGACTAAAACTGAAGCACACACAAATCACACATTCTGCAAATGCTTCCTCAAAACACACATTCTGCAAATCTTTCTGCTACGGACAAACCAAAATACATCGAACATGTCCATAAACAAATATGCATATTATCTTTAAAAAGATTCCAATTGCAAGATATGCACAATAAAGTCAAAATAATTAAGTCATTACAATATGACATAATAAAAAACATCTGGTATTGAAAATCTATGTTTTCCAAAATTAAAAAAGATTTGGTACTGAAAATTTATAGCAGAATATCACATAATAAATAAAACGGTTTGTGTGGCTTATAAAGTACAACCTCTCAGTCAATTTCAGTACAAATAACTGGACATTTCAGTACAAACAACGAATCGTGTTTACTCATTTACCAGGTAATTTATTCTGCAAATTTTTTTGTTTGTCTTTCATTGATTTGCAGAAATATGCGTCTTTCATTACATGTTCACCCAAAAATATTCGTCTTTCATCATTTCAGTACATCTTTACACGCTGATATTGATTGTACATGCACCCAGAAATTAAAACTACATCCCCGAAGTCAATTACCAGGTAATTACATCTTTATAACTTTGTTTGTCTTTCATTGCACATGCTGATATTGATTGTACATGCACCCAGAAATTAAAACTACAGCCCCACAGTCTTTCATTTAGTATTATTCGTCTTTCATTGCAATTTCACCCAGAAATTCTATATGCTGATATTGATTTGCAGAAATATTCGTCTTTCATTACAATTTCACCCAAAAATATTCGTCTTTCATCCTTTCAGTACATCTTTACAAATTTTTACGTCAAATCACCCCAAAATTATATATGCTGATATTGATTCTACATGCTGATATTTTATTTGTCTTTACAATTTATTTCTTGCTATTTTCAGTCTTTCTCGAGTAGGCATGACTATTTGAAAGTTTGTGCAGAAGTACAAAAATCAATAATTAGAATATAACTTGAGAAGCAAAAAAAAAAATCTAAATTTTAATTTCAAAAGTACTACCTTGCAGAATTTAGTGTCATGAAAATTGTATTTCCTACACATCTATGCTCTAAAAAAAAGGTACCTTTATATCTATTGTTGTTCTGTATTTTTTTTTAAAATAATGTAGATAATTTTCTTTAATATATGATATATATGCAGTAAAGAAAAATATAAGCATCCAAGCTCTTATAGTTAGGCAAGATTGATTTAAGGTCTACCCATTATGTATAGAAATATAATAACAAGACATATGGATATAAGTTGACAGATATTGAGTATAAATATTTCAAAATAAAAATTACTACACAGTTGTATCATTTATATGGGGTACAAGAAGTTCATACCCTATTGAGGCAACAATTTGCAATTACAATAATGATACACGCATGGATTTTGATTCTTGGCCTGCACACATGAAAATTTCCAGAAATGACAAGTCATTTTCAAAACAACTTTCAAATATTCCCTTAAGCAAACATAGAGACATGCAAATATGTTGTAATGTATTCTACAAGGTTTTTTATGGACTTACAATAGAAGCAGGATATCCTTTTTCATAAGGTACTCCATCAATCAAGGATTTACAGATCGACCTCCCCCGATGTGTAGATGTGTAATAAATGAACAAAAAACAAAATAGAAGTGTTTAACATATTTACAAATTATGAAAGCAGTCAACAATAAGAAAACGATTAATACTAGAGGTTAATAGGACGTTTTACTCAATGTAAAGTTTTTAGGGTTTCAAACTTCAGGGATCTCCAGAGAAAGAGATAAAGAGACAGAGAGCAAGAGAGAACGATAGACATAGAGACAGTGACAATCTGAAGAGACAAAGAGCTTAAGGGATCTCTAGAGAACGAGAGAAAGAAATAGAGGGAGAGAGCTTACATTTATCCATTGTGGAGCTCAAAAGAACCTTTTTCTTTCAGATCTCCTCATGAACCTCTAGATCTGCTCATCAACCGCGTGTTTAAAAGATAGGCATATCTTCTTCGAAGTTTTTGTTTTGGATATGAAATCTTAGAAAAATGAAAGAGAAGGTGTGACCTGTTAATTAAGAAAGATAGAGAGGAATGGGGAAGGTATGTCCCGTCACGTATTAAGAAAGAAATTTGTCCATTGTTATGAATCTGGAAGGTTTGAAAAAGAAACAAAAAGGTTTGAAGGTGGAAGGTTTCACAAACAGACACATAGCAAGAGAGAGAGAGAGTCGGTAAATGTGAAAGAGACGTATTTGAGTTGTGTGGTCGATTTCAATCCGAACCCTCTAGACAGATTCAGAAATATCTTCATTTTTTAAAGTTCGTGTAAAAACGAATATATCTTTAATAGAAATAGCAGGTTTCGTAATTGAGCCAAAATTTAAATCCGTCGACTTTACTTTTACTTGGGCCCATTCAAATTTAAATAGCATGCTTCGTAATTCTAGGATTATGTATTATAGAATATTTTTGTATGGACTCCAATTAAAACATTGTGAATGTTAATTTGGGCCCATTAAATGTGTCGAATCTCATTAATATTTATACAAATAATTTCAGTCCAATATGCCCATTAAATGTTTAGTACACAAAAATATCAATCTACCTTTATTTAATGGGCCAATAAGCCCATTAAATGTTTACCAGTTTCATTTTAATTTTGTCAAGTTGGGCCAATCAACACATTAAATGTTGTATTAAAATATATATAGTGCGGCGAAATATAAATTAGTTAAATTTGTATTTGTTTCTATTAGGCCATTAAATGTTAGTGGGCTCAATAATATTGTTAAACATGTAATGGGCCAATAAGCCTATTTATTAATTTTAGTCGTGGTAATGTTGTATTAGATTTTATGTATACATAACGGGCCAGACTTACTAATTTGTTATTTAAGTATTTGAGCCTTTAAGCCCATTAAAGTTTATCAGGTTTATTAATCCAATCAGTAAACCTTTCGAAAATGTTTTAACTAGGCCTTGAAGCCTATTGACCCAATTTGACTACTAAACATCATATGACAGCCTATACAAATTTAGCATACAAATTTAGATGTAATGGAACAATAAGCTAAATATGTTATACATATTTTTAGCGATAAAAAAAAATTAAATCAAATTAAACAGGATAAAAAAATTTAGTCCTCATATGATTTTTTTTTTGTGAGAGAGTAATTAAGCAGGATAAAAAAAATTAAATCAAATTAAAAGGAATATGTCGAGCATTTCAAAAGGAATGAAGCATTTCAAAAGGAACTAGTCCATAGATTGAGATAGATAGAGATATTACATATGTCGGAAGGTACAATCTCGCGAACACCGAATTTGTAGGGCTCCATAACCTACTTTTAATGAAGACGAAGGGTCACATATCTCAGAAAATTGTGGTTTGGGAACCCTCCATTACCAATCTCCATATCTGCTCATCTATCCATTGGTGTCCTTTGCATGGTATAGGAATCGGTCACATAACTAAGAAAATTAGGGTTTATGTATGATTTTTCCTATCTATAAATTAATTAACATAAGAAAACGATATAGAAAGACAGCGAGAGAGTGAGAGGAACTCACACATGGGTGGATTAGGTTTTAGTTTACCCATCAGTAGATTGATCCATAGTCTCCTCTTCTTCTCTCGGTGGTGGAATCTAGATCTTCTGGCGATGGTTGTGTATGGCTTAACCCTTCAAGACGAACGGTGAAAAGGCGAAGGGAGTGGCGAGAATCCCTTTTCGCTTTTAGATATGTAAACTGATCTCTTCAAACTAATTTGTTTTGGATCCGAAATTTGTGAAAAAGGAGAAAGACAAACGATGAAGGAGAGAGATCGTTGGCCGAGATTTACAGAAAGAGAAAGACAATCGACAAAGTATGCAGAAGGTGAAGGTTGGAAATAGATTTCGGCAAAGGTTGAAGAAGGCAGAGGTTGAATAAGGCGAATTGTGATTTTTTTTAAAAAAAATCGCCATGGATTTGTAAATTTTAAGCTTGAAGCTTCACAGAGAAGGAGAGGGAGAGAGAAACCCAACAACGCCATGGATTTGGATTTCGACGAAGGTTTAAGAAGGAGAAGGTTGAAGAAGTCGAAGGTTGGTTTTTTTGAGAGAAATCGCCATAGATCTGTAAGTGTTGAAGCTTGAAGCTTCATAGAGAATGAGAGCGAGAGAGACAACCCAAAAACTACAAATGAGATACTGATAGGGTATCGACTTTTCCTTTAGAAGAATCCGATAATGTTGCTTCGTATGGGCCTATAAGCCCATGAAACAAAATGGCTTAACATGTCCTAAAAATGTGCTGAACCGCCCTAATTACATTATGACAGCTAATCAACCGGGCCTGTAATAAGCCCATAAAACAATTTAAATTAGCTGCTACTATTATGGCCCATCCAACTATAATATTGGCCCATAAGTCCATTTAATATTTAAATTATTTATTATATTTTTAAAATATTATAATAAATATTTAGTATTTACATATATTTTTCCTACTTTTGCATAAATATATTAAGTATTTACATATGTCTATATATTTTTATTATATTAAAAAATGATTAGTATGTACATTTAATTATTTTATTTCGAATATATATAAGATTTTTCAGTGATTGTGTTATGAACGAAATTAAGTCGACTGTATTCAATTGATTATATATATATATATTCCAGTGATTGTGTTATTAACTAAATGAAGTTTGTTGTATAAGTCGATTAACAATTAGGAGGCTCATTAATATTTTACACATTTAATGGGCCAATAGTGTATTAATTAATTCATTTTTGTTTATCAATATAAATTTATTAAAAAAAATTAGTCAATTCAGTTGTCTTAAATTTTATTATACATACTGGGCCCGAAATACATTTAAAAAAGTTTGTATTTGGGCCTATAAGCCCATTACAGTTTATAAGGCTCATTAGTATTATTAATCATGTAAATATGTAATGACCCAATAAGTCGATTATTTAAATTCAAATACACGTTTCATTTTCATGTATTAGATGAACATTTTTATTATGCTTTATTGTTTTAGTAGTATTGATGTTAGGGGTGTGGTTATCCCTGTTTCAAAAACTACTTAGCCAATTTTTATTATTAATAAAGTTATGGAGAGTTCCGTCTCTCTTTATATAATGTAATTTTTTTTATATCTTGAATATTTTTAATCGATTAGTCATTTTTTATATAAAAATTTATCTACTTTTATAAAAATCATTAACTATATATTTCTATATCAATGAAACATATAATTAAAATATACTATTTTTACAAATATAATAATATCCCGTGCCTTTACTACACTAGTGTGCATAAATAGTTAAATACATATATCTTTTTCGTTTTTTTAAAGGAAGATGCAGTAGTATTCATTCTTTTGGCGCGATTCGCTAGATATTCGTGACATGTGGGCTGCCAAGGTGACACCTTTGGGCCGTTGATATCCACAATCGCAAAAAAATCCCTTTGCCCTATACAAGAAGGAGATCTGCATCCCGCTCTTTGCACTCTTCCGTCGCACTTTCTCTCTGCTAGGGTTCTTCTTCTTTCTCCTTCCTCAAATTCCCGAGATCGGACATCCATGGCGGACGAGTTGCACTATGCGTCAGGCGCTGACACCAATAAGCGAAAGTACGACGATTCGGCGGCTCTGACAACCCCGTCTCCTGACGGCGGCGGGAGGAGGAGGCCTACCGGATTCTCGTCTCCTCACGCAGCTCCTGCTGGGATTGATGCTGCTAAACAGCGAGCTCAGGAGATCGCATCTCGACTTTTCAATGACGCGGAAGCTAAACGCCCTAAGTTTGACAACGGAGGCTATGATTCCGCGCCTGATATCCAGTCTGGTAGTTAATTTTGTTTACTTCTCTCCCTCCCTGTTTTCTTTTTTTCTTCTGCAATTGTTTATACTTGGGAAGACGACTTGTTGTGAATGATTGATTGCTTTTACTTCTCGAGACGCAGTATTTTTTAATTTCTTGTGGCTTGCAATTCACTGTACTCCTTGAGTTGGTGTTTCTATGTCATAATTATTTCATGATTTAGGTTTTAACAGCTATAGAGTACATGGCGACTTAAGATAGTATTTAGTGCCGTTCGGTGTGTATTAGGAACTGACACTTCTGCTTCATTTCCGTTAATTGATTAAGGACTAGAATTCTTGAGATTATTAAGAATATCACAGGGTGAAACCAATTTTGCATGCCATAATTCAGCAAGGACTGGGATACTCGCGTTTTATGACCTAGTTACTTAACCAATCGGAAGCTTCTATTGGTTATGCTATATCTGATTACCTTATGGATTTGTTTGAATTAGTCTCAGCCACCATAGCTATTCTCTTGCTATTGTGGGCCAGATCTCATATCACATAGGAAGTAGGATGGCGATTTTTTCATACCATTGATCTATGATACTTTAAGACAGCTGCTCAAACTGAAAGACACATTCCTCAGATCAATTAATTTCTGACCCTGAAAGGTTCATTTTAGGGAAAACCGGAAAAGAGGAGTGAAGGCAAATGAAAGTGGAGTTTTAATCCTGTACAAGCTATTATTCATAATGAATGAATGGGTGTTGATACGCCTTTTGTATTAGCTAACCCACAATTTGTTACAACAAACTAAATAGATATGTAATTGTTTCCCACTAGAAGTTTAAATTGGAAGTTACATGCCTAGGATATGCTCGTATTCAATTGAATTTCAACACTGAGTTTATCTGATCTAATATTATCTTTGACTGTAAATGAAAATGGTCCTTTGTAGCTCCGAAGCCTCTTGCCACTAATGCTCATGTGGCAAGCACCATCCCATCATTTCCAGACTCGTACAGTTATCAGGGTATGACTAAAAAGATAGATGTTCCAAATGGTAGAGTTGGTGTTATCATTGGAAAAGGTGGGGAGACAATAAAATATCTACAACTTCAGTCTGGTGCAAAAATTCAAGTTACTAGAGATATGGATGCAGACCCCAATTCTTTTACCAGGACGGTAGATCTGGTGGGAACACCAGATCAGATTGCTAAGGCTGAGCAGTTAATTGGGGATGTACTTGCTGAGGTAAGTTGTTGCATTATTGTGCAGTGTTCTCGTTATCTTTGCACAGCTAAGAGTTGTCTTTATACTCGAATATTCATGTGTGTCACACCTTCCTTTTAAGATTGATTAGCCATGATAGGCATTTCACCTTTTCTGACTATTGCATGGATGCTTTGTGATGCTTTACGTATCAGGCTGAAGCAGGGGGTTCTGCTGTTGTTTCTCGAAGAGTGACTGGCCAAGTGGGATCTGAACAATTTTCCATGACGGTTCCTAACAACAAGGTAGAGACTTGAGTCAATTTGAAATTGTATTTTTTTTTATGTATATTAGGCTTTTCATGCTGGTTTGTTTTCAGGTTGGACTTGTTATTGGCAAAGGTGGTGAGACAATTAAAAGCATCCAAGCCCGTTCAGGAGCTCGAGTTCAGGTTGTTTTAAATTATTTGTTCTTATTCTGTGCATTACATGTCTAAATTCGATAAGTCTAGCAATCATATTGATCAATCTTTTTTTATCTTGATGCTTCGGTTTGGCCTGCAATTTGTCTAATTTATTTTCCTGTGCATACCCATTTGGTTGCTTAATATATGTATTTTTATCTTATGGTCTTTAGTTCTTTTGACCCGTTCAGGTCATACCATTGCATCCCCCTCCTGGGGATACATCCACAGAAAGAACAGTGCAGATTGATGGCTCTGCTGAACAAGTTGAGGCGGCTAAGCTTTTAGTCAATGAGGTTATATCTGAGGTATGTTTATTATTTATGTTTCTTTTGTTACTTTTCACTAGCCCAAGGTACAAGTTGGTCAGTGGTTGTACTTAGTTAACATGTAGTGAGTCGGATGGTTTGATATGCTTTTTAATATGAAAGGCAAAACAGAAGCCAAGTCGTTAAAATTTCTTAATCATTGTCTTATTAGAAATAAGTAATCCTTCTTCAGTTGTGTTCATACATGACATGCAAATCATTGTCTTGTTAGAAATAAGTACTCCTTCAGTTGTGTTCATACATGACATGCAAATTTTTTGTCACCTTATTTTCTAGGCAAGTTGATGATATTTGTTCAGCTGTTATCCCTTTGACCTTTTTAAAAGCTATATGACCCAAAAAAGATCATACGATACAACTTGTCTGACATCATTACTGTTCTTTCTGAATATCTACCCTTAAAATCTCTTTACAACAACAAGGTTATCTATAATGCCTGTGAGCTGTCTCTCTATATTGATTCTTAGTCTTCCTCTGCACCAACATTGAATCTGTATCCATTTAGCTTTATGTGGTAGATTTATGTATCTTACACAAATATCCGCTATAAGAAGAGAATGTCATACAACTTCTCTGACATCATTATTTTTTGTTGTTTCTAAAATATTTACTCTCAAGATTTCTCTACTGCACAAGGCCTATCTATATATTATGCATGTGTAGCTGTCTCTCAATATTATTTCTTATTCTCCTTTGCAGCAAAATTGAATTTGTATCCAATTAATTTTATTTGGTGGATAAATGTATCTTACACAAATATCTGCTATAAGAAAATGCTAATACCACTTTCCTGACACTGTTATATTTGTTGTTTTTAAAATATCTGCTTTCAAGATCTCTCTACTGCACAAGGCCTTTCTATATTATGCATGTCTAGCTGTCTTTCAATATTATTTCTTATTCTCCTTTGCAGCAAAATGGAATTTGTATCCAATTAATTTTATCTGGTGGATACATGTATCTTACACAAATATCTGCTATAAGAAGAAAATGCTAATACCACTTTCCTGACATCGTTATATTTGTTATTTTTAAAATATCTGCTTTCAAGATCTCTCTACAGCACAAGGCCTTTCTATATTATGCATGTCTAGCTGTCTCTCTATATTGCTTATTCTTCCTCTGCAGCAACATTATATTTGTACCCATTCATTTTTTTTGGTGGTATATGTATCTTACTCAAATATCCACATTCATCTCTTATTCTGCCTACGCAGCAAAAATGATTTTGTATCCATTTAGTTTATATGGTGAATTCATGTATCTTACACAAATATCTGCTATAAGAAAAAAATGCTAATACAACTTTTCTGACATCATTATACTAGTTTCTAAAATATCCACTTTCAAGATCACTCTACAACACAAGGCGTTTCTGTATCATGCATGTGTACCTTTCTCTCTATGTTGCCTCTTATTCTTCCTCTGCAGCAACATTGAAGTTGTATCCATTCATTTTTATTAGGTGGATATATGGTATCTCACACAAATATCCACACATCTCTTGTATCCCCCTTATTGCAAAGCAGGATATTTTACATCATGGCCTCATTTTGTCTCATTTTTTACTCTGGATGTATAGATATCCTTCCTACTGTTACCTATCAATATCATATTAATTATCTTTTCATGAATTGCTTCTGGAAATTGCTTTTTTGAGCTTTCTTTGTCAGTGTTCGACATCAAAATGGAAACTCACTCACGGCATTATCTGAGATCATCCTCGGAGATGCACTGACAAGAGAGGGTTATTGTTAATGACAATGCTTATCCACTCTAGTAGATGCTTATAATAGTTTTGGACTTTCAACTGTGGACTGGTTATAACTCAATACTCTAGCTATGACTGTGAAAGCTATTTTTGCTCTTATCTGAGTATACTTTTTTTTGGGTGAAATCTTATCTGAGTATACTTGTATAGCTATCTGTGGATATTTTTGCACCCATTTACTTCGAATAGGGAAAGGTTGCGAATGTCGCTGGAGTAAGTCAATACTTCCTCAAGTCTGTACGGTATGTAGGCAATTGAACCCCTCTCAATATGAGTGTAATATTCAATCCTTGTCTAGTAACCTATCCTTTGCCATATTTATGATATTTTTCTTCAAACAATGTCCTATTCTGCTGTCTTGATTATGCTTGTTTAGTGCTTTCTTTCTTTTCATGCTAATTTTTCTTTTTTCTTTATCTGGTAATTTGACTTGTTTACTGGTTTACAAGAAATAAATGTTCTTTTTTCTTTACTGCTGTAGAACCGCCCGAGAAATTCTTCAATGGGTGGTGGATATCCTCAGCAAGGATATCAAGCGCGCGCCCCAACAAGTTGGGCTTCTAGACCCCAACAAATGCAGCAGCAACAACAGCCTGGATACGGCTATTCCCAACCGGGTGCATATCCTGGATCTCAATACGCTGCCCCTCGACCTCAATATCCTAGCTATCCTCAACAAACTGGTGCAGGGTATCCCACTAGTTGGGACCAGTCGAGCACAGCCCCAGCTCAGCAACAACCTCCCCAGGGAACTGGCTATGATTATTATAACCAACCTCCACAACAGCAGCAACAAGCATCTGGTGACAATTCCTATTACAGTTACAACCAGCCTCCGACATCTGGATATAGTTCTACCCAACAAAGCTACTCTCAAGATGCATATGGTGGCGGCTACCAAACATCAGCTCCCTCAGTCGGGTATAGTCAACCACCACCAAACCCTAGTGATCAACAAGGCTATAATAACCCTGCACCCAACTACAGCAACGCAACCAAGCCTCCTGCTGATGGACACACTCCTTCCTATGGAACCCAAGGCCAAGCACCCCCACCCCCACCAACCCAAGCCTCTCCCTTGGTTCAGCCAGGATATGCGAATCAGCCTCCTACTCAAGGAGATTATGCAACAGGCTATGGAGCACCACCACCGCCTCAGGGGCAAAAGCCCCCTGCCTATGGTCAACCTCAACTCTCACCTTCTCAAGGATACGTGAACCCTCAGGGCCCACCACCAGCACACTCTGGCTATGCTCAGCCACCTCCGAGTAGCTATGGAGCTGGTGCATATCCAGGTTATGGCGCACCTCCAGTGACAGCAACCTATGGGCAGCCGCCTCCTGCATATGTCGGTGGCTCATATGGTGGTGCTTACTCCCAGGCCTCGGTTTATCCTGCTGCTGATGGAGTTGCTGGTAGTAATGGAGCTGGTGCTTCACCAAGTACTGCTGCAAAAGCCCCAGCACCAGAGTCGAAATAGGTAAGTAGTGGCATGTGGATTTAGGATTCTAGAGATATTTGACTGATGGATCTGTTTAAAATTTTTCCGAGGTTTGTTTGTGGATGTTCAAAGGATTTGCGCTGTTATTGCTTGTGGAGATCTAGTACTTGTGCCTGTGTTTGAATGCTATTTGACATTTACCAATTTCAGTTGGTTTGTGCCACAACACAATGTCAGGTTCCCTTCCTCCATGAGATAAGATAATTAGGCAGTCAGTTTATTTTCTTGCTCTAAAGTACATTCATATTTGTGGTTTGGGGATATTTATATGGTTCAGAATTGATAAATTTCGGGTGACTGGGTGAGGGATGATAGTTAAAGGCAGGCCAGACATCTATATAAGCTCTAGATGTTTATTCAAGCAGTTACAAGGTTAGAGGTGTTTTTCATAGTCGATGGACTCGATAAGAAACCTAAATTATGAAAAATCTTAACACATCGATGAATCTATATCTATTATTTCCATCGCATCCGTTCACCTATTCTGCCAACTTGTATTCCCAAGGTTTATGTATATATCAAGAACCGAAGAGCTCAACTTGTGCCACTCTTGTTTTCTTAGCAGATTTGAGTTGTCCTGATTATGTAATATTTTTCTCATAAGGCGATACGGTAGTCGATTAAATCAATGATGATGCGATAAAATGTGCTGGTAAAGATGGCATTTCTATTCGGAGTGGCACTTCCACAATTGCCAGCATTAGTTTTCTGTCGACAATTCGACTCTATAGAATTCTTAGTACCATGGTTCATTGTGTAGCATCTAACCATTTCTTGCAAAATATTATTTGTATGTGTGATGTGAATAGGCCGGAAATGGAAATCAATGAAGCACGTTTTACTTTTAGCCCCTTCATGGCCTTAGGACCTGTTTGGATTACGTATTATCTGATATTATAATATCAGTTTTTGACATTATAATGTCAAATAATGCGTGAACCGCCACTGGTTTTGATAAAAAAGAAGCATGTTCGACGTTTATACGACGAACAATAAAGATAATAAGATCGATCAAAACGCTGTCAAGCCAAATTTTCACTGATCGATTGATTCCAAAAGTTCAATACATAGCTATCGCCTATAACCCTGCACAATATAGTACCAACTCAGTGAAATCACCACGGGATTCTGAAACTTCAGAAAGGCTAAAACTGCGAAAGAGAGCACAACTTTCTCGGTTTTCATCATAATAATCAAATTAACTTATGTCTGGACTCACAAAATTTATAGCGAATATCACTGACATGGAACAAGTATTTTTTTCTGATGACTGAGTAGGTGGGTGTACAAAGAACTGCAGATGTTACAAGTCCTTTTCTCCGCACAAAGAGGCTACCAGAAAGAAACAATGAATTAGCACTGCTGAATTTATTCTCACCACCAAGCTTACTAACCGTAGCTAGGTCATAGGAAGTTGAGCGATAGCCACCATTTACTTGGTCCACCAGTGGAGGAAATCCTTCCTCCTGTTGATCTTCTTCTGTAGCTGGAGAATCCCATACAGCAAGGCCTCAGCAGTTGGGGGGCAACCTGGGACGTAAATGTCCACTGGGACAATCCGGTCACAGCCTCGGACTACAGAGTAAGAATAGTGGTAGTACCCACCACCATTAGCACAGCTTCCCATGGAAATAACCCATCTCGGCTCTGGCATTTGATCATACACCCTGGAATCAGTTTGAAGAATAAGCTGTTAGATAGCTCAGCTTACCTCAAGCATTTGAGGTATGGTGGTAGATATAGTCATAGCACATAAGTAGTAGTAGAACATTCACTCCCTCTGGATGCTGTAATGCAGATGCTACATAAGATTGGAGCTTTCAGCTTTAGATATCTCTACCTAGTAGAAGATAGTTTTTTTATGGGGATTCTTTGCTCCAAAAACTGAAGTTTCACCAAATATATTGACTTAACGTCTTAACCTTTTCAAACCTCATGTTACTTAATGACAATATCAAAACCTTATACACCCTACTCTCTTGCTTGACGGTACCTACTGCCTTCAGATACATAGTAGAAAAGCTATACATTAATATCATTTTGCTGTCTGACATAATTGCTTTCAAGATCACACTCTACAATATTATGACAGATGTAGAATAAGAGACTCCAGCAAAATGAAAGCCCTTGATTGGCAAAGTCAAAGGTGTCAAATTTGTGTGCATGTGTGTGAGATAGAGGAGAGAGTCTTTGTAAAAAATAGCATTATCAATTTACCATGACCGTTCAGTCGTTCACAGTTTTACTCAGTTGAATTCCTTCACTTGCAAAAGAGATGGCCACTGGCCTGAGTGGCTTTAATTCTGAATTTGAGAAACTATCCTCAGTCATGGTAGATCATAAGCAGCACCATCAACATTTTTCCTTGCACCAATTATGAAAATGTTCGTTTGTGTAATAAGAAAGTACAAACCAATAGCATTGCCCTGTGTCTTCCATGTAGTTGAAATAAGTGAAAGCAATGACTCCATATGGCTTTAATAGCCCTGGTTAGCAGCTACTTCATAAGCAACTTCTACTTCGTGTTCCTATATTGTCAGTTGCTACATTGTTATTAGCAACTTAATATGACAATCTGGATTACACCCAACACATTTTTACAAAGTCACTTTTCCTTTGTTCGACAAAGAGTTTCAATCAAGGTTCCCTTTCCATTGTAATTATATATTTTCATTAAGGCATCCCTTTCATTCTAACTACTGAGGAACAACAAACAAAATTTAACCAAGCATATCAGCTGCCAGACCTACACACAGCCAATCTTGTGTTTCAACCTAAATTATGGCTAATAAACAATTTTGATTTCCAAAACCCTAAGATGTCAATAGCACAATCATATCTAAATGTTGTCCACCCAAAGCAACAGAGCAGTTTTATCTATCATCTGCCTCAGCCATATAGATCTCGAGCTACAATAACTGACCATTTTTTATGAAATACAACACTATCTCGACAAATTCCTTTCCTTTTAATCGGAAACCATGATTTTGTACAAAATAATTTGACATTCGAAAACCATAAATGGACAGCAACTCGACTAAAGTTGGAGGACAGAAAATACCAAACCCTAGAATCTGCTTTCAACTTAACAAGAATAGAACATATAATACACTAAAGCCCATCGGAACGATCTTCTTCCATCCATCAGAAGACGGATTCTCACTTTGATCGAGATCTAATCAAGTCAACAGACCTCGCCACCAACCAAACAAAACAAAGCTCGGCACGAGAGAGGAAGATACTTACTTTCTCAAAGCAGGAGCCATCTTATTCGTCAGAGTTCCGGCGACGATCATACAATCAGATTGCCTAGGGCTGGGCCTGAAAATTACGCCGAAGCGGTCGAGATCGTAGCGAGAAGCGCCGGTGTGCATCATCTCAACGGCGCAGCAGGCAAGGCCGAAGGTCATAGGCCAAATTGAACCGCGTCGGGCCCAATTTAGCAGATCATCGACCTTCGAGATTACGAACTCGGCCGCCTTCGACATGCCCGGTGTCTGTGCGGCCGGGGGAGGGGAGCCGGCGTACGTTGCAGGCTGCGGTGAAGGGGATAGAGCAGGGAGACTTGTGTGGATCGAAGCGGCGGAGCGGTAGGCGGTCAACGCCGCCGCGCTAGAGCTCCGGCGAGCTAGGAGGAGAGCCATCTTCACCGGCGAATGGGGGAGTTGGCAACGAAGGTTATGGGGAGAGAGATCTGTGTTTGTCACTTGGCAGGTCCAACTCCACAAAATAGTTCTTTGTAAAATTGCATTTGGCGCACTCAAACGCATGACAATTCTGTTTCATGTCCACATTCTTGCCTTTTATCGTTTAGTGCACTCAAACTCTTAACAATTCCATTTCATGTCCATATTTTTCTTCCACATGTTGATTTTGGATAACATTTCGCTCATGTAAAATTCTAAGGCGCGTTTGGTTACCAGGTTTTGGGGAATGAGGTATCGGGTTATGAAATGGAAACACAATACCCCATGTTTGCTTGACGATTTTTCAATTTTAAACTCGATTCCCGATATCCTCAAGTATCGGGTTCCATACATCTCCTCAAGCTCGGGTTTCATTTTCATTCCCTCCTATTTACTGTTCATCATTTTTAACCTCTTGTCTTCCTTTATTTTTCTCAACCTCATTCACTGTTCGTTGTCCCTTCCCTTCATATTGTACTACTACAAGTCTACAACCCCTTCTTCTCCCTTTTCGTCATCTATGAGCCTCAAATTAAAGGAAGAAGAGCATTTTTTCCCAACTATAAGTTTAATCTCCATAGGGATAAGAGGAAAGGGATAAAGTCGAAGGGCTAAAGTTGAAGACACACGACTAGTTTAAGGTTGAAAATGAAGACTTCGATTGTCTTGGAGGTTGAAATTGCAGGAGAGAAATCAAATGGAGGAGAAACAAATATGGGCATGGAAGAGAAATGGAGGAGGAGAAGCACTAATTCCTCATCTTAACCCCGTATCCAAAATCAACAAATTTTGTTGGCTGGTGAATCACAAATGAACTAATATTTTCAAAACCCTAATTTCATTACAAAATTTGAACCAAACAATCACCCTAGGGAATCAAATTTCAACCCCCACCACCTTAAACTAATTTCTCATCTCAACCCCATATCCAAATTTATACGTATTATATTATTTTTCAAGATACGGGGACTTAGTATATTTTTTTTCTTCGAAAAGAAGAGAGTATACCCCCTTCATAATAATGAAGCAACTTTATAATGATTTTGCAAATTTTTCTCACCAAGCATGAAAATTATCCCTTTTCACTAAAAAAAATATATTATATGGATTTTCATTGTCTTAGAAATATAAAATCTCTTCATTGTAAATGTTGTTAAGGTTAGAAAATAAGTATGTTTGGATCCACCTTATAATGTATTATTTATGCTTTATAATATCTTTTCTCTTTATAATACATTAAGACCTTAAACCATGCATTAAAGAAACGTTTTTTTTTCACGACTTAATTACACAAATCAAAACTCGATGCTTCTCCTCCAATTTGCATATGGCACCACCTAACACCAGCCACTGATCCACCGCCTTTACCACGTCGACGCTCAGGCTGACGTCTTCTTTATCATCACAAAGGTATCCCCTTTTGATGTGAGGTTGTATTTCGAAGGCCCAACAAAGGTGCCCGCGTTTGTTCTCTTTTCCGGTGAGGAGAAGAAGTCGACTATTAAGCATATAGCTCGGTTCTCGGTCCAATGCGAGGAAGCTAGGTCCAAGGACTACCTCAGCTTTCGTAAGTTCCTAAGTTAAATAAAAAACGAGAAGGTCCCCACATCGTGACACAAACCTTAACTTGTACAACGACAAAATTGAAAGTCCAATTGAAACGCTAACCGGAAAAATCTTAAGGTTGTTGGCGAGAATCAACGAAAGAGTATGTCAACTCTCGTCATCGATACTAAAACTTGCAACATTTCTGTTGAGTTGGTCTTTACATCTGTCAAATTCCAACGGGCTGATATAACGGAAGCGGTATCAGAATTAATCATTTTAACGCATATATAAAGTTGGATTTCACCTTACTACACAAAAGCTTAAGTTGATATGTAGGAGCTTCCCCATTTCTTATATATTGGTTATTTGTATCCTTCCCATCGATGTGGGATACTCCAATAACATCGGGGATGATGCTTTTAAAAAAGAAGAGACGCAAAGATAAATCACTGGGATGGTTGTTAGGATCACAAATGGCCATCCATTACGATATGTGTTTAAAAACTCCAATAATGTGTTTTACAATTTATAGTCATAAAATGCAAATGGTAGTTATGGGAACGATAATAATATCCAAATGGTAGCTGACAGTGTATTTTTTATAGTTTTTTTTTCTAGTGTGTGTCCATAGGCTCACAATAGAAATTCATGTATAGCAATAATATTTTTTAATTATTAGTTTATTTTTTCAAAGGGTTTACCCTATTTACTATAAGAAATATTTTAAAAATAATTTTTGAATTTATATGAGTTTACACACTAGAAAAATAGATATTATTATTATTATTATCATCATTGCCATAAGTGACAAGCTGGCAATGTATCTGTAATCAAAATTTGGATAGAAATTGTGTAAACCCTTATAAATTGCAAGCTGGCAAGCTGACAATTTATAAGGGTTTACACATTATACTCAATAATCAAATCACAGATTGAATGTATTGTACAACCATCAAGAATGGATAGTTCTCAAACAAAATCTGCAATGGAACTCGTTACCGAGAGTCCGAGACTAAATGCTATACTGCATATGATTCCTCTCGGAGAATTGCCACTTTTCCTAATGTTAAGAACTTCCTTTGAAAAATAGTAAAAAATGGGCTACCCATCAAGACAAGATTGCAAGAAAAAGGGGTTGCGGTTATCTGAGATGCATCTCTTGCAATTCCCAAATTGGGGACACAACTCGCATCCTTCTTGAATGCAATCATACATTACAAACAATCAACAAAATAAATAGAGAAACAACGTACCTCATTTGCAAATTGACTCCACAAATAGAAGAGTAGAATATATTATGGAAGAAATTCAAAGAAAATTAACACACACCAAGTTCACTAAACTTTTAGTAACGTGGTGGAGCATATAGTATTACAGAAACCATAAAACATTCTCCTATAAGAACACATAATTGGAAATTACTAAAGATTTGACTAAATATACGTAGAACCTAATCTTCAGTTGGAGTAAAACACAAGCTTGGAATGCTGACTATACCTTCTCAAACAAAAGCAATTAAGAGGAATTCAAACCAACAAAACAGAAGAATTTAAGATTAAAAAAATCACCAGATAATGTTTATTAAAATAATCTTGGGTGGAGCAACCAAATCAAATGGTAATTCATCATTTGGATTCAGGAATGAAAAAGCATATGCAGTACTAATCAATGCCGAACAACGTGGAAAATCAACAACAATCAAACATAGGTTTTGGTATTCTACAATGCCCTCCTAAAAGCAAAAAAAGATGAAACTTGAAAAGTTTGAAATATAAAGTGACAACTTGACAATTGTCAATGTTCTTATAGGAATCTAGGGCTGTCATTGGAGATCGAGATTATCATATCTAATATCCTAATTATGTTATAATCTTGTGTTATAGTCCAGGTTAATAATATTTTTCGTGAAATTAACCTTGTGGATGACCTGATTGCAAACCTTAGTCACTCAAATTCACTGGAAGATGTCATGACAAACTCAGAACTTAATGTTCTCAACTGCAAGGATGCTGGTTTTCAACGAGAGCTTGATATCATTCAAATCGTTACTTTATAAAAAAAAACTATATAATAAACCAACTTAATAACAAACATGAACCAAATTGTCTCCAAAGTATAAAATATTCGCAAATTATGAAGTCTTCTCCATCCTCGGAAGGGATACTCAAAGTAAGTTTGTATTCTTAGGACTCCAATGATATTAAAATGTATTCATATCAATGCTTTGTGTATCCTGATATGGATATTAAAATGAAATCTGGATAGGCGAATATGAAGACATTACATTGAGAAAAATTTATCTTTTATGGACCAACTATACCCCAATATGAAAATAGAGCAACTATAGCTCATCAAACCACCCAACAAATCTAAAAGTATGGTGCATATATACTCACCGACGGAACCGGGCGGGGGTTAGGGCCCCTACTTCTAGCTCAAACATAGATATGTAATACAGAGGTCAAACAATCTGTGCAAACACACACTGACGCATCTGCTACACGAACCGTGAACACAACAATTGCTAATTTGCTTTTCTTTCACACCTTCTCTCTTCCATTATTTATTTGTATTGTGTGGGTCCCATCACATCCTCCCTCCTCCTTTTTTTTATATGGTAAAAATTAGAGTGGAAACCATAGAAGAAACAGTTTCTCAGTCTATCTTCCAAGGAACTCCGATGGCTCATCTTTGCAATGCAGTCGGCCACAGCGTTTGTTTCTTGAAAAATATGACAGATATCCACACTGTAGAGAAAAGTTGTAGAAGACAAAGGATATCAGAAATCAGAATTTTAATATCCCAAGGACAATGCTAGATCTTATTAAGGACGTTAACAATAGTAAGATTATCACATTCTACATCAATGTTGTTGAGTCCTAGTTCATAGGCCTTAATCAAATCATTCCTAACCGCTAAGGTTTTTGTTCTCAGGGGGTAGAGATGTCGCATTTGTCACCAAATAGGAATATAGATTCACCTTTATTGTTTCGTAAGATATGACCATAACTAGAATCCCCACTTAATTTTGTCGAACCATCAACATTTGATTTAATTATTTTATCCGGGTTTTTTTTCTATACTCATATGTAATATTTTAATATTAATCGTATGATATCAATCCTCAATACCTTTGATATCGATTTTTTAACTAAATAAGCATACTTTTCTCTAATCTACCTTGTTTAATACTCCCTCCGTCCCAAAATAAAGTTCCTCTTTCCTATTTGGGTGTATTGTTCCTCTTTCAATTGTTTGCCAATCATATCATAAAATTTTGACGAAAATACTCTCATCAGATTTCAAAATTACCAAAATTACCCACAACCTTCCAAATACCCAAAACCTCTCTCTCTCCCCCATTATTAACTCTGCCAACTTCCACCTACCCCAAAAATCGATTAAAAATCTCTCTCTCTCTCTCTCTCTCTCTCTCTCTCTCTCTCTCTCTCTCTCTCTCTCTCTCTCTCTCTCTCTCTCTCTTCATCTCCCACCTTCCCTCATTCTCATCTGCATCTCTCTCTTGCTAAGCTCTCATCCACCACAAACCCTAGATCCATCGCTCGCATCTCTCTTCTGAAGCTCTCATCTTTCTTGAAAAGCCTAGATTTGTAACTCTCTCTTCTCAATCTTGAAGAACTCTCTTCTCAATCTTGAAAACCCCAAATCTGTAACCCTAGATCTTGATTGAGAATGAACTTTCAATGGACGAGCTTTGACGATGGCCCCCTTGGTTCTCCAGAATCCCTTTCTGTCTGCTCTCAATACCCTAAGTGCGATTGGGGAAATGAGTGCCAAGGAATTCATAGCTTCAGTGCCAAGGTATTTTATGCTCCTGAAGTAAAAAACGAATAAGTCGTTGTAGATCAACCCTCTAAGTCCCCGGAGAAAGAAGTAGTGACCGATGAAGGTGTTGATCGAGATGGGGTCCCTGAGATTGTTGTACTGGATGATGATGAATCCGATGCTGGTTCATCTAGATAAGTCCATCTCTTCTCTATCTGTTTTAATGGTTTTATAAGTCTCCTTGGTCGATCTGTTTCTGTTGCATGTTGATTTTGGAGGATTCATGATTAGGGTTTGTGGATCTGTTGATTTTGGTTGATTTGTCCCTTTGCATGTTGAAATTGGATGATTTGTTGATGACATTTGATCTGTTGGTATTGGTTGATCTCTTAGTGGTGTTGCATGTCGATGTTTGTGGATTTGTTGATTTTGGTTGTTCTATCCCATTTGCATGTTGAAATTGGATGATT
This sequence comes from Rheum nobile, assembly GCA_027886185.1. Taxonomy (NCBI): domain Eukaryota; kingdom Viridiplantae; phylum Streptophyta; class Magnoliopsida; order Caryophyllales; family Polygonaceae; genus Rheum; species Rheum nobile. The sequence goes on along the minus strand of WOAB01000555.1, from coordinate 679,591 downwards.
TGTTGATGAAATTTGATCTTCTGGTTGGTCTGTTGGTATTGGTTGATCTGTTGGTGGTGTTACATGTCGATGTTGGTTGTTTTGTCCCCTTTGCATGTTGTTGCTGGTTGAGCTATTGGTATTGGTTGATCTTATGCTCCCTCCAGCCCATTATATAGTTCCTCTTTTCCTATTTGAGTGTCCCATTAAATTGTTCCTCTTTGATCAATCATGAAGTCTTGTCTGTCCCTATGAGCTTATGTGATATTGTCCCCTTAATTCTTGTGTAATTTTTGGAAGATGAACTTTATTATGTGACAGAGGGAGTATAATTTGGTTTGTTGTGTGAATGGAGTTGTGTCAATCTATGATGAAGTCCCTTTTTATGATGTGTAATCTATGATGAAGTCTTCAAATTTGAGATTCAAGTCCTTATGATTTTCACAGCATTAATGTGCCATAAGAAACTAGTCAGATATGATTGAATTGAGGCTTATAGGTATATTATTGTTGTGAGAATAGACTTGTGTCAATGATGTTTGGGGACATCTGATATTTAGATCTTTGTTATGTTCTGTAATCTATGATGCAGTCTTTAAATTTGAGATACAATTCCTTTGTTTTTTCACTACTTTAATGTGCTATAAGAAACAAGTCTATTCTTACTGAATTGAGGCTTATAGGTATATTATTGTTGTGAGAATGGAGTTGATTCTATGATGTTTGGGGACAATTGAGATCTATACCTTTTTTAAGTTGTGAAATCTATGATGAAGTCTTGTTAAATCTGATGTTCTTGTAATTAGATTGGTGCCGGTTCTTGGTGTAAGTCCTTTTCATCCTTATAAGCATAAGGACTTTAGGCCTTATACCAAGAATCCGGTACCAGTCTATTATTTGCATAATCATGATTTATTTCTGTCCTTTTTTTTCAATGATGAAGTCTTAAAATGTCTGAGATACAATTCTTCTATATTCATGCCTTAATGTGCCATAAGAAACCAGTCACTTGTGACAGAATGAGGCTTATCTGGTGTTTTGATGTGTGAATTGAGTTGTTTCAGTGATGCTTGGGGACATATGAGAATACTCTTATGCTTTGCTCTATGTTAATGCCTTATATGTTCATTCCAAAAGTTCATGCCTTAATATTACAAAAAGTTGTGTCCCCTTACAAAAAGTTGTATCCCCTTACAAAAGAGTTTCTAGTTTTAACAAAACTTCATAGTTATGTTAAAGATAGAAACTTATCAAAACTTCCTAGTTTTGTTATGGTTGCTTACAAAAGTTGTTGCATAGAAGAATTGTCTACTTACAAGAACTGCATCCTTAATCTTGAGTGTCTTGATCTGCGTGTGATAATGTTGGTCCTTGGGTGTCTTGATCTGCTTGTGATAATGTTGCTCCTTGAGTGTCTTCTTTTGCTTGACTGAGTTGTGCATGCCCATGAACAATATCCCAAGCTTGTATCACTGCCTCCATAGGTGCCCTTATTTCCCCTTGTAGGTTTCCCTCTGCCTCTAGCTTTTTCTTGTTTACATGTGGCAAATCATAATCATTTTCTCCTCTAGATTTCAGTATCTCATTCATAACATATTGTAGGGACATCCATACATTACTTAGAGTTTTGGGCTCTAACTCATAATATGCATCATTTACTGCATCTATCATCTTATCAACATCCTTGGGCATTTTTTTGTGCATCAATGATAGTATACTTCAAAAAAAACCTAGATCTAATATGTTCAAATTAGGGCTATTTGGTGGTTGTTGAGTTAGGATAAAAGTGAAACCATCTTATTGATATACCTGCTGCCATTCTGCATCATGTTGACTTATATGTGCCTTTGCATTATCCTGCTATATGTATATAACTTTGGGGCCTTCATGTGCTGGCAATTTTGCCTTGATTGCTGGAATGATCTGGTTGATTAAAATACTTCTTGTTGCTTTCTGATTCACTGATTCAACTAGCTTAGTAACAATTGTCCCTTTATCTCTGTTTTTGGATGCCCTTTTTGCTGCCTCTTGATAAGTAAATGGGAATATACCAATCTTCCCATCGAATGTGCATTGTCCCTCTCTGTTCAATCTTGATCTAGCTACAACCGCATTGAACATTACTTTGAGAATGAACTTACTTGAACTTGCAGCTCTGTATTTGCCCTTCTCATTCTGTACTAGATAGACTCTGTGTGACTTCTTGCTAAGATAAAACCATTTTTCATCCAAATGCACAAAGTCATACATTAGATAATACTGTCTCTTTGTTTCTGGTGTGTCCCCTTGTAATAGCCCTAAAATCCATTCCGATCTTTTCTTCCTGTTTGCATCCTTCAATCCAGGATGGAGTGGATTAGAATGTGGCTTTATGAGTCCCCTTTTGACCATCCTATGCATTGTGCTCTTTGGAATGTTCAACTTGGATGCTAAGTCTCTGATGCATGATCTCTCCCCCATATGTAGTGCAATGATATCAGCATGTGGTACTTCAGTTCTCTTTCTGCCTGAGTTGTGAAATTTTGAGGTGACATTGTATTGTTGCCTTGCTTCTTTCTGTTTCCAGCCTGTATTCCATATTTTGCTTATGCACCTATGTGTGACATTAAACTCCTGTGCAGCTGCCCTTATTGAACCTCGTTGAGGTATACCATCTCTTGTCCTCTCAAGTAGCCACATCAATATGTTCATTCTCTGATCACTGCTGAGCCTATTCCTTGAAGGCTGATGATGACTGGTTGGTTGTGTTGTTGGTGATTGCTGGTGCTCATGTTGATCTTCTTCCATTTCCATAGCTGGCTGATTAAGATCGAAAAGATGGCCATCTTCTTCAATGTCCACCACTGACTGATTAAGATCAAAATGGAACCCACCTGCTTCCACTTAATTTAAGTTAAGGTCTAAATCCATCAGAATTAGGCAGTGATGCACTTTAATTTATTGTGTTTTCATGGTTTTTGAAGCTTTAGTTGCAGCCATATTAATGGCTGAAGTTATGAAGGTTGTGCTCTATTTAAATCAGAGAGGGAAACCCAAAAATAGCAGATTTTGATTATAATCTTAAGTCACAATCTGTGTGAGCTTAATGCTGAATTCTTATTGATTGATGTAATATAATTATGACATTTTTTCTTTTATTAAAATGTTGAAAAATTGGAAATGACTGACTGATGGGATTTGTATTAATTGGACATGTAATTTACTTCTTCTCCTTAATTTCTTCTTAATATATGTACATTTTGTGAAAGAAAAACTATATTTTAGGACGAAGAAAATAATAGTTTAAAATTATGATAGGCGGCAGCAGCAGCACTAGCCATAGGGAGTACGTAGGACCAACACTGAATCAATGATGAGGCATGATCGTGTACTCTCCCCCCACCCACCTTGAATTGGCAAATGGCAAACCCGGTGCTTTCCCAGCCGTCCAATTCTTGATTCCACTAATTCAAATAACCTTGATTTGTGGAGATGATGGGAGTAGATAAAAAGATATAATCATATAAAATCATTTGCTTTTGTTTGCTCCCTCATTGCCCTACCCTCCAATCTTTTCACTCCATGTCACTTCTCATTAATTCATCTTACTTTACTTGATTTATACGTGGGTAATTAATATTGTAAATCAAATAGAGTTATGGTGTTTAATCCTTAACTCTAAAATTAAAATTCCCATGTCACGATATATAGTTGAATTCTCAAATCATGGCACCTAAATTTTATTCTCAATGTAAAGTACTACTATTAATAAAGATTAGTAACAATCACACAAGTATAAGTTTTCCTACATGATACCGGAACCAAATAAATCAATGTGTGTAGCTTAAGATTTTACATACTAATTACAAAGCTTATGAACAACTTCAATTAGCTGACATCATATTGCTGTAAAAAATTCAACTGATGGTAAAACTTACATCTTCTTTGACAAACCAAGAACCACACCTAAAAACACAAAAAAAAAAAACATGTTACATCACATATAAATTGTGAGAATTCAACATGCTGTGTGGAATAGGGTTCGATATCGGAATTATTATATCAGTATTATATATAAAGTCGAAATTTACTTTTTAACACAATAATTTGGACTAATATGTAGGATCTCCCCTCTCCTTATATACTAGCTAGTAATATTTAACCCAATTTGTCGATGTGAAACCTTCTCCCATCATAAACGTACATTTCATATAAGGGAAAGAACACTCACGCAAAAGTAAGTGAATATAATTGCTAGTATTTGATTTATACTGAAAACTAATGAATTACTGTATGAGGGTAAGATGTACAATAAAAAGGTTAGGGTTTTTGAGAGGAGACAAGAATATTGTAGAAGTTTAATTGAATTAAGGGTACAATCATGCCTATAGGCTATAATGCTATATCATGGCATCTATGAATTTATTTATTTTTTGGTCTGTTGGCATCTATCAATTTACATAAAAAAAATCTCTTTACGTAATTGCTCATTATTTATTCAGGGGCGGATTCGTAAATGTCGGAGATATAAGAGATTTGTGTATTGATTAGAGAAATAGTACATTATTGTTCGGGTAAGTTTGAGAAGAAGAAAAAAAAAATCAGTTGATTCTATCATTTAGCTGAGATGTACGCGCGTACGCCTAATTGCCAAATGAACCAAGACGAGCAAGGAAATGAAAATGACAAAACACAACATATTTTTTTGGTAAGGAATACAACTTATTATAATCTTATCATTATATTAATCCACTTGAAATGATGCTAACTAGAGTCACGACGGTATAACAAGCCCAATGAACATACCCTAAAAATATCAATCAGAACTCAGTATACACTATTAAAAATTATCAGTCGTAACTCACATAAACTTGCTTTTAGACTACTTATTATAGATAATAACCAAATAAATTCAAGTTGGTCAATCTATTATTGTAACACTATCACATTTAGGAGAGAAAAAAGGCCATATCAGCTACCGAGTAAACCTGTCAAAATTTGACCCGACTCGAATCGTGTTTTTTGGGTTGAGACCCGATTCGAAAAATATTGGGTCAAAAGTGATCCGATCCGTTCGACCCGAAAATTTATGGGTTGAGTCATCGACCCGTTGGGTCATTACAAATGTGTTTATATTTTATAAGATCCGGTTCTGGTGAGAACCAAATCCCATGTGAGAACTGAGAACGCAACAGAGGCGTTTCCGCCCTCGCGCGCATGTCTGTTCCCAGGTAACACGGATGTTCACTGTTTTGTTCGTAGATGTTCATCGCAGTATACATCGATGTTCACCACTTTACACTAAAAAATAGTGAATTTGCTAGTGTTTTTGTTCTTTTTTTCCCCTTTTCTAAACTCTCATTTTTTTATAAACATGATCATTTAATGTTCACTGCATGTTTATATGGCGCAATATTATTAATTTTTAATATAAAATCAAGTTTAAAGTAAGTAAAAGATACTTTTTTCTTTTATGTGTTTGTGATGCACATGTAGACATAGTTGTTCACATGTATGCTTTAAACAAATGATGGACATCGGAAAAATGTTCACAACCCCTCAGTGAGCATGAATGTTCATTGTTTTGTTCGTAAATGTTCATCACAATATAGTGACATCTGGAATGAAAGTGGTGAACATTTATCGACAAAGTGATGAACATCGAAAATTTGTTCACAACCCCTCAGTGAACATGGATGTTCATTGTTTTGTTCGTAGATGTTCATCAGAATATACTAGTATAGAACACCTGGAATGAAAGTGGTGAACATGTATGGACAAAGTGATGAACATTGAAAATATGTTCACAGCGAGTGAAAATGTATTTTTCCAAAAAAAAGCGCGTATAATACGGGAAAAATCTGGGTAAAATTCGGCTGGAATAGTGAACATCTTGTATGCATGTGGTGAACAGTTACGGACAAAGTGATGAACATCGAAAATATGTACACAGCGAGTGAAAACGTATTTTTCCCAAAAAACGCGTATAATACGAAAAAAAGACTAGGTAAATATGGGTAAATTTCGGTTGAAATAGTGAACATCTTGTATGAAAGGGGTGAACATTTATGGGCAAAAGTGATGAACATAAAAAATATGTTCACAGCAAGTGAAAACAAATTTTCCAATAAGACGGGTATAATACGCGAAAAATTCGGCACGACCGAATTATTCATCTTTTAATGAAAGTTTAATCTTGACAATTCTTTCCGTCAAATCCGGCGGCTCACGATTGTTCTCATTTCTCTCCTAACTAATGGTTCTCATTTGATCCACTTCCATATTTTATATTTTATATATTAAATATTATAATATATTTTATTATTAAATATTATATAAAAATACTTTTTTGTTTTAATTAAATATTATTTTATAGAATTTTGACATGGCGCTCTCGATCCGCTGAGTCGACCCGAACCCGTACTCGACCAACGACCTTGCCCACAATCGACCCACAAATTTTGACCCACAATTAACCGACCCGTAAATAACCTAACCCGGTGTGCTTAAACCCGAACCCGACCTGTTTACCCGTTTAACAACGATCCATAGTTATTTTTAGAGTTTAGACTAATTGCTAGTAGCAATTAAGCAGTCCGTATTTGACAAAGGGCAAAGCCAAAATTTAATAGCGATAGAGATAGAGCTTAGCGTTTTATAAAAGTTAGATTTTGATATTTAAATTATTTTATAGCATCACAAATACTTTTTTTACAAGGATTTTTCATTAGCGTTTATATTTAAGTTAGTTTGGACCATTTTATCAGTCCCGCTCATGCTATTGCTACTACTTAGACATGTCAATAACTTGATCGATCGATTTTTTTAGAGTTGAGACCCAATTCAAAAGTGGGTAAAGAAGGACTCGAACCGGACAAACTCACTACCTCACATGTATTGTCTTATATTTCTTGAATATTATGATAATATATTATTAAATAGTCATATAATAGTAATTTTTATTTAATCATAAAAAATATAATAATGATTATAATAAAGAATACACTTTTGACCCACTGCTTCAACCCGGATCCGAACCAAAGAATGAAACCAGTTATGAACTGACTTGAATCCTGATCGACATCAATCCTATTTGATCTGAGCCGCGCTCGACCCTTCCAAATCAATTGACATGTCTACTACCACTACATCAGCTATTATCGCTTGAAATGGGAAACACATCCTAAGTGACTCTATTAATGTGTATAAATTGATTGAGTCGCTTGTTAGGGAAATTGTCTACTCTTTAAACGGGGCAAAGAGTATCCAATCAAAGTATAGAGCGGATTTGGCGTATCAAATCGATCTAGAGAAAGAAAAAAACTGTGTGTGAATTATGCAATAGTAGAATTTTCTCTAAAAAAATACAAGAGTGGAAAAGAAGCGAAAACAGCTAGAATGATTCACAAGTAAGATTTTTCCACCAAAGCAGACAGGGTCAGAGTAGTGTAGTTTTTATTTCCTTAAGCATTGAAAAGGAAAAGTGAGTGGCAGATTTGGAATCTCTTCAACCCAATAACCCTACTTTCTTTTAGAAATTGGATTTTCCCCAACTCAAGAAAGGGATTTATCAACGTTGATTTAAACTAATCAAGAAGCAAAACTAAAAATGGCATCTCAAGAGGAATTCAAAAAACTTGACCCTTACTGATGAGATGAGCCACAACTCCATCCTTTAGTAATCATCATTTGTCATGTTTTGTTACTTTAGAAATAAAATAAAGGTTCAGACCAAAATAAATAAATAAAATCTTTGGAGAAAAAATATAAGATGCGTTTGCGGAATAAAAACCAAGTTACGCAATCCACTCTGTGAACGTGCCATTTCAACTATATATATGGTTCGCAGCGGGGCCCCGTCACCCATGTGCACCACCAAAATAGCTACTAGTATTTGTATGACCAAAACGCCCTTCCACCATTGTTTCTTATAAAATCTCTCTTTGAACCTTTACATACAAAAAAAATGACTGGCCCCACGAGAGACACCTAACCCATTTATCATCATAAAAGAAAAGAGATAATTTGAATGAAGTCATGTATGGAGACATTGACAACCCCCAATCTACTTCTAAGTTTGGTAAAAAATAGATATCGGATTAGAATGAGATATCGGATTGAGTAGGTATGAATTTGAAAAGTGATAGATGAATTTATGTATTTGATTAGTATTTTGGAATAAAGCTTTGAAACCCATTTTCTCAATTTTTCTCATACCTCATTCCTCAATTTTAACCCTAAAGAAATTAAAGGGTTTCATAACTTGAGTTTGACTAGGTTTATGAAATGAATTTGATTCCAAAATAGTAAATACCAAACACTAAATTTTGGGTTGAGATTCCCCAACCCTTCCCAACCCCATTCCTCATTCCTCATTCCTCTACCCCAACAATCAAGTGTCAAAACATAGGTTATGTGAAGAATGTGGGCAGCTCATTATGAGTAAGGTTTTCTATTTCTAATGTGTAAGTTGGAATAGAGTAACCCTTATACTTGCTAAGTATTGAATTTCATATGTGTATTCATGGATGGACACCCATAAAAAAAGCCTACGTATGAGTTTTCTGTTGTTTTCATCGTCCATTATGTGAGCAGCTATATAGAATTAAATTTATTTATTTTAATTTGACATATATATTGAAATCATAAAAAGAAAAAGGAGACAATGGAAATTTCTTTGTTTAAAGTAAGGAAAATGTCAAACTTTTCAGATCGGAGTTCTCTGTTTTGTTTACAAAAATCGTCTATTGGCAAATAAGAAACTATCATCTGTATTCGGTATAATCTGACATTAGTTTTTTTATTTAATGCTGAAGAAGAAAACTCTAGTGTCTCCTTTGGAGATGCATTCACCTCGCTCACATGGTCCATGGAAGATGTTGTAGGGGAAGTCTTGATTAACCGACATCCGAAAAACAAACTAAAAATGTCAAGGCTTGTGTAAAAAATACTATGACTGATGAATTGGTATCAGACAAAATTTCCTTTTTTTCCATACTTGACGACAATACTACAAAAAAAAATTTAATTAAAAAAATGGCCTATCTTCATTTGTACTACTTCAATCGATCTTAGCAAGTGATTTGTCAGCGCCAGCCTCACTGGTGGTAACATGTAACAACCACACCACCACAAAAAATATCGGTTTCTGATTCAGTTATTTGTGTCTCCATAACAAGCACAATTTTCACAAGAACACAACATTCAACCAACAATTCAAGTGATTCACACGAGTAGTAAATTAATTACTTAGATGGTATAAATATTAGAATCAAGATGGGCGAAATCAGATCCAAGAAAGTAAGAAAGGATCCAGAAACACCAAAACCCACTTCACATTTACAACAGCCAACTTGCCGATCCATGACTACTAGCTAGGCCAGCTGCGTTTGAAATTTGAGTTTCAGAATCAAACACCTAATCCACAAAATTCAGAAGCAACCACCACATCCAATTTGTTTTTTTTTTCTTCCTTTTTAAAGAAACAGTAAAAATACGTGCAATTAGAAATAATACCGTTTTCCACCGGATTCGAAGATGCTATGAGAAATTACTCACTTTGACACTGAGCGGATGCAATTCGATCGATCGGTTTTTTTTGTTTGAAGTTTATGATGTTGCGCCGTAAAACGACTCCATTCTCTGGAGGTTAAGCTGTTGCCGGAATCGGTTGATGAAATCTTCCGCTTTTCCGTCTACTTCTTCTCCGCCGACCTTTTCCTCCTCCTCCTCCTCTTCCACCTCCGGCACCATCGCAGCCTCCATCGGCGGCGCGAATTGGCCAATCGCCGACGAGATGTCGCTTGCCGCCTTATGGATGATATTCCTCTTGCGCACCTTCTTCGGCGCCGGGACATGGCCGCCGTCAGACTTCGAGCGGCCGAAGACACTCGCGCCTTTCTGAATCTGACTGAACACCTGCTCCATGGTAGGGCCTTCTAATCCCTCCACTTCTTGTTCTTCTTCTCGTGTCACGCTTTCTCCCGCGCCAACGAACTCCGCCTCGGGAGCTGCATTTTCCTGTTTCAGAGGAATTGGCTCCGGATCCGGGAGGACCGAGGCGGAATGATGGAAAACGGAGTCGGAAGACGGCGGAGATATCTCGGATCTGTAGAGGTGGAGGGAGCGGAGGCGGTGGAGAACGGAGGAGGTGCGGGGGAGCGGCTGGGGAGCGTGGGGGTTGTTTGGAGGAGGAGAGTGAGTTTTTGAGGCGGAGGAAGAAGAGGAGAGGCCGGAGGTGAAGGCGATGGTGCCGATGACGAGGTTGAGGACCACGAAGAGAACGGCGGGAGTGAGCCAGCTGTTGACGGAGGTCCAGATGGACACGGCGGATAAGGTTTCGTCCAACATGAGCACAGGCGGCGGCGCGGCGGCGGTTGAGAGATCGGTCGACGGCGAGGGTTAGGGAGGAGGAAGAATTGGAGGATTTGAGAAGAAGACGGGAATTTGGGATTTTTTGGTTGTGTGGGGGACACTGGAAAGTGATAACAGAGAGAGGGGAAAATCAAATGTTGTGGTGTGATGAAGTGCTAAAATGAAATTATTAAATTTTCAAATGCAACGAATTGATAGGATATATATAAAACGACTCTTATAGTGAAACGAGTGTACAATTATGGAGCGTCGGATTGTGAGTATTGGATGGTTGGATTTGGAGAGTATAATAACGATGTATGAGGCGATTTTCATGGAATAGAATATCCCTACTAATTTTCTAAATTTCTAAAAATTAAAAATCTTCAAAATAGGCAATTAGAAGGAGATTGGAGAGAGAAAACGTAGATCCTCCAAAATAGGCAGTTATTCACCACCATCTTCCATGTAGAGCTTCGGTCCAGAAATTTTTAAACCGTTCTGTATATCGACACGAAAAAGATGAATATTGTTATATATAATTTGCATATATGTTAATCTTGTTCAAGTTCCATCGTATATAATGCATCGACTGAATTGAAATACAATATGTGAATATCAAAGCACATTATCTGAATATCGTTCAAGTATTATTGAATTACTGTTATTCGTGATCATGGTCAATCGTATATATACTGATATTCAAAAACATTGAACATATATGCACATTGTGGTAATTGATATTCCAATTTAAAACATACAAGTATATTCTGCATATCACTGTACAAGGAGAAGGAGATTGGATAGAGAAAAACTGCATATCATACAAATATATTCTGCATATCATTGTACAAAAAATGCATATCCCATCCACACAAATGAATATCATATTCACGATCAAAGAAATAATCCATAATTACAAATTGCATATCATACAAGTATATTCTGCATATCACTGTATGGAAAATGCATATCCCTTCCATACAACTGAATATCACATTCACGGCCAGAAACATAATCCATAATCACAAAATGCATTAGTTTAATTATTTAGTTAAGGATTTATCATGGTATTTTTTTCACAAACTTTTAATTGAGTTTATGATTATTAAATGTTTTTTTGGCACACTCTAAGAACTCAAATTTTAGTAATACTTTTTTAGCTATTAGTTTAATTATTTAGTTAAGGATTTATCTATTCTCTAAAGAGAATATTTTAAAGATAATTTATTATTTTAATTTATTAATAAGTGTTTATGAATATATGTTAAAACAACCGTTGTTAAATTATGAGATTCTACTATTGGAGTTGTATACTTGTAATGCTGGAGAAGTTAGCTGTTGCGCAGGTTAGGTACTGTTCCTCTACTCAAATTTTTACAAGCACCACATGATTTTTTTCCAATTAAGTCATATAGTCATTTACAAAAAAATAAAATAAAATCGAATCATATAAATTACCGCAGTTTCTAAAATTGTGATATAGGTCACACATTTATAGTTGTTGACGTTTACAAATCTATTTTCATGCGTAAGAATGTTCTGATATTGGATACTCGTTTATCTTATACCTCGTTTGAATTCCTTATTCCTTAATACATGTGTTATACAACTTTTATTATCATTTATAAGCAATATTTTCATAAATCTTGTTTGGATGACGAAAATTAATACTATATTATTTATAATTTTAAAGAATAATGTATTTCAAGTTCATCTCATTCATTAATGAGTCTAATACTGTGTAGCCAGCAGCCAACCTCTTCCGCCTATCCGACGGCAAAATCTATTTGCACCACTGCAGGGCACTATTTGGGCCCTGCAATGGCGTGCGACAGTGGGTGTCGCGCGGCCGAGGGCTCCGGTGGATCGGGTTTGGATCGATCGAGTCGTACAAATTTTCGGGTTGAGTTCAGGTCGGGTTCTTCATCAATATTTAAAAAATACTGAATTTTAAAATTATATTGAGTCTTAAAAAATATCGAATCAGGTTCGGGTCGAGTCGGGTTCTTAAAAATCACCGAAAAAATTATGATTGAAATCCACCGAAAGTAATTCGTTCACGGACGCAGCAATAATTCTGATTGAAATCCCTCGAATATTCTACCCTAAACCCTAAACCCATCACCGACGTCCATTAACAACGAGATCGTTCATCACCGGCGAGATTGAACTCCCGGTACCACCACCGCGTGGCGGTGCCAGATTGAACTTCCTCCACGCGACGCCCAGGGCACCCGTCGCCGGCCTACGACGGATTCCGCCGGCACTCACTGCCGCACGACAGTGAGTGCCGCGCGCCACTGACACGAATAGCACCGTGTCAGGGCGCAAGTAGCCATGCCGCTATCCGACTATGGTCGATCCTGTCACTCCATCGGCTTATGAAATTGTGCCAAAGCTGGGGGAATCTATAAAGGGGAGGATAGATGGGAGATATGAGAAATGTTGAATGGAGAGAAGAGAACTTAGGCCTTGTTTGATTTTCATTCATTGGAATGGAAAATGAGAATGAGGAATCATTTATTCTATCATTCTCTTTGGTAAGGGTTGGAATGATCATCGATTTTATTCCATGAAAAAGTTTATTCCAAGGCTAATGAAGCATTTAATTTCATGAAAAAATGTTGGGTATCATCCATTTTAACATCCTTCTCCATCTTGTCTTAAAAATGTGTAATTGTTAATATTAAAATTATTTTTTATATTGTCTCTTATAAAATATATCATTTAAAAGCAAAATAACCAGAAATCTACAAATTTTAAATGTATAATATCAACAAGATTTGATTCTCATATTAAACCAAACAACAAATTTTAGGAATGGTTCATTCTGGGATCATACCAAACACCAAGCCACGGGAATGATTTATTTTGATTATTGATTCCATTTTGATTCCTGATTCCAACCCGATTCCAAGTGTTATACCAAACGAGCCCTTGAAGAAATATCACATAAGTTAACAACAGTACACGATTTTATAAATCATCTCTTACTACTTGAATAATACATATAAAAAAATAAAGCAGGATTACATTATAAGGGTCTGTCTATGTGCACACGAAAAACTGTCTAAATGTACACTAAATTGTGCGTTAAAATTAGCAATACACTCATGTGCGCATAACTAAGCAGTACAAGGGGCAAAATCGGAAAAAAGGAAAAAAGCCCAACAGAACTGTGCGTTAAGAATTAACGCACAACAACATGGATTGGGCCTATAATTGGGCTGGAATAGCCCAATTACAGACGTGTGCGTTAAGAATTAATGCACACTTCTGTACCCAGAACTACCCGTTAAAAATCCGACCGTTTGTGCGTTAATTGTTAACGCAAACGGTAATTTTTCCTAACGACAGAATTTTCACCCTATATATACACACGCCTAAATCTTTCTCTTCCACATCCAAACACAACATTCAACATGTATTATCCTAATGATGAAAGTAAGGAAAACAATTGGATACAATGTCGAGAAGATGATGAATACGATTGGGTACAAGGTCGAGAAGATGAAGAAGCAGACGAAGAATTGAACGACACTTGGATGTCGGGTTGCGAAGACGAAGGAGACGTTTGGGATCCGAGCGTCGATTTCTTCACGGTTAGTGTTGAATTAATTTCCGTTTGAGTAATGATTCTTGTCTTAGTTATACGTATAAATATCGCATATAATTAATTTTGTATGAAGTAGTTATTATGAATTGTAGCCATTAATATGATTTAGGTTATGAATTAATATGATATTGCAATTTTGTTGTAGCCATTAACAATTGATATTAGGTATGAACTAGTAGTTATATAGTTTAGCAAAAAAATCATGGTTTAGGTTATGAATTAATCACTTTGCAAATTTGTTGTATTATTAGTTTGTTATAATTGTATACACTATAATAATTCATAAATCAAAAATAATTATAGGGGGAAGATTATGGAGAACGATTTCGTACTGGCCTAGTTTGGGAGAGTATGGATGAAAGGGTTGAATGGGCGAGAGCGAGAGCAAAAGAGTTGATGATAGTTTTGGTGAAATGTACCTCAGATCCGTATGTCGTTAGTTTGACATGTGATAGATATGGTGAATCGAGATCTAGGAGACCCAAAGTTAATCTAGAAAATCCAGAGTTGCCGATTCCGAGGATTCGAAAATGCAAATCGAAGAAGTGCGGTTGTAGATTCGAGCTATATGGGTGCCGTTTGAAAAACGAGCTAGGGTCTCTTACTGAAAGATGGGTCTTGGATGTTATACATGGCACCCACAACCACATGCTTCGGACTAGCTTTCATGGGAATGCATTCATGGGTCGAATGACCCAGGAGGAAGAGGTCATGGCTAGGAGATGGGGCGATGGTCGCAAGACGCCGAAAGAAATTGTTTTGGAGTTGAGGAAAAACTTCCTGGGAAATGTAACAACAATGAAGCAGATTGCCAACTTTTTGCAGAAGCTCCATTACGAGGATCGTGGGGAATTGACGGTTACCCAATGGTCCCTTCATTTTTTGAAAGAGAACGGATATCTTTTTTATCCTCTTAGGAATGTGAAGAAAGGGGGCGAGATGGAGATCCTGTTTTTTGCTCACCCGGAGTCGCTACGGTTGTTGAAGAAGTTCCCGCACGTGGTGATCATCGACGCTACATACAAGACAAATAAGTATGTAATACATTTTAATAATAGTTAGTTATTTTTCTATGTGCTACATTTTAGTTAGTTATATTCTCTAAATATTGGTACATTCATTTTTTATGTCTATCAATAGGTATGATATGCCTTTGGTGGAGATTGTTGGTTTTACCTGCACTCACAAGACGTTCAACATTGCGTATGCATTTACCCGAGCGGAAAAGTTTTTCCATTACCTGTGGATAGTGAGGGCCCTTCGGAACTTGTTTGAGCAGTTGGGAGTAATGCCAAAGGATATAATGACCGATTGTGAAATGGCTCTCATCAAAGCTATAAAAGTAGTTTTCAAAGACGTCCCGGTAAGACATCTCTTGTGCTGGGTCCATATTAGAAACAACATAAGGCACATGCTGACAAGGTTATAAAAGACAGTGCCAAAGTCGATATGTTTACAAACCAGTGCTGGGGACTTTTTTGCTCGACCACCGAGGAAAGGTACGAGAGGCTCAGAGCATTGAGGACATCGTGGAAGAGCAGCCTTGTTGGATACGTCGAGAGAGAATGACTGACTCCTTACAAGGAAAGCATAGTAAGAGCGTGGACGGATTACACTCTTCACTTCTTCACGAGGACTTCAAACATGTATCCTTTGAACATTGTGTAGTTGATTGTTTTTACTATTGGGTCTGAAAGTCGTACTAAGGCAAGAAATGTTTCCGTTTTGATAGGGTTGAGGGGATGCATCATGTGTTGAAAGATATTGTGGGGTCTAGTAGAGGCGGCTTTAACAGAGTGACCGTGAGGATCCACCATGCAATCATTCTTCAAATCGATACGATTAGGGTGATCATGAACAACTCACTGTCTACACAACCAATTGATTTCAATGATCCAGGGTTTCCGGAGCTTGCATGAATGGTGTTTTCAAGGCTCTTCTGTAGAGTGCCGGATAGGTGCTTTGATTTGTTGTTGGCCGTGTATGATCGGATAGTCAAGGAGGACTATTCAGAAGTATGCGACGATCACTGGGTGAGAGACTGCCTTGGGCTGCCGTGCGTCCACGATATTGCAAATGCCATCATTACGAGGACAACTCTCACTCCAGATGACATTCACGACTTCTGGAAGGAATTGCATTGGGAAGAGGATCCAACAACATTTGCGCTTGTTGACGACAATGTTTCGATATCCGTTCCAGAGTTGAGATTGCGTGAGATGTGGTCGAGAGTGCAAGCCCAAACTTTGGACAAAGCCACATTATGGAAAGTGAGTAATATGTACGTTGGCTTTGAGCATCCGAAACAGAGTACGTTTATGGAGCCGACAAACATCTGTAGAAAAGGAAGGCCAAGTGGTTCAAAGAACAAGGCAATGGGGTCGCCGACTAGGGAAAAGAGCTTTCATGAGCACGTATGAGAAGACTTACTAAAGTCTGAGAAGGCGAAGGCAAAGGGAAAGGAGAAGGCAAATGAGAAGGCAACGGAGAAGGAGAAAGGGCCATGCCATCCCAGAAAGCAAGCACGTTTTTTGGTGATCGACGCTGAGGACATGCAATCCCAACCCCAACCAGAAGAATCACAAGTTGAAGAGATGTACGTCGAGACCGACCATGTGGAAGCCGGTCCCTCGGAGTGGCATGAAGAACCCATGCTTCATAGTGGGGTGGACTTTGGGGTTCATAATATCGATTACTTCTGGTTTGTGTACATTAACAATGCTATGGATGTACGTTCAGACGAACACTGTGGATATCGGTCTTTGGCTGTACTTAAGGGGATGAGTGAGGGTCAATATCCCTTGATCCGTAGCGCGCTGGCAAATGAGTTTCGTGCTAACCGACAAATGTGGGAGCCGATACGAGAACTTACACGAGATCCAGGGTCATGGGATGATCTAATGGTTCAAATTAACTATATGAAGACCCCTTGCGGCAAGGATTATTGGCTTGACATGCCATTCACGGGTTTAGTGTTTGCTACGGTGTATAACGTTGTTGTGGTCGTCTTATCTCGGTACCCTTTATTGTGTTTACCAATAAGGCCGTCTGGACCAAGCCTCGCTCCTCCCTCACAAATTTTGGCGATAGCACACGTAGGGGATCACAACCACTGGATATCGGTAATGCTTTGTATCTCTCCTTGTACTTCGATGTACCCGGTCATTTCGTGTATGCTAATTGCGTATTTTTTTGTTTGTATTCGTATAGGTGACGTGATGCATTCATGCTTGTGATGCCAGATCTATGATCTTGGTGGGAAGTCGCACGCGTCAAAAGTGGGGTTGAAGAGGTGGAACGCGTTGTTGGAATGGTGGCTCGAGATGGAGAGCGAAGCCGTAGCGTCGGCAGCGGAGGAGATAGACTCGAAAGATCGAGTGAGGGCCGTAGCGTCGGCAGTGGATGGGATAGACTCGAAGAAGATCGAGTAGTGGCCGTAGTGTCGGCGGCGGAGTGAAAGAGATGAGAAGACAGAGTTTGGGGTGACACAGATCTAAGAGAATGGAGGCAAAAGCTCTCGACAAGTAATCTTAGATTAAAATGATGCGTAACCTAATACAGAAGGTCAAGTTGACGTTTTATAAGAGATAGCGGGACTCAGATGGGCCGAGTCTCGCTTAATGGGCCGGCTCACGCGACACGCGTGGAACACACGCCCTAAAAGAAATAACTAAAATAATAATGTGCTGAAATCAAACAATACAAAGATCGCGTTCAACTAATGGTTGAGAGAATGATAACAGAGAACGCATTCTCTAGATTGTGTTGAAGGCTTCTGAGGGAGAACGCGGTCTCTTGCGTTCCTTGGCTTGCGACGACGCGGGCAATCATTGATTGTGTCGCATCGGCAATTGCTTTGGCACGCGCTCGTGTTATTGGCCCTTCTGAGCGAATGCTCATACCTTCCTCTTCCTCTGTAGCAGTCATGGTGGGCAGGGACGCATCACCCTCCCCCACTTGGTTGTAAAGCGTCCCCGCTTCACCATCATCGAAATCGGGCTCCACATATGGTTCCAAGTCGGCGACGTTGAAGGTCGCGTGGACACCGTAGTCTGGTGGAAGCGCGATCTCGTATGCGTTGTCTCCAACTGCCTTCACAACACGGAAAGGGCCATCACCACGTGGGGCCAACTTGAATTTGCGTTTAGCTGGAAACGGCCTTTGCGAATGTGCACCCATACCAAGTCCCCTGGGGCAAATATAATGCGGTGGCGCCCACGATTGTGCTGTTTGGCATATTGATCAGCGCAACGTTCTAGCTACTCCCGCGCTCGCTGATGCAGATCCTGGATCATCGCGGCGCGATTGGCCGCGCTAGGGTGCTCATTATCCTTCAGAGGACGCGGCAACATGTCCAGCAGAGTCAATGGGTTTTTGCCATACATCACCTCGAACGGAGTGAGCTTTGTCGCGGAGTGCCTGGACCTGTTGTAAGAAAACTCAACAATTGCAAGTAAGTCCTCCCAACGTTTTGGGTTGGATTTGAGCATGGTCCTAAGGAGGGCTCCTAGGGTTCGATTGGTCACCTTAGTTTGACCATCAGTTTGTGGGTGATAGCTAGTGGAATACAAAAGGTTGGTACCCAGCTTCCCCCAAAGTGTTCTCCAGAAAAGGCCTACAAATTTGGTATCGCGATCACTCACGACATACCTTGGTATCCCATGTAAACAGACCACGTTGTCAAAGAATAACGCGGCGATTTCACTAGTAGTGTGTGTGGTCTTACACGCGATAAAGTGGGCCATTTTTGAAAACCTGTCCACAACTACAAAGATTGAATCTTCACCCTTTCGAGAGAGAGGCAAACCTGTGATGAAGTCCATAGACAAATCTTCCCAAGGGCCTAATGGGATGAGCAATGGCGTGTAGAGACCATAGGGGTGGGAAGTAGATTTTGCGCGTTGACACGTGACACAACTTGTGCAATATCGCGTCATCTGAGTGGTCATGCGCGGCCAAAAGAAATGCTCGCGAAGAGCATCTAGAGTCTTGGTTACCCCAAAATGACCGCGTCCTTCATGGGCTTCTTGGATGAGGAGTTTCCTAATTGGTGAGCTAGGAATGCACAAGCGTCCGACTTTGTAAAGGTACCCCTCATGAAAGAAATATGTCTCAAACTCGCGGTCCCTAAGGCAGTGTTCTACAATTGGCTTAAAGAATGGATCAATCAGATATAAATCTTTAATCAACGCGAATCCAAGAAGTTTAGATTGAAGATGAGTAAGGAGGACATACCTGCGAGAAAGGGCGTCGGCGACCACATTCTCCTTACCTTTTTTATGCACAACGACGAAAGGAAACGTCTCCATAAATTCTATCCAACGAGCATGGCAGCGGCTTAGGTGTGCCTGACTCTTGAGATAGCTGATGGCCGCGTGGTCCGAGTGGATCACGAACTCGCGTGACCATAGGTAATGCTGCCATGTCTTGAGGACGCGAATAAGCGCGTAGAGCTCCTTGTCGTAGGTGGGGTAGTTCAAAGTTGCCCCTGTGAGTTTCTCGCTAAAGAACGCGATGGGCCTCTTCTCTTGGTGGAGCACCCCACCAATCCCCACATTTGACGCGTCACATTCCACTTCAAAGTGCTTGTTGAAGTCTGGGAGTTGAAGCAGTGGCGCGTTGCACAAGGCCTCTTTTAGCGCGTTAAACGCCTGATTGTGGGTCTCCTTCCAATTCACCGCGGCGCCTTTCTTTGTGAGCTCATGGAGAGGCACGACGATGGAACTGAAATTGCGAACAAATCTCCTGTAGAAGCCTGCCAATCCAAGGAAGCTTCTAACCATTGTTGGTGTGGTGGGTGTTGGCCAATCTCGATTTGCCTTCACTTTGTCTTCATCTACGCGGAGTCCATCTTTGGAGACCACGTAGCCCAGAAAGTTCGTGGTGTCGGCTGCAAAACGACACTTGCCAAGGTTGACATACAATTGTTCGCGTCTCAAGCACTCTAACACAAGCCTAAGGTGCTTTACATGATTTTCAAGACTACGCGAATACACCAGAATATCGTCAAAGTACACTACAACAAATTTCCCCAAAAATTCCCTCAACACATGGTTCATGAGCCTCATGAACGTGCTTGGCGCGTTGGTGAGACCAAACGGCATGACTAGCCATTCATAAAGCCCATATTTGGTCTTGAACGCGGTCTTCCATTCATCACCCTCGTTCATGCGAATCTGGTGATAACCGCTCTTCAAGTCAATCTTGGTGAAGTGAATGGCGCCATGCAACTCATCAAGCATGTCGTCGAGGCGCGGTATTGGATGTTTGTACTTGACTGTGATCTGATTGATGGCGAGGTAGTCGACACACATGCGCCATGAGCCATCTTTCTTTGGCACCAGGATCACGGGAACCGCGCAAGGGCTTAGTGATTCCCTTATGTAGCCGCGATCCAGAAGTTCTTGCACTTGGCGCTGTAGCTCCTTGGTTTCATCTGGGCCAGCGCGATAGGCATCGCGATTTGGGAGGGAGGCACCAAGTCAATTTGGTGCTCAATGCCTCGCAAAGGTGGAAGGCCTTGGGGAAGCTCTTTTGGGAATAAGCCGTTGAACTCTTCGAGCAGCTCTAAGATCGCGCTCGGTAAAGCTGCCATGATAGGGGTCTCTTGGTTGCAACGCGTGGGCACTAAAAGGAAATAGGGTGCCTTGCCACTCAAGGGGGCAGTGAGGTCGCTTGGCCGCGCCAGCAGCAGTCTGTGCTCACAGGTGCCTTTCAACCTGTTGCTTTTGTGCGTGGTCTTTGACCCTTCATTGGTATGCGTTGGATCAGTGGACGCATTGTCATTTGTAGCAACTTCGTGCCCAGTGGAAGAACGCATACTACTTGGACTCTGATTCTTGGATGCTTCCAGTGCCTTCTGTCAATCACGCTCAACCTAGTCCTATAAAATCTCATGAGGGGACATAGGTAAGAGCGTGATGCGTTTCCCGTGGTAAGTAAACACATAAGTGTTTAAATAGCCATCGTGAAGAACGCGCCTGTCAAATTGCCATGGGCGCCCCAACAAAAGATGTGTGGCGTGTAATACCCCTCATTTTTAGTAAAGGCATTTGGATAATTTCCCAAACCCTCGACAATAATTCTGAACGCGTTAGGCAAAGTTCGGATTTCTGTAACTCATATAATCTCTGTAAAATTTCCCTGAGTGGTATAAAATACATTCTACGTATTTTCATGGCTTAGAATATTTGTTTGGGTACAAATATATAATTTTCGGGGTTTAAACCCATGCCAAACCTTTCCCCGGGCAAAAAGACGCGAAAATGCCTCTGCCGCGACCGCGAAAGCATTTCCGCGACCGCAGAAAAATAGCTCCCAGAGGAGCTGGGCATTGGAATTTTCCGCGACCGCGAAAGCATTTCCGCGACCGCGGAAGCATTTCCGCGACTGCGGAAGCATTTCCGCGACTGCGGAAATGTGCAGAATGTGCAGTCGGGCATGCGTGCCGCGTGTTCTTCGTCGCCGTCGATTTTCTGAGCCACCGTTGATCTGGGTGGGGGCTGCTCTCCTCCTTTGTCTATAAAAGGAGGTCGGGATGGAGGGTTTTTAGCACCCAAACATCAGATCTCCTCTCTCTCTCTCGTTTTCCATAGTCGCCGGAGCTTCGAGCTCTCGCCGAAATTCTTGTGGAGTCGCCGGAGCTCTCGACGGTGGTGGTGGTACTCGTAGGGTGGTGCTTAGGAGGCGCAAGGAAGATTGGAGTCGAAGCCCTCGCGAATCGAGCCCCCTCGCGTCTTCGCCGATGAGATTTTTCTCCCTTTAGAGTCGCCGGAGTTCATGGCCGCGACCGTGGACATGAACTGCCACGACCGCGGCAGTGACAAGGTCGACCGCGTCTGCGGCCGCTGTCTTTGACACTCGCGGACAAAGTCCTCGACGGCCGCGACCGCGGAATCCCTGCCGCGACCGCGGATTGCCTTGGCAATCGCGATCGTGGCCTTGGACGATCCGGTCTCGGGCGAGACTTTCGTTCTTTCGATTTCGTTCGTTCTTTCTTAGATTCGTATCATTTTATTGTCGAATCTAACCTAGGGTTTCGTTATGGGTCGTTATCATAGGAATCTGTAATCCGACTTCCGTTCCCGTTCCGGACCCAGAAACCCGTCGTCGCTCAATCGTTTGTCTAGACTAAGGCAAGTGGCGGTTCGCTCTTGCTTAATCATTCCATGTTCCATTAATTATCAATTGCTTTTAGTTGTTAATTAAATCGAAGTGAACTGTTGTTTTCGTTTGGGAACAGATTTTATAAATAACGTGATTAAAAAATGATATTATAGTAGGTTGTATATATTGCTAGAAACAATGCTATTATACTTGTTAATGACCGTAATGCTTTTGTTATGGATTTAAATTTACACTTTAATGCTAGATTAGCACGAGTATTCGTAGGAACGTTAATTCCTTATGAGGATTAATTGTTTCTTTATAACGCAGTATTAGTGGACCCAACCTCTAAATGCTTTCCAGATCGTAAACTTTCATAGTCACTCGAGATCGTAAACCTTCGTAGTCACTCGATATCGTAAACTTTCGTAGTTACTCGAGATCGTAAACTTTCATAGTCATTCGAGATCGTAAACCTTCGTAGTCACTCGATATCGTAAACTTTCGTAGTTACTCGAGATCATATTAAAAAGCTTTAACATGAATATCCGTTTTGAAATTTAGATAAGATAAGTGCGGGTAGGCACATAATTAATGAACCCTCGGGCGAGAAGTACAACTTGGAAACTCGCCTGGACTTCGGTTAGAGTAAGTTCTCTTTCCAATCTGAATTCGCATTGTGCGGTGAGGTTGGTCGTGGACCCAAATGATCAAGTCGTTTTTAAACGCTTGTATGAAACTATAACGTTCCCAAACATTTGTCATACTTTCCCGTAAGACTCAATCTTTTGGAGTCTTCTCTTCATATGTTTCCCATAAGGCTCATTTTCTTTTTAGTGCATGTCTAAACTTTAATCATTCCGTAAAAGTTCTGGGTTATATATCGTTCTTTCGGTTGTTATTCGAGGGACAATGATAGTAAACGGTTACGATCACTAGGATCATTCTATTTTCACCCTTGCATAGTCTTTCATTAGACTAACCAACCGGGTTTTATTCCTTGCATGGTTGGCTGTGATCATCCGTCCTATACGGCACATAAGTGGTTGGTCCCCGAAGACTCGAAGTAACCAATTGAAGAAGAGGCTTGTAGTTGCAGATTTAAGTGTCGGTATTTCAAGGTCGTTAAGTATTACTCTAAAATGTATTTTTATAACCTAGTCATGTAATAGGTTTATTCTTAAAGTCTTCCGCTGTGTAATTTATAAGTCTTCCGCTGAAATTTTTACTCTGTTGTAAAGACGCTACTCTCGTTTGATGAGAGATCTTTTAATAAAAGAGCTGAGTTTCACATACAAATGTCTTCCGCTGTTTAATGTTTCATTTAATATATATACGCATTTAAGTTTAATTGTTCCGATTAAAGCCTAGGGTGGCTTTGGACGGTAACGTCCGAGGTCACTCGCGTGTGGCACTACCGATATAAATCGGGGGTGTTACAATTATGGTATCAGAGCAATGATTTTTAAAATTCTTGGCCTATTGTTAGGTTTGAGAATTTTCGAATTTTTTTATTATTATTTCCAACCCGTTTTCCTTTAAGAAGGAGTTTTCAGAATCTAAAATTTTTAACTTTAAAAGTTTAATTACCTCTTAAAATTTAATTTAAAATAATGATTTAACTATTTGGGCTTCAAAAGTTATTTATAGTTGGTTTTAAATAGTGTGTATAAGCAACCAAACGGTAGTTTATGATTTTAACTTTAAAAGTGTGATTTTTGTCTTAGTAAGAGTTTTGCGAAAATCGTATCACTAGTTTGCGAAACTAATTTTTCTTAAATAATTATTTTATTAAGGTTAATATATAGAGTTTAAAGGTATGAAGTTTGAAAGTATAAGGTTTATTAATAAGTGGTTTTCAAACTTCTACAAGCTTCGAGTGTTACTTATTCCTAGATCCATTCTTAGGAATCTATCTTTGTTCTTGGAGTAATGTCACAACGGTATGACATTAATTACTCCCTTCGTTGAGCGGACGAGCGTTATCTCGTAAGCTGAGTTTTCCAAAATTTCTTAGGGTGTAGGAACAAATGTGTGTGGTTAATGCTCTATGAGATTTAAGAACTAAATCTCATACGTGTAACCTGAACATTTGCTCTGGTAAAAGTATGTAGGGATGGACTAATGCGAAGTCCAGAATGCCTAGTTGTGAATTCATGCTGTAAACATTGATGTGAATAGATTGTGTGAGAAATATAATGATCTTAAGTTAGAAATAAGTTATTTGAGACAGTTAAACAAACCTTTGAGATTTGAGTCAGGAAATGGGCGTATGGGCCAAACCTATGTGGGCCAAATAATTGAATTTGGTAAGTTGTACTTTCGGGGAATAAGGGGTTATGATACTTGTAAGATTGCAAGGTTTGGTAAGTTGTACTTGCTGGGTGTTGTCGTGATCTTCCCCTGTCTGTTTTGATTTGACGCGGTGGTTCTTGTGGGTGGGCCGCGCACATTAGTAGAAGGGGATTGACCAGAGTTAGAATCATACCTTCTTTGACCAGGAGTTTGCCAAGTGGATTGCCGACGACGCGTTTGTTGTTTGTGGATCTGCATCGCGGTGTGAGTCAAGGTATTCAGATCCTTGATCGGCAAAATCTCGAGTTGGTCACGAATGGAGACATTCAAGCCACTGAGAAATTTTGTTCGCAACGTGGACGGGGCGACACTGATGCTGGCTTTGTAATACATGTCTTCCAACTGGGAGAAGAACTCCAGAGGTGTTTTGGATCCTTGCCGTGCCATTGTGATCTCCATTCGCATCTGGTTTCGGTAGTCTGCTGGCACGTACTTTTGTGTCATGACATACACAAGCTGGTGCCACTGTGTGATGGGAGCAAGATGTCGACGAACGCGATCGTCCACGAACCTGTGGTACCAAACGTGTGCAACACCTCTGAAGTGTAGCGTTGCCGCGTCAACATGCGCTTCTGGGGGGACTTGGCAATATCGCAAGGTATATTCTGTAGCCTGCAACCACTCAAGAAACACAGCGGGCTCATATTCCCCAAAGAAATGCTCAATTTTTACTTTTACCTCATGGCGGTTAAGCCTTGGTTGGTGTTGAGCAGGGGGTGGTGCATAAGCGCGCTGGTCAGCTTCTTGAACGCGATGACGGCGATCTTGGAGAGCCTGGAAATCGTCAGCGACAAAGTCCCTAGGATGCGCGTTGTAGTCAGCGCGTCCTTGTCTTTGTCGTTGAACAGGGGCATCGTGTGGTCGACGAAAGTCACGCGGCATGTCCTCGTGGGGGTGGCCACGAGTGTCACGTCTGTTGTCGCCTGGAACGCGATATGGTTGTCCGACTGGTGGGAGTGGTGGTGGAATCCAATCCGCTGGCCTATCTTGGAGTTCAATGGGGTCACCAAAGGGAGGATGGAAGGAACCTGGATTAATGAGCCATGCGTCTTCCATCTCCTCGTCGTCGAACTCTTTGAAATCATCATGTATTGTCGGCGTCATCGATCCATAGCCATCAGAGCCATAATGCGGAGTACGCGCGCTTTGATGGCCAAGGTGGTCATTGACGTCGAATGGTACTAGGGTGGGATCATGGCAACGCTGACGCGGTACAGCATCTGGGGCGCGATTGGATCGACGCGGCAGACCTGAGTCGCGTTCTTCTCGTCTGGCTTGGTCGGCAAGCGGAGTTGAGGCAATCTCGCGGTGGCGTCTTACCCCTCGTGGTTCATACCTGTCATTGAAGTCAAAGGGTTCAGAGTACTCACCATGGGAATCCTCGTCGCAGTCGGAGTTGCTGTGATAGCCGGCTACTGTTGCCCTCGGTGTATTGCGGTCGCGATGCGACACATAGCCTTGTCGGCTTTCGATCACTGATTGGATCCTTTGAAGATGCGGTTGCAAGTTGGAGGTGGAGGGCAGCACTCCTTTGCCCTTGTCAACGCGCTGTTTACTTGGTCCGGCTTTAGTTTGACGCGGCGCGCCCAGAGTGTCCATTGGGACCATCAAAGTTGGTATGGGTTGGGCCGTCGAGGCGCGTTGCATGGCTTGAAATTCGGCAACTTGGCGCCTAAGTTCTTGGATCTCGCGTTGATCCTCGGAGAGCTCCAGAATGGGATTTGTTGGGGAGGGTTGGCGAGTGGTGCAACTTCATGTTGCGCGATGTTTTGTGGCGGTGGGTGGTTGTTGCCATCTCCTTGGATATTCCCACCAGTGGGTGCCGTAAGGGTACCTATCACAATGTGACTAGACATCGCGAGTAAAAACGAACAAAAGATAATACAGAACCAAAGAACAAGCAAACAACTAGCAAGTAACAATTGTTCACGTAGGAGGGCGCATTGTTTTGGCCGTGAGGGCGGCTTGAGACAAGCAAAGCAAGTGTGATATGCAAGCACAAAAGCAAACGAAACCAAAAGAATGAAGGCCTAATCTCTTGCGTAACAATGCGTACACACAAGACACATCTTCAAGTGTGACACTAGACGATGGAGAGATGAAGAAGATGAACCTAGCCGTTGAGGAAAAAAGGTTGTCTTATTTTGGCTTTACTTTTTTTTTTAATGTCGCATTTTTTTTTGAAATGCGACTTTTTTTTTTTTAAATTTGAAATTCAAATCCGAGATCTTAGTCTTGATTGAAGATCGGATAAGAATTAAATGAAACAAAATAAAAATAAATGGCTAAGTAACTGTAGGATCATGATTGTTAGATAAAAACTTAAGGAACTCAGAATATCAATTCTCAGTTCCTTTCGCAGCGGAAATAAACAATCAAACAAATGACCAGTTCCTTATAGTGGAAACCTTTGATTGCCAACTAGCAATCCAGGATAAAAACCACTACCTTTCTTTTGAAAGGATTTCAAAGTCTACTTCTTGATTTCTTATATCTTTTGGTTACAGCTTATCCTAGGAACGAACACACAGTTCCTTTGCCTTACACACAGTTAGACAATCCTAGATAACTTAACACAATCAATAATCAATCCAAGAAACAGACTTTCGCACCTAGGAACTATCACTTACAGTCACAGGAACTTAGCACTCAGCTCTTCTTCCTTGACTGGTTCCTCTTGATCTCGGTTTGCTTTGATGATCTTGTTTAGAGGTTCACACTAGATATTTGCTAATGAGTGTGAGTCGTGTTTTTGTGCTTGAAGATAACCCTTGGGTTAGTCTTCCTTTTATAGAGGATTCTTCGCAGCTCGATCCACTCTGGGTTTCCATAGATTGAGCTTGCCCTAGAATGAGTGGTTTCCCTTGATCCACGTTGTTCTTGGCAAGTGCAAACAACCTAGGCAGCTTAGAATCTCTCTTGGTTGGTCAACTACCTCAGACGAGCCTTGCTATGTCATTGACGAGGCTAAAGATGCACAAGCAAATGTCGTTGATTAGCCTTATCAAAGTAAATTATCCTAACCAACCTACTAAACAGAGTATAGCAGACAAGTAAGGGTCGAATCCCACAGAGAAGGTTTGATGTAGTATGCAAACGTGAATGACGAGTAACATGTAACAAGTAACTGGGGGTTTTGTAATCAATAGAGCAAACAAGCAAAGTAAACAAATTTGGTTTATGTAGGAAGAAAGTATGATGAAGGGAAGTAGTTCCACTAGACCGAAATCCACAATACAGAGATAGAGTTTGATCACGGAAATCTATTTTGTCCAAGTTCGTTTATTTATCCTTATAGTCGTTCCCACCCTGATCGTAAGTACTATTGATTCTCACAGTTGTCAATAGACTTATTACTATGCCAATGATAAAGCACGACTGATTCTCACAGTTGTCAGCGTACTTTACCACCAACACAGCAATAGCAATGCACACAAGGATATAGAATACATGCAAGTAGAAAGACGTACAAGTACTCACTCCCCTACTTAACATGCAATTGATTCTCACACACAATTGTATGCTCGAGACCCCTATACGCACAATTGTGTTTGCCACTAGATATGCACTCGGAACCCTTATATGCAATCCTAGCAATTGATAAAAAGTATTCAACCTAGTTGATCAGGCTAAGAAGAACAACAAGAAATCAATATCAATATAACCAAGAGAATCAATCCAACATTTATAAGGATAAGAACAAGGAATAGAAATCTCACAAACACATCAACTGTACTGCTTCAATCGTCTAGCAGAACCAAGGGAAATTAGCTCTCCATCAAAGGGGATGAAAAACTCTAATTAGAAAACTACGTCTGAAACAATAATGCGTCTGATAATAATGATTTGGAGGCTGTGGGAAAAGAGGTTAAATAGAGTTAACCTAAATCCCTAAGATCACAAACCATATCTTACAAGGAAATAAAATAATAAAATAAAGGAAATCTGACTAATGCATAAAAGGAAATAAAGTAAAATAAAATAACTCTGGCCGCGAGGTCATTAAGCGCAGCCACCGCGGGGCGGTGAAGATCCACGGCGGGGCGTCGAACTCTCCACCGCTAGGCGGTGGCTTCCTCTGGCGCGGGCTCCATTCTTCACTGAGAGTCATCGCCGGGTCGCGGCGAAGTCGCCGCGGGGCGGTGAACTCCAGTCCTCCAGCTCTCTTCTTCTTTTCTTCTTCTCTTCTTCTGCTGCTCTCCAATACTACCAATTGTTGGTAACCTTCTCCATAAATGCTCCAGCAGCTCCATCTAAGCTGCAAATCCTTGGATTTCTTCACTTCTCTCCATAACATCTGAATTGCAGACTTAGCACCAAAACTCATCCAAAACTCCTCCAAATTATGCTAATAGTTGCTAGTAAAGGTGTATGAAATAACACCTATCAAATTCCCCCATACTTAGACCTTTACTCGTCCCGAGTAAACTAAAGAAAAGCTCACCCTCTCAATTAACACCAAGGCCTCAGGAAGTACAAGAAAACTTGACACTAGCAACTGCAACATATCAACAATAAGCTCTAGACAACCAAAACGAGTGATGCAAAGATAGTCTAATCCTAACTCCAATCTAGCTCCTTATCGCTCCATGAGTGGCCTACCCGACAGTCCTTCTTTGACTCCCTTCTTATGACGCCTCCACCAAGATATGAAGAGGAATCCTAGAATCACTCTTATTCTTTTACGCTCATCTTGCCTAGGCGCCCTTTCGGGTTTTCACCTAGCCACTCATTTCATTTTGCTAGATATCTCACCAATACTCACATCACTCCAGTCCACTTTTGCCCTGGTCTATACCAGTCGGACTACCTGCTTTTTACCTGGACTGCCCTTTCGGGTTTTCAGTCCATCCCAGGATTTTGATTGCCTTTTTATTTCTTTTTGGCTTTTTCGATTTTTTTTTCTTCCGAAAACAGAAACGGAAACAACAATGCAGAAAAAGAATGCAGAAATAAACTATGTACACTTGCTAGCAAGAAAGCAAGTCTATATCCTCCCCCATACTTAAATCGAACATTGTCCTCAATGTAGAAAAGAGAACATCAAATGGTAGGGGAAGAAGAAATAAACTCACTATGGACCGGAAGGTGGTGGTGGGTACATCCCAAAGTAGTCCCTCATATGAGCGTCCAAAGTGTCCAGGCGCTCATCTATCTCTGCGTGGAGCTGGGTCTGCCAAGTCTGCAGACTGGTCTCTACTCGAGAATTCCACCGATCCTGACGCGTGGAGAAAGCATCCCATCTAGAGTACATCTCCCGTCATGGTGCGACAAGTCCGTACAAAGATGAATGCTCCTCGAACTGTGAAGAACCGGGGTCGTCCCCCCCTACAGGATCAGCGGCAGCATCTCCACCACTAGGGCCCTCTCCAAACGGACCCGAAGGAGCAACGATAGGGGCATCATCGGTTGGCATCCGGCTATCGCTCTGAATCCACCAACCCGCGTATGAAGGCGAGTACGTGAACTCCCACGGCACAGTCAAAATATGGCCCTCATAAGATGCCCAGACCAAATCGCCATCCTGCCCCAGTGGCCTCATCATGGAGCACACCTTCATGTGTGCTAAATCATATACTGCACAGGGGACCGGCCGAGGAATCTGATCGCAGGCAATCACCTTGGCACAGAGGAGTGTAATAAGACCACCCCCATAATCACGCGCCTCGCCATCACGAATCCTCTTCAGGGAACCCAAGAAAAGGGTAGCCCAACACGGCGTGTACTCTACAGTCCCCAGGATGCTCATAAACCACTGGAAGTCCTTCATGGGTACCTTCCCATCATCCGCATGGCCGAAGAAATCTCTCATCATCACCTTGTGGATCAACCGCAGACACGGATTCACCAATTTGGAATTCACTTCCTGACCCTTCCTGAAACTCCTTCCTGTGGCCGCACGCCAGAAGTCCATCATCTCGGACTCATGAAGCCCACCAGACCATCCATCAGTTGGGTCCTTCGTAATACCCAGGGCTTCATTCACCACCTTCTTAGACAAGGAATACTCGTGCCCATTGTATTTGAAATGAATCTTGCGCAAGTGCCTGTCCCCCGAGTTATTGGTGATCTTCACGAAGGAAGCGATAAACTGATAGCACAGCTCGGGGTACGCAGGGGCAGTCTTGTCCATAAAGTTTCCTAACCCACACTGTGTCAAACACATTGTCACACAAGCGAGCAAACCCATCTGCTCCAGAGTCTGCTTGTGGAAGAACTTCGAAGCCAACACCTTCCTCTCCTTCACAATGTTGTACACCTCACTCTCATCCCTAGTCGACACTTTCTTCTTGCCTTTGGATGCCATAAGTAGGAAATTGAAATGCTCAAATCAAAAGGCAGACAAGGAACACTCACAATCAAGTAAACACGGATCCTGGAGAGACTCAGCGCGGGGCGGCAGGGTCGCGGCGAGAAGATGAGAACAGGCACCGGGTCGCGGCGAGATCGGTGCGGGGCGGTAGCAACAGTGACGCGAAGCGGAACTACGGCGGCGCGATGGGGTCATATGTGGGCTTGGTTGTGAGGCTAGACTCCAATTTGGGGCTAAATTATGCTCAAGGTCGAAAGGGGATTCAGGGAGAGAGAGGGAAAATAGATATGGGGGCTTAAGGGAGGCGTTGGAATAGGGGTTAGATAGTGGGTTAGGTCAGGAAAAGGGAAAGGAAAAGGGATGCTGGGCCGGTATTGTACCATGGCCCAAAAGAGAAATCTTGGCCCATAAAGAGGCCCAATCCGTCAAAACCTTAGTGACCACTTAAGAAATAAGCTTTTACTCACCCGGTTAAGGTTTTTTCGGGGCCCATTATTCTTGCTTTTTTTTTTCAAAGAGTTGAGAAGTTATACCTGACCGTCACCGCGGGGCGGGGAGCTCCACCGCGGGGCGGTAAGGGGGCGCCGCGGGGCGGTGAGAATGGCTGGGTACCACATCTCATCTCGGTTTTACTTTCGCACCTGTAATATGAGTAACAGGCGAACGAAACAAAGCAAAATAAACTACGAAAATAATCTAATAAAAGAGAAAAACCAGGGAAAAACTAACACGGGTTGCCTCCCGGACAGCGTCTTGGTTATCGTCGTTGGCTCGACGTACTGCAAATCAACTACCATTTCGAATAGGATCCCTTTGGAATCCTCCAACTCGTCTATTCCTGTGGAGACCTCTCATGGAAGGGTTTAAACCTTAGACCATGTTCCCTCTTTGCCAACCACTCCACGTTCATTCTCTTTGGAGTGTCTCCCCCATACTTAGAACGATGCGGGGGCCGATACAGCTCAATCTGAATATGCTGCACGTCACTAGATAAAGGCTTATAGCCTTGTATGGTTAGTGCAGGGGGCAAGTGCCCAAAGCAGAGGAAACGGGGTCTCCTATATCATCTAGCAAGACATTATCAATATGCAATTCATGCAAATCATGCAACTCAATAGGTCCATCAGGAGTGGGACACTCAATTACGGTCTCTACTGCATCAATTTTAACATTGCCATGCACAGAATCATCAATATCATTAATGCAGAGAGGAGCGGGTAATTCAATGGAATTGGCATTATGAATATCATGTCTGAAAATTATTCCATCAAATTCCATAGTCAGGGTACCACTATCAACATCAATCTTAGTCATGGAAGTTTTCATAAAAGGTCGCCCTAGCATAATAGGGGCAACTTGTTCATCATAATCCATATCCATAACAAAGAAATCAGCAGGGAATATCAGGGGACCTATCCTAACAAGGACATCGTCTACAATACCCTTTGGGGGTACACAAGAACCATCAGCAAGCTGTATAACAATATTAGTATCATGCAAGGGTCCTAATTCCAAATTTTCAATCAATGAATAGGGTAGGACATTAATTGAGGCACCCAAGTCTAGCAGTGCTTTCTCAAAAAGATGCCCACCTATAGTGATAGGAATTGTAAAAGTACCTGAATCCTTGCATTTCTCAGGCAGACGTTTCTGAACCATCGCTGACACTTGTTCACCCACTGGACTCTTCTTCTGGGTCTTTTGTTTCTGAGCCCTCTTCACCGTGCATAGCTCCTTTAAGAACTTGGCGTATCGCGGGATAGCCTTAATAAGCTTCAGCAGGGGGATGTTCACCTCACAGTTCTGAAATGTCTCGAACATATCCCTGTCGTCGACAACTCTTCTAGCCTTTAGCGCCTCAGGAAAAGGTGTTGGGGGCTTCTCTAAACCTAGAGGGGGGAACATGGGCCGAACGTAATTATCAACATAGGTGTCTTCAACATGAACAAATTTTCTAGGATTAGGTCACGGCGAGCCCACCACGGGGCGTAAGTGATCGCCGCGGGGCGGTGGAGTCACGGTGTCTTTCCTGAGCACAGATGCCGGGTCACGGCGAGGGTCGTCGCGGGGCGGTGGAGTCGCGGTGTCATCGACCGCGGGGCGCTCAGTGACTTTTTTCTTCGGATTCTCGTTCTCCTCTTCAGCAATAGGAGCAACGACTGTCTTACCACTTCTTAGCGTGATAGCACTCACGTTTTCTCTGGGATTCACAGTGGTCTGGGATGGCAGAGAGTTTGAGGCCCTTTGGTTAATCTTGGTCACCTCATCGGCTAACTGGCCAATCTGCCTCTCCATGTTCTTGATACTCGACTTAGTGGCTTGCACATGTGTGGCAAAGTGCTGAGTCAACGTCTTCAGCAAACCCTCAGTAGAAGCTCCAGAAGTTTGACCTTGAGGTCTCTGTTGGTATTGAGCTCTTTGCTGGTACTGTTGTTACTGAGCTGGCTGGTATTGCTGTTGTGCCGGCTGCTGGCCGCCCTGAGGGTCACTCCATCTGAATCCTGGGTGATCACGGCCTCTCTGGTTGTAATTAGGCTGTCCACCATATTGTTGTCTAGGAGCGCCGTAGCCTCATACAGCATTGACTTCGACAACACCGTCCTCTTACAGCTGAGGACAAGCCTCGGTGTGGTGGGCCTGATTAGAGCAAAGACCGCATGCTCTGGCGTGTGGAGGGGCATTCTGATTTGCTATTTTCATAACTATCTCCTTCAACTCAGCCAACTCAGACAACACCGGGCTTGGTCCTGTAGGGGTCACAGCATTGACCGCCTTCCTCTGGTATGTCTTCCCGAAATTCTGGGTGCTCTCACTCATCTCCTGGAGTCTATTCATGGAGTCATCCGGTGTCAGGTTCAAAATACTTCCACCGCATGCAGCATCAACCATTCTTCTTTCTTGGTCCAGCAGACCATTGTGTAAATAGAGAACAAGATCTTGCTTGGCATACCCGTGGGATGGGCAGCTGGAACAAAGCCTCTTGTACCTCTCCAAATAATCATAAAGTGTTTCATCACTAGCCTGCTCGATGTTGGCAATTGCCTTTTTCAAAGCATTTGCCTTCTTCGTGGGAAAATATTTGTCCAGGAATGCTTTGTGAAGCTTCGTCCATGTATCTATGGTTCCTAGCGGCAGGTGATAATGCCAATCGCTCGCAGAGTCGAGTAGAGAAAAACCAAAAGCTCTCATCTTGATTTGATCTTCGGTCACGTTCCTGGGCTTCATGGTCATGCAGACATTGTGGAACTTGCCCAGGTGAGAAATCGGATCCTCTCCACTCAGACCGTGGAATTTAGGGAGGTAAGCAACAACTCCCGACTTCAATTCAAAGTTCACCCCTTCTCCTAGTGCAGGGATGACAACAGCTAGGGGTTGAGCCCCAATATTCGGTTCAGTAAGCTCTCTCAGAGTTCCAGTTCCAGCCATTGCAACAGCTGGGGTAGTAACAGTCTTAACGGTCTCGGTCTCAGCGGTTTCGACCTCTTCTTCCTCTCCTCTTCGATTGCGCAGGCTTCCAAGAAAAGATCTTTCAATCTCTGGATCCAAAGCTAGAAGGAGAGAGTCAGTACTACGGGTGTCGACCATAAGATAGGTCTCCACCAACAATCAATCACGAAAACACACAACAAACAGAAACCCTCCCCGACAACGGCGCCAAATTTGACGGGGCTAAAGATGCACAAGCAAATGTCGTTGATTAGCCTTATCAAAGTAAATTATCCTAACCAACCTACTAAACAGAGTATAGCAGACAAGTAAGGGTCGAATCCCATAGAGAAGGTTTGATGTAGTATGCAAACGTGAATGACGAGTAACAAGTAACAAGTAACTGGGGGTTTTGTAATCAATAGAGCAAACAAGCAAAGTAAACAAATTTGGTTTATATAGGAAGAAAGTATGATGAGGGGAAGTAGTTCCACTAGACCGAAATCCACAATACAGAGATAGAGTTTGATCACTGAAATCTATTTTGTCCAAGTTCGTTTATTTATCCTTATAGTCGTTCCCACCCTGATCGTAAGTACTATTGATTCTCACAGTTGTCAATAGACTTATTACTATGCCAATGATAAAGCACGACTGATTCTCACAGTTGTCAGCGTACTTTACCACCAACACAGCAATAGCAATGCACACAAGGATATAGAATACATGCAAGTAGAAAGACGTACAAGTACTCACTCCCCTACTTAACATGCAATTGATTCTCACACACAATTGTACGCTCGGGACCCCTATACGCACAATTGTGTTTGCCACTAGATATGCACTCGGAACCTGATAACAGGTTTTTGTCGTGTGAAAAACTGCTATGCAAAATATCCAAACAAACCTTAAACCGTAGTCCTAGGTAAGTAAAGGTCGAATCCACAGGGAGGCGGATTCTATCTTAGTATGCAATTTATATGTCAATCCAAAGTAACCAAAGAGGGGTTTTGTGAGTTTAAGTAATCTAAGCATGCAAAAGTAAACAAAGTAAAATATGATGAAATCAGTGATGGGAAAAGCACTTAGTCAAACAACATCCACTATTCGTATGACAAGTTGATCATAGATACTCATTCAAAATCTCATGCAATGGTAATTCTAATTCCTTTTCAAATATAACTAATAGCACAACCAGATACTATTAGCACTAACTAATTAAACAACCCTGAAACTATCAAGATTCAGTTTAACAGCAACCTTACGGATAGGAATATAGTTGGATACAATTCTAGCATAAAACAACCAGATATTATCCTAGAATGTAAATCAATTCTCTTCTGCATAAGACTAGCACAACCAGTTACTAATACGATGCAGTTGCTACTCTGAAATAGATATGCTCAACCAGTAACAATCTAAATCTAGCAATAGATCAATAACAATAAACCCTAGTTGCGTCCAAATAGAGATTATCAATATCAATCATAAACAACTTAAGCAAGAGAAAGATAAAAACCATGCAATAGATTAAGAACGAGAATCTCACAACTTAATCAAAACGAAAGCTTCAGCGTCTGACTAAGCCAGGGAGGCTTAGTTCTTCATAACGTATAAAAGAGAATTAGGGTTCAAGAGAGTTGATAGATAAGCTTCCTTCAACCCTCTAATACTAAAGGAAAATAAATTCTGGAATTAACCTAAAACGAAAGTAATAAAATAATAATAAAAATAATTAAAGGAAATTGGGAATTAATCCCGTCTTCGGCAAAGCCTCTCGTTCTCCAGCTGCTCGTATCACGGCCTCTTCAATTGGCCTAATCTCTCGTGCATTCAGCTGCTCGGCCCACTACAATTCATGCAAGCAGCAACGGCTTGAACAAAGCACCAGCGGCCCAATCACCCACGGCCCACCACGACTTCACGGCTCTTCACCAGCAAATCTTCTCGCTGACGTCGTGGATGACATCACCTCCAATTTGCTTCAATTCAGCTCCCGCTCTCGGCAAATCACGCGGCTTCTCGGTGGGCTGCTTCTCCTTGCTTTGCTTCACGTGGGCCACGCCTGTTCATGGGCCTTCTTCATCAACTCGGCCCAACAACAATCTCCAATTGCTCGCTGACGTCATGCTCCGTTTCTTTAGCTACAACACGCGGCATTTCACGTGGGCCACTTATTCACTTGGGCCTTTATTTAATTCGGCCCATCAATCACATGGCTTTTAATTAATTAATTACCAAACTTCACCCTCACACGCCATGCACATGAATGTGTCTAAATCTACCCGAATGGCACCAATAAAACCTCTAATGACTCTTACTTAAGCCCTACAAAGTAGTGCTTATCAAATCACCCCATGCTTAGACCTTTGCTCGTCCTCGAGTAAACTAATAAAGAGCCTACTCATCCAATATAGCATCCAAGGTCTCAGGAAGCATATCCTCCAACTAAGAGTCACCTAACCCATGCCAAAGCTCCTGGTACCAATCTCATTCACAACACATCAACAACTCAACAGCTTAAGGGGCAAGCAGAGTACTTCCCCCAAGCTAAACCCGGACATCCAAAAGTGTGAGTAACCTCTAATCCTAGCCTCCATCTATTACTTCTTATGTCTCCCAGAGTGACCTACCCGACAATCCTTCTTTGTCTCCTCTTCTTATGACGCCTCGCCAAGAATAATGAGAAATCCTAAAATCACTCTTCTTCTTTTCGCTCATTTTGCCAAGGCGCCCTTTCAGGTTTTCACCAAGCCACTCATTTCATTTTCCAATAGATGTGCTCACATAAGCTCACGTCACTCTTGACCTCATATTACCCCAGCCTAATGCTGGTCCAAGCCACCTGCTTATTACCTAGGCCGCCCTTTCGGGTTTTCGACCTATCCCAGGATTTTTTATGATAGCCTTTTTTCAAATTTTTTTGGCTCTTTTCATTTTTTTTTTCATTTTTCTCCTCAGCAGCATAGTAAGTATAAAACCCCACCCCATGCTTAAACATTGCATTGTCCTCAATGTAATGAAAGACAAAAGAATAAAGCACAGGGAAAAGCAAAAAATAACTCACAACGTTGCCGAGCTGGCTGGGACACTTCCTTATTGCTGGCGGTGTACTCATGAAAGCTCATGTCCTGGATGTCTGGCATGAACGCCATTATCTTCATCTACCGTGCACCACTCTGGTGAATAGTGGTCAATCAAGGGAACGGGGTTGCATGGCCTTCAAAAATGGGCCCAAATGTCATCGTGGTTGGGCCCTGGTGTACGTCCTATCCAGCTGTCGACTGCAGGGCCATCATCGTTGCCAAGTAAAAGTAGGGTGAATATAATCTTCCGTTAGCAACATGATGCGCACCTCTCCGTGAAGAATCTGGACAGCTGGGTAAAACTTTTTTTTTTTTTTGACTTTTTCTCCCCGTTTAAGGTCTTTTCGAGGTATCTTATTTTCGTCTTTTGCTCCCCGTTTAAGGTTTTTTCGGGGCCCATTTTTTTCGATTTTTTTTTCGCAAGAAAAAAAAATCGAACCTGAAACGGCGGCGGTCGCCGTCATTTGATGCAAACAGCGTGATCGAGGAGGGGGGAAACGGCGGGCGCCGTATGGAGGGCGACAGTCGCCGTAAATGCGGCGGTCGCCGCGATTAAACGGCGGTCGCCGTTTTGATGTCGTAGGCAACCTCCATGGTGAGCAATTAATGGCGGTCGCCGCAAGTTACGCGGCGGTCGCCGTGAACACCTTCTTCGATTTTTTCACGTTTCTGCAGGTGAGTTCGACACAAAAATACAGAATCAAAAGGGAAATAACTAGAATTGACTAAGGGAAAGGAAAAGAAATTACCTAATCATCGGGTTGCCTCCCGAGAAGCGCCGTAGTTAACGTCGTGGCTCGACTCAATGTAGGTTCAATCACGTTTCAGCTTCGGGTTCCTTCAGGAACGCCTCCTCAATGGTGTCTTTGGTGAAGCCTTCATGGTATTTCTTTATCCTCTGCCCATTCACCTTGAACAAAGTCTGTGATGTCGAGTCAAACAGCTCTACGGCACCATGTGGGAAGACTTTGGTCACATAATATGGTCCTGCCTAGCGCGATCTCAGCTTGCTTGGGAAAAGTCTAAGGCGTGACTGGAATAAGAGGACTTTGTCTCCAACCTTGAAGTCCTTCCTCAGTATGATCTTGTCATGCCAGGCCTTAGTTCTTTCCTTGTAGTGAATGGCATTGTCATAAGCCTCGATCCTGGCCTCCTCTAGCTCTTGTAGTTGGAGCTTTCTAAGCTCTCCAGCCTCATCCATCTTCAAGCTGCAATTATTTACAGCCCAATATGCCTTGTGCTCTAGCTCCACTGGAAGGTGACAAGCCTTATCAAACACCAACCGAAAGGGTGACATACCAATTGGTGTTTTGTAAGCTGTCCTGTATGTCCAGAGTCCGTCATCAAGCCTCAAACTCCAGTCTTTTCTATTGGGAGACACTGTCTTCTCCAAGATGGACTTTATCTCCCTGTTGGACACTTCAGCTTGCCCATTTGTTTGAGGGTGATAAACAGTAGAAACTCTCTGCATGACATGATATTTCTTCAATAGCGCAGTGATTGTCCTGTTGCAGAAGTGAGTTCCTCTATCACTGATAAGAGCTTTTGGCACACCAAACCTGGTAAATATGTTGGACTTCAAGAAACCTGCAACAACTTTAGCATCATCAGTCCTGGTGGCCTTCGCTTCCACCCACTTGGAAACGTAGTCCACCGCAAGCAAAATATATATGTTACCGCAAGAGGATGGAAACGGTCCCAAGAAGTCAATACCCCAAACATCGAAGATTTCACAGAAAATCAAGCCTGTTTGTGGCATCTCATCCCTCTGAGATATATTTCCAACCCGTTGACACTTGTCACAGGATTTACAGTGGTTATGCGCATCCTTGAAGATGGAAGGCCACCAAAATCCTGCTTCAAGTACCTACTTGCGGTTCGTTGTACCCCAAAGTGTCCACCGCATGCCTCAGAATGGCAAAAAGTAAGGAGAGAATTTACCTCATTTTCTGGGATACACCTACGAATTACCTGGTCAGAACAATGTTTCCATAGGTAGGGGTCGTCCCAGACAAAAAATCTGGCTGAACTACGCAGCCTGTCCCTCTGAGCCTTGTTGAAGGGTGGAGGAAATTCACCCGTGGTGAGAAAATTCACCAAATCAGCATACCAAGGCTCTACAGTAGTGAGCCGGAATAGAGACTCATTAGGGAATCTCGTCTGAATCTGGGGTTGTGGGGTGTTATCTTCCTGGACAATTCGGCTGAGATGGTCAGCAACACGATTCTCAGCACCCTTCTTGTCCTTGATCTCCACATCGAATTCGCTGAGTAATAGGATCCACCGGATCAGCCTTGGCTTCCTTTTTCGTCATGAGATAGCGCAGAGCAGCATAGTCAGAGTAGACAAAGACCTTTGTACCAAGCAGGTACTGTCTGAACTTCTCAAGAGCAAACACTACAGCCAACATCTCCTTCTCTGTGGTGGAGTAGTTCCTCTGCGCACCATTCAGCGTCATAGAGGCATACTGGATCACATAGGAAGCTCTACCATCCTTTTGGCCTAGCACGGCCCCCACAGCATAGTCACTGGCATCGCACATGATCTCAAAGGGCTTAGACCAATCAGGAGCCTGAATAATTGGGGCACTTGTTAGGCGAGCTTTCAGTTCATCAAAGGCTGTCCGACACTCAGCTGTAAACTCAAATCCAATCTCCTTCTTCAGCAGGTCACATAGAGGTGATGAGATCTTGGAAAAATCTTTAATGAACCTACGATAGAAACCTGCATGGCCCAGAAAAGAACGAACTTCGCGAACATTAGTAGGATAGGGTAAAGATTGAATTACTTCAATCTTCGCCTTATCGACCTCAATACCCCTAGACGACACAATGTGACCCAAAACAATGCCCTGCTCAACCATAAAGTGACACTTCTCAGAATTCAGCACTAAATTGGTGTCAACACACCTTGCAAGCACAAGTGATAGATGGTATAAGCATGCATCAAAGTCATCTCCATAAACAGTAAAATCATCCATGAAAACCTCTATGAAATGCTCAATGTACTCAGAAAAGATGCTTACCATGCACCGTTGAAAGGTTCCTGGAGCATTGCACAACCCAAATGGCATCCTGCGATAAGCAAAAGTGCCAAAAGGACAAGTGAAAGTCGTCTTTGCTTGGTCCTCTGGTACAATGGCTATCTGGAAGTACCCGGAGTACCCATCCAAGAAACAATAGAAAGCACGTCCTGACAGTCTCTTGAGCATCTGGTCAATGAATGGCAGAGGGAAATGGTCCTTCCTGGTTACCGCGTTCAGCTTGCGGTAATCAATGCACACCCTGTAGCCTGTCTGCAGTCATGTAGGGACTAGCTCTCCCTGTTGGTTCTCCACAACTGTGATCCCTCCCTTCTTGGGAACAACCTGCGTAGGGCTAACCCACCTGCTGTCAGAAATAGGAAAAATCATACCTGCCTGCAGAAGCTTCAGAACTTCCTTCTTGACAAC
Organism: Rheum nobile; assembly: GCA_027886185.1. Lineage (NCBI taxonomy): Eukaryota > Viridiplantae > Streptophyta > Magnoliopsida > Caryophyllales > Polygonaceae > Rheum > Rheum nobile. Next base: position 638,924 of record WOAB01000555.1, on the reverse strand, counting down.
GTCCATCATAGGTGGGTTTAGACGCCTCTGGGGTTGTCTCGAAGGTTTCTCTTCGCCTTCCAGCAGAATACGATGCATGCAGGTGGTAGGGCTGATGCCCTTGATGTCAGCAATGGTCCAACCGATTGCTGTCTTGTACTCCTTCAGAACCACCACTAACTTTTCTTCTTGTTCCTTGGTGAGCTTGTTCGAGATAATCACGGGCAAAGTCTCCTTGTCTCCAAGGAAGACATACTTGAGGTGCTCGGGAAGTTGTTTCAACTCAAGCACTGGTGCCTGCATAATAGAGGGAAAAAGTTTCTCGCTAGGCAAGGTTAGTGGCATAGGTGATTTACCTGGTAGCTCAGAAGGACGCTTATAGTAAGCATCCAACTCATTGACAACTTCCTACACGTCAGCAGATAGAGTAAAATCCAAACTAGAATCAACAATAATGGATTGCATATCATCTAATTGGTCATCATCAAAAACATCTTGCACCATAGGCTCCAGCACATCAAGAGCACACAAAGAATGGTCATTAGCAGGATATTTCATGGCTTCATATATGTTATAATTAATGGTCTGGCCATCAAATTCCATAGTTAAAGAACCTGTGCTCACATTGATCTTAGTATTAGCGGTTTTGAGGAAGGGTCTCCCTAACAGAATAAGGGCTGCATGCTTGTCATGTTCCATGTTTAGCACATAAAAATCAGCAGGAAACGTGAGATCACCAACCATAACCAAGACATCCTCTACAATCCCTATAGGACGCACACTAGATCGATCAGCTAATTGAATAGAAATATTGGTTGCATGCAAAGGTCCTAATCGCAAGGATTCACAGAGAGAGGAAGGTAAAACATTGATGGAGGCACCCAAATCTAGCATAGCCTTATTGAACATGGTGCCTCCAATGGTGATAGGGATAGTGAACATACCTGGGTCACCACACTTCTTGGGTAAGCGCTTCTGAAACACAGCAGAGACATGTTCGCTTACCTTTACCTTCTTCTTGCTATTTCTGTCTTGGTTCCTCTTTGTTGTGCACATCTGCTTTAAGAACTTGGCATAACGGGGGACAGACTTGATCAAATTGAGAAGAGGTATGTTGACCTCAACGTTTCTGAACATCTCAAACATGTCCTTGTCCTGCACAAGTGGCTTGGTGCGCTTCAAAGCAGATGGGAAGGGCGCAACAGGCTTCCACTCAGGAAAAATTGGAGTTTCAGACTCCTTCTCAGCTTCAACTTCACAGTCAGAGGGGCGGCGGTCGCTGTTTGTGTCGTGGCGATCGCCGTTTGCGTTCTCAGGATTGCCGAGAGAAATATCACCGTCACGGCGGTCGCCGTAATTATTGCGGCGGTCTCCGTTATTTTGTTCTTCCAAGTCGAGAGCAACTTCCTTTTTATGGCGGTCGCCGTGTGTCGCGCAGCGGTCGCCGTGGTTTTCACGGCTATCGTTGTTCTGCTCTAAATTTTTGGGCTCTTCCTCGTTGTCCTCAGACCACTCTTCCTCAAGCTTCTTCCCACTTCTCAAAGTCACATCACTGACATTTCGAATATTCGGGTTCACTTCAGTTTGAGACGAAAGTTTACCGGAATCCTTTGCATCCAGTTTGTTCACCACTTGAGAGATTTGACCAAATTGTCTTTCCAGATTCTGAATACTTTCCTGGAAATGCATTTGGTTCTTGGTCAACTTGGCAACATTCTCGGTAAGGGCCATGTTGCTCTGCATCATCATTTTCATCATGTCTTCCACAGATGATGAAGGATTTGAACTCTGCCCTTGCGGTCTGGCCACATAGGGTTGCCTAGGTTGTGGAGGGTTACCCTGTTGTGGCGCTTGACCTTGATTCTGCTCTGGGTCTCTCCATCTGAAGTTGGGATGATCCCTCCAACCAGGATTGTAAGTGTTGGAGTAGGGATCATGCCTAGGTCTCTGCTGATAGCCTCCGACTGCATTCACTTCCTCTTGCAAAGTAGGACACGAATCAGTAGGATGCAGGTCGTCATGACAAATTTCGCAGGCCTTAGCCTGCTGAGGCGTACCCTTCAGCTTCAGGCGCCTCACCTCCTCTCTTAGCACGTCAAAATCAGCCTGATCAATCTTTGACTGAGAACCAACAACAACCAAGCTTTGGGAGCCTCTCCCACTGTACTGTCTAGAGTCATCCGCAAGTGTAGCAAATATCTCCAGAGCCTCTTCATAAGTTCTCTTCAGGATATTCCCACCACATGAGGAGTTTACCATCCGACGATCATCTTCACGGAGTCCTCCATGCAGATACAAAATCAGATCATGGTTAGCGTAACCATGGTATGGGCAACTCTTCACCAGTTTCTTGAAGCGCTCGTAATAATCATAAAGAGATTCATTGGACTGTTGCTCGATGTTGCAGATTTTCTTCTTGAGCTGATTAGATTTGATTGCCGGAAAATACTTGTCAAGGAACACTTTCTTCAGATTCACCCAGGTAGTGATGCTCCCTGGGGGTAAAGAATGATACCAGTCCTTTGCAGAGTCTTTCAGAGAGAAGGAGAATACTCTCAGCCTCATCTGATCTTCAGTAATTTCAGATGGCCTCATACTGGTGCAGACCTCAAGAAACTCATCTAGATGCTGAATAGGGTCTTCAAGAGTAGTTCCGCTGAATTTCGGGAGTAGATGGACTACTCCTGTTTTGAGTTCGAATTTCACCCCTTCACCCAGGGCAGGAAACTGCACAGCACGAGATGGTTGATCTAAGTTGGGAGCTGTCAAGGACTCCAAGGTAACGCGTAAATTATCACCCATCGTATCAGTTTCCGGAAGCAATGCACGCGCAGCCCTACGAACCTGATGAAAAGTTCTTTCGATCTCTGGATCAAAAAGCAAGGGTGGATTATTAGTAACACGGGTGTGAACCATAAGATAGGTTCACACCAAAATTGGCACACAAATCACACACACAAAATAGAATTGAATCTCCCCGGCAACGGCGTCAATTTGATAACAGGAATTTGCCGTTCTAATTCCTACTATACAAAGTATCCAAACAAACCCTAAAACGTAGTCTTAGGCAAGTAAGGGTCGAATCCACAGGGAGACAATTCAATCGCAGTATGCAATAAGTATGTCAATTTAAAGTAACCAAGGGGGGGTTTTGTTGGTTTGTTTTAGTAGCAAAACATGCAAAGGTAAATAAGTAATTAAAGGTGATGAAATCAGTTATTGGGAAAGCACTCAGTCAAACAATATCCGCTAATCGAATGACAAGTTGATCATAGATACTACTCAAAATCGCATGCAATGGTAAATAATCTGAAATTGAATTGTCTCCCTGCGGATTCGACCCTTAAATACCAAAGGAAAATAATCTGAAATTATCCTAAAAGAAATAATAAAAACGAAATAAAGAAATATAAAATAAATCCGAAAAGGAAATCGGCTCGGGGATGTTTCCGTCAGCGGCGGCGACCGCTGCTTCTTCCACGGCGATCGCTGCAAATGCGGCGATCGCTGCATTTAAACGGCGATCGCCGTTTCAAGGTCGTAGCTGAGGTCTCTCCATGGCCATTAACGGCGGTCGCCGTTATTCTGCGGCGATCGCCGCAGTTCTGCTTCTCCATCCTTCGCTCCTCAGCTCCTAAAGCTCCAAAAACGCAACTTCCGCATCTCCTCGCCAAGTCTCCAAATCACCTCCAAAAGCATCCTAAAACACCACTAAAATCATGTCGTTGTAGTATAGTGGTAAGTATTCCCGCCTGTCACGCGGGTGACCCGGGTTCGATCCCCGGCAACGGCGCCAATTTGATAACAGGTTTTTGTCGTGTGAAAAACTGCTATGCAAAATATCCAAACAAACCTTAAACCGTAGTCCTAGGTAAGTAAAGGTCGAATCCACAGGGAGGCGGATTCTATCTTAGTATGCCATTTATATGTCAATCCAAAGTAACCAAAGAGGGGTTTTGTGAGTTTAAGTAATCTAAGCATGCAAAAGTAAACAAAGTAAAATATGATGAAATCAGTGATGGGAAAAGCACTTAGTCAAACAACATCCACTATTCGTATGACAAGTTGATCATAGATACTCATTCAAAATCTCATACAATGATAATTCCAATTCCTTTTCAAATATAACTAATAGCACAACCAGATACTATTAGCACTAACTAATTAAACAACCCTGAAACTATCAAGATTCAGTTTACCAGCAGCCTTACAGATAGGAATATAGTTGGATACAATTCTAGCATAAAACAACCAGATATTATCCTAGAATGTAAATCAATTCTCTTCTGCATAAGACTAGCACAACCAGTTACTAATACGATACATTTGCTACTCTGAAATAGATATGCTCAACCAGTAACAATCTAAATCTAGCAATAGATCAATAACAATAAACCCTAGTTGCGTCCAAATAGAGATTATCAATATCAATCATAAACAACTTAAGCAAGAGAAAGATAAAAACCATGCAATAGATTAAGAATGAGAATCTCACAACTTAATCAAAACGAAAGCTTCAGCGTCTGACTAAGCCAGGGAGGCTTAGTTCTTCATAACGTATAAAAGAGAATTAGGGTTCAAGAGAGTTGATAGATAAGCTTCCTTCAACCCTCTAATACTAAAGGAAAATAAATTCTGGAATTAACCTAAAACGAAAGTAATAAAATAATAATAAAAATAATTAAAGGAAATTGGGAATTAATCCCGTCTTCGGCAAAGCCTCTCGTTCTCCAGCTGCTCGCATCACAGCCTCTTCAATTGGCCCAATCTCTCGTGCATTCAGCTGCTCGGCCCACTACAATTCATGCAAGCAGCAACGGCTTGAACAAAGCACCAACGGCCCAATCACCCACGGCCCACCACGACTTCACGGCTCTTCACCAGCAAATCTTCTCGCTGACGTCGTGGATGACATCACCTCCAATTTGCTTCAATTCAGCTCTCGGTCTCGGCAAATCACGCGGCTTCTCGGTGGGCTGCTTCTCCTTGCTTTGCTTCACGTGGGCCACGCCTGTTCATGGGCCTTCTTCATCAACTCGGCCCAACAACAATCTCCAATTGCTCGCTGACGTCATGCTCCGTTTCTTCAGCTACAACACGCGGCATTTCACGTGGGCCACTTATTCACTTGGGCCTTTATTTAATTCGGCCCATCAATCACGTGGCTTTTAATTAATTAATTACCAAACTTCGCCCTCACACGCCATGCACATGAATGTGTCTAAATCTACCCGAATGGCACCAATAAAACCTCTAATGACTCTTACTTAAGCCCTACAAAGTAGTGCTTATCAGAACCCCTATATGCAATCCTAGCAATTGATAAAAAATATTCAACCTAGTTGATCAGGCTAAGAAGAACAACAAGAAATCAATATCAATATAACCAAGAGAATCAATCCAACATTTATAAGGATAAGAACAAGGAATAGAAATCTCACAAACACATCAACTGTACTGCTTCAATCGTCTAGCAGAACCAAGGGAAATTAGCTCTCCATCAAAGGGGATGAAAAACTCTAATTAGAAAACTACGTCTGAAACAATAATGCGTCTGATAATGATGATTTGGAGGCTGTGGTAAAAGAGGTTAAATAGAGTTAACCTAAACCCCCAAGATCACAAACCATATCTTACAAGGAAATAAAATAATAAAATAAAGGAAATCTGACTAATGCATAAAAGGAAATAAAGTAAAATAAAATAACTCTGGCCGCGAGGTCATTAAGCGCAGCCACCGCGGGGCGGTGAAGATCCACGGCGGGGCGTCGAACTCTCCACCGCTGGGCGGTGGCTTCCTCTGGCGCGGGCTCCATTCTTCACTGAGAGTCATCGCCGGGTCGCGGCGAAGTCGCCGCGGGGCGGTGAACTCCAGTCCTCCAGCTCTCTTCTTTTTTTCTTCTTCTCCTGCTCTCCAATACTACCAATTGTTGGTAACCTTCTCCATAAATGCTCCAGCAGCTCCATCTAAGCTGCAAATCCTTGGATTTTTTCACTTCTCTCCATAACATCTGAATTGCAGACTTAGCACCAAAACTCATCCAAAACTCCTCCAAATTATGCTAATAGTTGCTAGTAAAGGTGTATGAAATAACACCTATCAGTCATTGTCCAAATACTTTCGTCCGAGGTTGAACAAGCTGGCAGCTTGGGAACTGTCTTCTGGACAACGACGTCTCTATGTCCTGTCGCTTTCACCTTCTCTGTCCGAGGTTCAGCGTCTCTAGGTTTCTTGTTGTTTTGCTCTTGGACAATGGCAGGCTTTTGGAAGCTTCGGACAAGTCATTTTCAACAACTTTTGTCCGAGGTTGTGTGTTCCCAGATTTCTCGGGAATCACAATGTCGCATGCTGCGTTCTGGGCACACCTGGGTTCCTCTGGTTTCCTTCATCTGTCTTGTTCCTTTGGTTCCCTTGTCCTGTTTGGCTTTCTTGCCTTCGGTATATTCCTGTGGTTCCTTAAAACACATCTTTGAGATAAAACATTAGTATCATAATATTTGTCATCGTCAAAAGTAGAGAAACTGAGGAAATGAACTCTCAGGGGAACCTAAATTCCAGAGTTCCGTTTCCTAACAATTTCCCCCTTTTTGATGATGACAAATACAAGGAACCTGGCAACATAATAGGACTTTGAATTTCATGAGACCAGTTGAGATTAAGGGAGTTACAACATTACAAATTAATGATAGAGCATTCAATGGTTGCAAATTCCCCCTAAGCAAGTGAACGAGTTTATTTCAAATTTCCCCTTAGAAGTAGAACTAGTTCAGAGTTCCTATTAGTTCAGTAGTCTCCAAAGTTCAAGGTTCCTATCCTTTTCTTCCCCCTTTTGACATCATCGAAAAGATTAAGTACGAGTTAAGAACATGATATCCAAGAGAATATACAATTGCATTAAACCCATAACAGAAGCATAATGGAAACTTAAGGCAAAGACAAATTAATCATAGAGACGAAGCCAAAAGATAATCATTAAAGCTTAAACTGATCATTGTTCAAGGACGGGTAAGACACAACACAACCAACATAAGCCAACAACAAAAACAACAAAACGCAAAGACAACAACAAAAGCAATCATTAGGAAAGACGACAAATGGATAGAAGAGGGGAGTAGGATCCTAGGGGAACCTACTAGCACGCTGTGGTGTTACAACACTGGGAACCAGAACAAGCGTTCCTATGTCAGAGCATCGGCCTCCTCTTCAGCATCTTTGTCGACAGTTCCTTCATTTTGGCCCGTGGCCTGATGAGCACTGATTGCACCTTGCCAATCCTTCTGAAGAACGTCTACCAGAGCCACAACAACAGAACTTATACGCCCCAACTCTCTTACTTGATCATGGAGGGCGACCGGGATAGTAGTCGAGCCCACCATGATAGCCTTTTCAATACGATCCAGAGTAGTAAGGATCGCAGAGGAGTCTTGAGAGGGGTTGAGATGTGGCTGGGAACTAGAAGGGGCCTTGGAACTGGCCTTTTCCTTAGGCAGTTGAGCTTGAGCTTCAGAAGGGGGTCTTGTTGTTCCTTTGTCTTCAACTTCCGAACTGTGGCCATGGTAAGATACTTGCTGTAGACTGTCTCAGGCAGATCAACTGGGTACTGGTGAAGGTTGGAGAGAATGTTTTTGATGATATGAGGGAAGGGTAAAGCATGGGAGTCATGGGATGAGCAGAACTGCATGTGGGCTAAGACAATGCGAGGGAGATCCAATTGAACACCAGAGAGCACCTTGTCCATGTAGATGGCATCTGTGATGAGAACATTGTTCCGGTGCTCCTGTCTAGGAACCAGATTGTGGGTGATCCAGAAGTGTAACAACTTGTTTGCGATGGAGAGATCCTTTGTCTCCAAAGATGAGGGGGAGGCGCCATCATAGATTTTCTTGACCACTGCTCCCTTGGATTTGTAGCCCTTTCCTTTGGGCCATCTCTTCTTTTGAGGCAGAATGCCAAACCCAGACCTTGACTCGATCCCTAGAGCATACGCAATTAGGTTGGCGGACAGAGGATAGCTGGTTCCCTTCCATATAAGAATGACGTCGTTACAGGGAGAGTTCTCCTTTGCAAGCACAAACTCCATAGACTGGTAAAACAAGCGGACAACCTTATCAGAGGCAGAGAAGGGTTCAAACAGCATCTCGTCCCATCCTTGAAACTGCAGCAGAGAATGGAACTCAGCCAGGGCTTCCAAACATTTCCTCATCTTCTTCTTCCAGTTCTTGGGTCCAAAACTCCTTGCCGATTATGAGAGGCTTAAGGATCTTCCTCTTAGAGAAGAAAGAGGAGACCTGACCCAGGGAGGAGGAGGCAGAGAGGGTGGTGATTTTGGCTCTTTTTGAGGATTTGGTTTCATAGGGAACTATGGCTTGAGAACTCCTCTTTCTCTGTTGCATTCTAGTGGCGACAGAGGGACCAGGGTTAGAAGTGGTTTTGGATTTGAGGCTTACTGGTGAGGGCTCAGGGCTGAGGAGCTCTTGGAGAGACTTGTCAGGCGAGGAGTCATGAGAGCCCCCTTCGGAGACGGTTTTGGTAGCCGATTCCGAAGCCAGAGAGATGGCCATGGCTTTCTCCTCACCCTTGGGCTTTGTTGGCTCCTTGGGTTCCTCTTCGGCTTTCTCTTCAGGTTCCTCCACTATTTTCTCCACAGGTTTCTCTTTCGGTTGGGATTTATGAGAAGAGATGGCAGAAACGGGTTTAGAGGATGAAGCTGCCTTCTTTTCTCTAAAGGCTTTGAGAAGGGCAGCCTCCTCTTCGTCTTGAACAAGGTTAGGGTTTGGATCGGCCATTTTTTAGGAGCTTAAGGATTTCTGTGTTTGAGAGAAATGAGAGGCAGAGGATCAGAGAGATGGTGAGTTGTGGGATCAGCTTGGAGCAAATGTGCAACTCTTTAAAGGCGGTGAAGGCTGAGATGACCGTAGAATCAAATCCAACCGTTGAGAAGATCAAGGTAAATCTGGGGCATTGAATACTCTTGCAGCTTTTCGGAACGGCTAACCCATTTTCAAAACTTGCCCATTCAGAGAAGAGGGAGTCTGCCAACTGATAAGACGTGACTGGGCTTCTGAGTTTTGCCATAAATAGCTTATGGGAAGTGCCAATCTAGCCGTTGGAGACATACTAAATCCTGGTTCCTTTCTGGCGATATATTCAACGTGCTAGAGGGATGTATGGGAACCTTTGATGTGGGTGAAAACAATGGAACCAAACATACGTTCCCATACAAGGAATCAGGGTAGGCTATTTATCGCATTGCACAATAATTCTCAGAGAGGATTTAGAGATGGATCATAGAGAATATTGAGTAATGAGGCAAGGGTAGGTCTTAGTACACAATCATCATTTCGACTTGTATTGTTGGGATAGAAATATGATCAGATTGTGACTTTTGGGCCATCAAAGAAACTTGAACAATGAGGAGTTGAAAGAATAATGAGGACCAAAAGGAAACGAACCAGAAAAAAATTATCTAAGCCTTTTTAAGAAACCATTATGACAAAAAGGGTTTGTAGCAAAATATATAACACAAGGACATCAAGACTCAACAAGTTAAATATCTTAAACTAGTCAATCAGGGGAACTGGAAAGAATTCTTTGAACTAAGGTCACTACTGAGTAATAGGAATCATTCCTAGTTCCAATCTAAGGTTCTCGAAAGGAACTCTATTCAATGCCTTGGTGAATATATCTACAACCTGATCTTCAGTTCTACAAAATTTCATAATGATGTTTCCCTTCTCAACATGATCTCTAAGAAAATGATGTCTTATGTCAATATGCTTGGTCCTAGTATGATGCACAAGATTCTTAGAGATGTTTATGGCACTAGTGTTATCACAAAGAATAGTGAGAGGGCCATAAGACATACCAAAATCCGCGAGTTGTTGCTTTAGCCAGAGAAGTTGGGAACAGCAGGAGGCAGCCGCAATGTACTCGGATTTTGTGGTGGAGAGGGAGACTGAAACTTGTTTCTTTGATCCCCATGACACAAGGCAAGGGCCTAGGAACTGTGCCATTCCAGAAGTGCTCTTCCTATCCACAAAGTATCCAGCATAATCAGCATCAGTGAAACCCATCAGCTCAAAGGGACATTCTTTGGGGTACCAAATGCAGAGATCGTCAGTTCCCTTGAGATATCGAAGTATTCTCTTCACAACAGTCAAGTGGGTTTCTCTTGGACAAGATTGGAACCTAGCACACAAGCCAACAACAAAGACAATGTCTGGTCGACTAGCGGTTAGGTACATGAGTGAACCTATCATACCTCTATAGAGCTTCTCTTCCACTAGAGGACTCGAATTGTCCTTATCCAGATGGGCAATGGTGGATATGGGAGTGGAGAGAGGCTTGCATGAATCCATTTTGAACTTCTTCAGTAGTTCCCTGACATACTTTTGTTGATGGATTTGAATACCATCTTCCTTTTGAGTGATTTGTAATCCGAGGAAGAATGTGAGTTCCCCAATTAAACTCATTTCAAATTCACTGCTCATCAAGTCTTTGAACTTGTCTACAAGGGACAGGTTAGTGGAACCAAAAATAATATCATCAACATAGATTTGAACCACTAAGATGTTACCTTCTTCTTCTAGGATGAAGAGAGTTTTATCAATGACTCCACGCCTGTAGCCATTTGAGAGTAGGAACTGGGCAAGACGATCATACCACGCTCTGGGAGCTTGCTTGAGGGCATAGAGTGCCTTGTCTAGAAAGTAGACATGATCTGGATGATCGTCGTCTTCGAAACCAGGAGGTTATTTGACATAGACTTCTTCTTGAAGAATTCCATTGAGGAAGGCTGTCTTTACATCCATTTGGAACAACTTGAATCCTTTGTGTGAAGCGAAGGCAATCAACAATCTTATTGCCTCAATCCTTGCCACTGGAGCATAGGTTTCATCATAGTTGATGCCTTCTTGTTGATTGTATCCTTGAGCAACAAGTCTTGCTTTGTTCCTTATCATAGCTCTTGTATCATCCAACTTGTTTCTGAAGACCCATCTAGTTCCTATGATGTGTTTATCCTTGGGACGGGGAACTAGATGCCATACTTTGTTCCTTTCAAACTGATGAAGCTCTTCTTGCATAGCTTGGATCCAGTCCGCATCCTTCAGTGCCTCACCTATGTTCTTTGGTTCCACAATAGACAGAAAGGCATTAAAAGCAAAGAAGGTTAGATGTTCATACCTGACTGGAGGCTTGACGACTCTTCTTTCTCTGTTGGGAGCCAGAGCATTTGACGTGGAGACATTCTGAGTTGAGCATTCAGCTTCCTTGTTAGGATCACCTTCTCCATTGAAGATCATGTGGGAAGATGAATCATTGAAGTCTCCACAGATGTTGTCGTCATGCTTATGGTTCCCAGAAATGGATTGTTGTTCATTATCCATGGGAACTGGTGGGGGAGCCATTGGAGGGTTCCGATCAGCAGGACAGGAACTAGGAGGAGTGACATTTTCATCTGGATCTTCTTGAGATGACTTGGGAAATGGATCTTCAAAGGAACTGGTGGTGTTCTGCATAATCTTTCCAAGTGATTTTTCATTAAAATAACATGAATACTTTCTTCTACCTTTTTAGTCCTTTTGTTGAAGACCTTGTATGCCTTACTGCCTGAGGCATAACCAATGAAGATTCCTTCATCACTTCTTGGGTCGAACTTGCCAAGATTGTCCTTCCCATTGTTGTGCACAAAGCATTTGCATCCGAACACCCTCAGATGTGAAATGTTGGGAACTCTTCCTCTTAGGAGTTCATAGGGTGTCTTCTCTGTGATTGGTCGAAGCATGGCTCTATTGATGATGTAGCACGCTGTGTTGATCGCCTCAGCCCAAAATGATTGGGAGAGTCCACTTGAGATCAGCATAGTTTGAGCCATGTCCTCCAAGGTCCTGTTCTTCCTTTCTACTACTCCATTCTGTTGAGGAGTGTATGGTGCAGAGAAGTTGTGATCGATGCCATGCTCACTGCAAAAGGTTAGAAATTCTCCATTTTCGAATTCGGTACCATGGTCAGACCGAATAGCATTTAGTGAACAATCAAGAGATTTTTCTAACAAGGGAACCAGTTCTTTAAAGCGGTCAATAACTTCACTTTTAGATTTAATGAAAATGGTCCAAGTAAAACGAGAGAAGTCATCGACAATAACAAAGATATACCTGTTCCCTCCTAGGCTTTGAACTCTCATGGGTTCACAAAGATTCATGTGGATGAGTTCAAGAGGCCTTGAGGTGCTTACCATGTTTTTGGACTTGAAGGAACTACGAGCATGTTTCCCTTTTACACAGTCAGAGCACAGTTCCTTAGATGTGCCACTTAGCTTTGGCAGCCCTCTGACTAGCTCCTTTGAGTGTAGCTTTTGAATCAGCTTGGTGCTAGCATGACCGAGGCGTTGATGCCACAAATCAGCTTGGTCATTCACAGTTGAGAGACAAAGTTTCTCCTTGGGAACAAAGGATGGATCAATTATGTAGACATTGTTGAATCTTTTCCCTTTTAGGATGATTTGTCCCGAGGAGTCAAGGACTGAACATTCGTTTGATCTGAATCTAACTTCATTGTCTCATTGATCACACAGCTGTGACACACTTATTAGGTCAAAACCAAGATTATCAACAAGGTGAACTTTGTTTACCTGAATGTGATCGTTGAGTTTCACAGTTCCTATTCCACAGATTTTCCCTTTGCTTTTGTCTCCAAAGGATATATTCCCTTCTTGGAGAGATTGAAGAGAGGTCATTTGATTTCTTCTTCCCGTCATATGGTATGAGCAACCACTGTCAATGTACCATAGTTGGGGTTGCCTCTCTTATTTCTGCACACAAGGGAACTAAGATTTCTGAACCCAGCGAAGCTTGGCTTTTCTGGGGGGATTAGCATTCCGAGTCTGTGAATAATCAGGGAACTGGTTCCTTTCATGGTAATGAGTACTTTTCTCCTTTTCAAAGTTCCTTTTCTTAGCACAATCAGTGTTGTAATGACCATTCTTACCGCAGTAGGTACACAAACGATTGTAAACAATATGTCCATATTTTCCTTTTCCTGGCCTAAAAGGTTTTTCAGTTTTCCTTTTGTTAAAATCAACATTGTTTCTAACCTTGCTATGGGCCATGTCAATATATCTTTTGTGAGCAAAGGAATTGGTGAACCATTGGTTTTCAGGAACCATCTTTTCTTTTCCCTTTGGTTCCTTCTTAGGACTTTGAGAGCCTTCATTGAGACGTTTGGCAACCTCAGCCTTGTTCTCAAGGACCATGATCTTCTCTGATAGGAATTGATTCCTATCACGAGAAGTGGCAAGAGCAATACTGAGATTTTCATTCATCTCAACAAGTTCTCGCCTAGCCTTTTCTTCTTCAGCATCATTGTTCCCTTTATTATTGACATATCCTATTCCATGGCGTTGTCTCACAAAAACAGTTTGATTTATCGTTTTTTCATTAATGGAATTAGTGAGAATGTCTAACCTATCAATTATGGATTGAAGCATGCCATTTCCAGGTGGGTTAGCATACAAGGGAACTTTGATAGAATCTATGCTAGTTTCATTATAAGATTTGCAAGTTTTAAGGTGACTAGCATGCACATTCATAATATCAATGAGTTTGGAGTGAGTTTCAGCTAGGTCTTTCTCAGTTTCATCAAGTTTCTTACTCCAAACAGAATTCTCAACAGTCAAGCAAGCAATTTCATCTTCACAATCATCTAGTTTCTGTTGAAGAGAACTGGTTTCCTTTCCTAGTTTCTTTATGATCTTAAGAAGTTGTTTCTTATCACAATCAACTAGGGATTTTAAGAGATCGTCAGAAGTTACCTCAAGGTCTTCTGAGTCGCTTGAGTCTCCTTTTGCCATGAGACATCTTCCTCCAGAGAAGCCACTGAGATCCAGTTCCTCATCTGAGTCTTCTCCCCATGAGGCTACGAGAGCCTTCTTTCTCTGAGGTCTTTCTTCTTCCTTTGAGTCTTCCTTGTTGGGACAATTCTTAGCGTAGTTTCCCTTTTCCTTGCACTCATAACAGGAGACTTCCTTGAGATCTCTTCTGGGTCCATTGTGGGAGGAACTGCCCTTTTGGAACCTTTCCTTCACAAAGAATTTTTTTGATGTTCTTTGTGAAGAGGGCCGTAAGTTCGTCCTCCTCTTCTTCTAAGTCTGAGTTCTCTTCCTCCATCTCGAGCCTAGAGAAGGCTTTGGAGATCTTGAGGGCAATTCCTTTCTCCAGTTTCTTGTCGGCATTGGCTTTGGTGTGCTCTCCTTCTTCAACTTCCAGTTTCCCTATGACTTGGGTCAAGGGAAGGGATTGGATGCCTGGAGTGTTCTTCATGATTCCCTTGAGAAGGGTGAACTTGGAGTTGAGTCCATTGATGACCACCAGGGACTTGGAAACTTCATCCAGATCGACTCCCGCCGCTGTCAACTTTCCAATTAATCTGTTGAAGCGGGAGTAGTACTCTGAGATGGTCTCAGTTTCCATCATTTTGAAGGTGTGGTATTCTCCTTCCAAAGCAAACTTTTTGCTTTGCTTTAGTTCCTCACTTCCTTCATGCATCTCCTTGAGAGCTTTCCACATCTCCTTCGCTGTCTTGATGCCTATGACCTTGTCCATGTCTTCTCTGTCCAATCCATTGAGGATGAACTGCCTGGCCTTGGCATTCTTCTCCATGATGACATAGTGTTCTGGTTTCCAATCTTCTTCCTTCATGGTAAGATCGACATAGCCATCTCTATTTTTGACTATCCTCCAGCATTGGTAGTCATTGGTCTTGATATGGCTTTCCATGCACTTTTCCCACCATGTTTCTTCTCCTTTCTTTCGGAGATGTGGCTTATTGGTGGAGATTCCGAGCTCAAACTTGCTTGGTTGAGACATGATCTGCAAACTTAACAAAGATCTAGAGCTTTTCCTGCTCTGATACCAATTGTAGGATCGTGATTGTTAGATAAAAACTTAAGGAACTCAGAATATCAATTCTCAGTTCCTTTCGTAGCGGAAATAAACAATCAAACAAATGACCAGTTCCTTATAGTGGAAAACTTTGATTGCCAACTAGCAATCCAGGATAAGAAACCACTACCTTTCTTTCGAAAGGATTTCAAAGTCTACTTCTTGATTTCTTATCTCTTTTGGTTACAGCTTATCCTAGGAACGAACACACAGTTCCTTTGCCTTATACACAGTTAGACAATCCTAGATAACTTAACACAATCAATAATCAATCCAAGAAACAGACTTTCGCACCTAGGAACTATCACTTACAGTCACAGGAACTTAGCACTCAGCTCTTCTTCCTTGATTGGTTCCTCTTGATCTCGGTTTGCTTTGATGATCTTGTTTGGAGGTTCACACTAGATATTTGCTAATGAGTGTGAGTCGTGTTTTTGTGCTTGAAGATAACCCTTGGGTTAGTCTTCCTTTTATAGAGGATTCTTCGCAGCTCGATCCACTCTGGGTTCCCACAGATTGAGCTTGCCCTAGAATGAGTGGTTTCCCTTCATCCACGTTGTTCTTGGCAAGTGCAAACAACCTAGGCAGCTTAGAATCTCTCTTGGTTGGTCAACTACCTCAGACGAGCCTTGCTATGTCATTGTCCAAATACTTTCGTCCGAGGTTGAACAAGCTGGCCGCTTGGGAACTGTCTTCTGGACAGCGACGTCTCTATGTCCTGTCGCTTTCACCTTCTCTGTCCGAGGTTCAGCGTCTCTAGGTTTCTTGTTGTTTTGCTCTTGGACAATGGCAGGCTTTTGGAAGCTTCGGACAAGTCGTTTTCAACAACTTTTGTCCGAGGTTGTGTGTCCCCAGATTTCTCGGGAATCACAATGTTGCATGCTGCATTCTGGGCACACCTGGGTTCCTCTGGTTTCCTTCAGCTGTCTTGTTCCTTTGGTTCCCTTGTCCTGTTTGGCTTTCTTGCCTTCGGTATATTCCTATGGTTCCTTAAAATACATCTTTGAGATAAAACATTAGTATCATAATATTTGTCATCGTCAAAAGTAGAGAAACTGAGGAAATGAACTCTCAGGGGAACCTAAATTCCAGAGTTCCGTTTCCTAACAGTAACTTATGGAAAGAAATCGCGAGATTTACGCGATAGGAGAGAGGAAATTTAATGCAGATTTATGACGGCCACACAAGGAAATATGCAAGATATGATTAGCGAAATTTAAGCAATTAATTAAGGTAATCAAGCAATTAATTACGCAGATTTCATGCACACAAATCACACTAGTTTCGCGCGTGGATCAAGCAATTATCGGCCAAGAGATTCTCTTGTAGAAACCGATTGGACAAGCATGTGTATGAGACATAATTTTTTAGAGTGATTATGGCGGAAGCAAGGATGATGGGGGAGAAAAAAATTTCGTGAACAAATGAAACTTGACAAGCGACTTACAAGATCAAAGACTCTGATGCCAGTTGATGCGTTCCTGCTTGTGATGTCGGATCTATGATTTTGGTGGAAGTCGCACGCGTCGAAAGTGGGGTTGAGGAGGTGGAACGCGTTGTTGGAATGGTGGCTCGAGATAGAGAGCGAAGCCGTAGCGTCGGCAGCGGAGGAGATAGACTCGAAAGATCGAGTGAGGGCCGTAGCGTCGGCAACGGAGGGGATAGTGTAGGATCGTGATTGTTAGATAAAAGCTTAAGGAACTCAGAATAACGATTCTTAGTTCCTTTCGCAGCGGAAGATAAACAATCAAACAAATGACAAGTTCCTTATAGTGGAAACCTTTGATTGCCAACTAGCAATCCAGGATAAAAACCACTACCTTTCTTTCGAAAGGATTTCAAAGTCTACTTCTTGATTTCTTATCTCTTTTGGTTACAGCTTATCCTAGGAACGAACACACAGTTCCTTTGCCTTACACACAGTTAGACAATCCTAGATAACTTAACACAATCAATAATCAATCCAAGAAACAGACTTTCGCACCTAGGAACTATCACTTACAGTCACAGGAACTTAGCACTCAGCTCTTCTTCCTTGACTAGTTCCTCTTGATCTCGGTTTGCTTTGATGATATTTGTTTTGAGGTTCACACTAGATATTTGCTAATGAGTGTGAGTTCTTGTTTTAGTGCATGAAGATAACCCTTGGGTTAGTCTTCCTTTTATAGAGGATTCTTCGCAGCTCGATCCTCTCTTGGTTCCCACGGATTGAGCTTGCCCTAGGATTAGTGGTTCTCCTTGATCCACGTTGTTCTTGGCATGTGCAAACAACCTAGGCAGCTCATAATCTCTCTTGGTTGGTCAACTACCTCAGACGAGCCTTGTGGTATCGTTGTCAAAACGCTTTCGTCCGAGGTTGAGTAAGCTGGCCGCTTGGGAACCGTCTGTTGGACAGCAACGTCTTCATGTGCTGTCGCTTTCATCGTCTCTGTCCGAGGTAGAGGTTCTCTAGGCATCTTGTTCTTTAGCTCTTGGACCTTGGCAGACTTTTGGAAGCTTCGGACAAGTCGTTTTTGACACCTTTTGTCCGAGGTTGTGTGTCCCCAAATTTCTCGGGAATCGCAATGTCGCAAGCTCCATTTCTGGGCACACCTGGGTTCCTCTGGATTCCTTCAGCTGTCTTGTTCCTTTGGTTCCCTTGTTCTGTTTGGCTTTCATGCCTTAGGTAATTTTCTGTGGTTCCTTAAAACACATCTTTGAGATAAAACATTAGTATCATAATATTTGTCATCTTCAAAAGTAGAGAAACTGAGGAACGGAACTCTCAGGGAAACCTAAGTTTCAGAGTTCCATTTCCTAACAGATAGACTCGAAGAAGATCGAGTGGTGGCCGTAGCGTCGGCGGCGGAGTGAAAGAGATGAGAAGAAAGAGTTTGGGGTGACGCAGATCTAAGAGAATGGAGGCAAAAGCTCTCGACAAGTAATCTTAGATTAAAATGATGCGTAACCTAATACAGAAAGTCGAGTTGACCTTTTATAAGAGATAGCGGGACTCGGATGGGCCGAGTCTCGCTTAATGGGCAGGCCCACGCGACACGCGTGGAACACATGCCCTAAAAGAAATAACTAAAATAATAATGTTCTGAAATCAAACAATACTGTTAGGAAACGGAACTCTGGAACTTAGGTTCCCCTGAGAGTTCTGTTCCTCAGTTTCTCTACTTTTGAAGATGACAAATATTATGATACTAATGTTTTATCTCAAAGATGTGTTTTAAGGAACCACAGGAAATTACCTAAGGCAGAAAAGCCAAACAGAACAAGGGAACCAAAGGAACAAGACAACTGAAGGAATCTAGAGGAACCCAGGTGTGCCCAGAAATGGAGCTTGTGACATTGCGATTCCCGAGAAATCTTGGAACACACAACCTCGGACAAAAGGTGTCGAAAATGACTTGTCCGAAGCTTCCAAAAGTCTGCCAAGGTCCAAGAGCTAAAGAACAAGATGCCTAGAGAACCTCTACCTCGGACAGAGACAATGAAAGCGACAGCACATGAAGATGTCGCTGTCCAACAGACGGTTCCCAAGCGGCCAGCTTACTCAACCTCGGACAAAAGCGTTTTGACAACGACACCACAAGGCTCGTCTGAGGTAGTTGACCAACCAAGAGAGATTCTGAGCTGCCTAGGTTGTTTGCACATGCCAAGAACAACGTGGATCAAGGAGAACCACTAATCCTAGGGCAAGCTCAATCCGTGGGAACCAAGAGAGGATCGAGCTGCGAAGAATCCTCTATAAAAGGAAGACTAACCCAAGGGTTATCTTTATGCACTAAAACAAGAACTCACACTCATTAGCAAACATCTAGTGTGAACCTCAAAACAAAGATCATCAAAGCAAATCGAGATCAAGAGGAACCAGTCAAGGAAGAAGAGCTGAGTGCTAAGTTCCTGTAACTGTAAGTGATAGTTCCTAGGTGCGAAAGTCTATTTCTTGGATTGATTATTGATTGTGTTAAGTTATCTAGGATTGTCTAACTGTGTGTAAGGCAAAGGAACTGTGTGTTCGTTCCTAGGATAAGCTGTAACCAAAAGAGATAAGAAATCAAGAAGTAGACTTTGAAATCCTTTCGAAAGAAAGGTAGTGGTTTTTATCCTGGATTGCTAGTTGGCAATCAAAGGTTTCCACTATAAGGAACTTGTCATTTGTTTGATTGTTTATCTTCCGCTGCTAAAGGAACTGAGAATCATTATTCTGAGTTCCTTAAGTTTTTATCTAACAATCACGATCCTACAATTGGTATCAGAGCAGGAAAAGCTCTAGATCTTTGATAAGTTTGCAGATCATGTCTCAACCAAGCAAGTTTGAGCTAGGAATCTCCACCAACAAACCACACCTTCGCAAGAAAGGAGAAGAAACATGGTGGGAAAAGTGCATGTAAAGCCACATCAAGACCAACGACTACCAATGTTGGAGGATAGTCGAAAATGGAGATGGCCACGTCGATCTTACCATGAAGGAAGAAGACTGGAAACCAGAACATTATGTCATCATGGAGAAGAATGCCAAGGCAAGACAGTTCACCCTCAATGGATTGGATAGAGAGGACATGGACAAAGTCATAGGCATCAAGACGGCCAAGGAGATGTGGAAAGCTCTCAAGAAGATGCATGAAGGAAGTGAGGAACTAAAGCAAAGCAGAAAGTTTGCTTTGGAAGGAGAATACCACACCTTCAAAATGATGGAAACTGAGACCATCTCAGAGTACTACTCTCGCTTCAACAGATTAATTGGAAAGTTGACGGCGGCGGGAGTTGATCTTGATGAAGTCTCCAAGTCCTTGGTGATTATCAATAGACTCAACTCCAAGTTCACCCTTCTCAAGGGAATCATGAAGAACACTCCAGGCATCCAATCCCTTCCCTTGACCCAAGTCATAGGGAAACTGGAAGTTGAAGAAGGAGAGAACACTAAAGCCAATGCCGATAAGAAACTAGAGAAAGGAATCGCCCTCAAGATCTCCAAAGCCTTCTCTAGGCTCGAGATGGAGGAAGAGAACTTAGACCTTGAAGAAGAGGAGGACGAACTAACAACCCTCTTCACAAAGAACATCAAAAAATTCTTTGTGAAGGGAATGTTCCAAAAGGGCAGTTCCTCTCACAATGGACCAAGAAGAGATCTCAAGGAAGTCCCTTGTTACGAGTGCAAGGAGAAGGGACACTACGCTAAGAACTGTCCCAACAAAGAAGAGTCCAAGGAAGAGGAAAGACCTCAAAGAAAGAAGGCTCTCGTAGCATCATGGGGAGAAGACTCAGATGATGAACTGGATCTGAGTGGCTTCTCTGGAGGGAGATGTCTCATGGCAAAAGGAGACTCAAGCAACTCAGAAGACCTTGAGGTAACTTCTGACGATCTCTTAAAATCCCTAGTTGATTGTGATAAGAAACAACTTCTTAAGATCATAAAGAAACTAGGAAAGGAAACCAGTTCCCTTCAACAGAAACTAGATGATTGTGAAGATGAAATTGCTTGCTTGACTGTTGAGAATTCTGTTTGGAGTAAGAAACTTGATGAAACTGAGAAAGACCTAGCTGAAACTCACTCCAAACTCATTGATATTAGGAATGTGCATGCTAGTCACCTTAAAACTTGCAAATCTTGTGATGAAACTAGCATAGATTCTGTCAAAGTTCCCTTGCATGCTAATCCACCTGGAAATGACATGCTTCAATCCATAATGGATAGGTTAGACATTCTCACTAGGTCCATTAATGAAAAAATGATAAATCAAACTGTTTTTGTGAGACAACGACATGGAATAGGATATGTCAATAATAAAGGGAACAATGATGCTGAAGAAGAAAAGGCTAGGCGAGAACTTGTTGAGATGAATGAGAACCTCAGTATTGCTCTGGCCACTTCTCGTGATAGGAATCAATTCCTATCAGAGAAGATCATGGTCCTTGAGAACAAGGCTGAGGTTGCCAAACGTCTCAATGAAGGTTCTCAAAGTCCTAAGAAGGAACCAAAGGGAAAAGAAAAGATGGTTCCTGAAAACCAATGGTTCACCAATTCCTTTGCTCACAAAAAATATATTGACATGGCCCATAGCAAGGTTAGAAACAATGTTGATTTTAACAAATGGAAAACTGAAAAACCTTTTAGGCCAGGAAAAGGAAAATATGGACATGTTGTTTACACTCGTTTGTGTACCTACTGTGGTAAGAATGGTCATTACAACACTGATTGTGCTAAGAAAAGGAACTTTGAAAAGGAGAAAAGTACTCATTACCATGAAAAGAACCAGTTTCCTGGTTATTCACAGACTCGGAATGCTAATCCCCCTAGTAAAGCCAAGCTTCGCTGGGTTCAGAAATCTTAGTTCCCTTGTGTGCAGAAAGAAGAGAGGCAACCCCAACTATGGTACATTGACAGTGGTTGCTCATGCCATATGACCGGAAGAAGAAATCAAATGACCTCTCTTCAACTTCTCCAAGGAGGGAACATATCCTTTGGAGACAAAAGCAAAGGGAAAATCTATGGAATAGGAACTGTGAAACTCAACGATCACATTCAGGTAAACAAAGTTCACCTTGTTGATAGTCTTGGTTTTGATCTAATAAGTGTGTCATAGCTGTGTGATCAAGGAGACAATGAAGTCAGATTTAGATCAAACGAATGCTCAGTTCTTGACTCCTCGGGACAAATCATCCTAAAAGGAAAGAGATTCAACAATATTTACATTGTTGATCCATCCTTCGTCCCCAAGGAGAAACTGTGTCTCTCAACCGTGAATGACCAAGCTGAGTTGTGGCACCAACGCCTCGGTCATACTAGCACTAAGCTGATTCAAAAGCTACACTCAAAGGAACTAGTCAGAGGATTGCCAAAGCTGAATGGCACATCTAAGGAACCATGCTCTGACTGTGTAAAAGGAAAACAGGCTCGTAGTTCCTTCAAATCCAAAAACATGGTAAGCACCTCAAGGCCTCTTGAGCTCATCCACATGGATCTTTGTGGACCCATGAGAGTTCAAAGCCTAGGAGGGAACAAGTATATTTTTGTTATTGTCGATGACTTCTCTCGCTTTTCTTGGACCATTTTCATTAAATCTAAAAGTGAAGTCATTGATCGCTTTAAAGACCTGGTTCCCTTGTTAGAAAAATCCCTTGATTGTTCACTTAATGCTATTCGGTCTGACCATGGTACCGAATTCGAAAATGGAGAATTTCTAACCTTTTGTAGTGAGCATGGCATTGATCACAACTTCTCTGCACCATACACTCCTCAACATAATTGAGTAGTGGAGAGAAAGAATAGAACCTTGGAAGACATGGCTCGAACTATGTTGATCTCAAGTGGACTCTCCCAATCCTTTTGGGCTGAGGCGATCAACACAGCATGCTACATCATCAACAGAGCCATGCTTCGCCCTATCACAGAGAAGACACCCTATGAACTCCTAAGAGGAAGAGTTCCCAACATTTCTCATCTAAGGGTGTTCGGATGCAAGTGCTTTGTGCACAACAATGGGAAGGACAATCTTGGCAAGTTCGACCCAAGAAGTGATGAAGGAATCTTCATTGGATATGCCTCAGGCAGCAAGGCATACAAAGTCTTCAACAAAAGGACTAAAAAGGTAGAAGAAAGTGTTTATGTTATTTTTAATGAAAAATCACTTGGAAAGATTGTGTAGAACACCACCAATTCCTTTGAAGACCCGTTTCCCAAGTCATATCAAGAAGATCCAGATGAAGATGTCACTCCACCCAGTTCCTGTCCTACTGCTCGGAACCCTCCAATGGCTCCTCCACCAGTTCGCATGGATAATGAACAACAATCCATTTCTGGGAACCATGAGCATGACGACAACATCTGTGGAGACCTCAATGATTCATCTTCCCACATGTTCTTCAATGGAGAAGGTGACCCCAACCAGGAAGCTGAATGCTCAACTCAGAATGTCTCCACATCAAATACTTTGGCTTCCAACAGAGAAAGAAGAGTCGTCAAGCCTCCAGTCAGGTACGAACATCTAACTTTCTTTGCCTTTAATGCCTTTTTGTCTATTGTGGAACCAAAGAACATAGGTGAGGCACTGAAGGATGCGGACTGGATCCAAGCCATGTAAGAAGAGCTTCATCAATTTGAAAGGAACAAAGTCTGGCATCTGGTTCCTCGCCCCAAGGATAAGCACATCATAGGAACTAGATGGGTTTTCAGAAACAAGCTAGATGATATAGGAGCTGTGATAAGGAACAAAGCAAGACTTGTGGCTCAAGGATACAATCAACAAGAAGGAATTGACTATGATGAAACCTATGCTCTAGTGGCAAGGATCGAAGCAATAAGGTTGTTGATTGCCTTCGCATCTCACAAAGGGTTCAAGTTGTTCCAAATGGATGTGAAGACAGCCTTCCTCAATGGAATTCTTCAAGAAGAAGTCTATGTCAAGCAACCTCCTGGTTTCGAAGACGACGATCATCCAGATCATGTCTACTTCCTAGACAAGGCATTGTATGGCCTCAAGCAAGCTCCCAGAGTATGATATGATCGTCTTGCCCAGTTCCTACTTTCAAACGGCTACAGGCGTGGAATTATTGATAAGACCCTCTTCATCCTAGAAGAAGAAGGTAACATGTAGGATCGTGATTGTTAGATAAAAACTTAAGGAACTCAGAATAACGATTCTCAGTTCCTTTCGCAGCGGAAATAAACAATCAAGCAAAAGACAAGTTCCTTATAGTGGAAACCTTTGATTGCCAACTAGCAATCCAGGATAAAAACCACTACCTTTCTTTCGAAAGGATTTCAAAGTCTACTTCTTGATTTCTTATCTCTTTTGGTTACAGCTTATCCTAGGAACGAACACACATTTTCTTTGTCTTACACACAGTTAGACAATCCTAGATAACTTAACACAATCAATAATCAATCCAAGAAACAGACTTTCGCACCTAGGAACTATCACTTACAATCATAGGAACTTAGCACTCAGCTCTTCTTCCTTTACTGGTTCCTCTTGATCTCGGTTTGCTTTGATGATCTTTGTTTGGAGGTTCACACTAGATATTTGCTAATGAGTGTGAGTTCTTGTTTTGGTGCTTGAAGATAACCCTTGGGTTAGTCTTCCTTTTATAGAGGATTCTTCGCAGCTCGATCCTCTCTTGGTTCCCACGGATTGAGCTTGCCCTAGGATTAGTGGTTCTCCTTGATCCACGTTGTTCTTGGCATGAGCAAACAACCTAGGCAGCTCAGAATCTCTCTTGGTTGGTCAACTATCTCAGACGAGCCTTGTGGTGTCGTTGTCAAAACGCTTTCGTCCGAGGTTGAGTAAGCTGGCCGCTTGGGAACCGTCTGCTGGACAGCGACGTCTTCATGTGCTGTCGCTTTCATCGTCTCTGTCCGAGGTAGAGGTTCTCTAGGCATATTGTTCTTTAGCTCTTGGACCTTGGCAGACTTTTGGAAGCTTCGGACAAGTCGTTTCGACACCTTTTGTCCAAGGTTGTGTGTTCCCAGATTTCTCGGGAATCGCAATGTCACAAGCTCCATTTCTGGGTACACCTGGGTTCCTCTGGATTCCTTCAGCTGTCTTGTTCCTTTGGTTCCCTTGTTCTGTTTGGCTTTCCTGCCTTCGGTATATTCCTGTGGTTCCTTAAAACACATCTTTGAGATAAAACATTAGTATCATAATATTTGTCATCTTCAAAAGTAGAGAAACTTAGGAAATGAACTCTCAGGGGAACCGAAGTTCCAGAGTTCCGTTTCCTAACATAACATCTTAGTGGTTCAAATCTATGTTGATGATATCATTTTTGGTTCCACTAACCTGTCCCTTGTAGACAAGTTCAAAGACTTGATGAGCAGTGAATTTGAAATGAGTTTAATTGGGGAACTCACATTCTTCCTCGGATTACAAATCACTCAAAAGGAAGATGGTATTCAAATCCACCAACAGAAGTATGTCAGGGAACTACTGAAGAAGTTCAAAATGGATTCATGCAAGCCTCTCTCCACTCCCATATCCACCATTGCCCATCTGGATAAGGACCACTCGAGTCCTCTAGTTGAGGAGAAGCTCTATAGAGGTATGATTGGCTCACTCATGTACCTAACCGCTAGTCGACCAGACATTGTCTTTGCTGTTGGCTTGTGTGCTAGGTTCCAATCTTGTCCAAGAGAAACCCACTTGGCCGCTGTGAAGAGAATACTTTGATACCTCAAAGAAACTGACGATCTCTGCATTTGGTACCCCAAAGAATGTCCCTTTGAGTCATGGGTTTCACTGATGCTGATTATGCCGGATACTTGGTGGATAGGAAGAGCACTTCTGGAATGGCACAGTTCCTAGGCCCTTGCCTCGTGTCATGGGGATCAAAGAAACAAGTTTCAGTCTCTCTCTCCACTACAGAATCCGAGTACATTGCGGCTGCCTCTTGTTGTTCCCAACTTCTCTGGCTAAAGAAACAACTCGCGGACTTTGGTATGTCTTATGGCCCTCTCACTATTCTTTGTGACAACACTAGTGCCATAAACATTTCTAAGAATCCTGTGCATCATACTAGGACCAAGCATATTGACATTAGACATCATTTTCTTAGAGATCATGTTGAGAAGGGAAACATCATTATGAAATTTTGTAAAACTGAAGATCAAATTGCAGATATATTCACTAAGTCATTGAATAGAGTTCCTTTCGAGAACCTCAGATTGGAACTAGGAATGATTCCTATTACTCGGTAGTGACCTTAGTTCTGAGAATTCTTTCCAGTTCCCCTGATTGACTAGTTTAAGATATTTAACTTGTTGAGTCTTGATGTCCTTGTGTTAAATCTTTTGCCACAAACCCTTCTTGTCATAATGGTTTCTTAAAAGGGCTTAGATAAATTTTTCTGGTTCGTTTCCTTTTGGTCCTCATTACTTTTTCAACTCCTCATTGTTCAATTTTTTTTGATGGCCCAAAAGTCACAATCTGATCATATTTCTAACCCAACATTACAAGCCGAGATGATGATTGTGTACTAAGACCTACCCTTGCCTCATTGCTCAATTTAATTCTCTATGATCCATCTCTAAACTCTCTCTGAGAATTATTGTGCAATGCGATAAATGGCCTACCCTGATTCCTTGTATGGAAACGTACTATTTTTGGTTCCTTTGTTTTAACCCACACCAAAGGTTCCTATACATTCCTCTAGCTCACTGAAAATGTCGCCAGAAAGGAACCAGAACGTAGCGTCTCTCCAACGGCTCGCTTGGCTCTCCCAGACGCTATTTATGGCATATTGGCAGGGATAAGGCATGTCTTATCAGTGGCATACCTCCCTCTTCTCTGAATGGGTCAAATTTTGAATTTAAGTTAGCCGTTCCGAAAAGCTGCAACTTTCTTCAATGCTTCAGATTTGCCTTGATCTTCTCAACGGCTGGATTTGCTTCAACGGTCACCTCAGCTCTTGGCCATCCCAGATCTTCAACGCCCTTAAAGAGGTGCTCAGTTGCTCCGAGTTGATCACACAAGCTCTCCATCTCTCTGATCTTCTACCTCTCTTTCTCTTCACACATCAATCTTCTTAAGCTCCTCTCAAATGGCCAACCCTAACCCAATCGTTGTTATGGATGAAGAGGAGGCTGCTTTTCTTCAAGCATTTCGCGAAAAGAAGGCTAAAGCCTCCTCCTCCAAGCCTGTTTCTGCCTCCACTTCTTCAAAATCCCTCCCCAAAGAAAACCCCGTGGCGAAACCTGTAGAGAAACCAGAAGAGAAGCTTGAGAAACCACCAAAGGATAAGGAAAAGGTGGAAGAGGAACCAACCATGCCCAAAGAAGAGGAGCAAGCCATCACTTTGGCTTCAGAATCAGTCACAAAATCAGTTTCTGAAGGCGGGTCGCATGATTCCTCTTCGGATAAATCCCTTCAAGAGATCCTTAGCCCCGAGCCTTCCCCGATCAGCCTCAAATCCAAAACTTCCAACCCAGGCCCCTCTGTCGCCACAAGAATGCAACAGAGGAAGAGAAGCTCCCAAGCCATTGTTCCCTATGAAACCAAATCCACAAAAAAGGCCAAAACCACCACCCTCTCTGCCTCCTCTTCCTTCTCCAAAAGGAAGATCCTAAAACCTCTCATTATCGGCAGAGAATTCTGGACCCAGGAGTTAGAAGAAGAGGATGAGGAACTCTATGGAGAAGCTTTGGATGAGTTCCACTCTCTGTTGCAGTTCCAAGGGTGGGACGAGATACTGTGCGAGCCTTTCTCTGCTTCCGACGAGGTTGTCCGGATGTTTTACCAATCGATGGAGTTTGTACCCCAGAAGGAGAACTCTCCATGTCACGACGCCATTCTTATCTGGAAGGGAACCAACTATCCATTGTCTGCCAACTTGATCGCGTCTGCTCTAAGGCTCGAGCCAAGGTCTGGGTTTGGCATTCTACCTCAGAAGAAGGGATGGCCTAAAGGAAAAGGGTTCAAGTCCAAAGGAGCAATAGTGAAGAAAATTTATGATGGCGCATCCCCCTCATCTTTGGAGACGAAGGATCTCTCCATCGCAAACCGGCTACTGCATTTCTGGATCACTCGCAACTTGGTTCCCAGGCAAGAGCACAGGAATGAAGTCCTCATCACCGACGCCGTCTACATGGACAAGGTGCTCTCCGGTGCTCAGTTGGATCTTCCCCGTATTGTGCTGGCTCACATGCAATTCTGTGCATCCCATGACTCCCATGCTTTACCCTTCCCTCACATCATCAAGAAGCTACTCTCCAACCTCAATCAGTACCCAGAAGACTCACCCGAGACTGCCTACAGCAAATGTCTTACCATGTACACAGTTCGGAAGCTGAAATCTAAGGAACAACAACCCAACCCTGCTGAAACAGAAGAAATCATGCCTAAGGAAAAGGCGAGTTCCCAGGGCCGTTCTAGTTCCCACCCTCAGCAACCCCCCTCTTTAGACTCCTTTGCGATCCTCCTTGCGTTGGATCGTATTGAAAAAGCTATCTTGGAAGGCTCGACTGCCAACACGGTCGCCATCCATGATCAAGTAAGAGAGTTGGGGCGTATCAGTTCTGCTGTCGAGAGTCTGGTGGAAGTTCTGCAGAAGGATTGGCAAGGTGAAATCAGTGCTCATCAGGCCGCGGGCCAAAATGTAGGAACCGATGACAAGGATGCAGAAGAGGAGGCCGCTACTACGCCATAGGAACGCTTGTTCTAGGTTCCCAGTGCTGCAATGCCACAGCGAGCTAGTAGTTTCCCTTAGGATCCTACTCCCCTCTTCTATCCCTTTTGTTGTCTTTCCTAAGATTGCTTTTGTTGTCTTCCTTGCTATTTGCTGTTTGTGTTGTCAGTTGTCAGTTGTCAGTTGTCAGTTGTTATGTTGTGGTATAAGTGTTTTGAACAATGATCAATGAAGCTTTAATGACTATATTTGGAATTGTTCCAATGATCAATTTGTCTTTGCCTTAACGTTCTCATTATGATTTTTTTTAGGCTTGATGCAATTGCATATTCACTTGGATATCATGTTCTTAACTTGTACTTAATCTTTTCGATGATGTCAAAAGGGGGAAGAAAAGGATAGGAACCTTGAACTTTGGAGACTACTGAATTAATAGGAACTCTGAACTAGTTCTATTTCTAAGGGGGAATTTGAAATAAACTTGTTCACTTGCTTAGGGGGAATTCACAACCATTGAATGTTCTATCACTAATCTGTAATGTTGTAAATCCCGTTATCTCAATATGGTCTCATAAGATTCAAAGTCCTATTATGTTGTCAGGTTCCTTGTATTTGTCATCATCAAAAAGGGGGAAATTGTTAGGAAACGGAACTCTGGAACTTAGGTTCCCCTGAGAGTTTCGTTCCTCAGTTTCTCTACTTTTGAAGATGACAAATATTATGATACTAATGTTTTATCTCAAAGATGTGTTTTAAGGAACCACATGAAATTACCTAAGGCAGGAAAGCCAAATAGAACAAGGGAACCAAAGGAACAAGACAGCTGAAGGAATCCAGAGGAACCTAGGTGTGCCCAGAAATGGAGCTTGCGACATTGCGATTCCCGAGAAATCTGGGAACACACAACCTCGGACAAAAGGTGTCGAAAATGACTTGTCCGAAGCTTCCAAAAGTCTGCCAAGGTCCAAGAGCTAAAGAACAAGATGCCTAGAGAACCTCTACCTCGGACAGAGATGATGAAAGCGACAGCACATGAAGACGTCGCTGTCCAACAGACGGTTCCCAAGCGGCCAGCTTACTCAACCTCGGACGAAAGCGTTTTGACAACGACACCACAAGGCTCGTCTGAGGTAGTTGACCAACCAAGAGAGATTCTGAGCTGCCTAGGTTGTTTGCACATGCCAAGAACAACGTGGATCAAGGAGAACCACTAATCCTAGGGCAAGCTCAATCCGTGGGAACCAAGAGAGGATCGAGCTGCGAAGAATCCTCTATAAAAGGAAGACTAACCCAAGGGTTATCTTTATGCACTAAAACAAGAACTCACACTCATTAGCAAACATCTAGTGTGAACCTCAAAACAAAGATCATCAAAGCAAACCGAGATCAAGAGGAACCAGTCAAGGAAGAAGAGCTGAGTGCTAAGTTCCTGTGACTGTAAGTGATAATTCCTAGGTGCAAAAGTCTGTTTCTTGGATTGATTATTGATTGTGTTAAGTTATCTAGGATTGTCTAACTGTGTGTAAGGCAAATGAACTGTGTGTTCGTTCCTAGGATAAGCTGTAACCAAAAGAGATAAGAAATCAAGAAGTAGACTTTGAAATCCTTTCGAAAGAAAGGTAGTGGTTTTTATCCTGGATTGCTAGTTGGCAATCAAAGGTTTCCACTATAAGGAATTTGTCATTTGTTTGATTGTTTATCTTCCGCTGCTAAAGGAATTGAGAATCATTATTCTGAGTTCCTTAAGTTTTTATCTAACAATCACGATCCTACAAATACAAAGATCGCGTTCAACATGGTTGAGAGAATGATAACAGAGAACGCGTTCTCTAGACTGTGTTGAAGGCTTCTGAGGGAGAACACGGTCTCTTGCGTTCCTTGGCTTGCGACGACGCGGGCAATCATTGATTGTGTTGCATCGGCAATTTCTTTGGCACGCGCTCGTGTTATTGGCCCTTCTGAGCGAATGCTCATAGCTTCCTCTTCCTCTATAACAGTCATGGTGGGCAGGGGCGCATCATGACGCTCAGTGATGATTCTCCATTACCACCCATTACGCATGTGTGGCGAAGACATTGCGATCGAAGAATCCTGTGGTTGGAAGGATTGTATGCTTTGAAATTGCAACAGTTTAAGGAATGCCACATGACAACCGGTCAGAATGCAAATTATTTGGTGTAGTTGATCGACATTACCAGTAGTTGATGTAATAATCGATGTGATTTGTAATGCAATATAATTTTACCATTTGCAAATCATAAACTTGGAAATCATACATTTGCAAACTTATGTAATCATACACTTGGAAATCAACATGCATAAAACTCAAAATAAACATAGAACTAAGGTCATTTCTTAATTATAACATCAATCAATTTGAAAACCCCGATAATATATCTGCTTTCTTAACTTCACATTTGAATCTGAAAGGGTCTGGTTTAGCTGTTTAAGCTCAATTTTTTCCAACACCAATTCTCTGATAATATTGGCAACATTGTCGTCATACGGTGCTTTAAGCTACTTAAAGGTACGACACCCTCTCATTGTACCATCCCGCTCCATTGGGATGTAATCCTTGCATGCGAGATACCTTCTTTTGTAGTGATTGGGTCTGTCACAAGTGTACATGACGACCAGGAAATTGCACTCACACATTGTAACCGAAGCCTGTGTACTGCTGGACGATGAAGCCATCCTCTCCTATGAACTTGGTATCCCGGATCTGGACTATGAATTATTGTATTATAAGCTATAAACTCTTGCAAAAATTAATGCCAAAAAAGATGAATAATATTACCGGAAAGCTGAATAATCTCTCGCGGGGTCGAGTTTTCTCCTCTGCACGGCGGATCTGGAGCTCGCGAACCCTAGAAGAAGCTTTGCGCGGCGCCGCTTGATGTGAGTATTAGGGTTGACAACGTGCCTTTTTATAGACGAGTATTTGTGGTTTTTGCAGTTCTGATCTATATTAGGGTTGGTAACAAGCATATTGGGCTCAAATTAAGGCCCGGAGCAAAATTGGGCTTCGTGGACCGGATCCTTGAACTGTGCGTTAACTTTTAACGCACCATTCTGTGCGTTAACGTTTAACGCACAGTTCTATGTGTTAAATGTTAATGCACAATAATCACATGTTGTTTTTCGTGATTTAAGGCATTTATTTGCACTTTATGATAATGTTAATTTTTACTTTAAGATTTTTATACCTTATATAATATTCATCAATTATAGTTTATACTAATGTAATATAATGATTTCTTAAGAAGTTATTACTTGTATTATATACTAATGTGATATGACGAAGTCTTTTGAAGTTATCACTTGAACTTTATACTTACGCTATAACATGAAGTATGAAGAAGTCGAGAATTATAGTTTATACTAATGTATTATTATGATTTCTTAAGAAGTTATGTATTATATACTAATGTGATATGACGAAGTCTTATGAAGTTATCACTTGAGCTTTATACTTACGCTATAGCATGAAGTATGAAAAAGTCAAGAATTATAGTTTATACTAATGTAATATTATGATTTCGTAAGCAATTATTACTTGTACTATAAACTAATGTGATATGACGAAGTCTTATGAAGTTATAACTTGAACCTTATACTTACGTTATAGTATGGAGTATGAAGAAGTCGAGAATTATAAGTTATAACTTGAAGAAGTCGAGAATTATAAGTTATAACTTGAAGAAGTCGAGAATTATAATTTATACTAATGTAATATTATGATTTCTTATCAAATTATTTCTTGTACTATATACTAATGTAATTTCATGAGGTATTATGAAATTTCTACTTTAGTAGTTTTGCGTTTTTGGTCGTTTCTAGATTAAATTTACCTATTGGGCCTAGTTTGGGCCAATTTCATAGTTTTTGCGCTTTAGGCCTTTTTTTATTATTAATCTCACATATTGGGCTTTCTTTGTTATTGTGTTTTTAGCCCATTTCTAGATTGATCACACTTGGGCCGATTTTAGGGTTTTCGCGTTTTTATCCTATTTATTCAATAATCCTTACTATTGGGCCTAGTTTGGGCCATTTTTTTGTAGTTTTTGAGTTTTGGCCCATTTCTTGAATAATCCTTACTATTGGGCCTAGTTTGGGCCAATTTTGTGGTTTTTGCGTTTTTGGCCCATTTCTTCAATAATCCTTACTATTGGGCCTTATTGGGCCAATTTTGCGGTTTTCGAGTTTTTGACACATTTCTTGAATAATCCTTACTATTGGACCTAGTTTGGGCCATTTTTTGTAGTTTTTGAGTTTTGGCCCATTTCTTGAATAATCCTTATGATTGGGCCTAGTTTGGGTCAATTTTGCGGTTTTCGTGTTTTTGGCCCATTTCTTCAATAATCCTTACTATTGGGCCAATTTTGCGGTTTTTGAGTTTTTGGCACATTTCTTGAATAATTCTTACTATTGGGCCTAGTTTGGGCCATTTTTTATAGTTTTTGAGTTTTGGCACATTTCTTGAATAATTCTTACTATTGGGCTTAGTTTGGGCCAATTTTGCGTTTTTGGCATTTTTGGCCCATTTTCTTCAATAATCCTTACTATTTGGCCTAGTCTGGGCTGTAGTTTTTGAGTTTTGACCCATTTCTTGAATAATTTTTACTATTGGGCCTAGTTTGGGCCATTTTCTTAGTTTTTGAGTTTTTTTTGCGTATTTTTCGATTATTCTCATCTATTGGCCTTATTCGGCCAATTTCGTAGTTTTTGAGTTTTTGGCATATTTGTATCAATCAATTCTAAAAGTACGAAAGGTACAAAAAGTATGAAAAGTAAAAAAAAACACTTACATAACAGAAAATCAATATAAACGTCAATCATACAAAATACATACATAACAACCCTAATCTCCAACATGCTGACTCCCACTACCCTCGCCGTGCTCGTGTATAGAATCATGAAAAAGCTGTGATGCACGAGGTGGAGGGGGGGCATCAGAGGAGTCTCATTAGTCAGCAACATATGCAGGAAACGACTCATGAGCTCCTCAACCGGAATAGCGCTCCTATCCCTTAGTGTCTCTAAATAAGCACGGTTCTCACCAGCAACCAACCGGTTCCACTGTATTCGTAATGGTAATACCCATTAGAATTTATATCTGACAAAAAATAATAAACATCTATTGAATTATACGAATCAAACATACCGCAAGAGTGTCCACCTAAGGTGTGGGATGAACATGGCCCATGGGAAGATCTTGTCTAATGGATCTGGGACCCACCAGCACATGACAGTAGTCGTCCAACCAATCCAGATAGTCGTCCGTCATGGCCCAATATATGGTGGCTGGTGGATGCTGAATCTGGATCAGAGGCCTAGGAACCTCATCCCACGCCCCCAACAGATGTCCCTCAAATGCGACTGAGTAGTGGGTGAGGTCATTCTGCCGGTTGACTGAGCGAGGCTCTGGAGGTAAATCCGGGACCCCATGTACATGCCTAACTTGTCGGAGGACGCGGTCAGACAGATACGGCTCCTGGATATCCATGATCTGGATTATGCCTCTAAACAGGGAATGAGCATACTCTGGCCTGTCGAATGGGACCCTAGGAAAAGGGAAACAATGTACCTGTAACAATTAAATAATATCAAAATAATATTTTGCGTCAATATATATTATAAAATAAAATATTAATATAACGAAACAGATTACCTCCTCGTTCCTGATGTTGTCCAGCATGCGGCATATATAGACCAAACGACCAAGATCCTTGCCCTGTGGGACCTCCTGATCGTCTCTTATGGTTGCAGCATAGACTACCATGGCAGCAAGGTCCATACATAGTGTCCACGGAAATGGGAAAATATGCCCATATCAATGACTGTAGAACAAGATTGAACGATATGAATTAAAAAATTAAACAGTTATAACGTATCTTTTAAATTTATTAATTAAAAGCCAATTTCTTACCCTCAATAGTATGCCATAACTAGCAAGGATGCGTGGCCCTCCTGGCATCCAACGAGCCTGCCCTAGAACGGACCCAACAACTGGAGTTGGTGCATGAGAAGGAGCGGGTGGAGGGGAAGGACTCGGTACTGGATCAGAAAGGGGACAGAAAGAGCCGGTCTGATCCGGGGAGGGAACGGGGGAGGGACCATGATCGGAAAAATAAGGGGAAGTGGTAGGGATAGTGTCATCCGTCCTCAGATCCTCGGTCGGCGAAATCAGATCAAATGAAACCCTAAACTCTCCCTCCTGGTCCTCTGCATCGTCTGAATCGTGGGCCTGCTCATCAACCGCCATATCATCACTAGATGTGACGTACACGTATTCCATGCTGGCATCCTCTGTCTGAGCAGAAGGTTGTGGAATTGATATCTCTGCACCTAATAGATCTACTCGTAGCTCAGCAGCGCGGCGACGTACAATATCAGAGATGTGCTTCATAGGCACACCACGTCGGTCGGCTACTAGAGCCGGATGTGTGAGTCCCACAGAACCTCTCAAGGCGTTCCGTATGACATAAATTATTTATTTTGTAATTTATTATAAACGTATTTGTTTGACAATCACATTTGTTTTATATTTCATTATAACAAAATTTAATTCCAATTAGATTTAAAGAAATTAAAATTTTGAAGAAAATATAAATTCTAATCGAATTTCATTATAAATTTGATTTCATTATTAGAAATTAAATTTCTAATAATGAAATCTAATTATATATGTATTTCTATTCAAATCTAATTATATACTAAATTTCTAATCGTATTTGTATTAATTTCTATTCAAATATAATTAGAATTAGAAATCTAATTATATACTAAATTTCTATTCAAATCTAATTATATACTAATTTCTAATAATGAATTAATTTAATCATAATTATATACTGATTTCTATTCAAATACAATTGCAAATCTTATTATATACTAAATTTCTAATAATTAAATTTCCAAATTCTAATCAAATCTAATTCCTAATAATGAATTTTAAATTCTAATCGTATTTGCAATATAGAATTACATTTTTCAACAATAAAATATTCATTATACAACAATATTCAATAAAACACAATAATGAAATAAAATACAAAATTCTAACAATTTCGTTTCAATTCTAAAATCAAACAAATCTAACGAATCTAAATTCATATACAAAACTAAAGAATCTAAATTCATATCTAAAACATAAATTCTAATTTTGAATTCTAAAATCTAACGAATCTATATTAATATCCAAAATGTAACGAATCTAGGTTCATATATCCAAAATCTAATTTCTAATTTCATAAATTCTAACAATTTCGTTTCAATTCTAAAATCAATCAAACGAATCTAAATTTATATCCAAATTCTAAAAAATATAAATTCATATCCAAAATCTAAATTCTAAATTCTAGTTTCATAATATTCGTTTTCATAAATTCGATTCGATTTCATATCCAATTTCGTATCCAATTTTACTAATTCTAAATTAGATTTCATAATATTTGTTTTTAAACCCTAAACCCTAATTTAATATCAAATACAATAATATTCATTTCTAACAATATTCGTTTCTAACAATTTCGGGTGTGGGAGTCACAGGAACGTCGACCGGCACATCTGGAACGCGTGTCGATCGGGTCATCGGTCGTCTAGCACCACCACTCGTCAGTTGTCGGCTAACCCCTCCTCCTCCTCCTTCTCCATCGTCACCCAAGCCGCCGGACTACCACCACCGACCGCCGGACCACCACCACCCTTCGCTGGACCGGTCGACGTTCAGACCTCCGCTGTACCGGTCGACCGCCGTTGGACCTCCCTGTCGGACCTACGCTGGACCGCCGGCTCTCCCGATGTTCCAAAATCACCGCTAGAAGCACCACCAGAATACTCGCCACAAGGAGAAGAAGATGGATCCATAGGTGAATTCATGTTTAATGTTGAGGAAATGCCGAAAATCGCCAGAAATGGGGTTTAGGGTTTATCGAAAATCGGCGCGGCTGGGGGAAGAAGAAGAAGTTGTGCGACTTTATAAGTGCACAACTTCTGTGCGTTAAATGTTAACGCACAACTTGAATGGATTTGGCTTGTGCAAAGCCCAGTCCATTTAAGCCCAGCTTTTTTATTCGTGCATTAAGATTTAACGCATAACTTTTATGGCCGATTTTTTATTTTTCCCGATTTTTCCCCTTATACTGCTATGTTACGCGCACAGAACTGTACTGTTATTTTTAACGCACAAGATAGTGTGCATTTAGACAAATTTTCATGTGCATATAGTTTTTTCGTATAATAATGTAATCCAAACGAGGCCTTAATTGTTCTCAAAAAAGATTACTCCCTTAAAAAAATCAAGAGAAAAGAAACTTGCTTTATATAATTCAAATTCTAGACTTTTAGTTATATTTAATTCACATTAACCCCTTTTTTTTTTCCTTTGCTTGGTTTGAATGACCATTGTCACTCTACGTCTGGATCAGATTGTGATTGACCATCTTTCGGTGGGTAGACCTCCCAACACTAATCGTTCCATACATGTCGCTAGAGGAACTCAATTTTGAGACCTCTGGATAGAATACTTATGGAATCTAGTGCTAATAACCATTAGAACAACTAGATGTTGATTTTTTTAAGTTAATTACGTTGAAAAAACAAATTTAATTTGGCTAAAGTTCATTTGGTCATTTTACACCCTTTTAACTAAGGCTCCGATTAGTAAAAAACTTTTTGAGATTAATGGAGCTTGATTTTGTTTTAATTTTCTTGATAAGTGTTTGGTTAGAAAATATTAATATAGCTTAAGAAGTTTGTAGTAGATTAATGTAGCTTAATTTTGTTAATTTTTTTAATGTGATCCCCATAATTATTAAAGATTAATAAGTTAAATTCTACTTTTTACTCATTTCAACTTGTAATACTGAACACCGATTACTTTTCAATCATTTTCGCTTAAATTTCAATTATTCATTCAGTTTCAACCTTTTACTTCAAGTAGATATATTTATCAAACGGGGATTCCTACTTGCACCGGATTGGAATTTGGGTCCATTTGTTGATTCGAACGGTGAGAGACACCGTTGTTCATTTTTTTATTATTATTATACAAACGGTGTCTCTCACCGTTTGGGGTTTTTTTTTTTAAACAACAATTTAAAAAAAAACATAAGCAAGCAACGGTGAGAAACACCGTTGCATTTTTGTCACCGTGCATGAATTGGACGGTGTTTCTCATCGTGCATGAATTTGTTTTTTTTTTTAATTAAAAAGCAACGGTTTTGTAATGTAAGTACTTATTTAATGGGGGTTTATGTAATTTTTTGGTATTATTTCTATGGGGGTTTATGTGATTTTTTGAAAAATATAATAAAATTTATGCATTTGAATTTGTAAAAATAAATTATATCGATAAAAAAATTAGCGAATTTGTATGAGTGTTGGGCCTAATTTTCTATTTATATACTAACATATCAAATAAATTTAAATCATAAAAAAGAAAATATTAATTGAACTAAAGTCAATAAAATTTGGATTAAGGTAATACAAAAGATTTTTTTAATTGTTCCCCTCATTTCCTCTCTCGTACGACCCCTAATACCCTTGCCCATAACTTGTTCCGTACGGTGGATGATACCCTTCCCCGTACTGTCGGTACTCTTGGACAGATCCAAGTAAATTCATGAATCCACTCGTTCCCCCGTACTGCCCCCCGAACCCTATCGGCACTCCGAACAGTGGCCCTTGGTGTCCTTGCCCATAGCTTGGACCTCCTGTAGCTGGTGCAAACGGTGGGCCTTGGAATGCTTGCCCATAGCTTGGACCTCCTGTCGCCGGTGCAAACGGTGGGCCTTGGAATGCTTGCCCAAAGCTTGAACCTCCAGCCGACGGTGGGACTTGGTATCCTTGCCCAAATCCTTGGCCGAAGTATGGACCTTGATACCCTCCACTTGTACTTGGACCTGTGGATGACCCATATTGTGTCCCGTGCTCCTCGTATTGTGTTTCCTGAACTGGTACATATCCTTCTGGTTCAGCAGCCTCTGCAATCGGAGCTTCAACCGGTTGGACATTCACAAGCGCATGGATCCGTTGAAGCGCCGCTTTTGCAATATGCAAGTCTGGCATTGTATCCAACTGGCGAAGGGTCTCGTTGACTATCCCTTGTATATGATTAATTTTGATAACAGATTCTATGTATGCGGCATGGGACGTTCGTTTTCCATCACACTCTTGGAATCCGCATACATGTAAGGATGGGAAAGACGTTGCAACCATGAAACGTAGCTATCCACCGTCTGCGTGCTTGTGGTACAATTGGGTAGCCTTAGAATCGGGGATTGGTAGTTGGGCAGTTCATCCCAATGGTCATCTGTGGGCAAGAACACTACCTCGTATTTCGTGAGCGTCAACTTTCTGATTCTACTCTTGGGGCGAATCGGGTCAATGGGAATCGGTTGAACCTTATCGAACTGACGAGTCACTCGATCAGGCATGTAAGGTTCATTGAATTTCATGCACTTCAGAGTTCCTCTGTACGTCCATGTGCGGTAGTGTTGTTGTTGAACATTGTCCCACGACATCCATACGACCTGTATACATAAGAGTTTGAGCATGTGTTGCATAAATTTAAATGAAAATTAATTAATGTAAAATGAATAATGAAATTATCTTCTCGTTAGAGAAATTGTAGTACCTCGTCAGGTCGTAATAAGTCCAGTGAAAGCCTCATTTCCTTGACCTTGTTGCTACAATCTTCTTTCGGCGATCGAAGATCGATGTGGGCCGCCCGTGGGCCCTCATTTCTTGGGTCGTTTTGAGACAGATTTAAGTGGCCCCTAAACTTAGGAAAGTAGCTCCAAATCCAGTCCTACACGAAAATAAGCAAACTTTAGGCAAGTAAATTTTGAGAAATAATTATTTGAGATGACAATAAAAGAAAGAGTTTTGGATCCTTACATGAAGGAGCAAAAGGCAACCAGAAATTTGAGCGGCATTTGCACGGCTTGCCATACCGAGCTGTCTATACAAGTAGGCAAGTGTAGCTGTACCCCATGCGTATTGCCCTGTGGCATTGTGATCCCATAACAGCTGGAATAATTATAGCTTGATTTTGTTCCCCGACTTGTCGGGAAACAACGTGCTACCAAGCAAAACGGCCAAAAACCCAAAGGCTATAACACTGTCGGATTTCCCCGTCGTCGTCAAAATGCCATTCAGCCATTTGTAATTAAAAACAGATGACGTCTTTGCCGTTTTTACCGCTTGTAATGGAATGTTCATCCTTGAGTTGATATCCATAATTATTTCGACATCATCCAATGATGTATGTACAGCACGACCCTGGATTGGCATTTTCAGGATCTGAAAGACATCGTGGAGTGTAATGGTAATTTCACCCCATGGAAAGTGAAAATTGTTTGTTTCCGGGTGCCATCGCTCCACGAAAGCTGAAATGAGTGCACTATCCATCCCCTTGTACTTCAGATTCAAAAGTCCAAGGAGGCCGTTGCGAGCTGCCAACCTATACCACTATGCTTCGTTATCCTCCGCGATTAGGTCATTACAAAATTCTAGGGCCTTTGACCGTGTCAGCGCCCTTAAGCATTTATTTTTCTATAACATAAAGGTTTAAATAAAATTAAAATGAGGAGGTGCATAAATAAAATATTAAGACAAGTATTAAAAAATGCATATGATAAGCGCTGAAGTCGACACTTACGTATTCTCCATTATCGTCATCCGCATAAACAAATCCTGTTATGTGTGTGTCGTAATCCCATAGGAGCTGACGATCCAGAGGCTCGCCGTATGGAATGTTACCCTCCTGAGGCCCGCCGTACGGAATGTCACCCTCCTGAGGCCCGCCGTATGGAATGTCACCCTCCTGAGACCCGCCGTATGGAATGTCATCCTCCGTATCTCCTCCCGTTACACTGTCAGTTGCATGGGAGGCGGTTGCACGAGAGGAGGATGCATCAGCGGACGAATGATCGTGTGTAGTGCTAGCAGAGCGGTGCAACCTTGTTGATGATGGCGTCCTCGTACTACTACTTGAGGGAACGGTACTGGTGCTGGCTCGAGGGGAGGTCCATGAAAGTTGGGTGGGTTGGGGGGGGAGATGCACTTTGGCCATGAGGGAGGTCCACTTGCTCCTCATGTTGCCTCTCTTGAGCCCTTCGCGAATCATTACGAGCCCGAGCCGATTGCGTGACTCCGCGGTCGGAAACGTGTCGGGAACCCCCCCGAAGCCAATGCCCCTTGAAAATGATTTCTAGCAAAATTTACATTAATTATAAATTAACAAAATTATAAGTTAACAAAATAATATCAATTTATGACAACTATTAAAATGACGATAACGAAAATTAATACAAAGTTTATATATAATATCAATTTATGACGAGTACTAAATGACAACTATTAAAATGATGAGTACTAAAATTATGTATATTGTTGGGGTCGGAAAATCGACCATTCGTCCAATGGGCATCAACTGTTTAACGCAATCGGTCGGACGCATCAGACATGTCGGACGCATCAGACCCGTCAGACGTGAGCCATGCGACCGTCGCCTGATTCCTAGACGCAACGGACCAGCGAGAATTTCTCCTTTATTATTCCGAGATCTCCAACAACCACAACATTCAACACCGCCTTAATAACAGCATTTAGCGGCAAAATCTTTGCAATTACTCCCAGCGTTGAGGATAAGGACGTGATCAAAGGTTAACGGTCAAATGGATTAAAGACTTACCATATAGAGATCAAGAGCATTTAAAGAGATATCAAGAGCATTTAAAGGAGAAATCCCAGCAATTACTCCCGAAATTAAGTGGGAGATATTGTCATCAATGGGCAACGATCACAAGCTAAAGCTTACCATATATAGACCACGAAGAGGACATCTACGCTCATCTACACTCATCTACACACAATTACACAAGACATCTGCTCACTGGCTCCGAGAAGAATCCAAGAACACGCCCACTCTAGCTTACTCCACTAGAAATATCACTCAAATCTCCACCGGTCGAACCCCCGAGTCACCGGTCATACCAGATCCGATCTTTCATCCTCCAAGGATAAGTTGTACTTACATCCGACTCTATCGTCGACATATTAATAAAATTACTTTACTATTTTGCATCTCTTCTTTATTCGTTGATTGTCTACTTGTTTGGATTGATTTCTATTACCCGATCGACTCGTTACCCCGTCTAAGGCGATTTAGGTCGTCCGATCTTTTCGCCCCAAAACAATTTGGCGCCCACCGTGGGGCAACTTGCCGATCACCCTTCCGAAACTTTCCAACCATGACTATCAACCGAAAATCCTACTCCAACCCAGTTCCAAGAACTTTCCCAGAAAATGGCCACCCTTCAAGAGGAACTAGCCCAACAACGCCAAAAGACCAAAGCCCTAGCCGTTTTGTCAACCCAATCCGAGGCCGAGATCACACAACTAACCCGCGAAAATGAGTCTCTTAAGTCGCAGGTACAATCGATGGCCTCAGGGTCCAGGAACATGCCCATCCATGGCAGCGTCCATACACGCCTCAACATGGACAGTATGAACAGATCTAACGATCCGACAGATCTAACGATCCGACAGATCTAACGATCCGACAGATCTAACGATCCGACAGATCTAACGATCCGACAGATCTAACGATCAGACCAGATCTAACGATCCGACAGATCTAACGATCCGACAGATCTAACGATCAGACCAGATCTAACGATCAGACCAGATCTAACGATCCGACAGATCTAACGATCCGATAGATCTAACGATTCGACCGGACCCCATTAGCTGTCCAACACCGATAAATGAAAACCGCTGAGGAAAACGTCTCTAGACTCGTAAACCAAAGGGTCACACATGATACCCTTTCACTCCAAAATATCTAAATGGTGACGACATTCAGACCATCGGAGGACGCATTCATCCATCTTGAAAGATAAGTCTCTTTCTATGCACCTTCAATTAATACTATTGTCTAGTCCTGCTTTATGATTACGCTCACTTGACTTGTTTGTACAATCATAATTCGTGTTTCTCGAATACGTTTACATACATGTCACTTCTATTATGCTTGATTATGCTACACTATTATTGTTCAAATCCGCATATGTCGTATATACTGTCTAGTGCATGCATATATAACTTTTACATACGCCAATAATATAGTACTTATTCATGGAATTCATTTTTCTGCAACTCTTAATGACACGACTATTATATTTGAGCATGTAGCATTCAGATTGTCGGGGCACCCACACGTTTTATATATCGTCAAATACATGCATACTAGTGCAAGATCATTATTCCATATCTCTTATTCATCATGTGTCCATATAGTGCTCTCCCACACCTATTATACGATATAAAAGCATATGTCATGTACTACTTCATATTCTTGCATATATGTCATACCTATCCACATGCATTACATCTAAGCTATTGGCACATGTGTGTCATGTCATACACTTTTTTGCGATTCTTGCACCTTGATATGCCTAATCATGAAATTGACCGATCCAAGGCTCATCTAAGTAGTCTTTTGCAACCACATCTGACATCTCATGCTCATCGTGTTATCCAATGCATTCATATGCCTTTCCTGAATCAAGAGAGTTAGCTACTGAGTCAGATGTTTATCACTTGCTAGAGAAACACTCTCTGATGGGCTTGCATCTATTCTTTCATTTCATTCTTCGATCCTCAGTCACAGCTCATGTCACAACTTTCTGCATCTTGGACGACCTCTTCGTGTCAATACGACGGAATGAGCAGGTCACGTTCATCTAGACAGACATACTGTAAAAGCAAATAAGGTATGCACTATTATAGAGTCATATAACTCGGACTAACAAATACGCCAGGGGCAATCTTCCAAAGACCCATGAACGAGACAACGGTCAAGACCTAAACGCATGATGGATGACGGAACCTCTCAGCATACGTGGCGACTCAAGGCAACACCAAGGTAAGCCTAGGTCAAGTCATAATGGTCATCATTCCAAGGTCACACAAATGCTTAGAAGACATCAACCACCGACGGGTCGGATGACAGTTACCAAACCACCAAGTAAGTGCATTACCCCTACCTACACACACTACGTAGTCTGTCACTTAGAATATCAAACATTGAAGGTATCCTCAATTAGATTGAGGTCACATCTTGAATCACATGCTATTATTTTGCGAACTAACCATCCCATGAAATCTATCATGAGGAAACCAAAATCTACAAATCAAGTGACAGGATAAGCATATCTTCAAACAAGTCTCACAACTGAAGCGTCACATCGCTTCGACATAGAAAAAGACCACGCAAGCCAAACTTCACACATGAAAAATGGCAGATGAAGATCCAAGAGTCATAAAACAAGAAGACAAGATAGTTCAAGACATCCGTCATAGCTGAAAGCGACCAACGACAAATCAGGACTACAAGACTCTAATCTCTTGGCTTAAACTGCCCGAAGGTCATCCATACAAGGTATTAAAGCAATTACTACCTCACCATAATCCTCATTCCAATGCAGGAAACACACACCTCTAGAGACAAGAGGATAACAAACATAATCTTGAGTCGAAGACTCAAGCCAACGCATTAGTCAAACTAGATTCAAAAATCAATCCAGCAACAGGATCAACATCAAGAACATCAACAAATGCCTCCTTGGGGCAAGGGGTGAATGAGCAAGCAAACTCTATCCCATCACGAGCCTTATCTCTAGCAACCAGGTATGACTTACAAACTCAAAGGTACAATGGCGTCGACTGATCAATTTGGATCTACGAACCCCGGAAAAGGGTGAGATCAAGTGAGGTACGATACCAAAGGTAAGTAACCATATCTCGCAAACATATCAAAACGTTTACCATTTCTAAACTCTTCACCTCTATTCATTCATGTGTATCATCTCCTCCATACTTGCATCGTCTTCGATCTGAATATACTCTGACTAATGCATACTAAC
The DNA here is from genome assembly GCA_027886185.1 of Rheum nobile. Lineage (NCBI taxonomy): Eukaryota > Viridiplantae > Streptophyta > Magnoliopsida > Caryophyllales > Polygonaceae > Rheum > Rheum nobile. The sequence continues at coordinate 594,960 of WOAB01000555.1, read as the reverse complement.
ATATACACGGAGATACCGATGAGGAAGCCGATAACCGGCTCCTCACAACCCTTTCTAGCTTCTACTCTTTTAGATGAAGCAGGTTCATAAATAATGATGCCCGAGCCATCCCCATCAAGCTAGTCGATGCAACACGATCTACGAAAGTCATCGTACTACACATCCAAGAACAAAGAGCAACACAGTTGCTCGCAACAGAAACAAGCATATGGGAACTCCACACCGATGGTGCGTCAAACGCCAGAGGACCGGGGCTAAGGGTCGTGCTAAAATCGCCACAAGGGGACAAGATAACTCAGGCCGTCAGCTGAGTCCGAGAGATCGAAGTCATTTGCGACTCCCTGCTAGTCATGAACCAAATACAAGGATCGTACAATGCAAAGGACATCAGAATGATAGCCTACCTGGAGGTAGCCAAGAAACTGATCGGACAATTCCAGACATTCAACATCCGACAGGTGCCCAGGGATCTTAACTCCCAAGCTGACGCACTCGCCAATCTAGGATATGTCCTAGACCCGAAAGAATTTCCACACATACCATTGGCCCACATCATGACGCCAGCCGTCCCAAGGATATCCATCGAGTTGACAATACCACTTGAAGAACTCGTCGCCATGGAAGTAGGCGACCGACCAGAAGAAGACATCGTCGATACCAATGACAACTGGATGTTGCCTTACATCAGATGGTTAAAAGACGGCATCCTACCCGACGATAAAACAAAAGCAAAAAAGCTCAAGGTACAAGCACTCTCTTTCGATATCGTAGATAACATCTTGTACAAAAGATTTGTCACAGGGATACTCCCACAAGCCTTCTACGACCAATGGAACATCAAGTTGGTCACCTCCACACCTCGGTATCCACGATCCAACGGACAGGCCGAATCCGGCAACAAGATCATCATCAACAACCTCACAAAATGCCTCACAGGGGCTAAAGGCAAATGAGCGGATGAACTCCCGTTCATTCTCTGATCCGACGGGACCACTCCAAAGAACGCAACACATATGAAATTATACCATTTCTGAACCAACAAGATAAGACACTAACATATCTTCATATGTCGTACATTGCTTATCGTCGCATGCGCAACTACATATCTTCATATGTCATACATTGCTTATCGTCGCATGCGCAACTACATATCTTCATATGTCATACACTGTTTATCATCGCATTAGCAAATACATATATTCACATGTCATACTTTGCTTATTGTCGCATCACATTTACATACATACGGGTGACGACCCTTAACATACACATTGGATCCAGTCATCCGCAAAAAGCGCTACATTACATTACACGATCGATCGGAACACGGGTAGAGATGAACAAACACAGGCACGTCGACACACCGTCTGCCTTACACATTACGTAAGGTTAATACACCTTATTACATTCACGCAATAAAACATAAGGAACAAACACCTTATTACATATTGCTTACCTCCCCGGCATAACGTCATGACTAAACATACATTACGGGTGACAAAGCCTACATACGGTACCTACAAATACACAAACCTGCGCAGTACACATCTACAAAGTTAACGCCTCACACGGCTACAACTTACAAACGATCCACCAATAAAAGCTTTTACGCAAACGGTGGTATAATACAATATACACCTTAGTCTTTCTTTACATACATACGGTAAGCCCTACTCGACAGAGCACACGGGCAAACCCGACATACATACGGTAAGCCCTACTTGACGGAGTACGCAGGCAAACCCGACATACATACGGTAAGCCCTACTCGACGGAGTACACGGGCAAACCCGACATATATACGGTAAGCCCTACTCGACGGAGTATGCGGGCAAACCCGACATACATACGGTAAGCCCTACTCGACGGAGTACACGGGCAAACCCGACACACAAATCAACTACGAACAAATCGACTTGACATGTCACATTACATTTGCATACATACTGGATCCAGTCATCCGCAAAAAGCGCTTACACTACACGATCGATTGGTACACGGGTAGATGACTTACGGTTCAGCGACACATTGCCCACCTTACATGAGGGAACCCACCTTATTTACGCAGCAAACAAACTGCTTTCCTCCTCGGTTTACACAAACGTCATGACTAAACACACATTACGGGTGACAAACCCTACATACGGTACCTACAAATACACAAACATGCGCAGTACACATTTACAAAGTTAAATGCCTCACACGGCTACAACTTACACACGACTCACCAAACAAAAGCTTTTACGCAAACGGTGGTATAATACAAATATACCTTTACGGAGTTAACGCCCGATGGCTGAAAACTTCAATTCAACGCTTTCAAAAGACAAAAGCTTTTACACAAGCAACGTCACATCACATCAAATCGTCGACTATCTACGTAGCAGGATGAGTTTGGACAAAACAAATTATGAAAAAAACAATCAAGCATCAGGGTTTACAAACGCCATCAGCAACATGGGCTAAGTCGGGATAAGACTGGGGCTCAAGTGGTACGATGTCACCAGAATAAACCTCGTCCTCACCGGCACTTTCGACCAGAGATTCCTCTTCGACGTCGGCCAGATGGGAAAGCTCCGAGCTTGGATTCCCCTTCTGAAACAAGACCTCCATGGTCTCCTTACCCGCCTTCAAATCTCAGGTTCCCTGCTTGCCCTCTTCAAACTCTTTTCATCATCTCGACACGAGACTTCAACACGTAAAAAGCGCCTATGACGCCTGCAACTCGACCAGCCGGAGACGCTGACAGATAATGCATAAAACACAAGCAAAACAAAGAGAAACAACATACTACGAACTGCTTACAAGACTTGTCCTGTCCAAATGCACTCGTCTTTTCCTACACATACATACAACTCTTCCCCGGATAGACAAAGTATGCTACATTACAGGTCGTCATGACCAAACATTTCGCGTCACTACCAAGGCGCGACTAACAAAACAAGTTGATCAACGCACACAAAACACAAATCGCACATAGCGCTTATACCTTACGCGATCGATCGGTACACAAGGAATAGAGGGACAAAAACACGATACATGTTTTCAAGACCTATCCCGCTTGAGGTATACGTCTTATACAAGTACTACAATGCTCTTCCTTGGAACTACACGACGTGTCACAAACAATTACAGGTCTATACGACCAACGTCGCACACAACGACAGGTCTATACGACCAACGTCGCACACAACGACAGGTCTATACGACCAGCGTCGCACAAACGACTACAGGTCTACACGACCAACGTCGCACAAATGACGATAGGTCTACACGACCAAATGTCGCAAACAATTACAGATCTAGACGACCGATGACAGGTCTATACGACTAACAACAGGTCTACACGACCAACGTCGTACAACAATTATAGGTTTACACAACCAACATCACACGACTTGATTAGGAAGCGACTGGCGAGACCACCTGTAAAACAAAACAAACGACAAACAAGGAGCGGTCTCCTGACCCTTCGTCATCACAAGAAACGCTCTCAGTCGTCTTCACACGATTATTGGCTATATTGAGTTGATTCTCAGTTTGAGCAATACACATGACGGCCCCGTCGCCAGAACGCCTACAACAAAATCAAGATCATGCCAGAAGAAAGAGAAGTTATAAAATCAAACCATCCCATCACTTGACGCTCTGGCCCAGTTTAATTTTGGGGCTATTGTTGGGGTCGGAAAATCGACCATTCGTCCAATGGGCATCAACTGTTTAACGCAATTGGTCGGACGCATCAGACCTGTCGGACGCATCAGACCCGTCAGACGTGAGCCATGCGACCGTCGCCTGATTCCTAGACACAACGGACCAGCGAGAATTTCTCCTTTATTATTCTGAGATCTCCAACAACCATAACATTCAACACCGCCTTAATAACATCATTTAGCGGCGAAATCTTTGCAATTACTCCCAGCGTTGAGGATAAGGACGTGATCAAAGGTTAACGGTCAAATGGATTAAAGACTTACCATATAGAGATCAAGAGCATTTAAAGAGATATCAAGAGCATTTAAAGGAGAAATCCCAGCAATTACTCCCGGAATTAAGTGGGAGATATTGTCATCAATGGGCAACGATCACAAGCTAAAGCTTACCATATATAGACCACGAAGAGGACATCTACGCTCATCTACGCTCATCTACACTCATCTACACACAATTACACAAGACATCTGCTCACTGGCTCCGAGAAGAATCCAAGAACACGCCCACTCTAGCTTACTCCACTAGAAATATCACTCAAATCTCCACCGGTCGAACCCCCGAGTCACCGGTCAGACCAGATCCGATCTTTCATCCTCCAAGGATAAGTTGTACTTACATCCGACTCTATCGTCGACATATTAATAAAATTACTTTACTATTTTGCATCTCTTCTTTATTCGTTGATTGTCTACTTGTTTGGATTGATTTCTATTACCCGATCGACTCGTTACCCCATCTAAGGCGATTTAGGTCGTCCGATCTTTTCGCCCCAAAACATATATTAAATATAAGTATAGAATAAAATTTACCCATAACGATGAGTGTTATTTCCCTTGATTGGCGTCTTTTGGAGACATCTTGTATTATGAGAGACTAATGAGAGTATGAAATTGATAGTAGAAAATGAGAGTTGAATTATGAGTTTGAGAGTTGAAGGGTTTGGGTATTTATAGAAAAAAATGAGAGGTAAATCTGAGGGATAATAAATCCGACGGTTTAAATTAAAATAGGACAACAAACGGGAGGCGCCGGATTTGCCACGTTGGCAATCCGAGCGCACGGCTCCCAACGTCGTTTGACACAACGGTGTCAGTCCCCGCTGGAAATCCTGGTCGTGTGACAACGGTGTCAGTCCCCGTTGACACGTTGGCAATCCGGGCCCCCAACCTCCTTTCGGCCTTTGTTTTGTCTTTTCCCTCCCGCATCAATTTCGTTTCAATTTGCCTCCTTTCCCTCCCGCCTTCAATTTTTCGTTTCAAATTTTGTTTAAGTAGCGGCGAAATTTTGTTATTATTTTCAAAGTTTTTATTAATAATAATTTTTTTAACATTAATAATAATAATTTTTAACATGTTACATTCATTTCGTATTTATTTCTTTGTATCTTTTACATGTTCGTGTTTAGGGGAAAATAAACGTATTGAGTTTAATAATATATTAAATGAAGAATAAATCGGTAGACTTGATAATCAAGTAGGATATATGCGCATTTTCGGAAAAACAGAAATTAGTATGTTAATATTCATTACATTATGATCCTAATTATACGAAAATGACAATGAATGAAGTTACAATATGATCCTCATGCGATAGGGCGACCATTCTCTATACGATATCTTTGGAAGTCTGCTATCCGCTGCTGAAATCCTTGATCCCAATTATCAACACTAGAATGGTGATAGTCCCTCCACAGACCAACAATGGGAGGAATTGGGGCATCTTTATCCAACCATACCTACAACATATGATTAATTTACTATAAGATTAAAATGAAAACAATTAGGAAACGTTAAATTAAGGACGAGTGACAAAATATTTACCGATACAAAATGGTTACAAGCTCCGACTAAGGCGACTGTAAGAACGTCTGTAGGACGGCGGTCGCCAGAAAGGTGGAAAATCATCGGTAGACTTGTGTGTGCACCGCTCCATGACAACATCACCAACGCTTTTTGGTACGCTGTAGCAAAAATCAAGCCACACATCGGCATCTCCATCCATTGATGTTGCATGCAATTATCACCGGTGTAGTTTATGTTGTGCAACAGATCGGGCAATTTGGTGACAAGTTTATGCTCCATTTCTTTGTACACATGCATGTTTCTTTTTAGCTCTGTCGCCATCGTCCTTCGAACCTGCTTCCATTCACCTTGGCCCAACCTGAGTAACTGATAGGTGTTATTTCATACACCTTTACTAGCAATTATTAGCATGATTTGGAGGAATTTATGAGTGGTTTTTAGGCTAAGTCTGTGATCCAGAAGTTATGGAGAGAAGTGAAGATATTCCTGGATTTACAGCTTAGATGGAGACATGAGGATGGAGATGGAGCTGTTGGAGCATGCATGGAGAAGACTACCAACACTGAGTAGTAATGAAGAACATCAGAAGAAGAGAGTGAGCTAGCTCACCGCCCCGCGCCAGAGTCACCGCGGCCCGGCGGTGACTCTCAGAGAAGAATGAAGCCCCGCGGTGAAAATCCTGACGCCCCGCGGTGGATCTCACCGCCCCGCGGTGGTCGTGTTAAGTGCCGCGCGTCTGAAGACTTTTATTTCTTTTTATTGTTTTCAGATTTTGTTATTTTATTATTTTGTTTCCTTTATTATTTTCATTAGTTTAACCTAGTTTTCTGAAGACTATTTAAGCCCTCTTTCTAGGTTAAGAGGGACACACTTAGAACACAACTCGTTACTGCTTTATTTCAGACGTTATTTCCCTTAGTTTTCATTCTCGTTTGAATGGAGAATTAACTTCCCTCTGTTCTACTAGACGATTGAAGCAATACAGTTGATGTGTTTGTGAGATTTCTATTCCTTGTTCTTATCCTCATAAATGTTGGTTTGATTCTCTTAGTTATATTGAATATTGATTTATTGTTGTTCTTCTTAGCCTGATCAACTAGGTTGAATACTTTTTATCAATTGCTAGGATTGCATATAGGAGTTCCGAGTGCATATCTAGTGGCATACACAATTGTGCATATAGGGATTCCGAGTGTACAATTGTGAGTGAGAGTCAGTTGCATGCGAGTATTAATACGTCTTTCTATTTGCATGTATCCTATATCATTGTGTGCATTGCTATTGCTGCGTCAGTGGTAAAGTATACCGACAACTGTGAGAATTTGAGGTACTTTACCAGTGACATAGTGACAAGTCTATCGACAACTGTGAGAATCGATAGTACTTAAGATCAGGGTGGGAACAACTATAAGGATAGTAAAAGAACTTGGATTACATAGATTTCTGTGATCAAATTATATCTCTGTATTGTGGATCTCGCTCTAGTAGGACTACTTTCCCATTATATTTTCTCAACTCAACCAAACTTGTTTGCTTTGCTTGCTTTGCTTTCTCGTGATAACTAAACCCCCCTGCTTGTTACTTGTCATTCACAATTACATACTGCATCAGACCTTCCCTGTGGGTTCGACCCTTGCTTGCTTACTATACATCTGTTTAGTAGGTCTGTTAGGACTTTTTACTTTGATAAGACTAATCAACGATATTTGCATTTTGCATCTTTAGCCCCGTCAGTAACTCAGCTAGTGAACGGTAGCCACAATGGCCGTCTCCCACAACGTTTAAGGCTTTGGTCATGTATACGAACATGAATGAGTCTACATTCCGAATACCAAAATTCACCCCAAAAGCTTCCTCTGGTTTTTCCTTTTCGGGCCCGACCACCGACCCGCTGAGTGGTGCCTTATGACGCCCGTGTTTTCCCCGACTACTCTGACGCTTCAATGTTGAGTCGCCCATCGACTTGGACTTGGTTAATGTGGCTTCTTCTGCATGCTCCAGCCAAGTCTTATCCCTTTTTGTTGAATCATTTCTTGGCCTCCCCTTTGTTACAAATGAGCTACTGGGAGGCTCCTGAAGCGAAGACCTTCCTAGAATTTTCCCGTCATCGTATGTCGAATTAACCCAGTGCAGGTCATCAAAGCTCATCCTTTCTCCCAAAAAATCACTAATTACGAAACAAAACTTATATTCTTCTTCTGTGAATGCCATGTTGTCCCCTTGGAGCATTTTTACATCTGTAACACCTTCCCATTTCACCTGTTTCCAGAATAGGTGGATTTGGTCAAGCCGGATAGGGGTGTTGTTTGCCATCGCTTCGAACAAATCATGTCCGCATGGAAGCCCTCTGACCACCCTCCACCAACCGTCATTGCAAACAGAGATATCAAATTTATATTTTGGGTCCAAGATTCTATCTATTGTGCCCAACATTGTGTCCAAACACATTTTTGACACTTTGTTCAATAGCATGCTAAACAGATTCTCGTAAGGTGCTCATAGCCTCAGCATTGCGGTTGGGATCCATTTCCATGTTTCCTCTCACTACACTAACCTGGTCTACTATGAGTTGATGGATCTTCTGTGCTAGTGTGTTGAAACCTAATACAGGTCTCTTTTCAATCCAATCTTTAAGCACAGAGTGCGCCCCCTCAACTCTGCAGACACATGAAGAATATTTTATAAATAAACACATTGATACACTAACAACTTATACACAATAAACTTAAACCGCTTTACCTGTTCGTGGTCCTTGTGATTAAATGAAGTTTGGTATTAGTCCAGGCTCTGATGATACGTTCTCTATAAGGCCCAAGCCACGTAGTCATAAGGTAACCCATGAAACCAGTGTAGGTATCTTGCATCTCACGGAGGCACGCGTAGTATGTATACTCGGATTTTGAGTTGAATAGTATCTGACACGCTTTCATGAATCCATCTGCTAGACCGCCATTATGCGTCACGCTAAGGACAAAAGCCTTGCAATTGTGCAGTATATGTATCCAACACAATAGATGTTGGGCATCGGGGAATACATGGCCTAGAGCTTTGACCTCGGCCAAATCTCGATCTGTGACTATCGCCGTTGGCCTCTTGCCGACTTGAGCGAACAAGTGTGCCAATTCTCTGAGTGTCCATTCGTAGTGGTCGACGTTCTCACGTGCCATGAACAAATAGGCAACGTTGAAGGTATGTCCCGTGCACGTAAAGCCGACGATCTCAACTAGGGGCAACTTGTACCTATAATCATTTTATAAGAAAGTATTAAAACGACTCTAACCATGCTACAGTAATGAGTAAAATTGCTCAAACTTTTTAATGTCGGAACTACTAAATTGTTTGTCTTGTATGTCGAATCCATGATGACGACGTAAGGGAACAAGCTCAGCAGATGAATGGAATGATGGTGAGCCCAAAACAAGTCTTGAACCACATCGTCATGTCCAAGTAGCCTTCGGGGATTGACATAGTAACCAAAGCTTAATAAATATGAGAGGGTGTACTGGGTTACAGTCATACCATCCATCTCTTCAGCGTGAAACTGTTGCCGGATGTTGTAGATTTTCTTCCTCGACGTAAAGACCATGTTATACGTCTGTCGTAAGAAGGTCATAATCATCTTCGGCTTCACGGACGCTTTCGTCAATGTCTTGACCTGCCTCTTTTGTTCCTCAGTTAGGCGTCCGACATAGGCATGACCCTCCAAGCTCGTCGCAAGATCATGATCGTGTGTACCGCAATCCACATACAACATCCATGACCCGTCCTTCTGCATCACCTCGTTCAGCACGAATGGACAGTTGCTCTTCTTTGTACGCGTCTTTCGTATCAATACATCCTTGAACGGCCGATAGCTTCCCGACTTCTCGCACGCCAGTATGACTTTTCGCTCCCAGGATTTATGGATAGTCAACACTATGTTAAGTATAGTTCCTTGTTCACGTGCCCAGTCTAACATGGACTCACGATCCGGCCACATGTAGCTCGTTTGGAAGTAGGAGGTAAAATCCTGCCACTATTTCCAGATATTTTAACATGTATTGGTTTAGTATAATAAACATGTATAATCATAACTTTTCAATGATATATAAAATATAATATTTATAATTCAAAGTATTTTAAATATTCATGCTTATTTTTGTCCAATTCTAACTTTCCAATAACATATAAAATAATTTTACAAATAAAATAAACATGTATAATAAAATTGTGGAAATTATATGCAAAATAATTCTAACTTTTCAATTAAAAATAATCTATGAAGGCATAGTTTGACATCTACCACTACTTTCATTTTTCACATCTACCACTACTTTCATTTTTACTGAAGGCATAGTTTAAAAATAATCTATGAAGGCATAGTTTCACATCTACCACATCACCCTTTCCATTTTCACATCTACCACTACTTTCATTTTTCTAACACTTTTTATTAACTACGGTCAAATGACCAACAATAACAAGTTTTAAACTATGCCTTCAGTAAACAAGTTTCAAACTATTTACATTAAAAATAATATATACACTTGAATCTAATCTATGAATTAAAGATATTATATGCCTTAAGTAAACATATAAATTAAGCAATGACATTAAAAAAATAACATAATTAAATCAACTAACATAGTTAAATGAATGACATTAAATAAATAATAATTATATATAATTAATATAATTTAATTTACATACCTCTTGAACTGATTCTCCGACATCATCATTGGACCACGACATAATACAACAATTGGAGTTATATAATGTTACTAGATTCTAACTTGATTAGGCTAATATCTCATAATCCTAAGCCTTTGATTTTTTTCTTCCTTTCTTTGAGCACCTACTGATTCTTCATTTCCCCATTCTTCCTTTCTTTGATTTTTTTTCTTCCTTTCTTTGATTAAGCTAACTCCCGATTCACCCGGCTTCCCCATTCCCATTTTATAGGAAGTCAAAATTAATATTTTTTTTAATCCCCCTCTTTCCCATTCTTACACACCCCTTACTCCTACTCCTATACCCATCCATACCCGTAGTGTACCGAGCATCTCGCAGTTCCCCGTCAGCGAATCTCAGATTACGTTTTTTTTACATCATTCCAATAATAAAAAAAATAAATTGTTTAGAACGGTGCCTCTCACCGTTTTAAACCAAAAAAAATAAAACAAATTGGGTTAGAACGATGTCTCTCACCGTTCTAAACCCAGAAAAAAAAAAAAAAAAACAAATAATCACCGTTGTCAACCAAAGTTTTAAAATAAAAATAAAAAAGCGAACAGTGTCTCTCACCGTACTACAAAACAGTGAGAAACACCGTTTAAACACGCATTCCTGCCGGTGCAAGTAGCAGCAGCCTTATCAAACGGAGCCTAAACGAGAAAAGAGGCGGGGATGATTGGAACCACACAATTGTAAACGTCGCTAATAGTGAGTGTTGATAGAGTGACAAAGTAACCCCACTGATAAAAATAAAATCTGTGTACAATGGCAGGATTGGCAGCCAGTTGGCATGCAACATTTAATTTGGTAAAGATCGATAATTGGACCCAACTTTTACAATTTACTCAAAAACACCTAATTTAATTTTGTGCGGAGTAACATATATAAATCAGACCAGGCAACAAATTAGCACTTAGTGACATGTCAAAGCTGCTATTTACAGAGCTGATTTGCCAAATGACACATATTGATAGAGTATACGTACACTCGTGTCATCATATACGCACATTAAATACTAGACACACGTAGTTTACAAGATCACGTGAATTTTGTATAAGTGACGATCTAATCTTACAAGTTTATATTATTTGGAAAAACTTATCTCTAATCTGTTTCGACAAGAAGGGACCTAAAGTGGGTTTCCATAGTCTATCATCTTTTATTGATATATATATAGAGGAACGCTCCGATAAAACGAGAGTTATGGTAAAACGGAAGTATTAATCTGGAGCGTTGGATTGATGGTGATGGATGATTAGGCCTTACAATAGATATGGTAGGGGTGTAACCATCAAATCTACTCTAATAAGACAATTATTTAATTTTTTTAATTAGAAAAAGATAATAAATGAGATTGTTAGATGAGAGAGAAAATACAATATTTTCTCTTTCCTAAAACGTTGCAACCCGATTGATAGTAAAACAAGTAGTCGATATTCATTCAAAATGTTATGATATTCACGTACTTTTTAAATCGATATTCATAAAAACAGTAGTCGATATTCAATAAAACAGTATCAATATTAAGAGTTTAATTTGCACATGATGATTATCGGTTATAGGAATTAGGAGATATTCATACAACCTGTATTGATATTCGTGTGTTAATTTCAATCTTTTGGAATCGATTCATGATCTTCGAAACTTTTTCTTTGTATTTGGTGAATATCGCATATCCAATTTTGAATAACCTGGTTGATTGTAAACTGATTATGATGAGATGATATTCATGTACAGCGCATACATATTCATGAACCATTAATATATATATATATATATATATATGAACAACATTATAATGAATATCACATCATACAATTTGAATATCAACTACTCAACGCATGACACTTAAATCCAACATGAATATCAAAAGGATGTGTATGAATATCATAATAAATAATTTGAATATCACATATAAAAACGTGAATATCAGCGATAAATAACTCATACAACACCATCAACAAGCAGAATCTGAATCCACGTGAATATCAACATTACTATAATGAATAACATTACAGAGAAACTGAATATCATACATACAATATCTAAATCATAAATATCAAAACACAAATTGTAACACTGTGAATAACAACACTGTTAACATGAATATCAATGATAAATAACTCATACAACACCATCAACAATTAGAATCTGAATCTACGTGAATAACAACATTATTATAATGAATAACACCACATAGAAACTGAATATCATATATACAATATCAAAACAAATAAATTGTAACACCGTGAATAACAATACTGTTAACATGAATAACAATGCAGATATGAGCGGAAACGGCCGTAGACATAGACGTGGAGGGGCTTGGAGGCTAAGCCGACGACGGATGAAGGTGTATGCGGCTACGCCGATGGGGTTAAAGGATCGCTTGGTTACGCCGGTGGAGAGGAGCTCGGCAGATCTAAATGAGGGTGCGGGAGGTGGCGATGCAGTGGCGAAAAACCTTGCTAGTTGATAACTAGGCCAATTTGCCTTTGCCGCCTAATTTCCAAATACCCCAAATAATCAAATTAACAGGTTAAATCGTACCACCGGGATTCAACTCAACTTAAAAGAAAACAAGATCAATCTCGGTTCTTCAACAAAAGAGAAAGAAAAAAAATTGATTGAAAAGAGGACGAAACCTACCAGTTCGACATTGCAATAGCAACTCAGTCTCGTCTTTCTCTCTCGTCTTTCTCCTGACGATGGGAGGTGGCAGCCGACGGAATATAAACGGCGAGCGGTTGGAAGTCGGCGCTGATTTGGGCGGCGAGATCGGAGACTCGCTTGGCTATTTGCTCCTCGCTCCACAAGACGGTTTCGACCTTCAAGTCGGAGAAGATGGTCGGAGCGCCATTGGAGGAGCGAGTCTCACGTATCTGAACCTTTCAAGTAGCAAGCTTTCCGGCGGATTGTCACCGGATTTGGGGAAGCTGTGGCCGGAAAACGCTACTGTTGATCTCTCGTTCAACAACCTGACGGGTCAGATCCCGGAGGCGAAAGCGCTTGTGGGTCAGAAATCGGAAGCTTTCGCGGGGAACTCGGATTTGTGTGGGAAGCCATTGAAGGACCAATGCATGATTCCGTCTACTCTGTCGACACAACCGAAGGTTTCAGGAACGATTTCGCCTGCAATAGCGGTGATTCCCAGATCAGTTGATTCAGACAATTCGTCAAACACCTCTTCGGCAACGCCGCTTGGGGGAGAAAACCACACTGGGCTGAGGTCGACGACGATTGTGGGAATTACAGTGGCTGATTTGGCCGGAATCGGGCTTCTGGGGCTGTTGCTGATGTATATCTACTGATGGAGGAAGAGCAGGGCAGAGGAAACCATACCGGCGGCGGAGAAGTACGAAACCTACGGCGGTGGAGAGAGATATTCGCGAGAGAGGGGAAGCGGAGACCGTACAAGATCTGAATAACAAGAGGAAGATGACGATGGTTGAGAGAGTAATCATGAGAGATAACAGTACAAGATCTGAAAATGTGATTTTGGAAAGTGAATATTGGGATAAATCAAATCCCTATAATTAAGCTAATTTGGGTGAATCAGATGTGTGCATCCTATTCTCTCTCATATGCACCCTCTTACATTTAATATGGACCATTGATTTGATTCTAATCTAAAGGCTCTTATTTGTACTTTCGTTTTATCCTAAATGATTGTTTTACTAGATCTTAATTCTATATATATATATATATATATATATATATATATATCGGCCTATTTGGTTGAGACGATGATTCCTACTTTCGACCAGATTCAAGGATTGGTCTTGTTAACTCCTAACTTGGATTCGATTATTTCGATGAGAATTACATTATCCGTGAAGCAAAAATACTTTTGTGGGTTAGTTTCATTCGCAACTTTTTAGGACAAATACAACTACCACTTTTTAGAGCAAAATAAAATCGAGGCCACCCCCTATTTTGGGTAAATTACATAAAATTACTTATTATTTTGGAATGTTTGCAACAAACCATTTTTTATTTCAATTTTTGCATAAAATCAACCCTTGTGTCAATTATGTTTGCTTTAAATCATTTCCTAGACCTTTTTCATTATGCTTTTGTTAACTCCTCCAATCTCATGCCCTCTAGATGCAGTGGAGGAACCAGGGGCACCCGCCCCCACTCCCCTCCCACAAACATCTTGAGATCCCGTCGGAACCCTAAAACTTGTATAAAAACATATATTAAATGATGAGAATATTATAAGAAAAATGTCTTTGCTTGTGTTTTTGTACTAAAACTTGTATAAAAAGTAATAATATGTCATGAGTTCAATCCCTATCAATTCTCATCTTTTGTTTTTATTCTTCCGTCTATTTTTTTTTTAAATAAAAGGAAATTAAAAATCTTATATTATTTAAATATTTTTATAAATATAAAAAGTATGTATGATATAAATTGGCCAAATTTCAAGTGGTGGTCGGTCTTCAAGCGTTCTCGTCAATTTCAAAATATTAATAAAAATGTCAATGACTCGAGCGAAAAAATAAAAATGTCAATAACAGTTACATTTATGGTTTAGGGTTTGTTTGGTTACTTTGGTAGATGTATTTATATAAAAAAATGTAATTTTTTTGAAAAAATAGTATTTTAAATTTGAATTTTATGTGATATAGCTGTATAGAGAAGTGTGAAAAAAATACAAATAAAGACTTTATAATGATGTGGTCAAACAAGACCTTAGTCTAAATGGGACCTTTTATTGAAAGAGAATTAATGAAATAGTTTATCTTAAACGGATTGGAATTGGACTTGCAGTCTCCCTATCTACTACGGAGTACAATGCCACTCCAGGGCTGGGCCTTCTACTATTCAAGAGCCCATAGCGGCAGTTCTACCTGGCCTACTTGAAAAACTGGCCAATATCCGACTTGATTTGAGGTCTCTTTCATATGGAATGGAGTAAATATTGTGTACAAGCGAGATAGGAAGGGCAATAAGGAGAAGGTAGATACTTATTCTATGAGAACCATCCCTATGAGTGAGAGTTAATGTAGTCGGCAATGAGTCTGGTTCTTCATGAGAGGTGATACCAAGGGTCTGTATAGATTCTCATAATAATACATTATCTTGTATTAAATTAATTTTAATGTATTATCTCAATGAATTCAAACTGACCCCAAAATGGCCGGTAAAAAGCAAACAATTGGTTAGCTACCTTAGTTTATGCAACTACACTACAGTACTACACTCATCAACACAAAAGTTCCAATCTTGGATGGTATATATAGGAAAGGATTCTACAATTCAATTTAGGATTTATTAAATTCATTTCTCATTGACTTGTTATGAGGTTTGGTGATTTTATTTTTCGGGATGTCAATGTCATTTATTCTCAATTTTTTGACTTAGGTGACATGATAGATGCTATTTAATTTGACTTGGGGTGATAATTTTCACTAAAGCAAAGATAAAATCAATTTAAGTATTGAAATCCATTTAGTTACGAGTGTTGGATATACGGAATAATAAAGTCTCTATTTAAGTGTTTCATATCATCAATATTGTGTAGATTTTCAAAAGGTGATACTAAATTACTAATACAACATACCTAACCACATGTGGGATAGTTTTGAGGCTTAAATTATTTTATCATATGCATATACATTGTAACATTTACCACAATACAGATTCAACATCATTGATCACTAATACTAGATTAATCTACAAGCCTGAGAGAAGCAAAAGCCGCTCTCTACTCACCACACTTGTAACCATCAATGGCTAGAAAATAGCAATAGGGCTACATCAAGAGAACAACTTCAATCTCATCTCCCAC
The DNA here is from genome assembly GCA_027886185.1 of Rheum nobile. Classification (NCBI taxonomy): domain Eukaryota; kingdom Viridiplantae; phylum Streptophyta; class Magnoliopsida; order Caryophyllales; family Polygonaceae; genus Rheum; species Rheum nobile. Next base: position 578,934 of record WOAB01000555.1, on the reverse strand, counting down.
TTCAGTACATAGAAAATACAGATGTATTTTATCAAAAACCTTGAGTGCACAATCAGTCAAACCTAAATGGATACACAAATCCAACTTCAATTCAAGACCAAAACAAGCAAAATAACATAGGAATTGCATTGAAGGTGCATAAAAATTAAGTTGAAACATGAAATTAGGTTCTTGAGAAGTTTTAGAGTTTTCGATTTCTAAAATAAGAGTTGCAAAGAATTGGCTTAATTAATGAAAAGAGAAAGATAGCAAGTCTACGTACAGTGGAGGCAAAAGTTTCTGAATTCAGATTTTGATTGTACTTGAAATAATAGAAATAACAAATGTTTAAATAGACTACTAGTTGCCAATTAGTATCCACTAACATGCCTACTAACTATTCCTACTAACCTGCTAATCCACTACCACAATATCAGAACAAATCATGACATGCTTAACAACTAAATCACGACTAACAAACCACTAACAATCACTAATTAATTAAAACATAATAATAAATAAATAATCATAAACTAATTCAATTTTGAATTACATTCAACACCTCCTCTTGATTCAAAATTGGCAATGAATAATTTGCATATCTTCATTCTTTAAACCTGATACACTTCTCATCTTCTTCAATCTCTGATGCACTTCTCATCTTCTTCAATCTCTGATGCACTTTTCATCTTCTTCAATCTCTGATGCACTTCTCATGTTTTTCAAAAAAGAGTTTCCTCTCTTGTTACTTGTGCCATGCTTGACTCATTCTCATTATCAAACCTGCAATTTCTTTGTACATGACCAAATCTCCTGCACTTGAAACATTGTGGCTTTCCTTTATGCCAACAATTATCTTCTTTGTGACCAAATTTCTTGCAATGCTTGCACTGAATTGAACTTCTTTGCTCGTTGGAGTCATCACCCTTTGACTTCCCTTTGTAGAAAGTCTCTTCCTTCACTTGAAATGCCTTTTCCTCTACTTTTTCATCAGACCTGTTCAGTCTGACCTCATGTGCTTGCAAAGATCCCATCAATTCATCAAACGTATAGACAGACAAGTCTTTTGATTCATCAATAGCAGCCACAACATGATCAAATTTTGTAGGTAAGCTTCTTAAAACCTTACTAACTACACTTTCACTACTCATCTTTTCACCATAGGATTTCATATGATTCACTATTCCAGAAACCCTAGACAAGTAAGTTTGAACAGATTCTTTGTCCTGCATAACCAAAGTCTCAAAATCTCTACGCAGAGCTTGTAATTTAACCGTAATTACCTTTTTATCTCCCATAAACTCTTGCTTCAGAGTCGCCCATGCCTCATGAGAAGTAGCCGCTGCTGCAATTCGGGGGGAAACCTCGTCATCCATCGCATGCTGAATCATGAACAACGCCTTGGAATCCTTCTTTCGGTTCTCCCATAGCTGTTGGCTTGGCTCCTCTGGTTCTGAATCTTCAAAGCCATCTTCAACAAGGCCTCACAGCTCTTGAGATTTGAAGAGTGTTTTCATTTTCAAGCTCCAAAAATGATAATTTATCCCCTTAAAAATTGGAATAAGGAGTTGGGATGAAGAATTTGTTCCTCCGTTGATTTGCATCTTTGCCCTCATGCTTGAAACTTTCCTCTTGTGTTTTACTCACAGTGTTTCCTCTCTTTCTCTTTGATTTTCTCCCAAAACTCAATTTACTGGTTTTGCTCTGATACCAAATTGACTTAATTAATGAAAAGAGAAAAATAGCAAGTCTACGTACAGTGGAGGCAAAAGTTTCTGAATTCACATTTTGATTGTACTTGAAATAATAGAAATAACAAATATTTAAATAGACTACTAGCTGCCAACTAGTATCTACTAACAGGCCCACTAACTATTCCTACTAACCTGCTAATCCACTACCACAATATCAAAACAAATCATGACATGCTTAACAACTAAATCACGACTAACAAACCACTAATTAATTATAAATAAATAATCATAAACTAATTCAATTTTGAATTACATTCAACACAAAGAACTATGCCAAACCTGGAAAATTGGCACAAATGAGAACAAGGGATTTACCTGCGAATGGATAAGGAGGAGAGACTGGAGAGTAGAACGAGGGGCAATATCAGTAATCTTCCTTGCTTCAACGCCCTTAATTTCTCTACCCTACCCCCCAAACATTACAGATTTTGCTCAATCTTCAACGTCCCAGCCTGCTTCATCTCCTCGCTGAAAATTGCTGAACACGCCATTGGAGAGTTGAAGAGCTAGCTAGGAAACCCAGCTTGCTTCAACGCGTCCGTAATGCACACCGAACGAAAGTCTTGCCAAACAGCATGAGGCTTTTGGTAGATGCACTAGCCTCAAACGAGCCTTCCTTGTCGAAGGCATCGTGTTCGGGTAACCGCTCCAGTTTATGATAATAGTGGCGTCAGAACATCAAAATGTGAGGTAGCATTGAAACAATAGAAAAATGGTCTAATTGATCAAAGCATTCATACCATAGACACAAGTTCGTCTGATTCAGATATGTTCTCTTGCACTGATGGATCATCCTCGAAGCTGCCATAAAGAGTGTTCAAATCTTCGGAGCCTAAAATGTTTGAAGCATGCATCCGGGAATAAGACAGGAGTTGGAGAGTGATTTTCTTGGTCAAGTGGTGAGTACGAAGACCCAGACTTTGCCGACTGATCCTGAAATGGCGTCTTTTTTTGGCGGGCAAAACGAGTTTGTGAGAATATGGGTACGTAGGTTTTCTTTTCGGACGAGGAGGAGGAATCTCAATGGACTCCACTAAGTTTGAGTTATCTGATTCACGGTGTAATGGCAATTGTGTGTAATTGTCTAAGTTGTTGGGCTTATGTAATGTAATGTAATAACATGATGATAGTCGGGTTTATTGGGCTTGTTGGATCACTGCAACCATTTGGGCAAAACGGCCCAAATTGGACGGCGGTGTCCCCTTGCAGGCTCTTTCCCACTTCTATGTATGTGTTTGTATTGAGCTGGTGTGATCATGTGACGATGATGCGTGACACATGAGGATGGAGACACATATTTAAGCTCTCTTTCTGGAAACCCTAGCTCCTCAAAGTGTGCTTGGTGATTTCCTTTGAGAGCTTTGACTCTTTGAGAACTTCAAATTCTGGAAAATAAAGTAGAAAGAGAATCTAGCTTTTAGTTGAAATGCTTAAAAACTGATAATGACCTTGAATTCTGCAATAATGACTTAACTGTGCCAGGCACATCTTAGCAGAATGACACTGTTGAGAGGATGAACAAGACCTTGCTTGAAAAGGCAAGATGCATGCTCAATTGCTCATCAGTGCAGAGATGAAACATTCCCTTTGGGGAGAGGTAGTGACAACTGCCTCATACATGATAAACAAACCCCCTCGCTCTGCCTTTGGTTTCAAGACACCACAAGAGATATGGTGTGGAACCAAGCCAACTTTGTCACATTTGAGACCATTTGGGTGCACTGCTTATGCACAACACTCTGATGGGAAATTAAATCACAGGGCTCTCAAGTGTGTTATGCTTGGTTATCCTGAAGGGGTAAAGGGATATAAATTGTTACTCATCCAACCTGGTGGGTACAAAGTCATAGTTAGTAGGGATGTCATATTTGTTGAGCATAAATTTTATTTCAAAGAAAGACTGACTGCTTCTACTGAGAATGTAGACAAGTCTATCTCTATTGAAAACCAAACTATGATGAGGAGTTTGACATTGGATATTCTCTTGTCCCATCTCTTGCATATTCTAATTATTCCAGAAATGACACTGATGGAATTCTTAATGAACATCTTGAGATGTTTATCCAAGTACTGAAGAGCACTCGAATGTGCAACCTCACCAACCAGGTAGGCAGGTAAGTTCCCAAATTTCCCCCTATGTTTCTGACAATGTGCATGATATGCATGACTTTGATGCTTTAAACATGCCTTTTGATGAGGTCCCTGACTTGACCAACTATCACCTCACTAGGGATAGGGCTCCTAGGACTAGAGTCCCTAATATGAAATATGTGAATAATGTTGATGAGTTTGTCTTCATTATTGCTGAAGTTTTGAATGTTTATACTCCTGAAGTATTTGAACATGCCATCAAATGTGCTCATTCCGATCATTGGTTGTCTGCCATGAAAGAAGAAATTAAATCCATGCATGCCAATAAGACTTGAACTCTTGTTCCTAAACCTACTTCTGCTAGGACTATTGAATGCAAATGGATTTTTAAACTAAAGGATGGAGTCCTTGCCACTGACCCACCTAAATACAAGGCTAGGTTAGTGGCAAAGGGCTTCACCCAAAGAGAAGGGGAAGACTGTAACACCCCCAACTTATTGTCGGAAATGCCACACGCCAGTGACCTCAGACGTTGATGTCCGATGTCACCCAAGGCTTTAATCGGAACAATTAATCTTAAATAAACACAATTAAATAACGGAAGGTTAAACAACGGAAGACATTTGCATATGAAACTCAATACTTTTATATTAAAAGATCTCTCATCAAACGAGAGAAGTGTTTTTACAACAGAGTGAAATTACAATGGAAAACTCATAAATTACACAGCGGAAGACTTTAAGAATAAACCTAGTACATGACTAGGTTATAAAAATACATATTGAAGTAATACTTAACAACTTTGAAATACCGGCACTTAAATCTGCAACTGCAAGTCTCTTCTTCAACGGTTACTTCGGACTTCTGGGACCAACCACTGATGTGCCGTATAGGACGGATGACACCAGCCAACCATGCAAGGAATAAAACCCGGTTGGTTAGTCTAATGAAAGACTATGCAAGGGTAGAAAACAGAATGGTTCTGGTGATCGTAATCGTTTACTATCATTGTCCCTCGAATAACAACCGAAGGAACGATATATAACCCGAAACTTTCACGGAATGATTTAAGAGATAGTCGTATTAGGTTAGACCTATCGTTTCTCGAATGAACGTCGATGATGATAGTAAACCTCAATACTTCTACGGAAAGATACACAACAGAATGATCAAGAGAAGACTCCTAAAGATCAAGTCTAATGGAAACGTATGAAGAGAAGACGCACAAGCAAATGTCGTTGATTAGCCTTATCAAAATAAATTATCCTAACAAACCTACTAAACAAAGTATAGCAGACAAGTAAGGGTCGAATCCCACAGAGAAGGTGTGATGTAGTATGCAAACGTGAATGACAAGTAACAAGCAACTGGGGGTTTTGTAGTCAAGAGAACGAAGCAAATAAGCATGCAGATTGAGTAAAATCGAGAGAATAATATGAGGGAAAGTAGTCCTGTTAGAGCGAAATCCACAGTACAAAGATAGAGTTTGATCCCTGAAATCTATTCAATCCAAGTTCAATTATTTATCCTTATAGTCGTTCCCACCTTAATCGTAAGTACTATTGATTTTCACAATTGTCAATAGACTTATCACTATGCCAATGATAAAGTACAACTGATTCTCACAGTTGTCAGCGTGCTTTAGCACCAACACAGCAATAGCGATGCACACAAGGATTTAGGATACATGCAAGTAGAAAGACGTACAAGTACTCACTCCCCTACTTAACATGCAATTGATTCTCACACACAAGTGTATGCTCGGAACCCCTATACGCACAAACGTGTTTGCCACTAGATATGCACTCGGAACCCCTATATGCAATCCTAGCAATTGATAACAAGCATTCAACCTAGGTGATCAGGCTAAGAAGAACAACTAGAAATCGTAGACGTGGTAAGCAAGAGAATCAATCCAACAATTATAAGGATAAGAACAAGGAATAGAAATCTCACAAACACATCAAAGTACTGCTTCAATCGTCTAACAGAACAAAGGAAAGTTAGTTCTCCATCAAAGGGGATGAAAAACTATAATATGAAATAACGATCAAAAGTAGTTCGATAACAAGATGTGTCTAAGTGTTCCCAGACTGGCTTGGAGGCTGTGGAACATTAGGTTAAATAGAGTTAACCTAAAGCCCAAGATCACAAAACCAATCCAAAAGGAAACAAATAAAATAACAAAGTCTGAAATAGAAATAAAAGGAAATAAATATAATCTGGCGCGAGGCAATAAACACGTCTACCGCGGGGCGGTAAAGATCCACCGCGGGGCTTCTGCTCTCCACCGCTGGGTGGTGGCCTCCTCTCACGCGGGGTTTCATCATCACTGGGAGTCATCACCGCGGGGCGTCACTGCTAACGCGGGGCGGTGAACTCCAGACTTCAACTCTCATCTTCTTCTCTTCTCCAGCTGCTCTCCAAATACTACCAAGTGTTGGTAGCCTTCTCCATAGATGTTCCAACAGCTCCATCTCCATCTCTAAGCTCCAACTAAGCTGCCAATCCTTCGATTTCTTCACTTCTCTCCATAATATCTGGATCGCAGACTTAGCACTAAAACAACTCCAAAACTCCTCCAAATCATGCTAATAGATGCTAGAAAAGGTGTATGAAATAACACCTATCAAATTCTCCCATACTTAGACCTTTACTCATCCCGAGTAAGCTAAAGAAAAGCTCACCCTCTCAATCAATACCAAGGACTCAGGAAGTACAAGAAAACGTGACTCCAACAATTACAACACATCAACAATACGCCCAAGACAACCAAAACAAGTGATGCAAGAACAATCTAACCTAACTCCCGTCTATCTCCTTATCGCTCCATGAGTGGCCTACCCGACAATCCTTCTATGTCACCCTCCTTGTGACGCCTCGCCGAAAGATAAGAGAAATCCTAAAATCACTCTTCTTCTTTTTCACTCATTTTGCCAAGGCGTCCTTTCGGGTTTTCACCAAGCACTCATTTCATTTTCCAATAGACGTTCTCATATAAGCTCGCATCACTCTAGTCCAATTTTGCCCTGGTCTAATACCAGCCGGACTACCTGCTTTTTACCTGAACCGCTCTTTCGGGTTTTCAGTCCATCCCAGGATTTTGATTGCCTTTTTTTTTTTTTCGAAAACAGAATCAACACTGCAGAAAACGAATGCAGAAATAAAGCTATGTACACTAGCTAGCAAGAATAGCAAGTCTATATCCCTCCCCCATACTTAAACCGAACATTGTCCTCAATGTGAAAAGAGAACGTCAAATGATAGGGGAAGAGAGAAATAAACTCACTGTGGACCGGAAGGTGGTGGCGGGTACATCCCAAAGTAGTCATGCAGATGAGTGTCTATAGTTTCCAGACGCTCATCTATCTCATCGTGAAGCTGGGTCTGCCAAGTTTGCAGACCGGTCTCTACTCTGGAAGTCCACTGATCATGGCGCGTAGAGAAGTTATCCTATCTAGCGTACATCTCCTGCCATGGTGCGACAGGTCCGTACACAGATGAGGACTCCTCAAACTGTGAAGCACTGGGGTCGTCCCCCTCCTCGCGATCAGCAACAGCATATCCACCACTAGGGCCCTCTCCATATGGATCCGAAGAAACAACGGCAGCGGCATCAGCAGCATGCGTCTGGCCATCGCTATCAATCCACCAGCCCGCGTATGAAGGCGAGTAAGTAAACTCTCGCGGAACACTCAAAATATGGCCCTCGTAAGCCGTCCAAGCCACATCACCATCCTGCCCCAGCGGCTTCACCATAGAGCACACCCTCATGTGTGCGGCATCATATAAAACGCAGGGAACCGGCCGAGCAATCCGATCGCAAGCAATCACATCAGCGCAGAGGAGAGTAATCAAGCTACCCCCACAAATATATCTAGGCTCGCCCTCACGAATCCTCCGCAGGGAACTCAGGAAAAGAGTTGCCCAACACGGAGTAAGCTCAACCGTTCCCAGGATGCTCAAAAACCACTGGAAGTCCTTCATGGGCACCTTCCCATCGTCAGCATGGCCAAAGAAATCTCTCATCAACACCTTGTGGATCAACCGCAGACACGGGTTCACCAACTTCGAATTCACCTCATGCCCCGTCTTGAAAGTCCTCCTAGTAGCAGCCCGCCAGAAAGCAAACATCTTGTCCTCCTGAAGCCCATTCGACCATCCAGGGGTTGGTTTCTTCGTAATGCCCAGGGCCTCGTGGATCGCCCTCCTCGACAGAGAATGCTCACGTCCATTGTAGGAGAACGCGATCTTGCGCAAGAAGCTATCATCACCCTCCTCGCGGTTGAACCACCGGAACGAAGAAATGAACTGGAAGCATAGCTCAGGATACGCGGGGGCTGTCTTGCCCAGAAATCCTCCCAGCCCACACTGTGTTAGGCACATCGTCACACACGCGAGCATTCCCATCTGCTCCAGAGTCGGCGTGTGGAAAAATTTAGAAGGCACCACCTTTCTCCCCTTCACAATATCGTACAGCTCACTCTCATCCCTACTCGTCGACGCCTTCTTCTTGCCTTTGGGAGCCGTAAGTGAAGAATTGAAATGCTCAAATCAGAAGACAGCAAAGAATACTCACAATCAAGCAAACACAGGTTCTGCAGAGACTCAACGCGGGGCGGTAGCGTCGCGGCGAGAAACTGACAACAGGTCACCGGGTCGCGGTGAGGTCGGCGCGGGGCGGTAGCAACAGAGACGCGAAGCGGTGGCAGCGCGAGGTGGAGCTAAAGCGAGGCGAGACAACAGCGGCGCGGCGGGGGTTGTGTTTGGGCTGGGCTGTGAGGCTAGACTCCAAATGGGGGTATGGGGGCTAGGAAATGCTCAAGGTCGAGAGGGGATTCAGGGAGAGTGAATGAAAAATAGGAGAAGGAGAATTGAGGGGGCGGTGGGAATTTTATGTGGGGCTAGGTCAAGGTAGGGTAAGGTGAAAAGAAAGGGTTGATGGGCCGGTCATGTACCATGGCCCATATGAGAAATCTTGGCCAAAAAATGAAGCCCAATCCGTCAAAACCTTAGTAACCAAGAAATAAGCTTTTACTCACCCGTTTAAGGATTTTTCGGGGCCCATTATTCTTGTTTTTTTTTTTTTTAAAAAAAAGTTGAGAATCGATACCTGACCGTCACCGCGGGGCGGCAGCTCCACCGCGAGGCGGTAGGAATGTGCCGCGGGGTGGTGAGAAAGACTGGGCACTTCATCTCTTCTCGGATTTACTTTTGTACCTGAAATGTGAGTAACAGACGAACGAAACAAAGCAAAATAAACTACGAAAATAATCTAATAAAAAGAAAAAGAGATCAAAGAAATACAAACACGGGTTGCCTCCCGGACAACGCCTTGGTTATCATCGTCGGCTCGACGTATTGCAGATCAACTACCATTTTGGGTAGGATTCTTTCGGAATCCTCCAACTTGTCTCTTCCTGGTGAGACCTCTCATGGAAAGGTTTGAACCTTAGACCATGGTCTTTCTTCACCACCCACTCCATGTGCATTCTCTTCGGAGTGTCGCCCCCATACTTAGAACGATGCGGGGGCCGATATGGCTCAACCTGAACATGCTGCACATCACTAGATAAAGGCTTGCAGCCTTGTGTGGTTAGTGCAAGGGGGGCAAGTGCCCAAAGTAGAGGAATCTCCTATATCAGCTAATAAGACATCATCCACATGCAAATCATGAAAATCATGCAACTCAATGGGTCCATCACTAGTGGAACACTCAACTACGGCCTCTATTGCATCAATCTTAACATTATCATGCACAGAATCATCAAAGTTATTAATGCAGAGAGGAGGAGGAGACTTAATGGAATTAGCTTTATGAATATCATGCTGAAAAATTATTCCATCAAACTCCATAGTCAGGGTACCACTATCAACATCTATCTTAGTCATGGAAGTCTTCATAAAAGGTCGTCCTAGCATAATCGGGGCAACTTGCTCATCATAATCCATATCCATAACAAAGAAATCAGCAGGAAATATCAAAGGACCTATCCTAACAAGGACATCTTCTACAACACCCTTAGGGGGTACACACGATCCATCAGTAAGTTGTATCACAATACTAGACTCACGCAAGGGTCCTAATTCCAATTTCTCAAGTAAAGAATAGGGTAAAACATTAATTGAGGCACCCAAATCAAGTAGGGCCTTCTCAAAAACATGCTCATCTATAGTAATAGGAATAGTAAATGTACCTGGATCCTTGCACTTCGCAGGTAGACGCTTCTGAACCACAGCTGACACTTGTTCGCCCACTGGACTCTTCTTCTGAGTCTTCTGCCTTTGAGCTTTCTTCACCGTGCAGAGCTCCTTTAAGAACTTGGCATATCGCGGGATAGCCTTGATAAGCTTCAGCAGGGGAATGTTCACCTCACAGTTCTGGAACGTGTCGAACAGGTCTCTGTCATCGACAACACTTTTAGCCTTTAGCGCCTCTGGAAAAGGTGCTGGGGGCTTCTCTGAACGTAGGGGAGGAAACACTGGATGAACGTAGGTATCAACATAGACATCGTCAGTAGGAACATATTTCTGAGGAGCAGCTCGCGGCGAGCTCACCGCGGGGCGTAAATCGTCACCGCGGGGCGGTGGGGTCGCGTTGACATTACTGGGCATAGGCACCGGGTCGCGGCGGGAATTGCCGCGGGGCGGTGCGGTGAGTTCCTTTTTCTCAGAAATTTATTTCTCCTCTTCAGCAATAGGAGACATAACTTCTTTACCACTTCTCAGTGTGATAGCACTCACGTTCTCTCTGGGATTCACAGTGGTCTGGGACGGCAGGGAGTTTGAGGTCCTCTGGTTGATTTTAGTCACCTCGTCGGCTAACTGGCCAATCCGCCTCTCTATATTCTTGATACTCGACTCAGTAGCCTGCACATGCATAGCAAAGTGCTGAGTCAAGGTCTTTAGCATATCCTTAGTATCGGCTCCAAAAGTTTGGCCTTGGGGCCTCTGTTGGTACTGAGCTCGTTGCTGGTACTGTTGTTGCTGAGCCGGCTGATATTACTGTTGTGCCGGCTGCTGACCACCTTGAGGGTCACTCCATCTAAATCCTGGATGGTCATGCCCTCTCTGGTTGTAATTGGGCTGGCCACCATACTGTTGTCTAGGGGCTCCATAGCCTCCTACAGCATTAACTTCAGCAACACCATCCTCTTGCAGCTGAGGACAGGTATCTGTGTGGTGGGCCTGGCTAGGACAAAGGCCACACGGTCTGGCTTGTTGAGGAGCATTCTGATTCGCCATCTTCATGACTATCTCCTTCAACTCGGCTAACTCAGATAATACCGGACTCGGTCCTGCAGGGGTCACAGCATTGACCGCCTTTCTTTGGTAAGTTTTTCCGAAGTTCCGGGTGCTTTCACTCATCTCTTGGATTCGGTCCATGGCTTCCTTCGGTGTCAGATTCAGAATACTGCCACCACATGCAGCATCGACCATTCTCCTCTCTTGGTCCTGTAGACCGTTGTGAAATAAAGGACAAGATCCTGCTGGGCGTATCCATGGAATGGACAGCTGGAGCAGAGCCTCTTGAACCTCTCCAAATAATCATACAGTGTCTCATCACAAGCCTGCTCAATGTTGGCAATTGCCTTCTTCAAAGCATTCGCCTTCTTCGTCGGAAAATACTTATCCAGGAATGCCTTGTGCAATTTCGCCCATGTATCTATGGTTCCTGGTGGCAAGTGATAGTACCAGTCGCTCGCATTGTCGAGTAAAGAAAAGCCAAAAGCTCTCATCTTGAACTGCTCTTCAGTCACGTTCATGGGCTTCATCGTCATACAGACATTGTGGAACTTGCCCAGGTGAGAAATCGGATCCTCTCCACTCAGACCGTGGAACTTAGGCAGGTAGTTAACAATTCCAGTTTTCAATTCAAAGTTCACCCCTTGATCCAGCGCAGGGATGATCACAGCTAGGGGTTCAGCCCCAATATTCGGTGCCGTAAGCTCTTGTAGAGTTCCGTTTCCAGCCATAGCAGCAGTTGGGATAGTAGCAACTTCAGCGGTTGCAGTCTCAACGTTCTCGATCGTGTCAGTCTCAGCGGCCAACACAGTCTCAATCTCGGCTTCTTCCCTTCGATCGCGCAGACGTCCAAGGAACGATCTTTCAATCTCTGGATCAAAAGCTAAGAGTGGGGGAATCAGTAGCACGTGTATCGACCATAAGATAGGTCTCCACCCAAAAATCAAACACGAAAACACACAACAAACAAAAACCTTCCCCGGCAACGGCGCCAAATTTGACGGGGCTAAAGATGCACAAGCAAATGTCGTTGATTAGCCTTATCAAAATAAATTATCCTAACAAACCTACTAAACAAAGTATAGCAGACAAGTAAGGGTCGAATCCCACAGAGAAGGTATGATGTAATATGCAATCGTGAATGACAAGTAACAAGCAACTGGGGGTTTTGTAGTCAAGAGAACGAAGCAAATAAGCATACAGATTGAGTAAAATCGAGAGAATAATATGAGGGAAATTAGTCCTGTTAGAGCGAAATCCACAGTACAAAGATAGAGTTTGATCCCTGAAATCTATTCAATCCAAGTTCAATTATTTATCCTTATAGTCGTTCCCACCTTAATCGTAAGTACTATTGATTCTCACAGTTGTCAATAGACTTATCACTATGCCAATGATAAAGTATAACTGATTCTCACAATTGTCAGCGTGCTTTAGCACCAACACAGCAATAGCGATGCACACAAGGATTTAGGATACATGCAAGTAGAAAGACGTACAAGTACTCACTCCCCTACTTAACATGCAATTGATTCTCACACACAAGTGTACGCTCGGAACCCCTATACGCACAAACGTGTTTGCCACTAGATATGCACTCGGAACCCCTATATGCAATCCTAGCAATTGATAACAAGCATTCAACCTAGGTGATCAGGCTAAGAAGAACAACTAGAAATCGTAGACGTGGTAAGCAAGAGAATCAATCCAACAATTATAAGGATAAGAACAAGGAATAGAAATCTCACAAACACATCAAAGTACTGCTTCAATCGTCTAACAGAACAAAGGAAAGTTAGTTCTCCATCAAAGGGGATGAAAAACTATAATATGAAATAACGATCAAAAGTAGTTCGATAACAAGATGTGTCTAAGTGTTCGCAGACTGGCTTGGAGGCTGTGGAACATTAGGTTAAATAGAGTTAACCTAAAGCCCAAGATCACAAAACCAATCCAAAAGGAAACAAATAAAATAACAAAGTCTGAAATAGAAATAAAAGGAAATAAATATAATCTGGCACGAGGCAATAAACACGTCCACCGCGGGGCGGTAAAGATCCACCGCGGGGCTTCTGCTCTCCACCGCTGGGCGGTGGCCTCCTCTCACGCGGGGTTTCATCATCACTGGGAGTCATCACCGCGGGGCGTCACTGCTAACGCGGGGCGGTGAACTTCAGACTTCAACTCTCATCTTCTTCTCTTCTCCAGCTGCTCTCCAAATACTACCAAGTGTTGGTAGCCTTCTCCATAGATGTTCCAGCAGCTCCATCTCCATCTCTAAGCTCCAACTAAGCTGCCAATCCTTCAATTTCTTCACTTCTCTCCATAATATCTGGATCGCAGACTTAGCACTAAAACAACTCCAAAACTCCTCCAAATCATGCTAATAGATGCTAGAAAAGGTGTATGAAATAACACCTATCAAAGACTCCAAGAGATTAAGTCTTATCGGAAAGTATGACAAGTGTTCGGGAACATAATAATTATTTCACACAAGCGTTTAAAAAGACTTGACCATTTGGGTCCACGACCAACCTCACCGCGCAATGCGAATTCAGATATGGAAGGAGGACTTACTCTGATCGAAGTCCAGACGAGTTTCCAAGTTGTACTTCTCGCCCAAGGTTCATTAATTATGTGCATAGCGGCACTCATCTTATTTTAGTGACAAAGCGCACATTCACGTTATAAGCTTTTAAATATCATCTCATCGCGAGAGATATTGAAGGGAACAAATCCCGAGAATCGGCACCAGCTGTGTGCACAAACCCTGAGTAAGGGTATGGTCATGACCAAAGATAGTACTAGGGAAATAATCCTCCTAGCACCAGTTATAAAGAAACAACTAGACATCGCAAGGTACATAGCGTTCCTACAAATACTCGTTCTAACTAAACAGTTAAAACCACATCAATGCCATCATGGCAATAACAGATATAATAGCGTTGTTTCTAGCAATATATACAACCTATTATAATATATGTATTTTAATCATATCATTTATCAAATCTGTTCCCAAACGAAAACAATAATTCATCCCAATTTATTTAACAATTAAACAATTGATAATTACTGGAAATATGGAATGATAAGCAAGAGCGAACCGCCACTTGCCTTAGACTAGACGAACGATTGACGAAGACGGGTTTCTGGGTCCGGAACGGGAACAGAACTCGGATTACAGATTTCTATGGAACGACCCATAACGAAGCCCTAGGTTAGATTCGATAATAAACTATACGATTCTAAAGAATGACGAACAGAATCTAAAGAATGGAAGTCCCGACCGAGACCGGATCGCCCAAGGCCACGATCGTGATTGCTAAAGCAATCCGCGGTCGCGGCGGGCACTACCGCGGTCGTCGAGGATGAATGTCCGCGAGCACTGGTGACAGCGGCCGCGGACGCGACCAACATTGTCACTGCCACGGTCGCGGTAGTTCATAGCCGCGATTGCGGCTAAAAACTCACCGGCGATGACTCGGAAGGGCTCGATTCGCGGCGGCTTCCACTCCTGGGCACCTTGCGCCTCCAATGCATTGCTCCTTGGCCACCACCACCTCCGTCGAAGGATCCGACGACTCCTCAAGAATTCCGGCGAGAGCTCGAAGCTCCGGTGACTATGGAAACGAGAGTGAGAGGGGAGATCTCAGATCTGGGTGCTCAAACCCTCCATTTCGGCCTCTATTTATAGCCAAGGAGGAGAGCCAGTCCCGACAAGATCAACGGCGATGACGAATGCGTGGCTCGCATGCCCGACTGTGCACTCTGCACATTTCCGCGGTCGCGGTGGGTTCTGCCGCGGTCGCGGAAAATTCAAGCCCAGCTCCTCTGGGAGCTATTATTCCACGGTCGCGGAAATTCTTCCGCGGTCGCATAATTGCCCTTTTCGCGTCTATTTGTCCGGAAAAAGGTTTGACATGGGTTTAAAACCCCGGATATTAAATATTTGTACCCAAACAAATATTCTAAGCCTCGATAATACGTCGAATGTATTTTCCAATGCTCTAGGAATAATACTGAAATCAAACATGATATAGAAATTCCTAACTTTGCCTAACGCGTCCCGAATAATTGACGAGGATTTGGGAAATTACCCAAATACCCTTACTAAAAATGAGGGGTATTACATCACTTCCCCCTAAAAAGAAGTTTTGACTCCGAAACTTGGCCGATAATAGCTCAGAGAAGCGACCTCAATCTAAGCTATCCAATCGTATAAGTTTAACCATGTCTAACCCACTTCACACTTTGTAAATTGGTTCAAGCATTTCTAGGTTAAGATCCATAAGTTGGTTCAAATTACAGTTAACGTCAAGTTAACCATAATTAAGACCCTTCACCCTCAAAAGAATTCTAATACTTGCTTTCACCAGACATGCATTCCAACACACTACCCCTATGAAATATAAGGGTTATCACAATACTACCCTCTTAAAAGAGTTTTGACCCCGAACTAGCATCGCTAAGCTAAAAGGGACCGGTTCTACCATAATCTCCTTACCTGATCTTAGTATCCTTAATCATCTCATCAAGTACTTGCTCTTGGAAAACGATTTGTTTCCTCAACCATACCACTATCTCGCATAGCCTACTTCCACGTACTATTCTTGTACTAACTCGTGACCATCCTCAAGGTCATAATTATCTTAGGATAATTGTCTCCTAAAATCATCGCACTAGTCTCGCTATACCTTAAGCATGAGACTACACATATTTCTCTTTCACTTTCTCTAAACTTCCCTCAAAGTATGCACCTTATCTTCCTTAAGTCGATATCCTTGAATAAATTTGTTTTCCGAAACCTGTATCCTAAAATCGAACTACTTACTCGATCTTGATTCCACTTACAACATACTGCCTACATTCCTTACTCTTGCTAGAACAGATGTGATCATTCACAAGATTATCATTGTCTCGCTCAGAGTATCCATTACAATCTCCAATATAACCTCATTGTTATGACCTATTCTTCCTAAAGACCTTAATGTCCTTAATTAGAAGAATACAACCTCTTTCTACTAACTTCCTTTCGACAATCCAATCCTCAAGTACATATATAGAATTCCACTATACCTCAGCTTAGTACCTCTCTTGTCATATAGACCTTACTCCTCATATTCACGACTCAGCTATTACATTGGCTCAAAAATCTTTACCCATGTGATTCCACCATTAATCACACCACAACCTATGTCCGATTATCTCAGCATGATTTACTAATCCTCTCCATAGGATTATACTCTCGACTTACCCAAACGTGTCATATGATCACCTTAATAAACGTGGATCACATTTTCCTCAAGTCCACTTGATATCATCTACCTACTTACTTTATGCCACACTATTGACCTTCAAAACCGTAACAACTTTTACCGGTCGAGTTTGCTATTCACCCAAAAATCCTTCAGAAATTAGTTGTCCTCATACGATTTATTATCCCAAATCAAGCATCATTTTGCTTTACTGATATTTACCATTTATCCAAGATTAACTTAACGTATTCCTTATTCAATCTCTAACTTAAACCTTTAAGGTTCCTCAACTCTATTTACTCAAAATACCATATGGATGAACAATACATTGCCTTCAAAATCCATCACTTCACATTCTAAAACCTTCAATTGGTATATATTCGAGTAATAAATGTTACTTTACTCCTTAAATGCACATACGACAATTACCCATGCTACATCCTTTTGTTTATCGATATCTTCCGAATAACTAGGCCTTACACCATAACCTTTCAATTTCAAGTGGGCTTTCTCCCAAAACTATCGATCACAACTTAATTCCCAAAAAGTGCTATATCGATTGCCTTACAGACGTCACACTCTCTAACAATCCATATATCAGACCTTGTAAATCTCCAGATATCATATCTCTATATCCCTTGAAGGTACAATACTGATTCGGTTCCTTGGCCCAAATAAGTTTGGACCTAAAGCTCACTTCCAACTCAAAACCTTCAGTTTCCTCAAAATAATGCCGTGATAAATCCATTAGCACAATTGCGGCTAATCACGTTATTTTCCTAAACGTGACATCAAATCGCCTTAACAGACATTGATCACTCTACGCTAATCCTTATGTCGTTTCTTAAGAAAGCCTCATAACGAAACCTTAGATAAATCTTCCAAGACGATACATATGACTTCACACCTTTAGCCTTTCCGAAAGTCTAATCCTCTGGTCCACAATGAACATACTCACTTACAACTTCCATAACCAAAATCCCATGAGATATTACTCCTATTTCCTTAAGGTATCATCCTGATAATTGATTCATTACCAACCGTATCAGTTACTTCTATCAGAATCCTTTAATAGCTTTCTACGATTAACGCTTGCTACCTTACTCCTTAGGCGCACATAGACAATTCTCTCCACTAAATCCTTTAATATATCGGAATCATCAACATAACATATCCTTAATTGTAATCTTTCCATTTAAGTGTCCTCATTCTAACACAGTAACTTCACAACTTAGTCTTCTCCAAAGAATTGCACCATAAGCCTTCTAACTGACAAACTCACATAGAATTCAAACATCAAACCTTACAACCTTACAACCTTAAAAGTATCATAACTCCTTATTTCCTGATTGTACAACCTACCAATCTCAATCATTTGGTCCACTTAGATTTGGCTCAGCCGCCCTTTTCCTGACTCACATCCCAAAGGTTTGTTTAACTTGCTCAAATAACTTATCTCTAACTTAAGATCCTTATACTCCTCACACAATCTACTATCCCAATTAAAGCAACCCCTTTTTGCATTACGGATACTTACTATCTCTCCAAGACTTAATCACATCATTTCCTGATGGGCTCAAAATGAAACTTTGAATAGATCTTCTAAAACAATACCTATGACTTTGTACACTCGGCTTTTCAAAAAGTTGTAACCATAGGTCCTACACTGGTCGTACCCACTTATAAATCTCATAATCATAACCCTGGACTCTAAAGTCTTACTCAAGGTCGTAATAGAGGAAACGAGTTTCCTATGAACTATCTCTCTTATACATTCATTCCTTCCTCAACAATCTATCCACATCAATGCCTACAGCATGACCTCATAACTAGGCATTCTGATCTTCATGTAGTTCATTCCTATGTGCTTTGACCAGAACAAATGTTTAGGGTACCCATATGAGAAGAACAAATTTCTTAATCCCATAGAGCATTAACCACATACATTTGTTTCCTATACCAATTTTTTTTTTGGTAAAAACTCAAATCACGAGATAACGCTCGTCCGCTCAACGAAGGGAGTAATTAATGTCATACCGATGCGACATTACCCCAAGAATAAAGAGAGATTCCTAAGGATGGATCTAGCAATTCAGTAACGGAGTCGCCCCTAGTGTTAACCATGTAGGGAACGAACACCACTGCTCCATACGTTACTCCTCCTTTGTGAGTCCAGGCAGCCCTTATCCATCAGTGACATAACTATTTTTGGCACTCACGGAGTCTCGTATGAACGAACAATTTGCAATAGTAACGAATTTAGAAATTTCCGAAACAAGGAAACACTTCTTTATTATTCAAAACATTACATAAAGCAACTGATAGAAAGTCGAATAGACAGATTACTAAACTATGGAGACTATCGACACAAGTCAACGCTCCTTATTCTAAAAAGTCTTACAAAGTACTACCACTTGTACAAAGCTTCTCTCCCATCGGGGTGACGTATCACAAAGAGTCACTGCTCTTGACCTGAAGATTCCATAGGCGCCTTGCCTTTATCACGAGTAGCAGACTGCCCCAGAACAGATACTTCCCCTCGTGGGTTCTGTCCACTGCCAACTTTTAGGGCCTGATCAGCTTGAGTTGGCCTTAGGCCCTTCTTCCTACAGTATGCCTTCATGTGGCCTTCCCTTCCACAATAGTAGCATACCCTCTTTTCCTTTTGACAGCTAAAACTTTTATGCCCAACTTCTCCATAATTATGGCATAGAATCCCGCCGCTATTCGAGCCTGAGTCCTTGGCGGAATCGGACGGAGTCGTCTTGATCCTAGTACGACCAGACTTCTCGATCTTGGTGGGCGACGCTGGGCGCTTGAATGAGCCAGCCCTGCGATTCTATTGCCCATTCTTTGCCTTAATCTGTGCCTCCACACTAGCTGCGACTTGAGGTATGAGGGCCTCTTGGACTTGCGGTATCATCTGGGCCGTTAGTACTTCGACCACTAGCCCCACTATCTGTCCAATGATCGTCGCATTTAGCACAATCGGGGCAGGAGGTGGAAATCCCCTTGCAGCTTGGGGGTCCACTTGTCCCTGATGAACATCCTATCGCAGGGTCGGGTCACTACTATGTGATCCAGATCCGGCGTCTTCCCCTGGTGGAGTAGCACTTCTCAGCCGAATTCGAGAATCGTTTCTAGGACTTTCGTTAGCTGCTCGGTTGGTGGGTTGGGTGTCCATCGTCTGTTGATGGACCATAACGTTAGTTTAGAACTTTTCCAACTTGTACTTGACACTGAGTCAATTACGTTATGATACGATTTATAGGGGTCCAAACTAATAACTCTATATTAGTCTGATTGGCCTACCACCACTAACCGCAGAAACGACTTCTTCTCTGACTTACTTGAAAGGAACTCTAGGAGAAATGTCAACCTTTGTATGACATTCTATATAAGGAGAAATTATATTCCTAAGAACGGCTCTAAGGAATAAGTAACAACTTGAATCTTGCAGAAGTTTGAAAAATCTCTTAAATCTTATACTTTCAACTTCATACTTTATACCTTTAAATCTAAAAAAAATATAGTTATTTATAAAGTTAGTTTCTCAAACTAGTGATACGATTATCACAAAACTCTTACTAAGAAAAAAAAAATTGCACTTTTAAGGTTACAATCATAAACTTATTTTGATTGCGTATAACACGCCTTTTATAAACCAACGATAAACAACTTTTGAAGTTCGAAATAGCTAAATCACTAGTTTAAATTAAATTACAAGAAATAATTAAAACTTTTACTTTTAACATTTAAATTCTAAGGTAGACATGATCTTGTGGAGGTAGTAAGAGTTATTACCTGGTATGTTGTAAGAGATAAGATTGTGAGATAAAGATATGGCATAAGGGCCGGTTATGATTAAGGATATTAAGTCAGATAGTAAAGTTGATGTTGAGGCAGGTTCCTCATTAGTTTAATGCAAGTTTCGGGGTCGAAACTTTTCTTAAGGGGGTAGTAATGTAATACCCCTTAATTTTAGTAAGGGTATTTGGGTAATTTTCCCATCCTTCGTTCTATAATTATTTCGCTTTCAATGGAGTTCGGATTTTCCGTAACATCCATGATGTCCGAAATAATTCCGTGAGTGGTATAAAATACATTCAATGTATTTTCGGGACTTAGAATATTTGTTTGGATACAAACATATAATTTCCGGGGTTAAAACCATGCCCATATATTTTTTCCCAGACAAAAAGGCACTAACGCGGTCGACTGTTCAGAATCGCCCTTCGCCCCTTTGGCGTGGCGTCGTTTCATTGAAGGAGGAGGGAGGTGCATCTGCTGGGATCGTCGGCTGGAGGTCGGCTAGAGGAGCCTTCGTTCCCATATAAAGGGAGGTAAGCCTCCATCTTCATCCTCATCCCAAGCTCTCTCTCCCGTTCCCTCTCGATCGTCTTCCCGCCGGCAAACCAGAATCACCGCCCTTGCTGTGGCTGCCCTTCCGCCGCCACCCCTGCTACTGCTTCTCCCCGCCGGCGTTGCTTCATCCCCGGCGTCAAGAAGCACCGTCGAAGACCAGCGCCTCCATTGTTGAAGTTGTTGTTGAGCTTCTGTTGTTGTTATTCGGGGAAGAAGAAAGCAAAAGAAGTGGGCCCCCTTAGCTTAATTAGCTTCTTGTTGGGCCGAGAATCCCAATATCCCTTCCAGTCCAAATTTAACCCGAAATTATTCGAGCGGTATAATTTCGATTCCCTTTCGTCCGTATTTTTCTTTAGGAAAATTCAATCAATATTCGTATGATTTAAAATCATAAGAATTTATTGAATTTAATTCCTTGAGTTCGTCCAGACAAATTAATTGAGATTAATTAATATGTCATATGCTGGATCGCGTGTGGACTCATAATTCGTTGGAGCTATCTGAAGCTTAGGCCATATCCTCGGAAAGGATATCATCGGTAGTCGTCTCGTCTAGATTCATCGCCGAATCTACTCCAGGCAAGTGGCGGTTCGCTCTTGCTCATCATTCCATATTTCCATTAATTATCAATTGTTTAATTGTTAATTAATTTGGGATGATTATTGTTCTTGTCTGGGAACGGTTTTGTGAAACTGTTTTGGAAATTAAAATGGATATTATAATAGGTTGTATATCTGCTAGAACAACACTATTATATATATATATATCTAGATTGAAATATATCTATGATGCTGGCCTTGATGGCTTTGATATGATTTTGGACAGTTCTGAACTGTTTAGTTAGAACGAGTATTCGCAGGAACGCTACTTGGTATCTCCTTGTGAGTACTAGTCGTTTCTTTATAACCAAGTGGATGGGATGTCCATGCCCCAACACTTCTCTCTGGTCATGACCATGCCCTTACTCAGGGTTGGTGCACTTAGCTAGTGCCAAATCTTTTGGGATTTATTCCCTCTGATATCTCTTGTGAGAAGATCTGATATCTCTTGTGAGGAGATCCGATATCTCTTGTAAGGAGATTTAAAAGCTTATAACGTGATGATCGTTTGGAATTAAATGAGATAAGTGCCGTTGTCGCACACAATTAATATACCTTGGGCGAGTAGTGCAGCTAGGCGCTAGTGCATCTAGGAAAGCTCGTCTTAACTTTTAGTCGCTCGAATGCGATACTGTAATTCTGTGATTGTGTGTAATTAATTAATGTTCCCTAACATTTGTCATGTTTCCTATAAGACTCATTTCATTTAGAGTCTTCTTTTGGGATTGATTGCTGTGAGACTCGGTCTCCAGAATCTTCTCTTGTGCATACCTCTTGTTATTCCAGTAAGAGTATGATGGTTGACTATCGTCATCGGTTATTATTCAAGAAGCGATGAGTCTAACCTAATACGACTACTTCGAACCTTCTGCTTTGTGCCCTTGCTAGTCTATTCATTTAGACTAACTAATTGTATTTGTTATCTGCATCGTCATGGTTGGTGTCGTCCGTCCGTTTCGACACATCAGATAGGTTGCAGGATCCATGAAGGCTAGAACGACTATGAAGATGAACGGTGTTTTGACAATGTTTTAATCAGGCTACGATCTTTGGGCGTTGACTACTGAAGTCAATACTCTTGTAAATTATTTTAAGTCTTCCGCTGTATTGTAATAACTCTGTATTTTGTCGCATTTGGAATTGTGTTGAAATTCCGCGACTATGTTTTAAATGAGAGTTATGGTAATTTTGTATCATAATTGTTCTTTATAAATTGTGTTTCAATGGTAAAGCCTGGGGTGGCTTCGGTGTGGAAACCGAGGTCACTGGCGATAATACCTTTCCAAATGGGTTACGATTTGGGGGTGTTACAGATTTGGTATCAAAGCCAAAAGTTTTTAAAACGGGTTTGGGATTTCATGAACCATTTACTCGTTTTGTTTGAAAATGTTTTCAAACGGCTCTTGTGAACTCACGGGCGGCACCAGTACCGACACCAACACCGTGGGGTGGCTGGGTGTGTGATGTGGCTGGGGTAGCTTGGCCTGGTGATGTTACAGGTCCGGTTTGAAATATTTTCACTCGTTTGAAATATTTTCGAAGACTCTGAATTTTCAAAATGAAAAGAATTTGAAATATCACCGTTCATAGTCGTGCCTTCTCCTTTAGTCCGATATGGAAACAAACTTTCATATTTAGAAAGACTAATTCTTTGTTCGTCACTCGTAGATTTTGAGTGCTTTCGTTTCTCTTCAGAGGGACTCGGAAGAAGCCGAGATGGCTCCTCCATCTCTAAGATAGGCTTGAGTTTCCGGTTCCCTCGTCGTGATTTGAGGTTATAGAACCTAGTAACTCGGGTTGAGTTCATCAATGAAAGTTATCAAGTTGATCTATTCTAAGTGATTTTATTACATTGATATATGGGATAATTAAGGAATCACTCTTAGGAGATTTGATGTCTAAGTGTGATGTCATAGTCGTTGACATTAATTGTTGAGGAAACGGATACGGAGGATGAATGCTCGATGCAGTCGGGATTTGCATCCGTATGAGAATTCGTGGGATGAACCTATGGTAGAGTTCGTTGAGCCGTTAAGGTAGGCCAACGAAATATTGTAATAACGACGTTTTAATGGAAGCGATTTCCAGGGGAACTCTAAGGAAAATCCCGAGGAAGATCCTAAGAAAGATCCTCAAGGAGAGGAAAATCCTAGGGGAGATCCCGAGGAAGATCCTCAGAAGAAGGAAGATCCTCTAGAGGAGGAAGATCCTGTGAAAGATCCTTAGAAGGAGGAAGATCCAAAGGAAAACCCTGAGGAAGATCCTCGAGAGGGGGAAGATCCGAGGGAAGATTCGGAGGGAACTTCCGATGAGAACCCGGAGGAAGACCTCGTAAGGCAAGGCTAGAAGAGTCTGATGCCTAAAGTGTTCATTTATGAATATCTTTTAGGAAATTAGGATATTGGGAGAAGTTATGGAAATATTTGTTTCTTCTTGAGACATCATATTCCTAGTGTTTGGAGGTATAGGTTATGTGAAGTTAATGTTCTAAGAGATTAAGAGTTATATCTCACTTGTGTACTTGAGATTTTTGTCCCATTAGAAGTATATAGAGGTGGACTAGTGTAAAGTCCGGAATGCCTAGTTGAGGAATCATGTTGTAGGCATTAGTGTGGATAAAGTGTTGTGAATGAATAAGTTGGTTAAAGGAATAGTTCTATAAGAACTCGTTTCCTCTATTGCAATCTTGAGTAAGATTGTGGAATCAAGAATTATGGTGATTGGATTTATAAGTAAGTATGACCCATGTAGGACCACTGGTTAAAGCTTTTGGAAAAGCAAAGGGTACGAAATCATATGTATCCTTTGGAGAGATCTATTTGAGATTCGTTTGAGGTAATATAAGGAAATAATGCGATTAAGTCCTGGATGGATAGTAGATTGCGTGATGGATATAAGGATTTTTAAGTTAGAAATAAGTCATTTAAGACAGTACGAGTCGTTGGACTCGATAAGTGGAATTTCCAGAGGATGAAGAGTTATGACTCTTGGGAATTGTCAATGATTGACATCTTGTAAAGTATGTCATCTATAAGGCTTATGGTATCACTCTCTTGGAGGAGATAGGAGTAATATCTTATGTGATACGTTTCGAGGAACGTAGGAATGAGATATTATGGTTGTTCTTGAATCTTAAAGGAGTTAAGTTAGAAATTGTTTAAAGAGATGTGTTAAATTATTCTTGTAAGGATTTTAAGTTAGAGATGGCGTAAGGTCAGTCTTACTTTAAGATAAATGATGAGATTGTGTAAAGTATCATTAAGGGAATTAAGAAAGTTAAGGAATCTTGAAGGTTCAAGTTATAAAGTGATTAAAGGAAGAAGTTAAGTCATTACCGAAAGGATCCCAAGTTGGAATTTGGTATAAGGGCCAAAACCGATGATAATGAGTAATGGAATTGTGGGAGGTACCATTAAGGAAATTAAGGAAGTTATGATTCGAGGTTACTAAGATTTAATATCTGAGTTGTAAGAAGTTAATGTATAAACCTTGGGTTTGTCTATAAAGAGATTGGAGGAGAAATGTGTGTTCTCCTAGTGAAGTTGCAGTAATATCGTAATGATGGTTGTGGAAGACCATTATTCTAAGGTAGACATGATCTTGTGGAGGTAGTAAGAGTTATTACCTGGTATGTTGTAAGAGATAAGATTATGAGATAAAGATATGGCATAAGGGCCGGTTATGATTAAGGATATTAAGTCAGATAGTAAAGTTGATGTTGAGGCAGGTTCCTCATTAGTTTAATGCAAGTTTCGAGGTCAAAACTTTTCTTAAGGGGGTAGTAATGTAATACCCCTTAATTTTAGTAAGGGTATTTGGGTAATTTTCCCATCCTTCGTTCAATAATTATTTCGCTTTCAGTGGAGTTCGGATTTTCCGTAACATCCATGATGTCCGAAATAATTCCGTGAGTGGTATAAAATACATTCAATGTATTTTCGGGACTTAGAATATTTGTTTGGATACAAACATATAATTTCCGGGGTTAAAACCATGCCCATATATTTTTTCCCGGACAAAAAGGCACTAACGCGGTCGACTGTTCAGAACCGCCCTTCGCCCCTTTGGTGTGGCGTCGTTTCATTGAAGGAGGAGGGAGGTGCATCTGCTGGGATCGTCGGCTGGAGGTCGGCTAGAGGAGCCTTCGTTCCCATATAAAGGGAGGTAAGCCTCCATCTTCATCCTCATCCCAAGCTCTCTCTCCCGTTCCCTCTCGATCGTCTTCCCGCCGGCAAACCAGAATCACCGCCCTTGCTGTGGCTGCCCTTCCGCCGCCACCCCTGCTACTGCTTCTCCCCGCCGGCGTTGCTTCATCCCCGGCGTCAAGAAGCACCGTCGAAGACCCAGCGCCTCCATTGTTGAAGTTGTTGTTGAGCTTCTGTTGTTGTTATTCGGGGAAGAAGAAAGCAAAGGAAGTGGGCCCCCCTTAGCTTAATTAGCTTCTTGTTGGGCCGAGAATCCCAATATCCCTTCCAGTCCAAATTTAACCCGAAATTATTCGAGCGGTATAATTTCGATTCCCTTTCGTCCGTATTTTTCTTTAGGAAAATTCAATCAATATTCGTATGATTTAAAATCATAAGAATTTATTGAATTTAATTCCTTGAGTTCGTCCAGACAAATTAATTGAGATTAATTAATATGTCATATGCTGGATCGCGTGTGGACTCGTAATCCGTTGGAGCTATCTGAAGCTTAGGCCATATCCTCGGAAAGGATATCATCGGTAGTCGTCTCGTCTAGATTCATCGCCGAATCTACTCCAGGCAAGTGGCGGTTCGCTCTTGCTCATCATTCCATATTTCCATTAATTATCAATTGTTTAATTGTTAATTAATTTGGGATGATTATTGTTCTTGTCTGGGAACGGTTTTGTGAAACTGTTTTGGAAATTAAAATGGATATTATAATAGGTTGTATATCTGCTAGAACAACGCTATTATATATATATATATCTAGATTGAAATATATCTATGATGCTGGCCTTGATGGCTTTGATATGATTTTGGACAGTTCTGAACTGTTTAGTTAGAACGAGTATTCGCAGGAACGCTACTTGGTATCTCCTTGTGAGTACTAGTCGTTTCTTTATAACCAAGTGGGTGGGATGTCCAGGCCCCAACACTTCTCTCTGGTCATGACCATGCCCTTACTCAGGGTTGGTGCACTTAGCTAGTGCCAAATCTTTTGGGATTTATTCCCTCTGATATCTCTTGTGAGGAGATCTGATATCTCTTGTGAGAAGATCCGATATCTCTTGTAATGAGATTTAAAAGCTTATAACGTGATGATCGTTTGGAATTAAATGAGATAAGTGCCGTTGTCGCACACAATTAATATACCTTGGGCGAGTAGTGCAGCTAGGCGCTAGTGCATCTAGGAAAGCTCGTCTTAACTTTTAGTCGCTCGAATGCGATACTGTAATTCTGTGATTGTGTGTAATTAATTAATGTTCCCCAACATTTGTCATGTTTCCTATAAGGCTCATTTCATTTAGAGTCTTCTTTTGGGATTGATTGCTGTGAGACTCGGTCTCCAGAATCTTCTCTTGTGCATACCTCTTGTTATTCCAGTAAGAGTATGATGGTTGACTATCGTCATCGGTTATTATTCGAGAAGCGATGAGTCTAACCTAATACGACTACTTCGAACCTTCTGCTTTGTGCCCTTGTTAGTCTATTCATTTAGACTAACTAATTGTATTTGTTATCTGTATCGTCATGGTTGGTGTCGTCCGTCCGTTTCGACACATCAGATAGATTGCAGGATCCATGAAGGCTAGAACGACTATGAAGATGAACGGTGTTTTGACAATATTTTAATCAGGCTACGATCTTTGGGCGTTGACTACTGAAGTCAATACTCTTGTAAATTATTTTAAGTCTTCCGCTGTATTGTAATAACTCTGTATTTTGTCGCATTTGGAATTGTGTTGAAATTCCGCGACTATGTTTTAAATGAGAGTTATGGTAATTTTGTATCATAATTGTTCTTTATAAATTGTGTTTCAATGGTAAAGCCTGGGGTGGCTTCGGTGTGGAAACCGAGGTCACTGGCGGTAATACCTTTCCAAATGGGTTACGATTTGGGAGTGTTACAGATTTGGTATCAAAAATCCACAATACAGAGATAGAGTTTGATTTGGTATCTGATACCAAATCTGTAACACCCCCAAATCGTAAAAGCTAATGGCCGATTGCCAATGTTGCAGTGTGCAAAGCATACAATAATCACAGAAAAATCCAACTTTTTATTTCTGTGAATGCTTTGGGAGAATTCATATTGGCCATTAGCTGCAGAAAAGTTTCTGTTTATTGTAGGTTTATAAGATGATCATCTTGGTTTGGCCATTAGCTTTTATAAGGTTTCTGTTTATCACAGGTTCATAAGATGATCATCTTGGTTACAACTCATTTGACAGGCCACTGGCCATAGATTTTTTTTCCCCGGGTGAAAACATTTTAGCATGAAATCAAACTTAACTTTCATAATCAAACAAGCAAATTGAATTTATGGGAATCCTCATATGCAAGAATTAGTGTTGTCACCCAACTAGCCAACAAATGGAATGAATCTTTTACACAAGCAAGACATTAGCAAGAATATATAGTCATAATTAACCGTATCTATTATAGGTGCTAAATTTTTGCAATTTTAGAGTAGACTTCATCTAGTAAAAATGCATATAGTCATGATAGATTATTTGGTTGAGTTTACAATTTAATAGTCTGATAGTGAGTTTATGTTGGCATGTTAAGAGTTGATGATTCAGATATGTGTTAAAAGTCTTGATTTCGAGTGCTATTATAATGCAACAGAGAAACGAGAGAAATGATGTTGGTATACTACAACACAAGCCCAATTTCATAACTACTCCAACCTATTAGTTTGAAGGGAGCAGTAGCTTACTGAAGACATCAGTAGCTTGCCCGATTAGACACCAATTACTTTATATTTCAAACCAAGCATATCTACACAGTCTAATCCAATTATGAAATCATAGATATGTATCATCTCCCCAAAATCAATTTAAATGTATCTTATCATTTGAACTTTTCCCCAAATTTCAGAGAAACCTTAAATCTAATATCATCTCCTAGTTCCAATCCGACCAACCTTAAACCTCAAAATTAGCAATAGGGATTGAAAGAGAACTTACCTGAAGTGCTCTTCGTCCACCGCCGTGTTGGTCTCCGTCGTCGTCCACAGACTTTGCGTCTCCGTCGTCCACAAATTTCACGTTGAAATGGGCTGGCTTCGCCGTGGTTGACTCCACCGTGGTTGCCTTCGTCGTCGTCCACCCCTCCGCTCAGACGGCCGGCCACCGCTCCAACAATTTCTCCATTGAAAAACCAGTTGCTGGCTTCTCCCTCTCGGTTCTCCCTTCCAGGTTATCGGGCCTCCAGGCTTGAAGAAGTTTTTTTTAAGGGATTTAACGTGTTTCAAACGATTTTTGTAACGGAAGGATATTTGGCAAAAGTTTTTAAAAATCCGGGGGTACCACGCGAAAATATCGAAACCTCTGGTATCTCACAAAAATTGCATAACCGGGAGGGTATCATGCGAAAATTCCAAAAATTAAATAACAACTTCTTTTTTAGAAAAAAATTTATAATTTAACCGCATTTAAACGGTGGAGATAACGGAGGGTCATTTGGCGGACTTTTTAGAAAACTTTATCGCGCGGAATAGTTGAAAACTATGGACACCTCGCGAAATTTGCAAATCCTGAGGGTTACCTCGCGAAATTACCATTGTTTTTATATTACATTTACGGAAATTTCGCCTGGTACCCTCGAGGTTTTGCATAATTCGCGAAATACCCAGAGGTTTGAACATTTTCGCGTGGTACCCCTGAGGTTTTGAATTTTTTTGGCAAATGCCCTTGACGTTAGAAGGCTGTTAAAATTTACAAAATTCATCCGTTAACTTACAAAAAAATAAAAGGCAAAAAGGAAAAAGAAATTTCGTTCCCGATTCTCCTGTTTCTGGATCTGGAGCTCAAAGAAGCCGGAATCTGGAGCTCAAAGAAGAGGCCGGCGATGTAGGAGAGAGGGACGAGGTCGCCGAAGGAGGTGATGGTGCCGCAGAGAGGGAGAAGCCGGAATCGGGCCAAGCCGGTTCCGTCGAGTAGCGCCCCCACGTCTTCGTCATCATCACCGGCCAAATTAGGGCAAAATTGGTTTGAAGGGAGCTCTAACTTGTACTCAAATCCCAATTCCACTGGATCAGGATGTTGTAATTCGACATGGGTTTGGATTGGATGCTGCGAATTGAACCCGAAAGGCGACGAACTCGGCTGAATCAAGAATGCGGGAGTAGTAGTGGGAAGGAAAGAGGGATGGTTGAAGGAGAAGAAAGGGGCTGGGAAAGGGAGGGAGGTGAGGTCCAGGAAGGGGAGAGAGGAGGCTGGGGTTTTGACGCGGCTAAAGATGCACAAGCAAATGTCGTTGATTAGCCTTATCAAAGTAAATTGTCCTAACCAACCTACTAAACAGAGTATAGCTGACAAGTAAGGGTCGATCCCACAGAGAAGGTATGATGTAGTATGCAAACGTGAATGACGAGTAACAAGTAACAAGTAATTGGGGGGTTTTGTAATCAAAAGAACACTAAGCAAACAAAGCAAGTAGATTGAGTTGAGAGAATATTATGAGGAAAAGTAGTTCCACTAGACCAAAATCCACAGTACAGAGATAGAGTTTGATCACTGAAATCTATTTCTTCCAAGTTCGTTTATTTATCCTTATAGTCGTTCCCACCCTGATCGTAAGTACTATTGATTCTCACAGTTGTCAATAGACTTATTACTATGCCAATGATAAAGCACAACTGATTCTCAAAGTTGTCAGCGTACTTTATCACCAACACAGCAATAGCAATGCACACAAGGATATAGGATACATGCAAGTAGAAAGACGTACAAGTACTCACTCCCCTACTTAACATGCAATTGATTCTCACACACAATTGTGTTTGCCACTAGATATGCACTCGGAACCCCTATATGCAATCCTAGCAATTGATAAAAAGCATTCAACCTAGTTGATCAGGCTAAGAAGAACAACAAGAAATCAATATCAATATAACCAAGAGAATCAATCCGATTTAAATAAGGATAAGAGCAAGGAATAGAAATCTCACAAACACATCAACTGTACTGCTTCAATCGTCTAGCAGAACAAAGGGAAGTTAGTTCTCCATCAAAGGGGATGAAAAACTCTAATTAGAAATTAACGATGAAAACAACAGACGCGATGTTATTGATGATGATTCTAATTCTTTTTTGGAGGCTGTGGGAATTAGGTTAAATAGAGTTAACTTAAAGCCCAAGATCACAAACCATATCAAACAAGGAAATAAAATAATAAAACAAAGGAAATCCGACTAATGCATAAAAGGAAATAAAATAAAATAAAATAACTTTGGCCGCGAGGTCATTAAGCGCAACCACCGCGGGGCGGTGAAGATCCACCGCGGGGCGTCGAACTCTCCACCGCTGGGCGGTGGCTTCCTCTGGCGCGGGCTCCATTCTTCACTGAGAGTCATCGCCGGGTCGCGGCGAGGATCGCCGCGGGGCGGTGAACTCCAGTCCTCCAGCTCTCTTCTTCTTTTCTTCTTCTGTTGCTCTCCAATACTACCAAGTGTTGGTAGCCTTCTCCATAAATGCTCCAGCAGCTCCATCTAAGCTGCAAATCCTTGGATTTCTTCACTTCTCTCCATAACATCTGAATTGCAGACTTAGCACCAAAACTCATCCAAAACTCCTCCAAATTATGCTAATAGTTGCTAGTAAAGGTGTATGAAATAACACCTATCAAATTCCCCCATACTTAGACCTTTACTCGTCCTGAGTAAACTAAAGAAAATCTCACCCTCTCAATCGACACCAAGGCCTCAGGAAGTACAAGAAAACGTGACACTAGCAACTACAACATATCAACAATAAGAACTAGACAACCAAAACAAGTGATGCAAAGATAGTCTAATCCTAACTCCAATCTAGCTCCTTATCGCTCCATGAGTGGCCTACCCGACAGTCCTTCTTTGACTCCCTTCTTATGACGCCTCCACCAAGATATGAAGAGGAATCCTACAATCACTCTTATTCTTTTACGCTCATCTTGCCTAGGCGCCCTTTTGGGTTTTCACCTAGCCACTCATTTCATTTTGTTAGATATCTCACCAATACTCACATCACTCCAGTCCACTTTTGCCCTGGTCTATACCAGTCGGACTACCTGCTTTTTACCTGGACCGCCCTTTCGGGTTTTCAGTCCATCCCAGGATTTTGATTGCCTTTTTATTTCTTTTTGGCTTTTTTGATTTTTTTTTTTTTTTGCGAAAACAGAAACGGAAACAACAATGCAGAAAACGAATGCAGAAATAAGCTATGTACACTAGCTAGCAAGAAAGCTAGTCTATATCCCTCCCCCATACTTAAACCGAACATTGTCCTCAATGTAGAAAAGAGAACATCAAATGATAGGGGAAAGAAGAAATAAACTCACTATGGACCGGAAGGTGGTGGTAGGTACATCCCAAAGTAGTCCCTCATATGAGCGTCCATAGTGTCCAGACGCTCATCTATCTCCGCATGGAGCTGGGTCTGCCACGTCTGCAGACTGGTCTCTACTCGGGAAGTCCACCGATCCTGGCGCGTGGAGAAAGCGTCCCATCTAGAGTACATCTCCTACCATGGTGCGACAGGTCCATACAAAGACGAATGCTCCTCGAACTGTGAAGAACAGGGGTCGTCCCCCTCTACAGGATCAGCGGCAGCATATCCACCACTAGGGCCCTCTCCAAACGGACCTGAAGGAGCAACGGCAGGGGCATCATCGGCCGGCATCCGGCTATCGCTCTGAATCCACCAACCCGCATATGAAGGCGAGTAAGTGAACTCCCGCGGCACAGTCAAAATATGACCCTCATAAGATGCCCAGACCAAATCGTCATCCTGCCCCAGTGGCTTCATCATGGAGCACACCTTCATGTGTGAGAAATCATATACTGCGTAGGGGACCGGCCAAGGAATCTGATCGCAGGCAATCACCTTGGCACAGAGGAGTGTAATAAGACCACCCCCACAAATATCACGCGCCTCGCCATCACGAATCCTCTTCAGGGAACCCAAGAAAAGGGTATCCCAACACGGCGTGTACTCTATAGTCCCCAGGATGCTCATAAACCACTGGAAGTCCTTCATGGGTACCTTCCCATCATCCGCATGGCCGAGGAAATCTCTCATCATCACCTTGTGGATCAACCGCAGACACGGATTCACCAATTTGGAATTCACTTCCTGACCCTTCCTGAAACTCCTTCCTGTGGCCGCACGCCAGAAGTCCATCATCTCGGACTCATGAAGCCCACCAGACCACCCATCAGTTGGGTCCTTCGTAATACCCAGGGCTTCATTCACCACCTTCTTAGACAAGGAATACTCGTGCCCATTGTATTTGAAATGAATCTTGCGCAAGTGCCTGTCCCCCGAGTTATTGGTGATCTTCTCGAAGGAAGCAATAAACTGATAGCACAGCTCGGGGTACGCGGGGGCAGTCTTGTCCAGAAAGTTTCCTAACCCACACTGTGTCAAACACATTGTCACACAAGCGAGCAAACCCATCTGCTCCAGAGTCTGCTTGTGGAAGAACTTCGAAGCCAACACCTTCCTCTCCTTCACAATGTTGTACACCTCACTCTCATCCCTAGTCGACACTTTCTTCTTGCCTCTCGATGCCATAATAGAGAATTGAAATGCTCAAATCAAAAGACAAACAAGGAAAACTCACAAACAAGCAAACACGGATCCGGGAGAGACTCAGCGCGGGGCGGCAGGGTCGCGGCGAGAAGCTGAGAACAGGCACCGGGTCGCGGCGAAGTCGGCGCGGGGCGGTAGCAACAGTGACGCGAAGCGGGAGCAACGCGAGGTGGAACTACAGCGGCGCAGTGGAGTCGTGTTTGGGCTTGGCTGTGAGGCTAGACTCCAATTTGGGGATTGGGGGCTAGATGATGCTCAAGGTCGAAAGGGGATTCAGGGAGAGAGAGGGGAAATAGATATGGGGCTAAAGGGAGGCGTTGGAATGGGGGTTAGATAGTGGGTTAGGTCAGGAAAAGGGAAAGGAAAAGGGATGCTGGGCCGGTCATGTACCATGGCCCAAAAGAGAAATCTTGGCCCATAAAGAGGCCCAATCCGTCAAAACCTTAGTGACCACTTAAGAAATAAGCTTTTACTCACCCGTTTAAGGTTTTTTCGGGGCCCATTATTCTTGTTTTTTTTTTTTTTTTTAAAGTTGAGAAGTTATACCTGACCTTCACCGCGGGGCGGGGAGCTCCGCCGCGAGGCGGAAAGGGGGCGCCGCGGGGCGGTGAGAATGGCTGGGTACCACATCTCTTCTCGGTTTTACTTTCGCACCTGTAATGTGAGTAACAGGCGAACGAAACAAAGCAAACTAAACTACGAAAATAATGTAATAAAAGAGAAAAATCAGGGAAAAACTAACACGGGTTGCCTCCCGGACAGCGCCTTGGTTATCGTCGTTGGCTCGACGTACTGCAAATCAACTACCATCTCGAATAGGATCCCTTCGGAATCCTCCAACTCGTCTCTTCCTGTGGAGACCTCTCATGGAAAGGTTTGAACCTTAGACCATGTTCCTGCTTTGCCATCCACTCCAAGTTCATTCTCTTTGGAGTGTCTCCCCCATACTTAGAACGATGCGGGGGGCGATACGGCTCAATCTGAATATGATGCACGTCACTAGATGAAGGCTTATAGCCTTGTATGGTTAGTGCAGGGGGGCAAATGCCCAAAGCAGAGGAAATGGGGTCTCCTATATCATCTAGCAAGACATCATCGATATGCAATTCATGCAAATCACGCAACTCAATAGGTCCATCAGGAGTGGGACACTCAACTACGGTCTGTACTGCATCAATTTTAGCATTTCCATGCACAGAATCATCAATATCATTAATGCAGAGATGAGCGGGTAATTCAATGGAAGTGGCATTATGAATATCATGTATGAAAATTATTCCATCAAATTCCATAGTCAGGGTACCACTATCAACATCAATCTTAGTCATGGAAGTTTTCATAAAAGGTCGCCCTAGTATAACAGGGGCAACTTGCTCAGCAGGGAATATCAGGGGACCTATCCTAACAAGGACATCTTCTACAATACCCTTAGGGGGCACACAAGAACCATCAGCAAGCTGTATAACAATATTAGTATCATGCAAGGGTCCTAATTCCAATTTTTCAATCAATGAATAGGGTAGGACATTAATTGAGGCACCCAAGTCTAGTAGTGTTTTCTCAAAAAGATGCCCACCTATAGTGATAGGAATTGTAAAAGTACCTGGATCCTTGCATTTCTCAGGCAAACGTTTCTGAACCACCGCTGACACTTGTTCACCCACTGGACTCTTCTTCTGGGTCTTTTGTTTCTGAGCCCTCTTCACCGTGCATAGCTCCTTTAAGAACTTGGCGTATCGCGGGATAGCCTTAATAAGCTTCAGCAGGGGGATGTTCACCTCACAGTTCTGAAATGTCTCGAACAGATCCCTATCGTCGACGACTCTTCTAGCCTTTAGCGCCTCAGGAAAAGGTGATGGGGGCTTCTCTGAACCTAGAGGAGGGAATACGGGCCGAACGTAATTATCAACATAGGTGTCTTCAGCAGGAACATATTTTCGAGGATCAGGTCGCGGTGAGCCCACCGCGGGGCGTAAGTGATCGCCGCGGGGCGGTGGGGTCGCGGTGACATCGACCGCGGGGCGCTCAGTGACTTTTTTCTCCGGATTCTCGTTCTCCTCTTCAGCAATAGGAGCAACGACCGTCTTACCACTTCTTAGCGTGATAGCACTCACATTTTTTCTGGGGTTCACAGTGGTTTGGGATGGCAGGGAGTTTGAGGCCCTTTGGTTAATCTTGGTCACCTTATCGGCTAACTGGCCAATCTGCCTCTCCATGTTCTTGATACTCGACTCAGTGGCTTGCACATGTGTGGCAAAGTGCTGAGTCAACGTCTTCAGCAAATCCTCAGTCGAAGCTCCATAAGTTTGACCATGAGGTCTCTGTTGGTACTGGGCTCTTTGTTGGTACTGTTGTTGCTGAGCCGGCTGGTATTGCTGTTGTGTCGGTTGCTGACCGCCCTGAGGGTCACTCCATCTGAATCCTGGGTGATCACGGCCTCTCTGGTTGTAATTAGGTTGTCCACCATATTGTTGTCTAGGAGCGCCGTAGCCTCCTACAACATTGACTTCGACAACACCGTCCTCTTGCAGCTGAGGACAAGCATCGGTGTGGTGGGCCTGATTAGAGCAAAGACCGCATGCTCTGGCGTGTTGAGGGGCATTCTGATTTGCTATCTTCATAACTATCTCCTTCAACTCGGCCAACTCAGTCAACACCGGGCTTGGTCCTGCAGGGGTCACAGTATTGACCGCCTTCCTCTGGTATGTCTTCCCGAAATTCCGGGTGCTCTCACTCATCTCCTGGAGTCTATTCATAGCCTCATCCGGTGTCAGGTTCAGAATACTTCCACCGCATGCAGCATCAACCATTCTTCTTTCTTGGTCCAGCAGACCATTGTGCAAATAGAGAACAAGATCTTGCTTGGCATACCCGTGGAATGGGCAGCTGGAACAAAGCCTCTTGTACCTGTCCAAATAATCATAAAGTGTTTCATCACCAGCCTGCTCGATGTTGGCAATTGCCTTTTTCAAAGCATTCGCCTTCTTCGTGGGAAAATATTTGTCCAGGAACGCTTTGTGAAGCTTCGTCCATGTATCTATGGTTCCTGGCGGCAGGTGATAATACCAATCCCTCGCAGAGTCGAGTAGAGAAAAACCAAAAGCTCTCATCTTGATTTGATCTTCGGTCACGTTCCTGGGCTTCATGGTCATGCAGACATTGTGGAACTTGCCCAGGTGAGAAATCGGATCCTCTCCACTCAGACCGTGGAATTTAGGGAGGTAAGCAACAACTCCCGACTTCAATTCAAAGTTCACCCCTTCTCCTAGTGCAGGGATGATGACAGCTAGGGGTTGAGCCTCAATATTCGGCTCAGTAAGCTCTCTCAGAGTTCCAGTTCCAGCCATTGCAATAGCTGGGGTAGTAGCAGTCTCAACGGTTCCAACTGTATCTACTCCTTCTTCTCCGTCTTCTCCTTGATTACGCAGGTCCCTAAGGAAAGATCTGTCAATATCTGGATCCAAAGCTAGAAGGGGAGAGTCAGTACTACGGGTGTCAACCATAAGATAGGTCTCCACCAACAATCAATCACGAAAACACACAACAAACAAAAACCTTCCCCGGCAACGACGCCAAATTTGACGCGGCTAAAGATGCACAAGCAAATGTCGTTGATTAGCCTTATCAAAGTAAATTATCCTAACCAACCTACTAAACAGAGTATAGCAGACAAGTAAGGGTCGATCCCACAGAGAATGTATGATGTAGTATGCAAACGTGAATGACGAGTAACAAGTAATTGGGGGGTTTTGTAATCAAAAGAACACTAAGCAAACAAAGCAAGTAGATTGAGTTGAGAGAATATTATGAGGAAAAGTAGTTCCACTAGACCGAAATCCACAGTACAGAGATAGAGTTTGATCACTGAAATCTATTTCTTCCAAGTTCGTTTATTTATCCTTATAGTCGTTCCCACCCTGATCGTAAGTACTATTGATTCTCACAGTTGTCAATAGACTTATTACTATGCCAATGATAAAGCACAACTGATTCTCAAAGTTGTCAGTGTACTTTATCACCAACACAGCAATAGCAATGCACACAAGGATATAGGATACATGCAAGTAGAAAGACGTACAAGTACTCACTCCCCTACTTAACATGCAATTGATTCTCACACACAATTGTACGCTCGGAACCCCTATACGCACAATTGTGTTTGCCACTAGATATGCACTCGGAACCCCTATATGCAATCCTAGCAATTGATAAAAAGCATTCAACCTAGTTGATCAGGCTAAGAAGAACAACAAGAAATCAATATCAATATAACCAAGAGAATCAATCCGATTTAAATAAGGATAAGAGCAAGGAATAGAAATCTCACAAACACATCAACTGTACTGCTTCAATCGTCTAGCAGAACAAAGGGAAGTTAGTTCTCCATCAAAGGGGATGAAAAACTCTAATTAGAAATTAACGATGAAAACAACAGACGCGATGTTATTGATGATGATTCTAATTCTTTTTTGGAGGCTGTGGGAATTAGGTTAAATAGAGTTAACCTAAAGCCCAAGATCACAAACCATATCAAACAAGGAAATAAAATAATAAAACAAAGGAAATCCGACTAATGCATAAAAGGAAATAAAATAAAATAAAATAACTCTGGCCGCGAGGTCATTAAGCGCAACCACCGCGGGGCGGTGAAG
Source organism: Rheum nobile (assembly GCA_027886185.1). Lineage (NCBI taxonomy): Eukaryota > Viridiplantae > Streptophyta > Magnoliopsida > Caryophyllales > Polygonaceae > Rheum > Rheum nobile. The sequence continues at coordinate 541,230 of WOAB01000555.1, read as the reverse complement.
ATCCACCACGGGGCGTCAAACTCTCCACCGCGGGGCGTAGAACTCTCCACCGCTGGGCGGTGGCTTCCTCTGGCGCGGGCTCCATTCTTCACTGAGAGTCATCACCGGGTCACAGCGAGGATCTCCGCGGGGCGGTGAACTCCCATCCTCCAGCTCTCTTCTTCTTTTCTTCTTCTGCTGCTCTCCAATACTACCAAGTGTTGGTAGCCTTCTCCATAAATGCTCCAGCAGCTCCATCTAAGCTGCAAATCCTTGGATTTCTTCACTTCTCTCCATAACATCTGAATTGCAGACTTAGCACCAAAACCCATCCAAAACTCCTCCAAATTATGCTAATAGTTGCTAGTAAAGGTGTATGAAATAACACCTATCAGGTTTTGAGGTGGGAGAGTGAGACGGGTAGTGGCGGCGCAGGCGGCAGACTTGGTGGTTGTTGGGGTGGTGGCGGCGGCGGCCGGGAGGAGAGAGATGGTGGTGATTGATGGGTATGAGGGTATAGAGGAAGGCCTTGGCAGAGCCTCCTCTTGACCCTAGTATTCCAGTAGTTCTTCACGGATATGGGACCTTCACCGGCACCGACGGCGACACTTGCAGGGGGAATTGGAAGCTCGACAAGAAGCACGGACATGGCGAGAAGCTCTACGCCAATGGAGACGTCTACGATGGCACCTGGAAGGAGAATCTGCCTTTTTCCCTTTTATTTTTTTGTAAGTTAACGGATGAATTTGGTAAATTTTAACAGCCTTCTAACGTCAAGGGCATTTGGCAAAAAAAATTCAAAACCTCAGGGGTACCACGCGAAAATGTTCAAATCTCTGGGTATTTCGCGAATTATGCAAAACCTTGAGGGTACCAGGCGAAATTTCCGTTACATTTATAAATCTCTACCATTTGATAATTATGTCGTGATATCAACCCTGGGCAGCGGCCAAAACTGGGCTTGTATCATTCAGCTCAAGATTGGCACAACGCATATTTCCAATATCATTTTGGGCCTTAGCAATAACGATTTGGGCCAGATGAGAAAGGGCCCAAATCACTTGGATAAATTTCAGCTTAAAGTGGAGGATTTTGGGTCCATTGACCATTTAAGAGTTTTCAATTAATAAAAGAGACCCCTACTAGTTTTTATGTATTTTTCCTACCCCTACTAGCTTATTTTATTATTTTTTTCCCTTCCTCTTCTTTGTTTTCTCTCTCTCTAAAATATTGTTTTTTGGGGTTTAGGGTTTAAGGGGTAGGGTTTAGGGGGTAGAGAGTAGGGTTTAGGGAGAGAGAGGGGTCTATTTTTGCTAAGGGTCCATTAGTTAAAAAAAAAGGTTTGTCAAAGGGTCATTTACTTAACTCACCGCTTAAAGTGAGGCTCAGTTTAACGTGAAATTGGTCACTTTTTTTTTGGTCAAAGAAGAGACAACACTCTTCAAAACTTTATTGAAAAACAAAAACCAAACTACAAAGTCAAACGGGAAAAAGAACGTCCCCGGGAGTCATCGGAAACCAGAGCAACAACACAACGAGGCATAGAACAAAAAATATGAAGACCTAAGGGAAAAGAAAAGGCAAAAGAAACAAGTTGGTCGGCGACAAAGTTCGCCTCTCGGAAAGTGTGGCGGAAGTGGATAACCCAATCCCTACGAATGAAGCCTTGGCAAAGGGAGACCAGGCTGGACAAAGGGTGACACTGATCCATATCACGGCGATTGATCAACGAGATAGCAAGAAGAGAATCAGACTCAAGAATAACACGCCGAAACCCACGAACCCAGGCAAGCCTAAGCCCCTGCAGAATGCCCCATAACTCCGCAACCGGAACAGAGCAGCAACCAATATGATGAACAAAACCACACACCCACCGACCATCAGAATCGCAAATAACACCACCAGCCGAGGCAACACAAGAGGAATTAACGGAGCCATCTGTATTAATCTTAACCCAGTCACCCAGCGGACGAATCCAGCGGACCAGAATCTCGCTTCTAGAGGAGGGGCCAAGGCGACCGTGATCAGAAGTAGCAAGCGCCATAGCATAGTCCCGGGTGAAATTAGTCACGAATGATGCCTTACAACCAAGAAAAGTCATACCTGAAAAGATCCTCTCATTGCGCCATTTCCACAACCACCAGAGGCCACAAGCAAAGACCACAGACCAAGGGCCAACACCATCCAGAACAACCGATGCAGTAATATTAATGCGCACCCAACACGCATAGCTAGCAGAGAAAGAGGGACCCAACAAATCAGGAACATGACAGTCTCTCCAAAGAATAGAAGCTGTAGGGCAAAGCCTAAAGATGTGATCCAAAGATTCCACCGAGTCAGGGCAAATATGGCACGCATCCTCACTAGCAAGATGTCTTCTCACACGCTCAACATTCGTCATCACCTTCCCATGAATCACCAGCCAGAGGAAGGTGCGGACTCGTTCCGGCACCTGGAGATTTTTTGTGATCGGGGTTCGTTCAAGATCTCTAGAGTTTAATCATATTAATATTATTTGGTAACATTATCTTCTACATGATTGTATCTTGTTGTATATGGGTATAACGTTGAACAATCTTCGGTTCGTCTTGGATATAGATTGAATCGTGCAAACACACTTTTCAAAACCAATATTTCGACCCTTACTTTCGTAGCCTTAGGGTTACACAAAATTCAATTTGGGATAAGACAATCAAACCTCTAATGAATAAGGCAATATCAATAGAGAACACTTAGTGTTTTCGGTATTTGTTCGATAGAAGAGATCGTTCTCTTTTCGGATATCCCAAGACTTGCCCCAACCTCACCCATATATAGGGCATAAGTAGTTAGGCGGTTACATGGTGATTGGGAAGTTGCATGGCGGTTGAAAATTGGTTAAAAAACCGCCAAAATTGGTTAAAAACCGCCAAACTACTCAACCGTAACCAACAAGCTCCGTAACCCTGAGTCTGAATCCACGCACTGAGTGTGCACTCCGCACCCCCGAAACTCGTTATGCGCCGAACGAACTCCTTAAGTCTTGAGAGAATCCCGACTACACCAAATGGCCGATGACACTAAAATCACCAACATTCCTCCCCCATTTTAGTGTAATCCTTGATTCACTTAAAAACATACATCAAGCACAAACTTATGCATAACTGAAAATGTCCTTAGGATTGAATTTCCACATTAGTGTAGTACACATTTCAAATAATCGAGAATCAGGGTGACCTATGGATTGAACCCTTCAACTCATCTGAATACTTGAAGATACAACACACACAAGTTTCTACACTACTCCAAGTGCTAACTTTGACACTATTATAGCCATGTGTCCTTATCCATTCATGAGCATATACAAAGCCAAGCCCGGGCTAGTTGTAGCGGCACCACTTCACACTCGTATAGGTGGACTCTTTTTAATCATGCACCTGCAAATGCATTTTTCCAAAAGATCCATTAAGAAGATAAACTTCAACCTAAATTTCTTGCAGGTTCGAGCACATACCTTGGGATGACATTGAACATGTGCTCCAAACTCTAAGTGTAGGCTTTCCACATTGAATTCAACCTCTAACGTCATATTAGAGGGGAATTGGGTATCCTAACATTAGAGATTTCAAACGGGCTTTAAACCCATCTCGATAGACGACTTGATTATCAAGTCCCTGGCTAACCCCTTTGTCAAGTGGTCTGCCAAATTTTGTTGAGACGGAACAAACTCAATAGTGATCACCCCATGAGTGATCAACTCATGTATCGCGCTATGTCTAAAGCTCATGTGTCGTGACTTACCCTGATATACTTGGCTATAAGCCTTAGCCAAAGTAGCTTGACTATCGCAATGGATAGATATGGTGACACCGGTTTTGGCCACAAAGGAATCTCGTAGACTAAGTTCCTTAGCCATTCCACCTCTCTACCGACAGCCGCTAACGCTACGAATTCTGATTCCATAGTCGAACTTATAATGCAAGTTTGTTTCTTAGAAGCCCATGAAATGGCACCTCCCCCAAGATAAAAATATCCAACCACTTGTAGAAGAATGATCTTCCACATTAGTGATCTAACTCGCATCTGAATACCCTTCTAGAACCGAAGGAAATCCGACATATGACAAACCATAATTCATGGTTCCTTTTAAGTATTTGAGCACCCGCCTTATTGCTTGCCAATGGTGAGTACTAGGATTACTAGTGTATCTACTCAACCTTCCTACCGCATAAACAATATCCAGCCTTGTGCTCGTCATGACATACATTAAGCAACCAATCACTTGTGAGCACTTGAGTTGTGATACCGCTTTACCCGTATTAGGCATAAGCTTCACACTCGGATCCATGGGAGTGCTTACTAGAGAACAAGTCTCACAATTGAACTTCTTAAGCACTTTCTCAATATAATGAGATTATGACAAAGATAGTCCCTTATTCTCACGTTTGATTTTTATACCGAGGATCACATCCGCCTCCCCCATGTCCTTCATGGCAAAACTTGATGACAAAAAGGCCTTTGTAAGGTCTAATTGTCTTTGGTCCGTACCAAAGATCAACATGTCATCAACATACAAGCAAATGATTACTCCATTACCAGACTTATCAAATTGGTTATATACACACTTGTCTGACTGATTTAACTCGAATCCGCTCGACAAGACAACCTCATCAAACTTTTGATGCCACTACTTCGGTGTTTGCTTTAGCCCATACAATGACTTTACCAACTTACACACCTTATGCTCATTACCGGGCATAACGAACCCTTCAGGTTGCTTCATGTACACCTCCTCCTCCAAATCACCATTCAAGAATGCCGTTTTGACATCCATTTGGTGAATCACAAGATTGTTAATAGCCGCCAAGGCAATCAACAACCTAATGGTGGAGATCCGAGCAACCGGAGCATAGCTATCAAAATAATCAATACCGTCCCTTTGTCTAAAGCCTTGGATAACCAATCGAGCCTTAAACTTATCGATAGTACCATCGACTTTCATCTTCTTCTTGAAGATCCATTTGCATCCCAAAGGCTTGTAACCCGGTGGGAGATCCGATAAGACCCACGTATTATTTCCCATGATGGAATCCATCTCATCATTTATTGCTTCTTTCCAGAAAGCAACATCTTGAGACCTCATTGCCTCACCAAAAGTCCTAGGATCCTCATCAACATGATAACAATATGAGTATTGGAACCCAACTTCATCTCTAGATCCTTCCACCAAATAAATTTGGAAATCTAGACCGAAAGACTTTTCAATCCTCCCTCTCTTGCTCCTACGAAACATAGGTGACTCGTTAGGAGGTACGACTGAGTCGTCTCTTTCTTTAGTTCCACTAGTGCTAGGAACCAAATCCTTTGGTCTAGGTATGGACGAGAACCGATTCTCATCAAATATCGCATCTCTTGACTCAATCACAGTGTTAACCGAAATAGAATCATTAGGCTCTATTACATAGAACCTATAAGCCTTGGAATGCTCAACATATCCAATAAAGATGCAATCAATACTTCTTTCCCCCAAGGTTTTAATCTTGGGTTGGGGTAGTCTAACGACTGCCCTACATCCCCAAACTCGAAGATAATTCAAGCTTGGTTTCTTTTTGTACCAAAGTTCATAAGGGGTGACCTTGTTCCTTTTGTTAGGAACCCTATTTAATAAATAGTAAGCCGTTAACATGGCTTCACCCCAGAATTCGTCACTCAATCCCGAGTAGGATAACATGGAATTAACCATCTCTTTTAGAACTCGATTCTTCCTCTCCGACACACCATTTTGTTGTGGCGTATAGGGAGCCGTATTCCCATGTATAATGCCTACGGACTGGAAATACACAAGATCATAAAATTCTCCACCTCTATTGGTGTGTAGTTTCTTAATCAAGTCATTTTGTTGCAATTCAACCTCGGTTTTATAAACCTTAAATTTATCTAGGGCCTCGTCTTTAGCATGCAATAAATACACATATAAATAACGAGAATAATCTTCAATGAAAGTGATGAAATATTTCTTGTTTCCTAAAGACGAAGTAGCATGCAAATCACATAGATCACTATGTACAAGTCCAAGCACCGCATAATTTCTTTCAACGCCTTTGAATGATTGTCTAATTATTTTTGTCAACATGCAAGTTCTACACTTCTCTAAATTCATGTCAAATGCAGGGATTAATCCTTCCTTAGACATATCAGTCATTCACTTATAATGCACATGACCTAATCTTGCATGCCATAGATAAGATTCATTTTTACTAGAACAAGCCATATAAGTAGAATTGACAACTTTATTAATATTCAACATAAACATGCCATTACATAAATATCCAAATCCTACAAATACACCACACTTCGATAAGATATACTTATCGGATTCATAAACTTGCTTAAAGCCACACTTGTTTAAAACACTACCGGAGACTAAGTTTTTTTTTTGTAATTTCGGGTACATGTAAGACATCCTTGAGTTCAAGGGTCTTCCCGGAACTAAACTCTAACACCACTTTTCCACGGCCTAGGACAAGGGCGGTTGACTCGTTGCCCATATGGAGGACGGAACCATCACTCACCGGTTCATACGTCTTAAACCAGTCATGGTCCTTGCAAACATGTTTAGTTGCACCCGAGTCAATCCACCAAGCCACTTCATCATCTTGCACATAAAATGCCTCAGAAATTAATGGTACATAATTCATAACCGAACTTGAACCAAAATCTAAAAAACGACCTTGATGAGTGGAATTGATGAGAATCAAACCCCCAAGAGGAGGTTCTTCTTCCCGGAAAGCTAGATCGTGACTAATCCAAGAGGGACTTCCTTCTCCTTGGTTTCAAAGTGACTTCAAGGTGTTCTTGAGGGCACCTTCAATGGATCTTAAGCTCTTGATGGGGGAGGGACGAAATGGAGCTTGGAGACTTGAAGTCTTGGCCTCGGCTTGGCCGAGACAAAGGAGGGCCAATGAATCCTTTTAGGAAGAGGATTCTTGGCTTGGATCTTGAGTTTTGGAAACAAGAGTTAGTGTTTGATTGTGTAAGTGATTCGAATGAGATGAGAGATGAAAGAGTTTGATTGCTTGAGTTGAAAGAAATAAGTGGAGACCTTAGGGGAGGTGTTCCTCTAACCCAAGGTAATATTCCACTTCTCTATTCTTCAACTAGTTTGCAAAAGGAGACAACAATGAGTTTAAATAGTCTAGGGTTGTTGGGTGGACTAGGAGCCATTGGCAAATGGGACCATACGCCCACTAATAAAATGAAATGCATAAATAAACCCACAAAGGGATAAAGAGGGATAAAAGCCATAAGGCTTGGGTGGAGGCGCGCGCCTAGATGCCTTGGAGTCGAAGCACCGGGTGCTTGATTGTCGTGGCATGGAGGTGTGGGCGTCGTGGCTACTCCAAAGCGAGGCACAAGAGTGGGCTTGTCCCTTGGGTTGGTGGGTCTCCGACGCTTGGGCTTGAGAGGGCACGGTGGACTAGGGCGTTGAGGGCTTGTGCCATGGCTCGGGCTCGGGTCCTAGTCACGTGGCCTTGAATGTCCTTGTTGATGGGTGGTTGGCACTCATCAATGGGCCTTGGTCCTTAGACCCTTGCCCCGAACGGTTTTTCCCCGCTCCATTCCTATCCTTTTTAGATCGGCAATCACGCTTGAAGTGACTCGGTTTGCCACATATCCAACAAGCGCCCTTAGGCTTCTTGTTATACCCACCGTTGGTGTCCTTAAAGGATTACTTCATCCTCTTGTTCTTATTCTTAGAATTCCCACCCTCCTTCATCATATTCACGGAGGAAGATCTGGGAGTCACCTTCGGTTTACCGCCCTTAGGGATTCCTCTATACGCAAATGGCTTCCAAGTTGTACAAGAGACAACTCTTCCTTCTTGTGCTTCAACATGTGTTTAAAGTCTTTCCATGAAGGTGCCAATTTGTCGATAATGCTCGACACCGAGATAGATTCATCCATCTTCATGTTGTGTTGGGCGAATTGCCCTAGGATACGAAGCACTTCATTGAATTGCTCCATAACCGGCCTGGAATCACACATCTTGTAATTGTTGAAATTACTCACGAGGAACTTCTTACTAGAAGCATCCTCTGCCATGTATTTGGACTCCAGCGCATCCCACAACTCCTTTGAGGACTCGACATTCTGGTAGACATCAAAGAGCGAATCCGACATACCGTTTAGAATGTGACCACGGCATATGTAATCGTCGTTCTCCCACTTGTTACGCTTCCTTGCCTCCTCCACGGGTTCATTCTCCACGTCCTCTGGCACGGGGGGCATTGGCATACTCCGGACATACACCACATTGAGCATTGTGAGGAGGAAATGCATTTTCTTTTGCCATCTCCGGAAGTCCACGCCCTCGTACTTCTCCAACTTTCCGAACTTGGATGTCATCTCACGCACCGATGCAGCCACCATTGATCAACACGGAAAATATTGGTTTTGAATGTTGTATATGGGTGTAGCGTTGATCAATCTTTGGTTCGTCTTGGATATAGATTTAATCGTGCAAACGCACTTTCCAAAACCAATATTTCGATCCTTACTTTCATAGCCTTAGGGTTACACGAAATTCGATTTGGGATAAGACAATCAAACTAATGAATAAGGCAATATCAATAGAGAGCACTTAGTGTTTTCGGTATTTGTTCGATACAAGAGATCGTTCTCTTTTTGGATATCCCAAGACTTGCCCCAACCTCACCCTTACATAGGGCATACGTTGTTAGGCGGTTACATGGTGGTTGGGAAGTTGTATGGCGGCTGGGCGGTTGCATGGCGGTTGAAAATTGGTTAAAAAACTGCCAAAATTGGTTAAAAAACCGCCAAACTACTCAACCGTAACCAAGAAGCTCCGTAACCCCGAGTCCGAATCCACGCACACGAGTGTGCACTCCGCACCCCCAAAACTCGCTATGCGCGGGACGAACTCTTTAAGTCTTGAGCGAATTTTGACTACACCAAATGGCCGATGACACTAAAATCACCAACATATCTTAGTCTAGAAGATAATATTTTTCCTAAAAGATAGACTTTTGTAATCTCTATATATACTTTACCAAAATCAATGCAAGACACAAAGAATTATTTTTCCCAAATCTACCTTTCTTTGATTATTCACATGGTAACGAAGCCAATTATCCTACCCTATTTTTTTTGAACCACCGGCCGCTGCACCCTTGCTCAGTCATGGCCGACGAAGCAAAGTGTTCAAAAAAGGAGAATGGGTGCTATGAAAAGTATTCGCTAATACCAAAGATCCGACCGACGGTAAGCTTGCCCCACAATGGGAAGGACCATACTTGATAAAGGAGATAATCGGTCAAGAAGCATATTGATTAGAGACTCGTGATGGACTACCAATTCCAATAAGCTGGAATGTCATGCATTTAAAGTTGTATCATTTTTAAACCCATATCTCTTGTTAATACAATATTTATGCATTGTCTTTTTCCATATCGTTTCATTTAAAAATATTTACTAACTTAAGTATCAGAAGATCGTTGGGGAAGCCGACGACCAAATCCTCACCAATAGTACGCAATTGTAATCCCACAAGAATTTGAGACTTGTTTGCTAGTTCCTGAAGTAATTAGTTGTTTTTGCATGTTAAATGGGCATATGGTTGCAGTATATATCTTCTTCACGACTTACTTTCTATGCATGAGAAATAAAGGTGTTCCATCCAGCATCTCATATGTCACAAAAATTTATCCATTGTATACTTAAAAATTTGGTGTTGTTATATATGCGTACTTTTTTTCCCTATTTCATATTGATAATTTTTTTCACCCCTATCAAATAATTAGATTATAATCTCATCTGTATTAATAGATTGACTTACTTCAAACTATGGTGTTATGTTATTAGAGGGGATATTAATGTTCGTTACAAAAAGTTTAAACCTTGTATTTAATTATAGTCTTTACGTTATTGGTTCAATGTGCACACAATAGTACAAAGTGTTTAATTTACATGTCACGTATATGCATTGTATATATTTGATAGACACTCTCAGTTTATGTTTCCTTGATTACACACAGTGGCGGAACCAGGAAAATTTAAAAAGGGGGCCGGGGCACATTGCGTGGGACGGATCGGGAGAGTTTAGGATGTTCGATTGGATATAATTATCATTAATAAAAGAATATGAACTATGTAATTATTTTCATATATAGTCTTTAACATAACACATTAAAGTTATCTTATATATATTTACAAGATTTATTATATTTTTTAGATATAGATATAGTCCGATATTTAACTTTTCAAAAGCATACTAAAACTAATCATGCTAATAATTTAGAGGGTATTGTTACATGTAGATGAGGCATTATCCATAATATATATTTCACATTGATTTTTATAAATTGATACTTATTTGTAAATAGGAATTTTGATAGAGACCAGTACATCTTTATTAAGAAACAAACTATTTTAATGTCAACCAATAATAATAAAACATTATAATTAATATATATTATTATAATGTACTAATTAATGATATACTTAATTATTGTATATTTAATAACAAATTATATATCTACACACCAGCTTAATATTTCATAAGAGAAGTAATGATGATAGATTGATAGCAAAAAACGTAAGGGATAAAAGTGAAGCTAGGAAGTAGGTAAAGAAAATTAAAGATGTTGGGCTTGAGGTTCGAACACGAAACCCATAGACCAAACAACAGAGACAAGACCACTGAGCTAACTCCCTTTTACAGAATATGAATACTACAATAAAAACATATACTCAACACTAAAGGTAAAGAGGGGGCACGAGCCCCCCCTGGCCCCCTCAGTTCCGCCTCTGATTACACAATATGGATAATGTCTTTACCTGATGTGAACAAATCTAATTAAATAATCAAATTTACTCTATGAGCATGGAATCTAATTGTTTTGTGCAAGAATGCATATTTGCAGTGCTGCTCGGAATCAAAGTATTTCATACTCTTTTCATGCAATTTAAAAACTAGACATAATCGACAACTAAAATAAAGAAAATCTTTTTCTTAGGAAAATTTAAAGTGCTATACTATGGCGTATTACAATCTAATAAAAGTAAACAAAATACTTAAACGGTAGATCAATATAACTAATTGTATATATATTTATTGCCTACAAATCTTGAACACGAATCCAAGATTTCTTTGTCTTTCTTCATCACCGGTTGTATTGAGACACGTCCTAATTGTTCTCTGATAAAAAAAAATGTATAAGACGATAGGCATCAGCTGATGCAAGCAACACAGTAGGCGGGTCGATCAATTGTACATGGTCAAATATATGAAACATAGGGTAAGATCAGATAGATAACATATGTTTGTGTAAAGTGTTACTTGACTTTAAGGTGTTTTTTTTCATTTCTCTATGATACACATAATGGGATGTCAAATCTTAAGAGCAATAGAGCATGTATAACAATTTTAATATGCTACTTACATAATATAACATGAGCTAAAAACGTCTAATAGATATACCTTAAGAGATTCATTTGAAGCGATGAAAGTCTCATTAACTTATATTATTTATGCGTTCCTAAGGATTTCAAAGCATACAATATTTTTGACCACTTGTTTGCTGCATGATAAAAAAACGTGTAAGACGATCGATATCAGCTGATGCAAGTAGCACAATAGGTGGGTCGATCAACTATATATGGTCAAATATATGAAACATAGGGTAAGATCAGATAGATAGCAGATGTTTGTGTAAAGTGTTACTTGAGTTTAAGGTATTTTTTCCATTTCTCCATGATACACATAATGAGATGTCAAATCTTAAGAGCAATAGAGCATGTATAACAAATTTAATATGCTACTTACATAATATAGCATGAACTAAAAACGACTAATAGATATACCTTAGTTGATTCATTTGAAGCGATGAAAGACTCATTAACTTATATTACTTCTGTGTTCCTAAGGACTTCAAAGCATACCACATTTTTTACCACTTGTTTACTGCATGATAAAAAAAACATGTAAGACGATTGACATCAGTTGATTCAAGCAGCACAGTAGGCGGGTCGATCAGTTGTACATGGTCAAATATATGAAACATAGGGTAAGATCAGATAGATAATAAATGTTTGTGTAAAGTGTTACTTGAGTTTAAGGTATTTTTTGACAACGATTTTTTTTCCATTCCTCCATGATACACATAATGAGATGTCAAATCTTAAGAATAATAGAGCATGTATAACAATTTTAATATGCTACTTACATAATATAAAATGAACTAAAAACGATTAATAGATATACCTTAAATGATTCATTTGAAGCGATGAAAGACTCATTAACTTATATTACTTTTGCGTTCCTAAGGACTTCAAAGCATACCATATTTTCGACCACTTATTTGTTGCAAGAGGTATTTGCAGGTGGATTTGTAAATACTTTAAGATCATTCCTTTGTTTTGCCCTTGAGCAACCAACATAAAATTGTCCGTGTGAAAAGCTTGGTTGTCGTAGGTATATTGCAACTTGATCAAGTTTTTGTCCTTGGGATTTGTTAATTGTCATTGCAAAACACAATTTAATAGGGAATTGTTTCCGGTGAAATTGAAAATGATAGTTCGGCGCTGATGGAGCCATAAGGGTAATCTGAGGAATTAAAGCTTGTTGCCCTTTATAATAGCCGGATGAAATTTCACAAACAATTGTATTGCGAAAAAACCTCTTATAAATCATTCTTGTACCATTACACAAACCAGATGGTGGATCTAGATTTCGCAATAAAATTACAGGACAATCCTTTTTTAGAACTAATTCATGTGGACTCATTCCTAAAGGACATAGAGTATTTATGAATTCCAGCGGGTTTACTTTGCAATTGTCATCTATCGCTGAGTCAATACTCGTATATTTAGTTGAAATTCCAGGAAATCTTTCAATCAAAGCAGTATTTATCACATCAATATCTTCATTCATAGGAGTTAATATGGCTCGGTTACAAAAAATGGAGGTATCTAAGAAGGTTCAATCATTTCTGGGAAAATATATCTTACCAAAAGATCGAAGCAAGTTTCATTGATGGTAATGCAGCCTGAAATTTCAATTGGTATTTCGATTAAAGCCTTTTATGTACTTTGTAAAGAGCCATTACCAAGTTGTATTAGAAATTCAAAAAAAATAGGATATTGTCTTGCTCGTATATTTCTTGAGAGTTTGAACTTTATGAGTTTCGGCCAAAGGTAAGAACTTACCAAGCTAGCATATGCTGTTTCATGTTGCGTTTTGTGCGATAGGACCGACAAGACTTGTCTGAAATCTCCACCAAAAACTATCACCTTTCCTCCAAAAACTTCTTTGTTGTCAGATAAATCTTGTAGGAGTAAATCCAATGCTTTGATGTTCTCTTTTTTTACCATAGATGCTTCATCCCATATTAAAAGAGAAGATTCTCTAAACAGGTGTGCAAGGCTGCTTTGTTTTGAAACATTGCAGACTAAAGATCCAATATCATCAATGGGTAGTTTGAAACGTGAATGCGTTGTTCTTCTAGTAGGTATATTTGATGCCGCAATTCCTGAGGTGGCGGTTGGAAGGACAATCTTTCCCATCGAGCGGGTTTTGGCATAAAGGGCACAATAGAGAAAGGTTTTTCATGTTCCACCTGGACCATCAATGAAAAAAGCACCTGGAGTATTTGATTTAATGCGGTTCGCTATGCATTTGTATGCAGCACGTCGTTCTTCATTAAGAAGTTTTGGCGCATTAACATAACAAGCAGGAACCGGACCATTCAATGCATCACTGATGTCTCTACTTATCTTATGAAATATGTCTCCAACTTGTGATAAATGTCCAAGTTATAAAATTTTAGGCTTTTTCCCATGGCATCCAAATACTTCTCAATTTCAACACATGTCAGATGTAAAACATTTTCATTATCTCCTTTGTATCGATACTCAAAATCTTCCAAAAAGGATTTTTAGTGTCGTTCCCACAATGGTAATGGATCTACATGTTCACAATGCACAAGCAACGTCGCAAACAATCTCTGCAATACTGATGGCATTTGGGCTTCCTTCGCTTCTTCCATACATGAATCAACATAGTCATCTCGTTCCACCAAACTGTTCTTCTCAGCTGCTTGTTGAAATGTACAACATTTATGCCCATCCACTGTTTGAAGGTCTATGAATGATTTCGATGCCTTAATGTGTATGAGAAGAAGTCGAAGGTTATAACGTTCTCCTTCCGCAGGATTAACATACGTAAGCCTTCCGACCGCATCTGCACATTTTCTCTGTCCATGACTTATGAGATTTATTCCAAACATAATGCATCAGAAATTCAGAATATCGTTAGGATGATCATTGTTGTAATTAAAAAAATCATTTAGCATAGTTGTCTGGCGATGTTCATTTGAAACCACATTTTGCAAGTTCTTGGATTCATGAAATGTGACAAAATGCATTTCGGGTAAATGTATTTGCAGCGGAATTATAGTAGGACTCATTTGATATAAGTCGAAGCCAAATATTCTCCAAGTAGATTCTAGAGGAGATACCCATCTAGTAGACTGAAATGATGTGATCTCGTCTTGGATATTGGAAGGGGTATTAGATATGTTAAAGGAAACCCGATCATGGCCTTTGTATATGTATTTGTAAATGTATTTGACGGCTTATACCGTGGAACAAACTTCAACATTTATGTGACAATCAAAAGCTCCAAGAAGATAGGGATTGTATGGAATCACCCAGCGATTATCGAAATCAACACATTTAATACAAACACAATGTAATATAGTAGATACCTTGATCAAACAAAGGGAATTTGGTGAAGATTGAAAAGGAGAAGAAGACAAAAGAAGGGAGCAGCACACCATATCGAACCATGAGATCAGATGCCAGGCCAAAATGATCAGCACCATTTAACACTTGATGTCTAATAATTCAATCAACGGAGCACCATTTAAGTAAACCACTGAAAGGGAAAGGGGGGGAATTTGTTATCTACTCACCGTCCATGCATTGGTTGGGAGTACAAAAATGGACAAAATAACTAAATAAACCACAACTCGTTCATCTGCAAACAATTGTATAATTAAGTTTAAGACAGAATAAAATTTTAAAGAAAAATGAACATGTTGAAACCCATATTGAATACTTGATCAGAGAATGTGAAATGGTGTATCAGCTCACCCATTCCACACAATAAAGGGTTTACCTTTTCGACAAGATCAGCATTTTCTGTGATCAGTTTCTCAAAACTAATTGACAAGCTCCTTCAATTTGAGAGTTCAAGTCATCTATCTTCGAAGCATCCTACGTAAAACATCGAAATTTTGTAAAATTTGATAAAATACTATGATCACAGCATTGAGACAGCATATCCCAAATCCAGAATATACTCCCTAAGCCATTGCCAAATAAACCTCCACAATAACTGATAGCATCCCAATTATTTTTAAATGCAATTCCCTATTTCAAGCCACATCCTCAAGCCATTTTGGAGTCCTATAAAATGTCTTTGGAAACCTCAAAAGCAACCTTTGAATCCTCGAGTCAGAGACCCATAGCTTCTTAGAAGCTCAATGTTTCGACGGACATATATGGATGAATTCAGCACCCAAACGCCTCTTTTGACCGCCCTTACCGTATTCTCCTTGTCATAAGTAACTAAAATTGACTTGCATGGACAACAACAACAATGTGACACAACCTTGCATTTCATGTCAAAAGAACGTTTATTCCACTGACACTGTCACATGAAAATACCAATAGAAAGCCCCATATAGACATAAACAGCAGTAGAACAGGTCAGCCAAAGACCAAATTTTTACACACAAAATATGTTAGTTAAGAGAAATGTCACAAAAAAATCATTTTTTGTGAAAGATAAAAATGTTATCAATGCCAACAATACTTCTGAAAAAAACAATCAAAAATAGCAAATTACAATTCTGTTAGTTAATATGTAATGCTTGATTCTATCCTCAGGATTGATGTTCAGTAGAGAGAGAGAGAGAGAGAGAGAGAGAGAGAGAGAGAGAGAGAGAGAGAGAGAGAGAGAGAGAGAGAGAGAGAGAGAGAGAGAGAGAGAGAGAGAGAGAGAGAGACACCGGCGCAGCCATAGTAGAAGGTTGAATTCACTTGGCGGAAGACGACGGAGAGATAGGGAGTGAATGGTGGCGGTGGGGAGTGAGAGGGAGAGAAAATGGAGGTGAGGATCGAAGCGATGGGGAGCGAGAGGGAGAGAAGAAGTGGCAAGTAATTTAGGGTTAGCAGAAGGAGGATCTTATTCACATGGTATATGTCACTATTCATAAGGGGGGGGGGGGGGGGCTAGCCTTTTATATATGTATAGATATACTTGTTTTTTCTAATTTAGTTTGTGACACAATAATTAAATAATGTAATAATTAAATTATAATACTATAATTAACCTTTTTTCCCTGAAGAGTGTCTTCGCTAGTTATTGTATATAAAATTTACAATTTTATAACTATATACCTCATTTTTAATTAATAAATAAGGAAAATTTGTATAAAAAAAATAAATATGTGTAATTTTCAATTACATTCATCATAATTCACCATTAAATCATTACTTAAAACTCTAAAATGATAAATATTTATTAACTAAATTAATAAATGGATAAAATGACACTTGTTATCGAATAGAGGGAGTATCGATCTTTCTAACTTATGTCATAAGTGCATAGGTTAAGAATTCATCTTAATGAAACTGTTACACTAAATGAAAATGCTTAAACCCGTAAAAAGATAATTAAACTTCCTAAATACATAATATCTAACACAATTTTTCTAAAACAAGGTTCTTAACATATGCCCTTGAAAAATCGAATAAATATAGTTTTAATTTAGATAATTAATTACAAAGAAAATCAAGCTAGAATTGGTTTCCTTTTATACAATTAGTTTACTTTCTTATTCATAAATGCTGATTGTCACCAAAATAAACTATCGCCATTATGAAACTCCTATAATACCCCTAACATATCATCAACGGAGGAGTGAAAAGTAGACAATTGTTATCTGTCTATCTCTTCGGGTTTAAAGTAAAGCAATTCATCTTCTATCCCGATCCTCTTCATCCTCGGTGTCACCACGACCACTTAAAGTTGTGGATTCATCTACTCTCATGAGTTACAGACTTACAATTTCAGCTTATGTACAAATTGATCCAAGTTAATAGAGCATATACCACCTTGAAGGAAAACGTGTAAGAATGTAGATCTGTATTCTTGTTTATTCATGAGTTTGAAGCTATGTTTATATAGAAGGTTATAACTTGTCTTTCTATCTTTACCAAGATATATCTAAAGCTTTCTCAAATACAAAGATATAGTATAGAAGATTGAGGAAATTCTATCTAATACCCCCTCAAGGTGGCACGTGGATATCAAAAACGCCCAGCTTGCCAAGTATAGAAATGAATTGAGTAATCCCGAACGCTTTGGTCAGTATATCAACTGGCTGGTTAGTAGTTCAAATATGCTCCAGATGAATACTGCCTTTCGTAATTTCATCCCGAACAATGTGACAATCAACATCTATATGTTTAGTTCGTTCATGGAAAAATGGATTTTTTGCGATGTGGATAGCCGATGTCACAAAAGAGATTCACGGCGTGAGGGTGATGAACACCAAGAGAGTAGAGTAGTTGACGTAGCCATTTGAGCTCACAAGTTACCGACGCCATAGCTCTATATTCCGCTTCAGTGGAAGAGCGAGAAACCGTTGATTGTTTCTTGGTGCGCCATGAGATAGGAGAGGTGCCCAAGTAGACGCAGTAGGCTGTCAGACACCGTCGAGATGTTGTACATATGCCCAATCGGAGTCACAATGCCCATTTAGAGTGAGATTAGTTGCAACCAAGAGAAGTATTCCTTAACCGGGGTTGCCCTTGAGATAGCAAACTACTGGGAGGGCAGCGTGCCAATGTTCTTGGCAAGGGGCTTGCATAAATTGAGATAGAATGTGGACTCAATACGCCAACTCTGGCCTTGTTATCGTCAAATAGATGAGTCGACCCACAAGACGACGATAAGAGCTTGGGTTGTCGAACACGGGACAAGAGACTTCACTGAGTTTGTGTTGGTGCTCCATGGGAGTTGAAGATGGTTTGGATCTGAGGAGACTTGTTTCCGTGATGATGTCAAGAGCGTATTTGCATTGGCACAGTACGATACCTTGCTGATTTTTAGCAACTTTGATCCCCAATAAATACCGTAGTTTACCAAGATCTTTCATATGAAAGAATGAGTTTAAGTAGCGCTTGAGCGCATCAATGGTTGGCCCGTCATTCCCGACAATCACGAGATCGTCGACGTAGACCAAGACTGAAAGACAACGATCACCCTTGCGAAGAGTGAAGAGGGAATAGTCTTCTTTAGATTGTTGAAAACCGTAATGAAGTAGAGATCGGGAGAGTTTTACAAACCAACACCGAGGAGCTTGTTTAAGTTCGTAGAGAGAATTTTTTAGGCGACACACCTGTGAGTTGGAGTTTGTAGAAAAACCGGGAGGTAATTTCATATAAACTTCTTCATCCAATTCTCCATGAAGGAAGAAGTTGTTAACGTCCAAATGTTGGAGGTCCCCTTAACGAGCATCAGCTACTGCGAGGAACGTTCGGACGGTGGTCATCTTGGCTGTGGGGGCAAATGTCTCATCATAGTCGATGCCTTCAACTTGGCGGTTGCCTTGGATGACCAAGCAAGCTTTGTATCATTCGAGGGTGCCATCAACATTGTATTTGAGCTTAAATATCCACTTTCTTCCTAGTGCTTTCTTTCCAGCAGGAAGATTGGTAATTTCCCAAGTTCCATTCTCTTCTAAAGCGGTAATTTCTTTTTGCATAGCATCTCGCCAATTCTTATCTTTTATGGCAATCTCTGGAATATTCGGGCTCATAACCTGTGGAAGCAGAGGCAAGAAAGCACTGATACTAGGGTGATAGATTCTGACCATTTACAAATTTAGAAATGGGATATAGTGTACCTGGAGTAGCGGTGATGAGCGAGGGGGTGAAGGCCTAGATGGTATGAGTCACGTAGTCACGCAGACGGGGCATTGGATGTTGCGGACGCTGGCCACGACCGAGCTGTTCAGTCGATGGTGGTTGTGTGTCAGAATCAGTAGCAGGTGCCAACAAATCTGCAGTAGCAAATTGATGGGGGCTGGTAGTGGTGGAAGGCAGCGGTGCAGAAGTGGTCTAATCTTGTGTGACAGAACTGGTTGTCGGAGAGGCAATAATTGGGGTCATTTGCTGAGTAGGCAAAGCCGGCAAGGCTGTTTGCTCAACTGAAAATCCACAAATAACTTCTCCATCATCAGATATTGAAGGGGACAGTTGAGATTGTTCAACTATGGGAGTGTGTGGTGTCTCCTTAAACGGAAAATGAGTCTCGAGAAATTTCACATCTCGAGACATGAAGGTCTCGTCAGTTGCTAAGTCATGGACTAACCAACCCCGCTTTCCAAACGGATAGCCCAAAAATACGCAGTGTCGACTCCGACTAGCGAATTTGTCTCCTCCCCTCTTAAGATTATGAGCGTATCATAAACACCCAAACACGTGAATGTGAGAGTACTCAAGGGTATGCTGAAATAGGATTTTTTAAGGAGTTTTACCTTGAAGCATTCTATTTGGAGTGTGATTGATCAAATACACAGCTGCTAGGATGCACTCTCCCCAAAACCTGATAGGAAGGGACGCCTGAAAGTGAAGAGCTCGAGCGACATTTAAAATATGTCGATGTTTACGTTCAACTCTTCCATTTTGTTGAGGGATACCGACTATAGATGTTTGATGAATGATTCCTTGAGAGGCAAAGTAGGGGGTAAACCTCATGAATTCAGTTTCGTTGTCGATGCAGACTTGCTTAATTTATTTGCCAAATTGTCTAACAATCAAGGCGAAGAAATTTTTCATAACAGCCGGTACAATGCTCTTGTCATCAAGGAGATAAACCCACACTCCCCGCGAGCAATCGTCCAAGATAGTTAAAAAATATGTAGAACCACAAGTAGCGGGAACCTGATATGGCCCCCAAAGAACACAATGTATCAAATCAAAACAATTGATACTGTTATTATTGCTTAAGGGAAAAGACTCTCTAGTTTGCTTGGATTGAAAACATGTATCACAAGGACTAATGTGTGGATAAGTATGCTTGCTATGAAAATAAGGTAGATGCTTCACTACTCTTGGAGACGGATGGTCAAGATGTTGGTGCCACAACTCCAGAGTTTCTAGTCGTACGACCCCTACTGCCCGTGCGTGCGTGACTTCGTTCAAGTAGTACAACCCCTCGTTCTTCTCACATGCTCCAATCGGCGTCGTCGAATTGGGGTCCTGAATGACACAAAAACGTTTAGTAAAGAGGACACTACCATCTCGATCATCTAGTAACAGAGGAACCGAAAATAAATTGTAATCTAAAGCAGGTACAAATAAGATATTTGGAAGAAGAAAGTTGTCGCTAACTAGAATGACCCATCTTCACAGCTTGAGAGTGATTGCCATTGGGAAGCTGAACTGAACAAGGACTGATGTCATGGATGTCTGACGGTCAAAAGTGTGATGCAGTCGGTCATATGATGGGTAGCTCTTGTATCAATAATCCAAGAGGAAGAAAGTGCCTTACCAGACAGTCGTCGATTGGTTCTGGGTTGTTGTTTGTTCAGTAGCTGCAATAGAGAAGCCCATTCCTCTTGTGTAAAACCAGAGGGCGGTTGGTCGTTATTATAGGTAGAGGGGTTGTTGTCATTGGTCTGAGCAGTGTTGACCTTTGGCTGCCCACGACCGCGGCCATTCGAGGATTTAGAACCACCTCATTCTGTTCAGTTTTCTTTTGGTGGCGCACCGCTGCCTCGACCCCATGTTCGGGCTCGTTCACCCCACCAATCTGGAAAGCCTATAAGTTGAAAGCAACCATATTTTTCATGCCCTCGACGTCCACAATGGATACAAAGGAGTTTAGGGTCCACGTTCTCGTTCTCCATTAGAATCGCGACTATTTTGATTGGCTCTTGTTACGAAAGCCATTATTTCAGGCTGCGTGGTTGAGGTCCGAGTGATCGTACGCACCCGCTATTGAGGATTTGGGACCGGACTGAACTATAGGAGTCATCAAGACCCATGAGAAATTGGTGTAGCTGCTCCTCTTTGCGTCTCTTATGCAGTAATTTAGATAATTCACAAGTGCACTTCGCACGGGAGCAGGATAGTACGTTCTCAATTTCAAAAATCTCATCCCACAATTTCTTGAGACGACCGAAGTATTGGACGACCGAGTCCCCTTTGAGTTTGCACGCAGCGAGATCGGTTTTCAATTGATGGGCATGTGGTCCATTCCCAACAGCAAATCGCTGGGTGATATCGTCCCATACGTATTTGGCAATTTCTTTGTGAGAAATAGTGGATCGTAGGTTATTCTCGATTGTGTTGAAAATCCAAGACACAATCATAGAGTTCACCATCCACCAATCCTCAAGATCGGGCGAGATTTGCACCTGGTTGTTAAATGCTTCCATCTACGAACCCAAGTTTCTTCTTTGCTCATAGAGAAGTTTTGATGGCTCGAGACCATTGATCGTAGTTGTCTCCTTTCAATTGAACTTGAGTTATAATGTTTTCGGGATTATCGTGGGAGGTTAGAAGATACGGTGAGATTGATTTCCGTTCTCCATCCCCTGCTTTATCGCCTGACATCTCGAATCAAGTGAAACAAGAACGAGAGAAAAGACAAGGTTGTGTTTGGTAATGGCTAGGGCCGGCAATCGACCGGGATTAAAATAAGAACCACAAGGCTCTGATACAATGAAGGAAAACGTGAAGATTGTAAATCTGTATTCTTGTTTATTCACGAGTTTGAAGCTTTGTTTATATAGAAGGTTACATCTTGTCTTTCTATCTTTACCAAGATATATCTAAAGCTATCTCAACTACAAAGATATAGTATCTATATATATATATATATATTAAAGCAAAGGAATTTGAAGCCACCATATTGATTATGACTCCACAAATCCTAGGTGTCAATTTTTTATTAATCCAATTTATTTTTATATTAATAATTCTATTTAATTTAAATCACAATATCTAATCACAACTAACTTCAAATATTTAAAATTTTAAATCACAATATCTAATCACAACTAACTTCAAATATATAAAACTATATACAACTTTTTTTATAAAATTTAATTTCTACAAATTACACATACAATAAGCTTATAATATATGATAGATTTATTACTAAACTTATATATAAATACATCTTATATTCATTTATGTAATAGTAATATTAATTTCATGCGTTTGCATATATAATTTGACCTATATAAATTTATGGGCCAAAATCATACAATATATACAATTTCCAACTCATAGTACATGTGCTTTTATAATCAAGCCCACTATATTATTTTATTACACATACAAATTTATGGCCCATTTAGAGTAAAATGACCCGAATAAATTTTATGGTCCATCTATATATATTAAAGCTATTGAATTTCGAGCCACCAAAATGTTTTTGGCTCCACAAATCCTACATGTCATTTTGTTATTAATGCACTTTTTTTCTTAACATCTATATATATATATATACATATATATATATTAAAACAAAGGAATTTGAAGCCACCATATTGATTATGGCCCCACAAATCCTAAGTGTCAATTTGTGGTTAATCCAATTTATTTTTATATTAATAACTCTATTTAATTTAAATCACAATATGTAATCACAACTAACTTCAAATATTTAAAATTTTAAATCACAATATCTAATCACAACTAACTTCAAATATATAAAAACTATATACAACTTTTTTTATAAAATTTAATTTCTACAAATTACACATATAATAAGATTATAATATATGATAGATTTCTTACTAAACTTATATATAAAATACATCTTATATTCATTTATGTAATTAGTAATATTAGTTTCATGCGTTTGCATATATAATTTGACCTATAAAATTTATGGGCCAAAATTATACAATATATACAATTTCCAACTCATAGTACATGTGCTTTTATAATTAAGCCCACTATATTATATTATTACACATACAAATTTATGGCCCATTTAGAGTAAAATGACCCGAATAAATTTTATGGTCTATCTATATATATTAAAGCTATTGAATTTCGAGCCACCAAAATGCTTTTGGCCCCACAAATCTTACATGTCATTTTGTTATTAATGCACTTTTTTTTCCCTTAACATTATATTTCAATTTAAAACACAATATCTAATCACACCTAATTTAAAATATATAAAAACTATATACAAATTTGTTGAATGCTTATACATTTTTTTTAATAAATTTTGATCTCTACAAATTGCAAAAAATAAGCTTATATCTGTCAAACTAATATATGATAGAATTCCTACTAAACTTATATATAAAGTACATCTTATATTCATTTATGTAATTAGTAATATTATTTTTATGACTTTTCATATATAGTATGATATATATAAATTTATGGGCCAAAATCATACAATATATACAATTTTCAACTCACAGTATATGTGCTTTTATAATTCAACCCACTGTATTATATAATTATATATACATATTTTATTAACAATTTAGTGAAATTTCAGACTAATGTATCTTAACAAACTTAATTTATATAATCTTGTGATTTTCTTCTAAACCTTTCAATTTTAACAACAATGATATCCTATCAGATTTTTAACGAATGTATATTGTACGTTCCCATTTAACAATTTTTATTTGATTATAATTTTCTATAAAAAATACATGGTCTTCATTTTCCGATTTTACAATGTTTCTATGGGCTTATTACTTATCATTTTGCAAAATGTAATTTTCAGTTTTTAAAAATTAAATTGAGTTTGTTAATCACCAAGAAAATATTCACTAACAAACCGTGAAATATCAATTATAAATTACCAAGAAAATTTTGTTAAATAAAACAAAAAGTTTCAACTAAAAAATCTAGCTAAATCTTTGTTGTATCAAACTTTCAATTTCATATGATTATACACATTATCAAAATTAAATTAAATGTAGTACGTATACAAATTTTAAAAGTATTTGAATTTGAGATAACTTTACACCTACATAAATCAGTCACTACTGATTAATTAATTATTCAAATAACTTTTCAGTTATCGTTTTCTATAAGTAAGGATATAAATTAAAATCAAAATCTTAAAACTTTAGACGGGTCCATTACGTAATTAGAAAAACTAAAAAAATGTGATTTATCTAGCTGATTTGCAATATTTTTTTATATATATTTTGCTAAATTATTTCATATATTTATTTTAACAAAAAGTTAAAATATCAAAATTCTTTTTTTCCCTTCGTTTGATCTCATATCCCCCTTCGAGACACCAAAACAATCATGGATCAACTTTGCTTACGTGTTATTTTGCGATTAATCCTATTTTTAGTTTACTTTTTTCCTTAAACTAACTAAATTTATAATATAAAAATCTTCAAAATTTCATCAAATAACTCAATTTTTTTGTATGAACAGTACCTTTGATCTAATATAAATATTTTCTTTTATTTGGATATTAATTTTTACATTTATATTCTACGATAAAATTGTTATATAAATATTTTAACTTAATATAAGGGTCAAATATATTATCCATTGTGAATATATGCATGGAATTTTAAATTGAGCTTGCCTTTTATTTTATCTTTTTTGAGTAATTAAAATGAAAAATACTTTTTTAATAATCATTGAAAGAAATATATTCAAATATTGAGTTCCACCTTATTTTTCAATAATTATTTTTAATATTCATTATAATAAATACATACGAGATAATATCATGTTTATTAGGTTGATGTCACTTCTTTAGTTCTTTTCCATATGCAAATGAAATATCTACAACATAATATTTTATATCATAAAGTAGCTTGCTATGATAAATATTGGTTTCGTAACCTTACGTATATTATTATTTTCGTAAATATTAAGAAATCATTGTTTTATATTGTGATTTTTACAAGTATCGTTGAAGGTGTAACAATAATTTCGGATCCTCATTGTTTAGCTACATATATTTTCTTGAAAAACATAAATCTTATTTTAATATTTTTTTAAAAAAAATTTACATTGGCCTTATTCATTAATTATACATATATAATTTTATTTTTTATAATTTTAAAATCTTCAGCTTACTTTATTTTATCCATGTTTAACCAAAACTTAGTTTGAAGGTATAATACAGTAGCTAATATTACTAATTACATTGAGTTCCACCTTATTTTTCAATAATTATTTTTAATATTCTTTATTTTATCCATATTTATCACCATATTGATTCCGGCCCCGCAAATTCTACGTGTCATTTTGAAGTTAATTCACATTTTTAAATATTAACAATTCTATTTAATTTAAATCACAATATTAATCATAACTACCTTTAAATCTATAAATCATATATATATATACAACTTTATTGAATGCTTGTATACATGAAGGTGATGAATTTTTTATAAAAAAATACAAACAATAAGCTTATATTTATATAACTAATATATCAAAGCTTATATATTTGAACTTTGACCACCGTATAAGCTTATATAACTAATAAGCTTATATAATCATAACTAACTTTGAATCTATAAATCATATATATATATACAACTTTGTTGAATGTTTATATATATGAATGTGATAAGTTTTTTATAAAAAAAATACAAACAATAAGATTATATTTATATAACTAATATATCAAAGCTTATATTTATATAACAATAAGCTCATATTTTTTTATTAAAAAACAAACAATAGGATATGGTTGATTAATGAAATCTCACAACAACCTTTAAAAAAAAGTAAAATCTCACAATAATCTTTCATAAAAAAGAAAGAAAGTGAAATCTCACAACAACGTAACAAATCGGTTATGTGATTTGAGTACAAAACCAAACCCGATTATTTGTGTAGGTTATGATTATAATAACAAAATTTAATGCCTCCGATTATTTACTAGCATTAACGAACTTTTGAATTTGAAACTTTATCCTACGTAGCTGAAGTTTTTATTAATTTTCATGTAAAGCCCAATTAGATATTGTTGTTTAATGAAATCTCACAACAATAACTGAATGCAGTCCATCTATAAAATCTCACCACATTCTAATTTTTTTAAGCAGAACTAATCATTTAACTGTCTAACAAATTTTTGAATTAAAACCTACGTTGATAAACTTTTATCCTAACAAATCTTTGAACTTGAAATTTTATCCTACATTGCTGAACTTTTTTTTTATTTTCAGTTAAAACCCATGTGATTTACATATCTGTCCACAATTATTAAAACCAAATCTGATATAATTATAAAACTGAATTATGCCTAAAAAACCGGTTCTGTTATTTGAGTTCAAAACAAAACTGAATTCTTCCAAAAAACTCTGTTCTTTGATTTGATTTACATATCTGTCCACAATTAGTAAATCATATCTTCCCTTTTTATATAAGAAAAAAGAAAAAAAAGTTCAGATTCTTATATATAGATTATTCCGGTCTATGTAGTGCATTACGTATTGGAGCAGAAGTTTGATATTTGAGAATCAGTGTATGCATCTCTATTTACTTTTTTAAGCTTACAATATGACATTTATATGTATTGCATCCTGCTCACATATATCTAAAAATGCATGTTTACATTATTTAGGTATTCCAATGGCCAATTATATTGAAGAAATTACTGAAGTGAAAGGTGTTTGGACACTCAAAGTTCGTATTGTTGGCATGTGGAAGAAAAAAAATTATAAAGGAAGAGACGAAATTCACATGGTAATGATAGATGACAAGGTTAATATATTTCAGAGACACTATATTATATTTTCATTTTCAGCAATTAATTTTTATTATATACATTACTAATGAACTATTATTTTTTTCATGCAGAATTCGTGGATTGAATCTACGATCCCAAGTTATTTTGTCAACAAATTTTCACAAATGATCAAGGAGTATTCCATATACAAAATATCAAATTTTTCTATTGAAGAAAATACTGATAAATGGAAAATTACTCAACATTCATATAAAATAACATTTACTTTTATCATTGCAATAGGAACAATATCGTTGAGTCAATAAATTCAATATATATAAAATTTATATATATTGAATTGATAAAACACGGTTTTTATTAAAGAGATCATTCTTACCACAAAAAGCTACCATATTTTTCATCAAATATTTATTTTTTTGGTATGCTCAATTAAATATCTTCTAATATTATATATTGATGTGATAATATATCCTTTATCATATCATTTTCCGTTTAGTTTTTACAAATTTATCATGATACATGTGAACAATATTATTCAAATTTTCTTCCTTTTTACTAATATTGTGAGTTTATGATTAATATTTATTCATAAAATATATACAAATACATCACTTTAACATAAAATGTTATTAAATATACACGTAAAAATGATGTTAAAACTATACTAAAACATCACTCTAATAAAAATATCCGTGCATGACATGGGTTATGAACAATGATCAAATAAAAGAAGAGAAGTCCGAAATAAAGGTAAGATAACAACATTCAGATCCAATCACTAATTATGTACATAATGCAATAAGAAAACTTTTCAATAAAATTTAATTATATAAATTCCTCGATTGTTCATAAAGGAGGCTTAAAATCCTTAATTTCAACCTGAATATCCAATCAATTTAATTAGCTGTGATTTTTCCCTCACGTATTTTTTTTTGAAATAACATCCGTGGAGCACCTAAATTTCAAATTTGATTCTTAAATGGAAATACTTAGAGAAATTTGGGGGAAGAGGTAAAGAAAAAATAACTGCTTTTGTATCAAATCGCCATTCAGAGAAAAAAAAAATCAATAGATAATAAGGATAAGTTCGGTTCGTCAAAAATTTAAGTCGACTTAAAGTGACTTAAAACGACTGAACTTACTAAAAAAATTTAAACTAGAAATCCTGACTTTTTTTATTTGAGGTGACTGAGGGTCCGTTCGGTTTGCCAGTTAAGTCGACTTAAAGTGACTTAACTGAACTTAATTAAAAATTTAAGTCATGATGACTGAACTTACTTATAAAGTCCGTTCGGTTCGCCAAAAAATTAAGTCGACTTAAAGTGACTTAAAACGACTGAACTTACTCAAAAAATTTAAGCTAGGAATCCTGACTTTTTTTGATTTGAGGTGACTGAACTTAACAAAAAAAAATTCCAACCCCCAGTTCAGTTTTATTGAATTCAGTCATCTATTTCAGTTCAGTTTCAGTCTAGTTCAGTCGTCATCTTAAATTTTACCTTACAGCTTCAGTTCAGTTTTATACCCAGTTCAGTTTCAGTTCAATTCAATCTCTACGAATCGAACAGACCCTGAACTTAACAAAAAAAAATAATCCAACCCCCAGTTCAGTTTTATTGAATTCAGTCATCTATTTCAGTTTAATTTCAGTCTAATTCAATCGTCAGCTTAAATTTTACCTTACAGCTTCAGTTCAGTTTTATACCCAATTCAATTTCAATCTCTGCGAATCGAACAAACCTTAAGTATCAGTGGCAAGAACACGAATATCATAAAAAAAATCAACCATTCAATGACAATGATGTATTCGGCTTCGATCAGGGACAAATATGGCTGCTAGGAAATAAGTACTACTACTCATAGTTTATGAGGCGCATCCTGAAGTACGTACAAATTCACAGTAAATGACCAATAGATACGTAAACGGCTCATCATATCGATCAGTCCCATGTATGAATATATATTCATATATTGAAACTACGTACATCTATTTAGGTTTAGATTGGTTCACGAGATCCACTTTGGTTGAAAGTAGTACATAATCAAGTTATGTAATCTTATAAACTAAATTTAATGGGAAGTTTATTTTTGAACTGACTTTGATTTTACCTATTATAAGCAACTTATTTTGACGGCTTACCTATATTTTTTTGCCATCCATAACTCGTACGAAGCAATCCATATATATGGTGTAATATGTGATATTTCAAGTGATATTTAAGTTGTGTAAGTAATTTAATTTATTTGTATGGTAATAGTTTATTTAACTATTTAATTCAATATGTAATAGTATGTAAACAAGCTATTTTTTGAATTTTGAAAAAAAATGAGAAAAGGGAAAAAAGAAAAATATAAGTCAAGATTTTGGATTGATCGAGATCTTGGAATATGAGAGAAAAAAAATGTTATTTGGTTTCGATGCACACGAATTTTAGTGTGTGAACGTGCAGACAAATTAAAAAGGCATGGTCGAATTATATCAGAATTATTATATTTTTTGGGTAAAAAACATTTTTTGTACATCAAGTTATACGAGTTTATACATCAAAATATGTTGAAACGTATCCCAAAATATGTGTGCACTAGAATGATATTGAGTTGTGCACTTTTTTTTCCTAAGTACAATAGCAGTGCACAATATTTGTGCACCAAATTGTACGATATTGTGATCAAAATCTGTTAAAAAGTGCACTAAAATATATATGTGAAGTTGTGCACTGGAATTTTATTGAGTAGTGTACATGCTTTTTTTTCTAAGTACAATTTTTTTTTATTAGAGCGAACTTGTAGGACTCATCTAAGTAGATGGTAATCCTAAATCATCCAAATGGGTGATCTTTACAAACTTGGAATCGAAAAAACCGAAGGTAGAGTTCAGATGTAGAAACTCATATCTAGTCTCGTGTAACAGAGAAGGAAGTGGTTGACGTGTTGTTGAAATTAGAAGTCGTTGAAAGTTTTGGAAGACAGTCGGAGGAAGAGTGTGGCAAGCTAGGAAGTCTGCCGCACGATTTGCTTCACGAAAACTATGGTGTACCTGAAAAGAAGCGAAAGATGACAAAAGCACAATAATATCTTGTATAATGGTATTAATTTCCCATGATATTTTCCAGATGTCTCTGATGGAATTAATAATGACTAAATTATCCCCCTCAATAATTAGGTGAGAGATATTCAATCTAGCCGCTTGCTGAATCCCAGATAGAGCAGCAAAGGCTTCAATTCGAAGGACATAAGTGACTGGGATGATTTGATTGTGAAAGCTAATTAATCTACCACGGTCATCACGAATTAAATGTCCAATATGGCAGCTACCACATCGGCGCTTTGATCCATCAAAGTTCAGTTTATGCCACTGGTTGGGTGGTTTCTTCCAAGTTCGATTGGAAGGACGCAGTCGATTACGTCTTAGAGTAGTTGGTGCAGGCGGGGAGCTTAGGGTCAACCAGTATTGGTAGTAGTAAAACGCTTGGGTAGCTGGGCATTGGGAGGGAGAAATGTTTTGAGATTGAAAATTTTTAGTGTTTCGATAGTTCCAAATAGGCCACCAGAGGAAAGGAAGGGGAGCAGGCTGGGAGTTAGATTGTCGGAATAAATCGAAATTATGGAGGAAATTATCAGAACGAGGGATTGAGAAGGAGAGATTCAATTTAGATTCTAAGGTATGGATCATGGATGAGGTATAGGGACGGGAGAAAAAAAGATGGTTTCGGTCCTCAGTGTATAATGAACAGAGGGAGCACGTGGATGAGACAGTGGAATAGTAACGATTGAGGCGGTCAGAGGTGGGTAAGGCGTCAACCAAGCACTTCTAAATGAAGTTTTGGATTTTAGGAGGTAGTTTTAATCTCCAAAGCCAAGGAAGGGAATCTGTTTGGGGAGTAGTTATAATAGCATGTGTGATTTTGCGGGATGATTTAACGGAGAAAGAGTTGTCAGAGTTAGGAGTCCAAATAAGGCGATCGACAGTGTCCGAAAGGGGAATATGGACTGACAGTATTTTTGTAACAATATGTGGGGTAAGAGTGATTGTAGCTTAAGGAGGTCCCACCGTGAGTTAGGAGTAATGAAAGTTTAGACAATGATTAAGGGGTCAATATTGTTGTTGTAATAAGGGAATAAGGCACAACCAGGGACCCAGGAATCGGACCAGAATTTAGTTGTATGCACGTTTCCAATTTCCCATCCAAGTCCGGTCCCAAATTCTGATCGTAGGTGGAGTAGCCGAGAGAATTGCCAAGATTGTTTAGGTTTTTTCTGGTATGTAAAAAGATCAGATGAACGAATATATTTTTGGTGAATGATTTGACACCAAAGATTGTCAGGCTATGTTAGTAATTTCCATAGAAGTTTCTGTAATATCCCTCATTTTATAAGGATATTTTGGGATTTGTCCCAAACACCCGTTTCGTACGTCGAATTAATTTCAGAGACAGAAAGACATTCTGTAATGTTCTTAATCTCTGTAATATTTTTCTAAGTGAAATAATATACAGTCGACGTATTTTGGGATTTAATACTCGTTCGTGTACGATTATTGTTATCCCGGGCTAAGACCAAAGCTAATCCAAGCTTAATCTGATGCAAAAGGGCCTTGGCGGCGACCACCGTAAGGCTAGCGGCGACCGCCGCCCAGTAGCCAGCGTCATCGTTATCTTCCTGTGCAAGTGGCCTAGGAATGCGGCGACCGTCGCCAGAAATGCGGCGACCGCCGCCAGAGACCCATAAGGGCGGCAACCTCTTGCCGGTCGCGGCGACCGCCGCCACTGTTGCAGGGCTAGTTGCAGGGGCTTGCCGGCGATCGGGGGACGACTCGATCTCGGCCCTCCACGTGCATGGCTTGCCCATTTCTTGTCCCCTGGGTTTGGCTATTTAAGGAGGATGTTTGGGATCAGATTGAAGCTCAATTCGAAGCTCAAATCCCTCACAATCATCTCGTCGGAATATTAAGCTCTCGCCGGAGACTTTGAGATCGATCATCGGAGTTCCATTGGGTGTTATTCCAGTTGCAAAGAGAAGCCTTGGAAGCCCTTAGAAGCTTAGAATCCAAAGCAAAGGAAAGGAGAAGCAAAACAATCGAAGTCGGTGAGTTTTTGCCTCTCGTGTATATTTTCTGGTGTTCGTAGCGGCGCCTGCCGTAAGGTAGGCGACGACCGCCGCCACGAACAGCGGCGCCCGCCGTAAGGCAGGCGGCGACCGCCGCCCAGAAGCTTTTGGCTTGTTTCGGCCTTGGCTTCTGTGGCTTTCGATCGGGCTTCGTTCCTTTCGATTCCTTTCGTTATTCTTTAGATTCGTACTCGTGTTTGTCGAATCTAACTTAGGATTTCTTTATGGGTCGATCCGAAGGAATCTGTGTTGCCAGATCTGTCCCTGTTTCGAGCCCGGAAATCCCATCGTCGTCTTTAAGCTTCTGCGGATCTAAGGCAAGTGGCGGTTCGCTCTTGCTCATCATTCCATATTTCAATTAATTATCAATTGTTTAGTTGTTAATTAATTTGGGATGATTTACTGTTTGCGTTGGGAACAGTTTTGTTAAATGATATGATTTAAAGGAGATATTATAATAGGTTGTATATCTGTTAGAACAACGCTATTATATATATGATTAAAACATGATATTATACTAGATTGTATATCTGTTAGAACAACGCTATTATATATATGATTACTAGTTTGTTTATCGGTTAGAATAACGCTAGTATAGATATATGTTTTTGATGTTGGCCATGATGGCTGTAATGTGGATTATTACTGTGTTGAACTATTTAGTTAGCACTAGTAGTTGGGAACGTTAGACTCGTTGAGGTCCAGTCGTTTCTTGATAATTATTGGTTGAGAGAGCATCAAAGACCCTGACACCAACTGGCGGATCATGATCGTCCTCTATCCGAGTATAGAGGTGGTGCACTTAGCTAGTGTCACAAACCTTGGGAAGGATTCCCTTCGATATATGTCCCTCATGACGAAACATATATCTAAAAGCTTATAATGTGATATGTGTTTTGGAATTAAACGAGATAAGTGCCGTTGTCGCACATAATTAATATACCCTTGGGCGAGTAGTGCAGCTAGGCAATAGCACTAGGAAATCTCGTCTTGACTTTGATCAGAGTAAAGTTCTCTTTTCAATCTGGATTCGCTTTGAGCGGTGAGGTTGGTCGTGAACCGAAACATCAAGTCATTTTGAACGCTTGTGTGATTTATTTATGTTCCCCAACATTTGTCATGCTTCCGATAAGACTCAGTTCGTTGGAGTCTTCTTTTGGGATTGATTGCTGTGAGATTCGGTCTCCAGAATCTTCTCTTGTTCATGTCTCTTCATGTGTTTCAATAGAGTATGGTGGTTGACTATCGTTATCGATTGTGATTCGAGGAGCGATGAGTCTAACCTAATACGTCTACTTCGAACTACTCTGCTTTGTACCCTTGCATAGTCTTTCATTAGACTAACCAACCGTAATTGTTCTCTGCATGGTTGGCTGGTGTCATCCGTTCGATTCGGCACATCAGATAAGTTGCCATCCCATGAAGGCTAGAACGACTATAGAAGCGAACGGTGTTTTGACAAGTGATCCAGGTTAAGATCCTTGGTGGGTGATCATTGCGATCAAGACCCTTTTGTTGGTTATTTAAAGACTTCCGCTGTGTTAAGAAAATGTTTTGTGTAAAGACTTCCGCTGTATTTCTGATGTATTTTGTCGTACTTGGAATTGTGTTGTAATTCCGCGACTATGGTTTAAATGAAAGTTATGGTATTCTGTATCATAATTGTTGTTTGATGATTTATATCAACTAGTAAAGCCTTGGGTGACATCGGACAGAACATCGGAGGTCACTGGTGGTAATGCCTTTCCAAGGGAATATTTGGGGGTGTTACAGTTTCATTTGCAGAGATCCCGCATGTTTATAGTTCCAGACTTTATGAACCAGTTCCTTATAGAAAGGATCAGTGGTCCAAGCCGGTTCAAAGTGAAAAGGGTATTTC
Organism: Rheum nobile; assembly: GCA_027886185.1. Classification (NCBI taxonomy): domain Eukaryota; kingdom Viridiplantae; phylum Streptophyta; class Magnoliopsida; order Caryophyllales; family Polygonaceae; genus Rheum; species Rheum nobile. The sequence continues at coordinate 507,469 of WOAB01000555.1, read as the reverse complement.
TAAATGTAGTCATTTTGACCCAAATTTACAGTAACTAAGCAATAATCTGAAGTAGTAAAGGGGTTGATAGGGCGTTGTCGTGACACCTTAACAAATAAAATAATCCTAACAAACCTAAACAAGTAGTAGAGGCAAGCAAGGGTCGAATCCACAGGGAGGAAGTGATCTTTCTAAGTATTTATGAGCATGCAAAGTAACAAAGGGGGTTTTTGATTATCAAGCAGAGCAAAGAAAACCGGTTTAATTGACTTGAGAATATGGTTGGGGAAAGTAGTTCCACTAGAACGAGATCCACAATACAGAGATATAAGTTGATCACAGAAATCTATTCAATCCAAGTTCTTTTACTATTCTTATGGTTGTTCCCATCCTGATCTTAAGTACTACCGATTCTCACAGTTGTCGATAGACTTATTACTATGCCAATGATAAAATATCACCAGTCACGCCTGTCACGCGGTACCAGACCGGGGTACTTTATCACCAACAAAGCAATAGCAATGCACACAAGGATATAGGATACATGCAAGTAGAAAGACGTACAAGTACTCACTCCCCTACTTAACATGCAACTGATTCTCACTCACGATTGTACGCTCGGAACCCTTATACGCACAATCGTGTTTGCCACTAGATAAGCACTCGGAACCCCTATATGCAAATCCTAGCAATTGATAAATAGTATTCAACCTAGCTGGCCAGACTATGAAGAATAACGATAAATCAATAATCAATATATCCAAGAGAATCAAACCAACATACATAAGAATACGAACAAGGAATAGAAATCTCACACCCGAATCAACTGTATTGCTTCAAACGTCTAGTAGAACAAAGGTGTTTAGTTCTCCATCCAAGGGTATGAAAAACTACGAACTAAGTCTCCCCAAGGAGAATTGTAATGTTTGCAACTAGGTTAACAAAAGAGTATTTAACCTAAATCTAAAAGTGATAAAAATAATAAAAGGAAATAACAATAAGATAATAACCAAAAGTAAACAAGGAAACGAACAAGGAAATTAATCCCATAATTCTCGTCCAGCTGCTCGTTCTCGGCCTTCTCTCGCAAGCATCTCATCCTCGGCCCAACTCTCTCTCTCTCTCAGCCCACAAGCGCGCGGCCCAACTCCAGCAAATCATCTTCGCTGACATCATCGCCCGCATCATCTTCCAATTCTCCCGCTTCCAGCTGCAGCTTCAATTCGTGTGCGCGGCTTCAGCAATTTACGTGGGCCGATATCTCCTTCGTGGGCCTTTCTTCTCAATTGGGCCTAGCTTCCTTCTTGGGCCTAATTCATCTTTAATTCCAGCACACTTTCCCGCTTCCAATTTCCGGATTTCACGCGGCCTTTATTACATTTCTTCGCTTCACGTGGCCGCGGAGCGCCAGCTCCCACCGCGGGGCGGTGATTTCCACCGCGGGGCGGCATCCTTCTCTGAGACCCACCGCCGGGTCGCGGTGGCTCTGACGCGGGGCGTCAACTTCTGCCCTCTCCTTTGCTCTTTATTGTGGTTCCTTCATAGATTTTCCTTGTCTCTTCAGGTGGTCAACTCCTCTTCCTCTATATGTCTCCAATTAGCTCCTCTAGACCACCAAAACCACACTTCTCCACTCTAACTCTATAATCTCCAATTGTGCATAAAATCCAACCAAATGGTGCCTCAAACATGGTAATAACCCTTAGATATGTGCTACAAAATAGCACTCATCAAATCCCCCATGCTTAAACCTTGTTCGTCCTCGAGTAAGCTAAAGTCAACCTACTCCTCTAATCAATCCCCAAGGCTTCAGGAAGCATAGAAAACTCAACCTCCAAGAATCATACCCAACAATAAACTCCAGGCAGCCAATACAAATAAGCTCAGCACAATAAACTACAACATCAAATCAAAAATCTCAACACCCCACACAACCAAGCTAAAAGGAAAGCAGAGTACTTCCCCCAAGCTTATCTCAAACACCATAGAGTGAATAAATTCTAATCCTATCTCTCATCTATCTTCTTATCCCTCCAGAGTGACCTACCCGAATTCTCCTTATAACTCCTCTTCTTATGACGCCTCGCCAAGAATAATGAGAAATCCTAAAATCACTCTTATTCTTTTTCGCTCATTTTTCCAAGGCGCCCTTTCGGGTTTTCACCAAGCCACTCATTTCATTTTCCAATAGATGTACTCACATAAGCTCACGTCACTCTTGACCTCATATTACCCCAGCCTAATGCTGGTCCAAGCCACCTGCTTATTACCTACGCCGCCCTTTCGGGTTTCCGACCTATCCCATGATTTCAAATGTATGCCTTTTTTCAATTTTTGGCTTTTTTCATTTTTTAATTTTTCTCCTCAACAACGTAGCAAGTATAGAACTCTCCCCCATGCTTAAACATTGCATTATCCTCAATGTAATGAAAGACAAAAGAATAGAAGCATAGGGAAAAGCAAAAAAATAACTCACAAACGTCGCCAAGCCGCTTGGACACTTTCTTTGTTGCTGGCGGTCTTCTCAATAAATGCCCAGGTCTCTGGTGTTGGGCGGGTGTCTTCATCAACTCTATTGTCTTCTCCTACCGTGCAACCATAGGAAACCACTTTGGTGAATAGTGGTATAGCATAGAAGTCGGGGTTGCACGGCCTTCTAGGAACACATGGTGGAGCCCATATATAATCGTTGTGGGGGCTCTAGCGTTCCCCTCCTCAGCTGTCGAATGTAGGGCCATCATCGTTGTCAAATAATGGGTGGGGCTAATGTATCCTCCTTGACAACATGATGCACACCATCTCCATAGGGAACTCTGGACAACTCGGTAAAACTTTTTTTTTTTTTTTTTTTTTCGATTTTTTTTTCGCCTCCCCGTTTAAGGTTTTTTCGGGGGGGGGGGTGACTTAGTGCAGGGAAAGAAGAGACTTACATTGGTGTGGAAACACCTTCTTCAATAGGCATGGGTCTCTCCCCTGTAAGTTAGTCGGAAACAAAAACAAGAACAAAAACAAAGCAAAAACAAAGCAAAACTAATGCAGGAAATAAAGAAAGAAAAACAAAGAAAGTAAAACATACCTCGGGTTGCCTCCCGGACAGCGCCTTAGTTATTGTCATGGCTTGACATCCTACTCCAAACTCTCAACTTGGGTTGCTCAAAGCAACTGAACTCCTGGGATCCATATCAGGGGGATGCCTCTTTGTATACTCCCTGTTGAGCCTTTCCCCCATGCTTGTGCACTTCATGATGGTTGGACCGCTGTTCATATCTATGAATGCACTTGCCATTTTTCGAAACGGTCTACCCAGCATCTCAGGGCCTGCATGCTTATCCTGCCCCGTATCCAGCATGTAAGAATTCACCGCCTGCATCATGTTCTCCTTCTTGTACTTCCCCTTTGGTTTCTTCTTGATCAGGCCCAACACCTTTAACATTTCCTTGCTGTGAGGGGTGCTGTCTTCCAGTGTGACCAAGGGAACGGTTCTCATGCAGTCACTGAAGGTGTCAAATAAGCCTTTGTCATTCTCCACCTTTTGGGTGTCCTTCATAGTTTCAGGGAAGGGTGTATCGGGATGTGACGCGACGAGCGGGAAGGAGTTGAGACGCACAAACTCATCATAGGCAGCCTCCAGAGGGTTGGGGACTGCCGGGGTATTTTCGAGAGGAATGGTTGTCTCTGGCGTATTTTCGCGATCACGGCACTCCTCCTCATCGTCGCTCCACTCCTCTTCTCCAAAGAAGTTTTCCTCCTCAGTCAGCCACTCTGGACGATGATAAGGATTAACCCAAACCTCATCAGCATAAAAAGAATTTTGGACGTCGGGTCGCGGTGAGATATCACTAGGAGGCACTCCGTCCACCGCGGGGCGGTGGTCATTGCCGCGGGGCGGTGAGGTCGCGGTGGAGTTACTGGGGCTCGCTGCCGGATCGCGGTCAGTCTCACCGCGGGGCGGTGAGATAACTGTGACTTCGCGCCGGGTCGCGGTGAGAGGTGACGCGGGGCGGTGGGTGATGTCCTCCATCTCATATTTGCTCTCCTTTTCAACACTAGGAGGAACGACCAATTGCCTTCCAATCAACGCTTGACTCAGCTGATTAACTTGGCTTTGGAGACTGGAAATCGCCTCTTGCTGTTGTTCGACACTCTGAGCCATGGTTACTTGCAGTGAGGACACGTTCTGGGCCATGGTTGTATGCATTGAGGACACTTTCTCGGCCATGGTTGTCATACTTTGAATCAGAGCACTGAGCACATCAGTATTGGGTGTAGGGGAGAACTGTGATTGATTTCCATACGGAGCTGGGTTATAGTTCTCCCTGCACCCTAAGTTGTAGGTGTCCGGATAGTGCTCCTGCCTCGGTCCTTGCGAGTTCACACCTCGACGTGCATTTACTGCTGCTCTGAATGCGGGAAGTCCTGGACAATCGTCAGTGGTGTGCAGCGTATCGCGACAGATTCTGCAGGCACTAGCTGGCCTTGCTGCACTGGGAGTTGGGTAGTGTCCCCTCTCTGGAGAGAATGAGTAGGGGCATGGTATTTCGTGCGGTTCTCCCCCGAACTCCATATCTATATCAAAAGCAACAAGAGAAAAACAAAAATCAGTAGCACGGGCATGGGCCGTAAGATAGGTCCACACCAAAGTAACACGCACACAAACAAACACACAGCAAAATCAAAACTTGCCTCCCCGGCAACGGCACCAATTTGATAAGGCGTTGTCATGACACCTTAACAAATAAAATAATCCTAACAAACCTAAACAAGTAGTAGAGGCAAGCAAGGGTCGAATCCACATGGAGGAAGTGATCTTTCTAAGTATTTATGAGCATGCAAAGTAACAAAGGGGGGTTTTGATTATCAAGCAGAGCAAAGCAAACAGGTTTAATTGACTTGAGAATATGGTTGGGGAAAGTAGTTCCACTAGAACGAGATCCACAATACAGAGATATAAGTTGATCACAGAAATCTATTCAATCCAAGTTCTTTTACTATTCTTATGGTTGTTCCCACCCTGATCTTAAGTACTACCGATTCTCACAGTTGTCGATAGACTTATTACTATGCCAATGATAAAATACCACCAGTCACGCCTGTCACGCGGTACCAGACCGGGGTACTTTATCACCAATAAAGCAATAGCAATGCACACAAGGATATAGGATACATGCAAGTAGAAAGACGTACAAGTACTCACTCCCCTACTTAACATGCAACTGATTCTCACTCACAATTGTACGCTCGGAACCCCTATACGCACAATCGTGTTTGCCACTAGATAAGCACTCGGAACCCCTATATGCAAATCCTAGCAATTGATAAATAGTATTCAACCTAGTTGGCCAGACTATGAAGAATAACGATAAATCAATAATCAATATATCCAAGAGAATCAAACCAACATACATAAGAATAAGAACAAGGAATAGAAATCTCACAACCGAATCAACTGTATTGCTTCAAACGTCTAGTAGAACAAAGGTGTTTAGTTCTCCATCCAAGGGGATGAAAAACTGCGAACTAAGTCTCCCCAAGGAGAATTGTAATGTTTGCAACTAGGTTAACAAAAGAGTATTTAACCTAAATCTAAAAGTGATAAAAATAATAAAAGGAAATAACAATAAGATAATAACCAAAAGTAAACAAGGAAACGAACAAGGAAATTAATCCCGTAATTCTCGTCCAACTTCTCGTTCTCGGCCTTCTCTCGCAAGCATCTCATCCTCGGCCCAACTCTCTCTCTCTCAGCCCACAAGCGCATGGCCCAACTCCAGCAAATCATCTTCGCTAACATCATCGCCCGCATCATCTTCCAATTCTCCCGCTTCCAGCTGCAGCTTTAATTCGCGCGCGCGGCTTCAACAATTCACGTGGGCCGATATCTCCTTTGTGGGCCTTTCTTCTCAATTGGGCCTAGCTTCCTTCTTGGGCCTAATTCATCTTTAATTCCAGCACACTTTCCCGCTTCCAATTTCTGGATTTCACGCGGTCTTTATTACATTTCTTCGCTTCACGTGGCCGCGGGGCGACATCCTTCTCTGAGACCCACCGCCGGGTCGCGGTGGCTCTGACGCGGGGCGTCAACTTCTGCCCTCTCCTTTGCTCTTTATTGTGGTTCCTTCATAGATTTTCCTTGTCTCTTCAGGTGGTCAACACCTCTTCCTCTAGATGTCTCCAATTAGCTCCTCCAGACCACCAAAACCACACTTCTCCACTCTAACTCTATAATCTCCAATTGTGCATAAAATCCAACCAAATGGTGCCTCAAACATGGTAATAACCCTTAGATATGTGCTACAAAATAGCACTCATCATAGTGTCGTATGTGGAAGCTGGTTTCCTTCAAGTGAAGGAGAAATCCGAGAAAGGAGTAGTTTCTAAACCAAAATCTGAGATGAAGTTGTTAAGTCGGTTAAAACGGTGATGCGCAGGCTCCACACCACCATATTTGTCATCGGGGGTAAGGATGTCGCTTAGGTCTCTAGAATCATGACAGGAAGGTGATAAGTAGTTATTAGCGAACCAACCTTGTTCCAGTATTCGGATGTCTTATCCTCTCGACCAATTAAGTACAATATTACAAAATGTTTATTGTAGTCATTAATTATTAGCGCGCGCCGATCGACCCTGATTTGATTGTACAGTACGTGGTTGGGTATATACTAGTCCATAGGCTTTGAAATGGGAATATAGAACTTCTGAATTGTAAAGGAGTACTGATGTATTGATATTTGATTACCTTAATTACATTACAAAGGAAGAAGGGATCCTTATATACAAAAGAGTGCCAACGGTAAAGAGATAAATCAACACTTAATTATGCTAAGGTTAAAAGATCTATCTTCCTAATATGGAGATAAAATCTGAAGTAAAAGGAAGGTTAAGAGATAATGGTATGCACTGATTTATATGTTAATACTCCCCCTCAAGTGGAGTGTATATTAATGACACTCAACTTGGATAAGAGACTAGAGAAGGTGGCCGGCCCGAGAGGCTTCGTGAACAAATCTGCGGGTTGATCATGCGTTTGGATGTGCATTGTTTGAATATGACCTTGTTGAATCTTCTCCCGGATGACATGACAATCAATTTCAATGTGTTTCGTTCGTTCATGAAATACCGGGTTGGAAGCGATATGAATTGCGGCCTTGTTATCACAATAGAGTTGTGTTGGTTGTGAGTGGACAATGTTGAGATCCTGCAGTAGTGTTCTAAGCCACGTTAATTCACATCACGTGCTAGCCATCGAGCGGTATTCTGCATCGGCACTTGAGCGAGATACCGTTCCTTGCTTTCTTGTCTTCCATGATATGGGAGCACTGCCTAAGAAGATGATGTAGCCAGTTGTGGACCGGCGAGTGTCACGGCAATGCGCCCAATCAACGTCGCAATAGGCTGTCAAGTGGAGAGGACCGTGGCTGGGAAAGAAGATACCTGTTGGGCCCAGATTCATCCCATGAAAACGGATCAAATGAATTGGGCCAAGATCCAAGCGGAATCGGAAGCTAAGAGAAACCAGGAAGAAGCGTCGGACTCCCTGCAGTCGAGTGCCTCCCGACCAGCTGCGAAGATCACGCTGGAGCATTGAATGCTTGATTGGGACAACGGCCACAACATTTAAACACCGAGATAATGATGGTAATTAAGAAGAAATCCCAGCAATCACTCCCAACATTAAAGTCAGAGATTATGCTAGCAATCAAGAGCATATCCCAAGAATCCCGCCCAAGCATTGAATGATCGATCAATGGCAACGGTCATAGCCTTAAACACAGGCATAAAGATGGTAATCAAGAGCATATCACAAGAATCTCGCCCGGATTGAATGAGAAAGATTGCAAGAGGAGAATAACGGTCACAAGACGATAATTGCCATATATATACCACGACGGAACATGGAAGAGGGACATCTAGACACGATTACCACCCACGTCCGCCGATTTGCCCTGAGTTGTGATACCCCGTAATTCTGTAAGGATTATTCTGGGAATTTTTGGAATTTTCCCGAACACCCGTTTAGTACGTCGGATTTAATTCAGAAAGTCGGAGACATTCTGTAATGTGCTCTTTATCTGTAATATTTTTCTCAGTGAAGAATTATACAGTTAAGACCTGTTGGAAGTCTATACTCGTTCGTGTACGACTTTTGTTATCGCGAATTAAGATTAATACCAATCTCTACCCAATTGGTTATTGCCCAAGAGGTGCAAATGGATTAACCATGGGTTAATACCCAAGGGCACAATTGGAAGGCTTTTTGGCTCCCAACAAGCCTCATCTTTGCCTATAAATAGAGGGCATGGGTGAAGCTTGAAAGGGTGTGAAAAATGCCATTACGCTGTCCATTTCTCGTCTCTCAAAAACGCTCCCAAAGAAAAACGCTCTCTCTCTCGGAAAGCTCTCGTGGATCGTTGGAGGCTCGTTTGGTGTCGTTCTCGGTGGCCAAAGGAGACTTGGAAGGCCCTTAGAAGCCTAGAAGCCAAGCAAGGCGAAAGGCGAACCAAATCGAGCGTCGCAGGTAAGATTTCTCGTCCGTTTTTAAGTTTCTGTTCAGCGACGGCGACCGCCGCCAGGAACGGCGACCGCCGCCAGGAACGGCGACCACCGTGTTGTGGACGGCGACCGCCGTGTTGGGGACGACGACCGCCGTGTTGTGGCCGGCGACCGCCGTGAAGTTCTTGGTGCCGCCGTGGAGGAAGCCGATGAGCGGCGCCCACCGTGCTTGAGACGGCGACCGCCGTGATGGTGGCGGCGACCGCCGTGATGGTGGCAGCGCCCGCCGCAATTGTTGGTGGCCGGCCGTGAAGGGTAGTTGCCCGGGAGTTGTGCGTTGGCTTCCGAGACCTTCGATCGGGTCTCGTATCCTTCGATTTCTTTCGTCCTTTCGTATATTCGTACTATTCTTTGTCGAATCTAACCTAGGGTTCCTTTTTGGGTCGACTCGAAGGTGTTTATGCTAGTGGAGCTATACGCGTGTCGAGCCCGGAATCCCGTTGTCTCTGCTTTGTTCCAGATCTGCGGACTAAGGCAAGTGGCGGTTTGCTCTTGCTCATCGTTCCATATTTACATTAATTATCAGCTGTTTATCTGAGTAATTAATTTGGAATGATTATCTATGTTTGTCTGGAAAAGATTTTATAAACTATTTTGGAAAGCCATATAATAGGTTGTATATCTGCTAGAATGACGCTATTATCTGTGATCGCCTTCCGGGCATTTATGTGGATTAATAGGAAAACTAATCCAAGTAAGGATTAGCTGTTTCTATTATCTCTTTGTTTAAGTTAATTGCCTGGATGACTTTAATGTGATAATTGATGTGTTAGACTGTTTAGTTAATACGAGTGTTTGTAGGAACGCTAATCCAAGTAAGGATTAGTCGTTTCTTTATAACTTAATGTGCGTAGGAACGCTAATCCAAGTAAGGATTAGTCATTTCTTTATAATTTAATATTCGTGGGAACGCTAATCCAAGTAAGGATTTGTCGTTTCTTTAAATCATAATATTCCTCGGGGTTATTGCCGAATAATTTAAGGGTCATGACCTATGCTTCTTATCCACATGTAAGGATCTGAAGTGTTTTAAGTGCCTTGCTAGCGCCAGTGGATGAGCTTAATTGCAGTCCTGTGTTTTAAGCACTTAGCTAGTGCATTGGGGTGGACGTAACTGTCATCCTATAAAATAAACTGTAAGCGCTGTGGCAGTGTAAATTAGGGTGAACGTAAGATCACCCGGTGTCTTAATAACTTCCGTGTTCTCGGAATATTCTTAAAAGCCTCAACACTGTGTGTGTGTTGTAATTTAATAAGATAAGTGCAGTTAAGCACATAATTAAACTATAAGCGCTGTATAGTGCAATCAGGGTGAACGTAAGGTCACCCGGTGTAATAATAATCGCCGTTGTTTCTCGGCATAATAAAGTTAAGTCCCGCGTGTGGGTTGTGTGTGTTTTAATTTGGGTTGACATGATTGTCACCCTGAGATTTAAGCTGTGTGCCGCTCTTAATAACATTAATGTGTGTTTTGTAATTAAATAAGATATGTGCCCGAGTGCACATGATTAATAAACCTTTGGCGAGTAGTGCAGCTAAGTCATAGTGCAGCTAGGAAAGCTTGTCTCGACTTGAATGTAGTACGTTCTCTTTCCGATCTGGATTCGCTATATGCGATGAGGTTGGTCGTGAACCGAAGCATCTCAGTCAACTTTTAAATCATTGTTGTTTGATTCTGTTAAACATTCCAGATTTGTCATATTTCCTTAAAGACTCAATCTCTTGGAGTCTCTTTTCGAGTCGATTTCTGTGAAGATGAAATCTTCCAGAATCTTCTCTCATGCATACCTTTGTTGTTATTATGTGAAAGTGCCGGGTTATGTATCGTCCCTTCGGTTATTATTCGAGGGACAATGATAGTAAACGGTTTTGATCACTCGAACCACTCTGCTTTTTACCCTTGCTAGTCTATTTAAGTAGACTAACCCACGAACTTTGTTCTCCGCATGTGGGCTGGTGTCATCCGTTCGATTCGGCACATCAGATGGAGTGTAGATGAGAAGACTAGAAGGACTATGGAGTCGACGGTGGTTTTTCCGACGTTTTTAATAATTTCTTTAATCAGGTTGAGATCCTTGGGCAGGTGATCATTACGATCACAACCCTTTTTGTAATATCTTTTAAAAGTTTTCCGCTGTGCCTTGTTTAAGATTTCTGTTGTAATTTATTTAAACTCTGTGTTTGTCCTATTCGGGATTGAGATGTAATCCCGGGACTCGTGTTTTATATGATTAAGGTTATCATTTTGTATCATTGTATTTCATGATTTGTATTTAAACGGTAAAGCCTTGGGTGATCTCGGTAAGGAACACTAGGGTCACTGGCGGTAATACATTTCCAAAAGGGTTAAGTTTTGGGGGTGTTACATGAGTAGGACCAAAGAATACACCCATTCTAGCTCATTCCCCTCGGAATCCCGCTCAGTCTCCACTGGTCGAGCCCCAGAGTCACCGGTTGGACCAGATCCGACCCTTTGTCCTACAAGGATAAGTTGTACATTGATCCGACTCAATCGTCAATATATCAATAAAATTACTTTGCTATTTTGCATCTCTTCTTTATTTGTTGATTGTCTACTTGGTTTGGATTGATTTCTATTACCCGATCGACTCGTTACCCCGTCTAAGGCGATTTAGGTCTTCCGATCTTTTCGCCCCAAAACAATTTGGCGCCCACCGTGGGGCAACTTACCGATCACCCTTTCGAAACTTTCCAACCATGACTATCGACCCACCTACCAATACCGAAGAGCCAAGTCTCGAAGACGACACCCAAGCTCAAGGAAACACAACTCCTACCGAAAATTCCACTCCAACCCAATTCCAAGAGCTTGCTACAAAAATGACTGCCCTCTAAGAGGAACTAGCCCAGCAACGCCAAAAGACCAAAACCCTAGCCACCTTGTCGGCCCAATCCGAAGCCGAGATCGCACAACTAACCCGTGAAAATGAGTCTCTTAAGTCGCAGGTACAATCAATGGCCTCAGGGTCTAGGAACATGCCTATCCACAACAGCGTCCGAACGCGCCTCGACATGGATAGCATCGGGCCGACACCTCTGAGCATACGTCTATCCGGACGCACATAGGGTACATCTCGAACTCATTTTGCTAATCCGTTTTCGACTAACAATGTCACTTTTTCCATACCGATCGGGTCGGCAAGGACCCGAATCGATGAGCCGCAGGTTACCAATCCACCAGACATCCTCTCTCTTGTCCAGCAGACACTCGACCGACACATGAAGACGATCGACGATCGCTTCACCAGGCTTCCAGGGGTCCCGCAACCAATTGAAAAGGAAGCGTCCGGTGGATTCGAAGAATCCCCGTTCGCCGAAGAAATCGCTAGGGTCGAGATTCCCAAGAAGTTTCATCTCCCCAACATGGCGACATTCGACGGCACCAACGACCCAGATGACCATATCTCTCTCTATAAACAAAAACTAATGGCTGCATCCATTTCAAGGGAGAGCCGCGAAGCTGTCATGTGCAAAAGCTTTGGCACAACCCTCACGGGTCCCGCACTAACTTGGTTTATGCGTTTGCCTCAGGGAATGATGGCATCGTTCGCAGATCTGGTCAACTCTTTCAAGAGTCAGTTCGCCAGCAGTCGGAGGCTCGAGAGACAATCAAGTGACCTCTACCGAGTCACACAAAGGTATAACGAACCTCTCCGAAATTACCTCAACAAGTACAATAAAGAGAAAGTGGCGATCCCCCATTGCGATGTCACCATCTCGATCGAAGCCTTCCGACAAGGTCTGATCAAAGACAACAATCTCTACAACGAGATCACCAAGTACCCGTGTAGAAGTTTCGAAGATGTCCAGGCCAAAACCATGGCCGAGGTAAGATTGGAAGAGGACCGTGAGTCACGGAAAGCCTCACACGGATCCGATCCATCCGATCGTAAAAACCCCTCCGACAACCGTCGAGACAGACATCATCATCCCTATTCTCGTAATCGAAACGAGCCGAACCAGCTAAACTCTTTCTATGACAGATCACATGATTGGAGAGACGGTCCGGCGTTGCCTCCCAGGGTCCAACATAGTCGTAGTCCAGAAGAAGAATGGCAAGTGGAGAGTTTGCATCGACTTCACAGATCTCAACAAAGCTTGTCCTAAAGACTCGTTCCCACTTCCCCACATTGACACCATGGTCGACGCTACGGCAGGACATGAAATGCTTACCTTCATGGACGCTTTCAGTGGCTACAACCAAATCCTCATGGAACCCGAAGATCAAGAAAAAATGGCATTCGTCACTAGTCAAGGTATCTATTGTTACAAAGTAATGCCTTTTGGTCTAAAAAATGCAGGGGCTACCTATCAACGACTAGTCAACAAGATGTTCAAAGACCAGATTGGGGACACGATGGAAGTCTACATAGACGACATGTTGGCCAAGTCAAAAAAGAAAGAAGATCATATAGACCATCTTCGCGACAGCTTCGAGGTGCTAAAAAGCCAGCCCAGAACAGATCAAGGCTCTCATCAACCTTCAATCCCCCCGATGCATCAAGGACGTACAGAAACTTATGGGTCGGATAGCAGCCCTGAATAGATTCATCTCAAAGTCGTCCGACAAGTGCAAACCCTTCCACGACGCTCTCAAGAAGAACAAGTCCTTTCAATGGACGGAAGAATACGAAGTAGCGTTCCAGAACTTGAAAGAGTACATGTCCAGTCCCATGTTACTGACCAAACCTAAAGGCGACGAGCCCTTATTTCTATATCTTGCAGTGTTAGAACCAGCCGTAAGCGCAATACTGATCAGGGAAGAGGATGCCAAGCAATCACCGATATACTACGTCAGTCGGACGCTGTTGCCAGCAGAAACAAGGTATTCGTCACTCGAGAAGCTCGTACTATCGTTGGTAATGGTCTCGAACAAACTCAAACCCTATTTTGAATCACATACTATTATTGTCCGCACTAATCATCCCATGAGAGCAATCATGAGGAAACCCGAGTTTACAGGATGAATGACCAAATGGGCTATACACCTCAGTGGTTACGATATCGAGTACGAGCCCAGGACAGCAATCAAGTCGCAAGCCTTAGCCAACTTTGTGGCCGATTTCAGTCCGACCCTAGAGCAAGAAGCCACAAGAGAAGCAACACAACTGCTCGCGACGGAAGAAACAGGTACATGGGAGCTCCACACCGATGGTGCGTCGAACGCCAGAGGATCGGGGCTAGGGGTCGTGCTGAGATCGCCACAAGGGGACAAGATAGCCCAAGCCGTAAGATGTGAGTGGGACGCAACTAACAACGAAGCTGAGTATGAGGCACTCATATTCGGACTCATTCTAGCTCACGACCTAGGGGTCCGAGAGATCGAAGTCATTTGCGACTCCCTGCTGGTCGTGAACCAGATACAAGTATCGTACAGCGCTAAAGACGTCAGAATGATAGCCTACCTGGAAGTAGCCAAGAAGCTGATCGGACAGTTCCAAACATTCGACATCAGATAGGTACCCATAGATTTTAACTCCCAAGCTGACGCACTTGCCAATCTAGGATTCGTCCTAGACCCGAAGGAATTTCCGCACATACCATTGGCCCACATCATGACGCCAGCCGTCCCTAGGACGTCCGTCGAGTCAACGACACCGCTTGAAGAACTCGTCGCCATGGAAGTCGATGGCCGACCAGAAGAAGACATCATCGACAACAATGGCGATTGGATGCTACCTTACATCAGATGGTTGAAAGACGGCATTCTGCCCGATGACAAAACAGAAGCAAAGCAGCTCAAGGTACAAGCACTCTCTTTCGATATCATAGATAACATCTTGTACAAAAGATCTGTCATAGGGCTACTCCTACGATGCCTCAAGACCTCCGAGGTCGGACGCATCCTACAATCGCTACACGAAGGAGAGTGTGAGAATCATACTGGATGACGAAGCCTCTCGGGAAAAGCCCTACGAAATGGGTACTATTGGCCGACGATGAACAAGGACGCTATGGACTACACCAAAAAGTGCGACGCCTGTCAGCGGCATGCACCCGTCCATCACCAACCTTCAGAGCTCCTCCATCCGACTCTGGCACCATGACCCTTTATGAGATGGGGGATGGACATCGTCGGGAAGCTCCCGCCTGCGTCAGGCCAAAGAGTCTTCTTCCTTGCCATGAAGGATTACTTCTCTAAGTGGATCGAAGCCGAAGCCTACAGAGAGGTAAAAGATCAACACGTCATTTCATTCATAAAACGCAATATCTTGTGCAGATTTGGCATCCCATCAGAAATCGTGTGCGACAACGGTTCCCAATTCATCAGTCGTAAGACTCGAGCCTTCTGCGACCAATGGAACATCAAGTTGGTCACCTCCATACCTCGGTATCCACAATCCGACGGACAGGCCGAATCCAGCAACAAAATCATCATCAATAACCTCAAGAAACGCCTCACAGGGGCTAAGGGCAAATGGGCAGACGAACTCCCATTCATTCTCTGGTCCGACAGGACCACTCCAAAGAATGCAACCGGACAGTCGCCTTTCTCTCTCGTCTACGGAAGTGAGGCAGTCATTCCCGCTAAGTTATTGGTTCCGACCGCCCATTGCAACCTTCAGACAAATGAGCAAAACGATGCCGAACTAGCACACAACCTACACACGGTAGACGAAACCAGAGAAAGAGCTTGGATCAGGATGGTCAGGTTCCAACAACAGGTCACAAGGAGTTACAATAAGAACGTTCGAGTCAAGGTATTTAAAGTCAGAGATCGGGTCCTCAGGAAAACGTTCCAAAATACCAAGAACACGTCCGACGGAAAGCTTGCACCACAATGGGAAAGACCCTACTTAATCACTGAAGTAGTCGGACAGGGAGCATACCAATTAGAAGACAAAGACGGACGACCAATCCCAAGGAGTTGGAACACGACACATATGAAATTATACCATTTCTGAACCAACAAGGTAAGACACTAACATATCTTCATATGTCATACATTGCTTATCGTCGCATGCGTAACTACATATCTTCACATGTCATACATTGCTTATTGTCGCATACACAACTCTATTTCTTGAAATTTAGCATTTGACACTAAGTAAGGACATCCTCCTTGCAAAAAACATGAGTACAGAACGACATCGACATACACACTGGATCCAGTCATCCGCAAAAAGCGCTTACACTACATTTACACGATCGATCGGAACACGGGGAGATGAACAACACAGGCACGTCGGCACACCGCCTGCCTTACACAATACATAAGGTTAAGACACCTTATTACATTTACGCAATAGAAACATATTGCTTACCTCCCCGGCATAAAGTCATGACTAAATACAAACACATACATAAAGGACTCTTTCTTTACATACATACGGCAAGCCCTACTCGACGGAGCATACGGGCAAACCCGACATACATATGGCAAGCCCTACTCGACGGAGCACACGGGCAAACCCGACATACATACGGCAAGCCCTACTCGACGGAGCACACGGGCAAACCCGACATACATGCGGCAAGCCCTACTCGATGGAGCACACAGGCAAACCCGACACACAAATCAAAGGTGTCAACGACAATCTTCTCTAGAAGAATCCAACGAAACGTACAAACACACAAATGTACGATCCTTTATAAAACAGATTGCATCAGATAAAAGCATTTTTTACATACATACGACCCGCGATAACGGACGGGTCGCTAACGCACATTGTCTGCCTACACACACACAGGACTTCCAATCGTCCACTCTACGACCCGCGATGGTGGACGGGTCGCCGAAACAGAAAGTATTGTACCCACACACTAGTGGGGTCACAAATCAAATTACGAAAAACAATCAAGGGTCAGGGTTTGCAACATCACCTCCAACAGGGGCCGAGTCGGGAGAAGGCTGGGGCTCAAGCGATACGGAGTCACCAGAATGGACCTCGTCCTTACTGGCACTTTCGACCAGAGATTCCTCTCCGACACTGGCCAGATGGAAAAGCTCTGAGCCTGGATTCCCCTTCGGAAACAAGATCTCCATGGTCTCCTTCTCCGCCTTCAAATCTCAGGTCCCCTGCTTGCCCTCTTCAAACTCTTCCATCATCTCGACACACGACTTCAACGCATAGAAAGCGCCTACGTCGCCTGCAACCCGACCAGCCGGAGACGCTGACACAACAGAAAATACATAAATCACAAGCAAACAAAGAGAAACGACATACTACGAACTACTTACAAGACTTGTCCTGTCCAAGGCACTTGTCTTTTCCTACAATACATACAACTCCTCCCCGGACATACGAAGCATGCTATATTATAGGTCTATACGACCGACGACAGGTCTATACGATAGACGACAAGTCTATACTACCGACGACAGGTCTATACGACCAACGACAGGTCTACACGACCAACGTCACACACAATTACAGGTCTATACGACTAACGACATGTCTATACGACCAACGACATGTCTACACGACCATCGTCGCACAACAATTACAAGTCTACACGACCAATGTCACACGACTTGACCGGGAAGCGACTGACGAGTCCATGACGGAGGCTAAAGATGCACAATAAATGTCGTTGACTAGCCCTATCAAAGTAATTATCCTAACCAACCTACTAAACAGAGTATATCAGACAAGTAAGGGTCGAATCCCACAGAGAAGGTGTGATGTAGTATGCAAACGTGAATGACAAGTAATAAGTAACTGGGGGGGGGGTTTTGTAATCAAGAGAGCAAACAAGCAAAGTAAACAAATTTGGTTTATGTAGGAAGAAAGTATGATGAGGGGAAGTAGTTCCACTAGACCGAAATCCACAATACAGAGATAGAGTTTGATCACTGAAATCTATTTTGTCCAAGTTCGTTTATTTATCCTTATAGTCGTTCCCACCCTGCTCGTAAGTACTATTGATTCTCACAGTTGTCAATAGACTTATCACTATGCCAATGATAAAGTACAACTGATTTTCACAGTTGTCAGCGTACTTTACCACCAACACAACAATAGCAATGCACACAAGGATATAGGATACATGCAAGTAGAAAGACGTACAAGTACTCACTCCCCTACTTAACATGCAATTGATTCTCACACACAATTGTACGCTCGGAACCCCTATACGCACAATTGTGTTTGCCACTAGATATGCACTCGGAACCCCTATATGCAATCCTAGCAATTGATAACAAGCATTCAACCTAGGTGATCAGGCTAAGAAGAACAACAAGAAATCAAGTTCGATATAATCAAGAGAATCAATCCAACACTTATAAGGATAAGAACAAGGAATATAAATCTCACAAACACATCAACTGTACTGCTTCAATCGTTTAGCAGAACAAAGGGAAGTTAGCTCTCCATCAAAGGGGATGAAAAACTCTAATCAGAAAACTACGTCTGAAATAATAGTGCGTCTGATGATGATGATTTGGAGGCTGTGGGAAAAGAGGTTAAATAGAGTTAACCTAAATCCCCAAGATCACAAACCATATCTTACAAGGAAATAAAATAATAAAATAAAGGAAATCTGACTAATGTATAAAAGAAAATAAAGTAAAATAAAATAACTCTGGCCGCGAGGTCATTAAGCGTAGCCACCGCGGGGCGGTGAAGATCCACCACGGGGCGTCGAACTCTCCACCGCTGGGCGGTGACTTCCTCTCACGCGGGCTCCATCCTTCACTGGGAGTCATCGCCGGGCTGCGGCATTGCTGACGCGGGGCGGTGAACTCCAGACTCCAGCTCTCGTCTTCTTCTCTTCTTCTGCTGCTCTCCAAATACTACCAAGTGTTGGTAGCCTTTTCCATAAATACTCCAGCAGCTCCATCTTCATCTCTAAACTCCATCTAAGCTGCAAATCCTTGGATTTCTTCACTTCTCTCCATAACATCTGGATTGCAGACTTAGCACCAAAACACATCCAAAACTCCTCCAAATCATGCTAATAGATGCTAGAAAAGGTGTATGAAATAACACCTATCAAATTCCACCATACTTAGACCTTCACTTGTCCCGAGTAAGCTAAAGAAAAGCTCACCCTCTCAATCAACACCAAGGTCTCAGGAAGTACAAGAAAACGTGACACCAGCAAACTACAACATATCAATAATACGCCCAAGACAACCAAAACAAGTGATGCAAAAAATAATCTAACCTAACTCCAATCTAGCTCCTTATCGCTCCATGAGTGGCCTACATGACAGTCCTTCTATGACTCCCTTCTTATGACGCCTCCACCAAGATATAAAGAGAAATCCTAGAATCACTCTTATTCTTTTACGCTCATCTTGCCTAGGCGCCCTTTCGGGTTTTCACCTAGCCACTCATTTCATTTTGCTAGATATCTCACCAATACTCACATCACTCAAGTCCATTTTTGCCCTGGTCTATACCAGCCGGACTACCTGCTTTTTACCTGGACCGCCCTTTCGGGTTTTCAGTCCATCCCAGGATTTTGATTGCCTTTTTATTTCTTTTTGGCTTTTTCGATTTTTTTTTTAAGTCTGAAAACAGAAACGGAAACAACAATGCAGAAAAAGAATGCAGAAATAAACTATGTACACTAGCTAGCAAGAAAACAAGTCTATATCCCTCCCCCATACTTAAACTGAACATTGTCCTCAATGTAGAAAGAGAACATCAAATGATAGGGGAAAGAAGAAATAAACTCACTATGGACCGGAAGGTGGTGGTGGGTACAACCCAAAGTAGTCCCTCATATGAGCGTCCATAGTGTCCAGGCACTCATCTATCTCTGAATGAAGCTGGGTGTGCCAAGTCTGCAGACCGGTCTCTACTCTGGAAGTCCACCGATCCTGACGCGTGGAGAAAGCGTCCCATCTAGCGTACATCTCCTGCCATGGTGCGACAGGTCCGTACATAGACGAATGCTCCTAGAATTGTGAAGAACCGGGGTCGTCCCCCTCTACAGGATCAACAGCAAAACCACCACTAGGGCCCTCTCCATACGGACCCGAAGGAGTAACGACAGGGGCATCATCGGTCGGCATCCGGCTATCGCTATCAATCCACCAACCCGTGTATGAAGGCGAGTAAGCAAACTCTTGCGGAACAACCAAAATATGGCCCTCATAAGACGCCCAAACCAAATCACCATCCTGCCCCAGTGGCTTCATCATGGAGCACACCCTCATGTGTGCTAAATCATATACGGCGCAGGGGACCGGCCGAGGAATCTGATCGCAATCAATTACGATGGCACAGAGGAGTGTAATAAGACCACCCCCACAAATATCTCTCGGCTCGCCATCACGAATCCTCCGTAGGGAACTCAAGAAAAGAGTTGCCCAACACGGCGTAAGCTCTACCGTCCCCAGGATGCTCATAAACCACTGGAAGTCCTTCATGGGCACCTTCCCATCGTCAGCATGGCCAAAGAAATCCCTCATCATCACCTTGTGGATCAACCGCAGACACGGATTCACCAACTTAGAGTTCACCTCATGACCCTTCTTGAATGTCCTCCCTGTGGCAGCCCCCCAGAAATCCATCATCTCGGCCTCATTAAGCCCATTCGCCCACCCAGCGGTGGGGTTCTTTGTAATGCCCAGGGCCTCGTGGATCACCTTCCGCGACAAAGAATAATCACGCCCATTGTAGGTGAATGTGATCTTGCGTAGAATTTTGTCATCAGACTCCTCGCGGGTGAACCACCTGAACGAGGCAATGAATTGGAAGCACAACTCAGGATAC
The DNA here is from genome assembly GCA_027886185.1 of Rheum nobile. Classification (NCBI taxonomy): domain Eukaryota; kingdom Viridiplantae; phylum Streptophyta; class Magnoliopsida; order Caryophyllales; family Polygonaceae; genus Rheum; species Rheum nobile. Next base: position 487,247 of record WOAB01000555.1, on the reverse strand, counting down.
GCGGGGGCTGCCTTGTTCATGAAATCCCCCAGCCCACACTGTGTCAAACATAGCGTCACACAAGCGAGCAATCCCATCTGCTCCAGAGTCGGCTTGTGGAAAAATTTGGAAGCCACCACTCTCCTCTCCTTCACAATGTCGTACAGCTCACTCTTATCCCTACTCGTTGACGCTTTCTTCTTGCCTTTCGAAGCCATAAGCGAAGAATGGGAATGCTCAAATCAAAAGGCAGCAAAGAATACTCACAATCAAGCAAACATAATGTTCTGGAGAGACTCAACGCGGGGCGGCGGCGTCGCGGTGAGAAACTGAGAACAGGCACCGGGTCGCGGCGAGGTCGGCGCGGGGCGGTAGCAATAGGAACGCGAAGCGGTGGCAGCGCGAGGCGGGACTACAGCAGCGCGGTGGGGTTGTGTTTGGGCTTGGTTGTGAGGCTAGACTCCAAATGGGGGATTTGGGGCTAGAGTATGCTCAAGGTCGAGAGGGGAAAGTAGAATAGGAGTTTGAGGGGGCGCTGGGAATTATAAGTGTGGGGTGAAGTGGGGTTAGGTCAAGGAAGGGTAAGGTGAAGAGAAAGGGATGATGGGCCGGTCATGTACCATGGCCCATAAGAGAAATCTTGGCCCATAAAGAAGCCCAATCCGTCAAAACCTTAGTGACCTCTTAAGAATAAAGCTTTTACTCACCCGTTTAAGGTATTTTCGGGGCCCATAATTCTTGTTTTTTTTTTTTTTTTTAAAGAGTTGAGAAGTTATACCTGACCTTCACCGCGGGGCGGGGAGCTCCACCGCGGGGCGGTAAGGGGGCGCCGCGGGGCGGTGAGAATGGCTGGGTACCACTTCTTATCTCGGTTTTACTTTCGCACCTGTAATGTGAGTAACAGGCGAACGAAACAAAGCAAAATAAACTGCGAAAATAATCTAATAAAAGAGAAAAATCAAGGAAAAACTAACACGGGTTGCCTCCCGGACAGCGCCTTGGTTATCGTCGTTGGCTCGACGTACTGCGGATCAACTACCATCTCGAATAGGATCCTTTCGGAATCCTCCAACTCGTCTCTTCCTGTGGAGACCTATCATGGAAAGGTTTGAACCTTAGATCATGTTCCTTCTTCGCCATCCACTCCATGTTCATTCTCTTTGGAGTGTCGCCCTCATACTTAGAACGATGCGGGGGCCGATATGGCTCAACATGGATATGCTGCACATCACTAGATAAAGGCTTGCTGCCTTGTATGGTTAGTGCAGGGGGGCAAGTGCCCAAAGTAGAGGGGTCTCCTATGTCATCTAACAAAATATCATCAACAGACAAATCATGCAAATCATGCAATCCAAAGTAGAGGGGTCTCTACGGCATCAATTTTTACATTTTCATGCACTAAATCATCAAAGTCATTAATGCAGAGAGGAGGTGATTTAATGGAATTGGCATTATGAATGTCATGTTTAAAAATTATTCCATCAAATTCCATAGTCAGGGTACCACTATCAACATCAATCTTAGTCATGGAAGTTTTCATAAAAGGTCGCCCTAGCATAATAGGGGCAACTTGTTCATCATAATCCATATCCATAACAAAGAAATCAGCAGAGAATATCACGGGACCTATCCTAACAAGGACATCTTCTACAACACCCTTAGGGGGTACACAAGAACCATCAGCAAGTTGTATCACAATGTTAGACTCACGCAAGGGTCCTAATTCCAATTTCTCAAGTAAAGAATAAGGTAAGACATTAATTGAGGCACCCAAATCAAGCAGGGCCTTCTCAAAAACATGCTCACCTATAGTGATAGGAATAGTAAACGTACCTGGATCCTTGTATTTTGCAGGTAGACGCTTCTGAACTATCGCTGACACTTGTTCACCCACTGGACTCTTCTTCTGAGTCTTTTGCCTTTGGGCCTTCTTCACCGTGCATAGCTCCTTTAAGAACTTGGCATATCACGGGATAGCCTTAATAAGCTTCAGCAGGGGAATGTTCACCTCACAGTTTTGGAATGTCTCGAACAAGTCTCTGTCGTCGACAACTCTCCTAGCCTTTAGCGCCTCAGGAAAAGGTGCTGGGGGCTTCTCTGAACCTAGAGGAGGGAACACTGGACGAACGTAGTTATCAATATAGGTGTCGTCAGTGGGAACAAATTTTCGAGGATCAGGTCGCAGCGAGCCCACCGCGGGGCGTAAGTGATCGCCGCGGGGCGGTGGGGTCGCGGTGTCTTTCCTGAGCACAGACACCGGGTCACGGCGAGGGTCGCCGCGGGGCGGTGGGGTCACAGTGATATCGACGCGGGGCGCATCGGTGATTTCCTTTTTCTCGGGAATTTCGTTCTCCTCTTCAGCAATGGGAGAAATAACCTTCTTACCACTTCTCAGCGTGATAGCACTCACGTTTTCTCTGGGATTCACAGTGGTCTGGGATGGCAGGGAGTTTGAGGCCCTCTGGTTGATTTTGGTCACCTCATCAGCTAACTGGCCAATCTGCATCTCCATGTTCTTGATACTCGACTCAGTAGCCTGCACATGTGTAGCAAAGTGCTGAGTCAAAGTCTTCAGCATATCCTCAATAGAGGCTCCAGAAGTTTGGCCCTGAGGCCTCTGTTGGTACTGAGCTCGTTGCTGGTACTGTTGTTGTTGAGCCGGCTGATATTGCTGTTGTGCCGGCTGCTGACCACCCTGAGGGTCACTCCATATGAATCCTGGGTGATCACGGCCTCTCTGATTGTAATTCGGCTGTCCACCATACTGTTGTCTAGGAGCGCCGTAGCCTCCTACAACATTGACTTCGGCAACACCGTCCTCTTGCAGCTGAGGACAAGCCTCGGTGTGGTGGGCCTGATTAGAGCAAAGACCGCATGCTCTGGCGTGTTGAGGGGCATTCTGATTTGCTATCTTCATAACTATCTCCTTCAACTCGGCCAACTCAGTCAACACCGGGCTTGGTCTCGTAGGGGTCACAACATTGACCGCCTTCCTCTGGTATGTCTTCCCGAAATTCCGGGTGCTCTCACTCATTTCCTGGAGTCTATTCATGGCGTCATCCGGTGTCACGTTCAGAATAATTCCACCGCATGCAGCATCAACCATTCTTCTTTCTTGATCCAGCAGACCATTGTGCAAATAGAGAATAAGATCTTGCTTGGCATACCCGTGGAATGGGCAGCTGGAACAAAGCCTCTTGTACCTCTCCAAATAATCATAAAGTGTTTCATCACTAGCCTGCTCGATGTTGACAATTGCCTTTTTCAAAGCATTCGCCTTCTTCGTGGGAAAATATTTATCCAGGAACGCTTTGTGCAGCTTCGTCCATGTATCTATGGTTCCTGGCGGCAAGTGATAGTACCAATCACTCGCAGAGTCGAGTAGAGAAAAACCAAAAGCTCTCATCTTGATTTGGTCTTCGGTCACGTTCCTGGGCTTCATAGTCATGCAGACATTGTGGAACTTGCCCAGGTGAGAAATCAGATCCTCTCCACTCAGACCGTGGAATTTAGGGAGGTAAGTAACAACTCCTGACTTCAATTCAAAGTTCACCCCTTCTCCTAGTGCAGGGATGATGACAGCTAGGGGTTGAGCCCCAATATTCGGCTCAGTAAGCTCTCTCAGAGTTCCAGTTCCAGCCATTGCAACAGCTGGGGTAGTAGCAGTCTCAACGGTCTCGGTCGCAGCGGTTTCAACCTCTTCTTCCTCTCCTCTTTGATTGCGCAGGCTTCCAAGAAAAGATCTTTCAATCTCTGGATCCAAAGCTAGAAGGGGAGAGTCAGTACTACGGGTGTCGACCATAGGATAGGTCTCCACCAACAATCAATCACGAAAACACACAACAAACAAAACCTTCCCCGACAACGGCGCCAAATTTGACGGAGGCTAAATATGCACAACAAATGTCGTTGACTAGCCCTATCAAAGTAATTATCCTAACCAACCTACTAAACAGAGTATAGCAGACAAGTAAGGGTCGAATCCCACAGAGAAGGTGTGATGTAGTATGCAAACGTGAATGACAAGTAACAAGTAACTGGGGGGGTTTTGTAATCAAGAGAGCAAACAAGCAAAGTAAACAAATTTGGTTTATGTAGGAAGAAAGTATGATGAGGGGAAGTAGTTCCACTAGACCGAAATCCACAATACAGAGATAGAGTTTGATCACTGAAATCTATTTTGTCCAAGTTCGTTTATTTATCCTTATAGTCATTCCCACCCTACTCGTAAGTACTATTGATTCTCACAGTTGTCAATAGACTTATCACTATGCCAATGATAAAGTACAACTGATTCTCACAGTTATCAGCGTACTTTACCACCAACACAGCAATAGCAATGCACACAAGGATATAGGATACATGCAAGTAGAAAGACGTACAAGTACTCACTTCTCCTACTTAACATGCAATTGATTCTCACACACAATTGTACGCTCGGAACTCCTATACGCACAATTGTGTTTGCCACTAGATATGCACTCGGAACCCCTATATGCAATCCTAGCAATTGATAACAAGAAGAACAACAAGAAATCAAGTTCGATATAATCAAGAGAATCAATCCAACACTTATAAGGATAAGAACAAGGAATAGAAATCTCACAAACACATCAACTGTACTGCTTCAATCGTCTAGCAGAACAAAGGGAAGTTAGCTCTCCATCAAAGGGGATGAAAAACTCTAATTAGAAAACTACGTCTGAAACAATAGTGCGTCTGATGATGATGATGATTTGGAGGCTGTAGGAAAAGAGGTTAAATAGAGTTAACCTAAATCCCCAAGATCACAAACCATATCTTACAAGGAAATAAAATAATAAAATAAAGGAAATCTGACTAATGCATAAAAGGAAATAAAGTAAAATAAAATAACTCTGGCCGCGAGGTCATTAAGCGCAGCCACCGCGAGGCGGTGAAGATCCACCGCGGGGCGTCGAACTCTCCACCGCTGGGCGGTGGCTTCCTCTCACGCGGGCTCCATCCTTCACTGGGAGTCATCGCCGGGCTGCGGCATTGCTGACGCGGGGCGGTGAACTCCAGACTTCAGCTCTCGTCTTCTTCTCTTCTTCTGCTGCTCTCCAAATACTACCAAGTGTTGGTAGCCTTTTCCATAAATACTCCATCAACTCCATCTTTATCTCTAAACTCCATCTAAGCTGCAAATCCTTGGATTTCTCCACTTCTCTCCATAACATCTGGATTGCAGACTTAGCACCAAAACACATCCAAAACTCCTCCAAATCATGCTAATAGATGCTAGAAAATGTGTATGAAATAACACCTATCAGTCCACCTAAAAAACTAAAACAAACGACAAACAAGGAGCAGTCCCCTGACCCTTCATCGTCACAAGAAACGCCCTCAGTCGTCTTCACATGATTATTGGCTGTATTAGGCTAACTCTCAGTTTGAGCAATACACATGTCGGCCCTGTTGCCAGAACGCCTGTAACAGAATCAAAATCATGCCAGAAGAGAGATAAGTTATAAAATCAAACCGTTCCATCACTTGACGCTCTGGCCCAGTTTAATTTTGGGGCTATTGTTGGGCACAGATTCATCCCATGAAAACGGATCAAATGAATTGGGCCAAGATCCAAGCGGAATCAGAAGCTAAGAGAAACCAGGAAGAAGCGTCGGACTCCCTACAGTCGAGTGCCTCCCGACCAGCTGCGAAGATCACGCTGGAGTATTGAATGCTTGATTGGGACAACGGCCACAACATTTAAACACCGAGATAATGATGGTAATTAAGAAGAAATCCCAGCAATCACTCCCAACATTAAAGTCAGAGATTATGCTAGCAATCAATAGCATATCCCAAGAATCCCGCCCAAGCATTGAATGATCGATCAATGGCAACGGTCATAGCCTTAAACAGGCATAAAGATGGTAATCAAGAGCATATCACAAGAATCTCGCCCGGATTGAATGAGAAAGATTGCAAGAGGAGAATAACGGTCACAAGACAATAATTGCCATATATATACCACGACGGAACATGGAAGAGGGACATCTAGACACGATTACCACCCACGTCCGCCGATTTGCCCTGAGTAGGACCAAAGAATACACCCATTCTAGCTCATTCCCCTCGGAATCCCGCTCAGTCTCCACCGGTCGAGCCCCAGAGTCACCGGTCGGACCAGATCCGACCCTTTGTCCTACAAGGATAAGTTGTACATTGATCCAACTCAATAATCAATATATCAATAAAATTACTTTGCTATTTTGCATCTCTTCTTTATTTGTTGATTGTCTACTTGGTTTGGATTGATTTCCATTACCCGATCGACTCGTTACCCCGTCTAAGGCGATTTAGGTCTTCCGATCTTTTCGCCCCAAAACAATACCTTGTCCAGGCGAGCCTTTGATGTAGCATAGGACGTGATGAGCAACAGTAAGATGTGGTCCCCTGGGATTGGACATGTACTGACTAAGGGTGTGAACATCATAGACCAAATCCGAGCGCGTTATAGTGAGATAGATGAGGCGACCGACTAGGCTTCGATAGATAGATGGATCCGATAGAGGTTCTCCATCTGCCTCGGTGAGGGTCAGATTCTGGTTGACCGGAATGGAGGTTGGTTTAGCACCAAGGAATCTGTTGGGCCTGGCATCCCAGGAGAAAGACGGATCAAGTGGATTGAACTCAAGCCCACTACAGATCGGAAGAACAGAGGAAAAGCCCAGAGGAGCCGACGAGACTTCTCTGGTCGAGTATCATCCGACAGGATCGCAAGGATCTCGCCACGCATTTAATGCCCAGATCACGTAACGGCCATAACATTAAAACCAACGTAATCACAGAGATTCAATGGCGCAATCTTCGCCATTACTCTCAACATTGAAGATGAAATATTCGGCAAGAAATGCATAACGGTAACAAGGGTGAAAGACTTACCATATCGGGACGACAAAGAGGATAAGAAACAACACGCGCAATTACGCAAGACACACGAGCATTCTTACTCAGAAAACACACCAGAATAGCACTCTCGCTCTCAATCTAGCTCTCTAACGACTTCCTACGCCTGACCCCCGCCGGTCGCCACTCACAAGTCACTGGTCGAGTCCCACTCGATCTCTGGTTTTATCACGATAAGTTGTATCACAATTCAGTCTGATTAAACACGACATCTAATAAAACCATCACGCTATTACATATTTATTCTTTGTTTATCTATTGCTTGCTTGGTTTGGATTGTTTTTTATCATTCGATCGACTAGTTACCCCGTCTAAGGCGATTTAGGTCGTCCGATCTTTTCGCCCCAAAACAATTTGGCGCCCACCGTGGGGCAACTTGCCGATCATCCTTCCGAAACTTTCCAACCATGACTATCGATCCTTCTACTGACAATCAAGAACCACGTCTCGAAGACGAAACCCAAACTACAGAAAACCCAACTGAAAATCCTACTCCAGCCCAGTTCCAAGAACTTTCTCAAAAAATGGCCGCCCTTCAAAAGGAACTAGCCCAACAACGTCAAAAAACTGAAGCCCTAGCCGTTTTGTCAACCCAATCCGAAGCCGAGATCGCGCAACTAACTCGTGAAAATGAGTCTCTTAAGTCGCAGGTACAATCAAGGGCTTCAGGATCTAGGAACGCGCCCGTCCACGGCGGCGTCCGAACACGCCTCGACATGGACAACATCGAGCCAACGCCTCCGAGCGTACGACATCCTGGACACACTGAGGGTACGTCTCGAACTCCTTTCGCTAGTCCATTTCCGACTAACCATGTCACCTTTTCCACACCGATCGGGTCTGTTGGGCCCCGAATCGACGAACCACAGGTTGCCAATCCGCCAGATATCATGGCTCTTTTCCAGAAGACGCTTGACCGACATATGAAGACGATCGATTCAACATGCTCCCAGGAGTCCCGCAACCGATCGAGAGAGAAGCGTCCGGCGGATTCGAAGAATCCCCGTTCGTCGAAGAAATTGCAAGGGTCGAGATCCCCAAGAAGTTCCATCTCCCCAACATGGCGACGTTCGACGGCACCACCGATCCAGATGACCATATCTCTTTCTATAAACAAAAACTAATGGCTGCATCTGTTTCAAGGGAGAGTCGTGAGGCCGTCATGTGCAAAAGCTTTGGCACAACCCTCGCGGGTCCCGCACTAACTTGGTTTATGCGTTTGCCTCAGGAAACGATCGCATCATTCGCGGATCTGGTCAACTCTTTTAAGAGTCAGTTCGCCAGCAGTCGGAAGCACGAGAAACAATCGAGTGACCTCTACCGAGTCACGCAAAGGTACAACGAACCTCTCCGAAATTATCTTAACATGTACAACAAAGAGAAAGTGGGAATCCCCCACTGTGACGTCACAACGTCTATCGAAGCCTTCCGACAAGGCTTAGTCAAAGACAACAATCTCTACGACGAGATTACGAAGTACCCATGCAAAAGCTTTGAAGATGTCCAAGCCAAAACTATGGCCGAGGTAAGATTGGAAGAGGACCGTGAGTCGCGTAAAGCCTCACGTGGACCTGATCCATCAGATCGAAAACATTCCTATGACAACCGTCGAGACATACGTCCACATCCCTATTCTCGTACTCGAAACGAACCAAATCAGGTAAACTCTTTCCAAGACAGGTCACAGGAATGGAGAGACGGTTCTGCGTTGCCTCCCAGGGTCCAATCTTATAACTTCAACGTTTCCGTGTCGGAGCTCGTCAAGAGTTTCGACAAGTATGGAAAAGACGTAAGATGGCTCCGAAAGAGTGACCGACCGGATATCAAGAAGGGCATGAGTCGATGGTGCGAATTCCACGGCGACCACGGTCATTCGACCGACGAGTGCATCGCCCTACGAAAGGAGGTCGCTAGGCTGCTCTCACAAGGGTTCCTACGCGACGTAATCTCGGAGCGGGCAAAGGCTACCATGGAACGCCGAGATCAGGTAAAACAAAACAAACCCCCATCTCATGTCCATACAAAAATTGTCAATACCATTTCAGGAGGATCGGACATATGTGGGAACACGTACTCCGCGGCCAAGCGACACGCCAGAGAAAGCAAGGGCGACAACCCCGAAGCATCGGAATTCAAGCCGAGGAGAACTTCCGACCTTCCGACGGTCACTTTCGATGAGTCCGACTCCGACGGGTCGGATGGTCACCACGACGGTCTGGTAATCTCTTTGTCCATTGGAAATTGCTTAATACGGAGAATACTAATCGATACAGGGAGCTCGACAAATCTCTTGACCCTTGATGCTCTTAAAGAAATGGGTTTGACTGAGAACGACCTAATCAAGAAGTCGACCCCACTGGTCGGGTTCAGCGACGAGATTAAGCATACGACTGGTGAAATCATTCTAACCACATACGCTGGAGGAGTCAACCAACAGGTGAAATTCTTAGTCTTAGATTGCCCGTCTCCCTATAATTGTATTCTTGGCAGGCCGTGGATACACGCTATGAAGGAAGTACCTTCAACATATCATCAAGTTATCAAATTCCCCACTGAATGGGGAGTCCAAGAAATCAAAGGAGATCAAAAGACCGCAAAGGAATGCTACGTCGCTTCCATGAAGAACGCGGTCGAATGCAAGACCGCGTAGCAACCACAGAGCGGCGAAGAACCTAGTCGGTACGTCGAACCAGAAATGGAAAAACTCGACGAGATCGCACTAGACCCTTCAAAGCCAAACCAAACGGTAAGGGTCGGGTCGGACTTGGACGACTCGACCAAACAACAAATCCTTGACTTTCTCAGGGCCAATGCTGACTGTTTTGCATGGTCGCATGAGGATATGGTCGGAATATCTCCAAATGTTATTACTCATAAATTAAATGTGGATCCATCTCATCCCCCTGTCAAGCAAAAACGCAGGAAGTTCGCTCTCGAGCGGAACAAGATAGTAGACGATGAAGTTAGAAGCTTATTGGAAACAGGAAAAATCAGAGAGGTCCACTATCTTGAATGGCTAGCCAACGTGGTCGTAGTCCAGAAGAAGAAAGGAAAATGGAGAGTCTGCATCGACTTCACAGACCTCAACAAGGCTTGTCCCAAGGACTCGTTTCCTCTACCCCATATCGACGCCATGGTCGACGCCACATCGGGGCACGAAATGCTCACCTTCATGGACGCTTTCAGCGGCTACAATCAGATCCTCATGGATCCCGACGATCAAGAAAAAACAGCATTCATCACCAGCCAAGGTATCTATTGTTACAAAGTGATGCCCTTTGGTCTGAAAAATGCAGGGGCCACATATCAACGACTAGTCAACAAAATGTTCAAAGACCAAATCGGAGACACGATGGAAGTCTACATCGACGACATGTTGGTCAAATCCAAAAAGAAAGAAGATCACATAGACTAGCTGCGTGACAGCTTCGAGGTGCTCAAAAGGTACAACATGAAACTAAACCCTACTAAATGCTCCTTTGGAGTGTCGTCGGGGAAGTTCTTAGGATACATGGTGACACAAAGAGGAGTAGAGGCCAGTCCAGAATAGATCAAGGCTCTCATCAACCTCCGATCCCCCCAATGTGTCAAAGACGTACAGAAGCTCACAGGTCGGATAGCAGCTCTGAACAGATTCATCTCCAAATCATCCGACAAATGCAAACCCTTCCACGACATGCTCAAGAAGAACAAGTCCTTTCAATGGACGGAAGAACACAAAGCAGCGTTCCAGAACCTCAAAGAGTACCTGGCCAGTCCCATGTTACTGACCAAACCTAAAGGCGACGAGCCCTTATTTCTTTATCTTGCAGTGTCAGAGTCGGCCGTAAGCGCTGTACTGGTCAGAGAGGAGGATGGAAAACAGTCGCCAATATACTACGTCAGTCGGACGCTATTATCAGCCAAAACGAGGTATTCGTCACTTGAAAAGCTCGTACTATCATTGGTAATGGCTTCAAATAAACTCAAACCATATTTTGAATCCCATACTATTACTATTCGCACTAATCATCCCATGAGAGCTATCATGAGGAAACCCGAGTTCACAGGACGAATGACCAAATGGGCTATACACCTCAGTGGTTACGACATCGAGTACGAGCCTAGGACGGCAATCAAGTCGCAAGCCTTAGCCGACTTTGTGGCCGATTTCAATCCGACCCTAGAGCAAGAAGCCGCTAAAGAAGCGACACAACTACTCGCGACAGACGAGACAAGTACATGGGAGCTCCACACAGATGAGGCGTCGAACGCCAGAGGATCGGGGCTTGGGGTCGTGCTGAAATCACCACAAGGGGACAAGATAGCTCAAGCCGTCAGATGTGAGTGGGATGCAACTAACAACGAAGCTGAATACGAACCACTCATATTCGGACTCATCCTGGCTCGCGATCTAGGGGTCCGAGAGATCGAAGTCGTCTGCGACTCCCTGCTGGTCGTAAACCAGATACAAGGGTCGTACAACGCCAAGGATACCAGAATGGTAGCCTACCTGGAGGTAGCCAGGAAACTAATCGGACAATTCCAGACATTCAACATCCGACAGGTACCCAGGGACCTTAACTCCCAAGCTGACGCACTCGCCAATCTAGGATCCGTCTTAGACCCGAAAGAATTTCCACATATACCATTGGCCCACATCATGATGCCAGCCGTCCCAAGGACATCCGTCGAGTTAACAACATCACTTGAAGAACTCGTCGCCATGGAAATAGGCGACCGACCCGAAGAGGACATCGTCGACGCCGATGACGACTGGATGCTACCTTACATCAGGTGGTTAAAAGACGACATTCTACCCGACGACAAGACAGAAGCAAAAAGGCTCAAGGTACAAGCACTCTCTTACGATATCATTGATAACATCTTGTACAAAAGATCTATTACAGGGCTACTCCTACAATGCTTTAAGACTCCAGAAGTCAGACGTATCTTGCAATCGTTACACGAAGGAGAGTGTGGCAACCACACTAGCGGGCGAAGCCTCTCAGGAAAGGCCCTACGAAATGGGTACTATTGGCCAACAATGAACAAAGACGCCATTGAATACACCAAGAAGTGCGACGCCTATCAGCGACACGCACCCGTCCATCGTCAGCCTTCAGAGCTCCTCCATCCGACCCTGGCTCCATGGCCCTTTATGAGATGGGGAATGAACATTGTCGGAAAGCTTTCTCCCGCGTCGGGTCAAAGAGTCTTTTTCCTTGCCATGACGGACTACTTCTCCAAATGGATCGAAGCCGAGGCTTACAGAGAGGTAAAGGATCAACACGTCATTTCATTCATAAAACACAATATCTTGTGCAGATTTGGCGTCCCATCAGAAATTGTGTGCAACAACGGTTGATACGCACAATTATGTTGTGTGTATGGACGGAGTTTTAGCATCATCTTAGTGGTGTTTTTAGGGTGCTTTGGAGGAGTTCTGGAGTATTGGCGAGGAGGTACGGAAGACACACTTTGGAGGCGTAGGAAGCAATTGTAGCGGCGGAGACGAAGATTAAAGAACGGAGCTTACGGCGCCCGCCGTGGTAGATGCGGCGCCCGCCGCAATTGCCTTCCCAGCTGCCTTGGCTACGACTTGTGCACGGCGACCGCCGTAATTACGGCGCCCGCCGTGAAGGATGCGGCGGCCGCCGCACGCGTCAGAAGACCACCGAACCGATTTTTCCTTATATGTTACTTCGGATTATTTTATTACGTTTTTATTATTTCATATTAGGTTAACTTAGACTTTAATCCCTTTAGTATTTAAGGGTAGAGAAGGACTTGTTTCATCCATCTCTCGGAACCCTAATTTCTTATTCTACGTATTCTTTTGCTATGAAGAACTAAACCTTTCTTGCTTAGTCAGACATTGAAGCTTTTCGTGTGATTCAGTTGTGAGATTCTTAGTCCTAATCTATTGCATGGTTTTTATCTCTTCTCTTGTTTGATTTCGTAAGATTGATATTGATAATTTCTAGTCTGATCAACTAGGGTTTGTCGTTATTTATCTATTGCTAGGTTTAGATTGTTACTGGTTGAGCATATCTATTCCATAGTAGCAACTGCGTCGTGTTAGTAACTGGTTGTGCTAATCTTACGCAGAAGAGAATTGATTTACATTCTAGGGTAAAAACTGGTTGTTTTATTCTAGGGTTGTATCCAACTATATTCCTATCCGTAAGGCGGCTGTTAAACTGAATCTTGATAGTTTCAGGGTTGTTTAATTAGTTAGTTCTAATAGTATCTGGTTGTGCTATTAGTTACATCTGAAAAGGAATTGGAATTACCATTACATGCGATTTTGAGTAGTATCTATGATCAACTTGTCACTCGAATAGTGGATATTGTTTGACTGAGTGTTTTTCCAATAACTGATTTCATCACCTTTAATTGCTTATTTACCATTTGTATGCTTGGCTACTAAAACAAACCAACAAAACCCCCCTTTGGTTGCTTTAAATTGACATACATATTGCATATTGCGATAGACTTTGTTTCCCTGCGGATTCGACCCTTACTTACCTAGGACTAAGTTTTAGGGTTTGTTTGGATACTTTGCATAGTAGGAATTAGAACGGCAAAACCCCCCTTTGATGCCTGTCTGATCCACCTATCACTTGTGCTTGCAAGATGTGTTGACACTAATTTAGTGTTGAATTCTGAGAAGTGTCACTTTATGGTTGAGCAGGGCATTGTTTTGGGTCATATTGTGTCGTCTAGGGGTATTGAGGTCGATAAGGCAAAGATTGAAGTAATCCAGTCTTTGCCCTATCCTACTAATGTTCGCGAAGTTCGTTCTTTTTTGGGCCATGCAGGTTTCTATCGCAGGTTCATTAAAGACTTTTCCAAGATCTCTTCACCTCTGTGTGACCTGCTGAAGAAGGAGATGGGATTTGCGTTTACCGCTGAGTGTCGGGCAGCCTTTGATGAACTGAAGGTTCGCCTGACAAGTGCCCCAATTATTCAGGCCCCGATTGGTCTAAGCCATTTGAGATCATGTGCGATGCCAGTGACTATGCTGTGGGGGCGGTGCTGGGCCAAAAGGATGGTAGAGCATCCCATGTGATCCAGTATGCTTCAATGATGCTGAATGGTGCGCAACGGAACTACTCCACCACAGAGAAGGAGATGCTTGCTGTGGTGTTTGCTCTTGAAAAGTTCAGGCAGTACCTCCTTGGTACAAAGGTCTTTGTCTACTCCGACCACGCTGCTCTGCGCTATCTCATGACGAAGAAGGAAGCCAAGCCACGGCTGATCCGGTGGATCTTATTACTCAGCGAGTTTGATGTGGAGATCAAGGATAAGAAGGGTGCTGAGAATCTTGTTGCTGACCATCTCAGCCGAATTGTCCAGGAAGATAGCACCCCACAGCCTCAGATTCAAGCGAGATTCCCTGATGAGTCTCTATTCAGGCTGACTACTGTGGAGCCATGGTATGCTGATTTGGTGAATTTTCTCACCACGGGTGAATTTCCCCCACCTTTCAACAAGGCTCAGAGGGACAGACTACGCAGTTCAGCCAAATTCTTTGTCTGGGATGATCCCTACCTATGGAAACACTGTTCTGACCAGGTAATTCGTAGGTGCATCCCAGAAAACGAGGTAAATTCTCTCCTTGCTTTTTGTCACTCAGAAGCATGTGGTGGGCACTTTGGGGTACAAAGAACCGCAAGGAAGGTACTTGACGCAGGATTTTGGTGGCCTTCCATCTTCAAGGATGCGCATAACCACTATAAATCTTGTGACAAGTGTCAAAGGGTTAGAAATATATCTCATAGGGATGAGATGCCACTAACAGGGTTGGTTTTCTGTGAAATCTTCGATGTTTGGGGCATTGACTTCATGGGACCATTTCCAATCTCTTGTGGTAACATATATATTTTCCTTGCGGTGGACTACGTTTCCAAATGGGTGGAGGCGAAGGCCACCAGGACTGATGACGCCAAAGTTGTTGCAGATTTCTTGAAGTCCAATATATTTACCAGGTTTGGGATCCCGAAAGCTCTTATCAGTGATAGAGGAACTCACTTCTGTAATAGGAAAATCACTGCGCTGTTGAAGAAATATCATGTCACGTAGAGAGGTTCTACTGCCTATCACCCTCAAACAAATGGGCAAGCTGAAGTGTCCAATAGGGAGATAAAATCCATCTTGGAAAAGACGGTGTCTCCCAATAGAAAAGACTGGAGTTTGAGGCTTGATGATGCATTATGGGCATATAGGACAGCTTACAAAACACCAATTGGTATGTCACCCTTTCGGTTGGTGTTTGGTAAGGCTTGTCACCTTCCAGTGGAGCTAGAGCACAAGGCATACTGGGCTGTCAAGAATTGCAGCATGAAAATGGATGAGGCTGGAGAGCTTCGTAAGCTGCAACTGCAAGAGCTGGAGGAAGCCAGGATCGAGGCCTATGACAATGCCATTCACTACAAGGAGAAGACTAAGGCTTGGGATGACAAGAACATATTGAGGAAGGACTTCAAGGTTGGAGACAAAGTCCTCTTATTTCAGTCACGCCTTAGACTTTTCCCAGGCAAACTGAGATCGCGCTGGGCAGGACCCTATTATGTTGCAAAGGTATTCCCACATGGTGCTGTAGAGCTATTTGATTCAGCATCACAGACTTTGTTCAAGGTGAATGGGCAGAGAGTAAAAACATACCATGAGGGATTCACAAAAGACACCATTGAAGAAGCGTTCCTGAAGGAACCCGAAGCTGAAACGTGATGAGCCAGCATTGAGTCGAGCCACGACGTTAAACACGGCGCTTCTCGGGAGGCAACCCGATGATTAGGTAGAGTGTTTCCTTCTCCCTTAGTCGATTTCAGTTGTTCTTCTTTTTGTTTTTGCATTTTTGTGTCAGCTAACCTGTAGGAAGCGTCAAATAGTGAAGAAGGAGTTCACGGCGCCCGCCGTAAATGCCTCGCCAAGCAAGTTGGCTACGACCTAAGCACGGCGACCGCCGTTTAATTGCGGCGCCCGCCGCTATTAAACGGCGCCTGCCTCCCTTCTTACGGCGCCCGCCGTGATCAAACCGCCCTCGACACTTCGCTTGCGGCAAATGACGGCGACCGCCGTTTTATTACGGCGATCGCCGCCATTCTCAGGTTCGGCCACTATCCCTATTTTATCTCTAAAAAAAAATCAAATAAAAATCAAAAAAAATAAAAATTGGACCCCGAGAAAACCTTAAACGGGGTGCAAAAGGCATAAAAACGAATACCCCGAAAGACCTTAAACGGGGAGTAAAAGCCAAAAAAAAAAAAAACCTTCTACAGCTGTTTTTTTTTTTAACCCTCTTTTCCTTTACCCTACCCTACCCCTTCTACTTTAAACCTACCCCAACCCCCTACCCCTCAACCACTTCCCAACTCTCCCTCTCTCTCTTCCTCATATAACAAAAACATACTCTCAACCCTTACCCTACCACACGGCGTCCGCCGCCCCCAGATCCCCCTCGCCGCGGCGCCCGCTGCAACCCACAATCCCCCCAGCGACCGCCGCTGTGCAGATCTCCAGCATTGGCGCACCAATCGTCGCGGCGACCGCCGTATTCAACACGGCGCCCGCCCAACAAACACGGCGCCCGTCGTTCTTCATCCGGCGCCCGTCGTTTTCTTCTTTCGGTGATTTCTGATCTCCTTCTGTTTTTGATTGTTGTTGCTGCATATATTGTCGAATTTAAGCATGTTGAAACACACTTTTTCGTCCCGATCCCCCCCGAGATTATCTGATGTTGAGGAAGCCCGTAGGAAAATCATTAGAAAGAAAACCATGCTGACCACCTTGTTTTTTGATCCTGCAACGATGAGGGAGCTTCGTCTGTCTGATTGTGTTGAGCAGATGTTTATTCACTATGGGTTGGGTGGTTTTTACCATCTCCGGGCGCCGACTTTTCCCTCCTGGACGGAGGAATTTCTGATTAGCTTTGAGCACGTTGAGGATGAGGATAGGATTACATTTAGGTTGGCGGGCAGCCCCCATTCTATGTCATATACAGAGCTAGATACGGCGCTTGGGATAACCAAGCCAGCGTCCTCTCAAGAGGAGTGGGATGCAGCCAACGGGTATCTGAATTTTTGGTACCACTCCACGGGCACCACCATCTTTGACCCACAGCATGGCGAGTACAACTACAAGTGGTCGCACCCGGGCCTACGGTTGGCCCACAAGGTGGTTCGGATGGCCTTCCTTGGTCAGTCCGAGATGAACAAGGTGCAGTATCTTGATTTGGAGACCGTCTGGAGCATGACGCCCGGCTGTGACCTGGTAAAGGACTGGAGGTCCTTCTTTATGATATGCTGTAGGAAGTTCCAGCGGGACAAGAACCACAAGATCGTCATCGGTGGGCTGGTTTCATTGATCGGTCAGCACCTGGGTATTGCTTTCCCAGACCTGTCGCTGTAGCTGACCCCGGGATACACATATGACTGGCGCCAGCTCAGGACCGTGAGTGTTTTGTCTAGGACCGGGCCTCGGATGTCCTGGTTGTATGGTTCGAGAGGCAGCCACAGGCTGCCCGTACCCTTCCCGATTGAGATACCCTTTGGGCCACGCTATGTGGATTTTGATTTGAGGCATTATAGGTTGGGAGCTAGTCCTAGCCCGGGTGCGGGCACCTCTGCTGCTGGTCCCTCAACATCCCATGGTGCGGAGTCTGAAGATGAGGATGATGCTGCGAGGCCTTCTATGTCGGTCACTGCTGGGGAGCGTTTTGATTTACAGTCGATGATGTGGGCGACGCTCCAGCAGATGGACACCCGCCAGTAGGAGATGTACACTCACCAACAGTCTATGGAGACAGCACTACATGATTACCGCCAGGAAGTGTACGACTACCGTGCCGAGCAGACCTCGATGTTTCAGCAGCAGGCCGATGACATCTGAACTATGGAGGAGCAGATGCGCCAGTGGAACCTATTTATGGGTTCCCAACATCCAGACTTCCCACCACCCCCGCAGTAGTGGTACCTTCTTGACTTCCCCTATTTATTTATGTCTTACTTCATTGAGGACAATGCGTATTTCAAGTGTGGGGAGGTTGACTATGTATTACTATTGTTTTATCTTATCAAAAAAAAAAAAAAAAAAAAAAGAGCCAAAAAGAGAATAAAAGGCATATCAGAAATCCTGGGATGGACTGAAAACCCGAAAGGGCGGTCCAGGTAAAAAGCAGGTAATCCGGCAGGCATTAGGCCTGGGCAAAAATGGATTCAGAGTGATGTGAGGTGGTGAGTCCAACTAGCAAAATGAAATGAGAGTGTTAGGTGAAAACCTACAAAGGCGCCTAAGCAAAAAGAGTGAAAAAAGAGAGCCAAAAAGAGAATAAAAGGCATATCAGAAATCCTGGGATGGACTGAAAACCCGAAAGGGCGGTCCAGGTAAAAAGCAAGTAATCCGGCAGGCATTAGGCCTGGGCAAAAATGGATTCAGAGTGATGTGAGGTGGTGAGTCCAACTAGCAAAATGAAATGAGAGTGTTAGGTGAAAACCTGCAAAGGCGCCTAAGCAAAAAGAGTGCAAAAAAATAAAAAAAATTGAGTGCTTTAGGACTTCAAATTTACCGACGCAGGCGACATAAGAAGTGGAGTATAGGAGTGTTTTGGGTAGGTTTTCACTTGGAGGAATAAGGTGTAGTAATTGTGGTGTTTGGCACTCTCATTGATGATTCTTTGTGCTGATGTTAGACTTGGATGTTATGTCTGCTGGGTGTGATATTGTAGATTGATGTTGGGCTATGTTGCATTATGCTGATCATGATATTGATGCGTGTTGGTAGATGTGTAGTTTTCTTGTGTAGTTGGTTAGGGGATGTTGAGCTTTCATACAGATGTTTGATACTCTTAGTTGTGTGCTTCTTCGCATTTGAGGATCTAGGTGTTCTATTGATGATGGGTGGTAGTTTTCTATCCACTAGAGACGAGTAGAGATTCAAGTGTGGGGAGGTTTGATATGCACAATTATGTTGTGTGTATGGACGGAGTTTTAGCATCATCTTAGTGGTGTTTTTAGGGTGCTTTGGAGGAGTTCTGGAGTATTGGCGAGGAGGTACGGAAGACACACTTTGGAGGCGTAGGAAGCAATTGTAGCGGCGGAGACGGAGATTAAAGAACGGAGCTTACGGCGCCCGCCGTGGTAGATGCGGGGCCCGCCGCAATTGCCTTCCCAGCTGCCTTGGCTACGACTTGTGCACGGCGACCGCCGTTTAAAGACGGCGACCGCCGTAATTACGGCGTCCGCCGTGAAGGATGCGGCGGCCGCCGCACGCGTCAGAAGACCACCGAACCGATTTTTCCTTATATGTTACTTCGGATTATTTTATTACATTTTTATTATTTCGTATTAGGTTAACTTAGACTTTAATCCCTTTAGTATTTAAGGGTAGAGAAGGACTTGTTTCATCCATCTCTCGGAACCCTAATTTCTTATTCTACGTATTCTTTTGCTATGAAGAACTAAACCTCTCTTGCTTAGTCAGACATTGAAGCTTTTCGTGTGATTCAGTTGTGAGATTCTTAGTCCTAATCTATTGCATGGTTTTTATCTCTTCTCTTGTTTGATTTCGTAAGATTGATATTGATAATTTCTAGTCTGATCAACTAGGGTTTGTCGTTATTTATCTATTGCTAGGTTTAGATTGTTACTGGTTGAGCATATCTATTCCATAGTAGCAACTGCGTCGTGTTAGTAACTGGTTGTGCTAATCTTACGCAGAAGAGAATTGATTTACATTCTAGGGTAAAAACTGGTTGTTTTATTCTAGGGTTGTATCCAACTATATTCCTATCCGTAAGGCGGCTGTTAAACTGAATCTTGATAGTTTCAGGGTTGTTTAATTAGTTAGTTCTAATAGTATCTGGTTGTGCTATTAGTTACATCTGAAAAGGAATTGGAATTACCATTGCATGCGATTTTGAGTAGTATCTATGATCAACTTGTCACTCGAATAGTGGATATTGTTTGACTGAGTGTTTTCCCAATAACTGATTTCATCACCTTTAATTGCTTATTTACCATTTGTATGCTTGGCTACTAAAACAAACCAACAAAACCCCCCTTTGGTTGCTTTAAATTGACATACATATTGCATATTGCGATAGACTTTGTTTCCCTGCGGATTCGACCCTTACTTACCTAGGACTAAGTTTTAGGGTTTGTTTGGATACTTTGCATAGTAGGAATTAGAACGGCATATTCCTGTTATCAACGGTTCCCAGTTCATCAGTCATAAGACTAGAGCCTTCTGCGACCAATGGAACATCAAGTTGGTCACATCCACACCTCGGTATCCACAATCCAACGGACAAGCCGAATCCAGTAACAAGATCATTATCAACAACCTCAAGAAATGCCTCACCGGGGCTAAAGGCAAATGGGCAGACGAACTCCCACTTATTCTCTGGTCCGACAGGACTACTCCAAAGAATGCGACCGGGCAATCGCCTTTCTCTCTCGTCTATGGGAGTGAGGCGGTCATCCCGGCTGAGTGACTGGTTCCGACTGCTCGCTGCAACCTTCAGACAATTGAACAAAATGACGTCGAACTAGCACACAATCTGGACACAGCGGACGAGATCAGAGAGAAAGCCCGAATCAGGATGGTCAGGTTCCAACAACAAGTCGCAAGGAGCTACAACAAGAACGTTCGAATTAAGGCATTCAAGGTCGGAGACTGGGTCTTAAGGAAAACTTTCCAGAACACCAAGAATCCATCCGAGGGAAAGCTAGCACTATAATGGGAAGGACCTTACTTGATCACCGAAGTGGTCGGACAAGGAGCATATCAGTTAGAAGACAAAGACGGACAACCGATCCCAAGAAGTTGGAACGCAACACATCGAAAGCTCTACCATTTCTGAACCGACGAGGTAAAACATCACACAAATTCTATACATCGCTTCATATCGCATGATATCGCATATACATTGCTACATATCGCATGCTATCGCATATACATTGCCACATATCGCATGCTATCGCATACACATTGCCATCTATCGCATGCTATCGCATGTACATCGCTACTTTCTTTTACATATCATCGTCTGACACTAAGCGAGGACTTCCTCCTTATAAAAACACAAATGCAGAACAACATTTACATTAGACCCAGTCGTCCGTAAATGGATCATGTCATCCGCATATAGCGCTGACATTACACGATCGATCGGAACACGGGGAGATGACAACACATGCACATCGGCACACCGCCTGCCTTACACAAAACACAAGGTACAACACCTTGTTACATTTACGCAATAAACAAATTGCTTACCTCCCCGGCATAATGTCATGACTAACACATACACAAACACATCGCAGGCCTGCTCTACATACATACATACGGTGAAACCCCACTCAACGGAGCACACGGGTGAAACCGACGCACACAAAATACAAAATGTCGTCGACAACTTCTTTGAAAGTCCGACGAACATGTACGAAACAGACTAGCATATGACTCTATATGTAAACACACAATTGCATCGAAATAAAAGCATTTTTATACAAATACGCGACCCGCGATGGTGGACGGGTCGCCAAACCACATTGTCTGCCTACACATCTGTAGGACTTCATCAAACAAAATATTCTGCGACCCACGATGGTGGACGGGTCGCCAAAACACACAGTATCCAAAAACACCAAATGTCTAAACCCACACACAAATGGGACAAACAATGTCAAAATACGCAAAGAAAACGAATCAGGCATCAGGGACGACGGCATTACCTTCGGCAGGGACTGGCTCCAATGGGGCTACCTCATCGGTCGGCTTAACATCGCCAGAGTAGGCTTCGTCCTCGTCGATGCCCTCATCCACGGCTTCTTCGCCGACACCGGCTAAGCAGAACAACTCCTGACCAGGATCGCCTTTTGGGAACATGGAGTCCAGAGTCTCCTTCTCCGCATTCAGGTCCCATAGCCCGTGCTTGCCTTCGTTGAAATCTTCGATCATTTCAATGCGCGACTTCACAACATAAAAGGCCCCAACGTCGCCAGCAATCTCGCCATCGACGATCCAAGCCCGTTTCACCTCCTCCTCAACGCTTGCCCGACACTCTTCAAACTCCCTCTGACATGCGACCAACTCCCCGTGACAGCTCTTCAACTCCTTGGTGAGGCGACGCTCGATTTCACGGCAACGACTCTCCGCTCCCTCTAATTTAGTCTTCAAGGACGCGAGGTCGGACTCTGACCTAGCAGCCTGCTCCTCGGCCTTGGCGACCATCGCCTTGACGCCAGAGTACACCCCCAAAAGATATTGAAAAGACTGCAATCTCACACGACGACACAACAGACGATCAGAAAAACGTGGTCGAACGAAAGAAAAAAAAAGACACAAACAAAAAGACGATTCACCTTCCACGCGGAGCACCCCGCTTCACCAATGCAGTCGAGGGGAGAGACGTCGTCGACCTCCGACTTCAAAGTCGGGTCTTGAGCGTGAAAAAGGTCAGCAATCGACCGCCCAACGGCACCGATCTTGCCAATCCCCTCAGCAGTCACGGCCTTCTTCTTCTTGAAGACCTCCTCCGCCTTGACATCTTCGGAGCAAGCACTTACTTTCCTCTTCGGGCTGGCCTTGGTTGGCGCTGTCAGGTCCACCAGAAGCGGCTTGCTCGACGCAGCCTTGGCCACCGCCTTCCTCTGCTCGATCAAGATTTTTCCAGAAGCGACTCTCAAACGAGCAGTCGCTCGACCACCAGGAGAACCTGACATGACAAACAGAACCCTAAAACACACGACAAAACAAAAGACAGTCACAAGAGGCTCCTAGAGTCGGATGTCTACCTTTCACACGAGATGACGATACGTTCGACATATCCTCTTGAGAAACAGGGGTCGTCGACAAGAGATTGACGTTTACAAACTTCCTCTCAGCCACTGGAACCCCAAGGACGATCTTGGACAAGCCCTCTGATCGGCTGTTAACTTCCAAATCTTCCGGTTTAGAGACTACAAAAAAGGAAAGTTAAAAACAGAGTGTTAAAACACATAAACGCGTGGGAGAGAAGACAAATACATACTGTCGATCCGCCACTCCGTCAACAGAAATGGGCATTCTCCTTCCTTCTCCAGAGAAGAATGTTTGACAAAAAAGAATTTCGACCCCCATCCACGGTCGTTCACATCAGGAGTCTGCACCAAGGGCTTCCGACCACGTCGGATACGCAGTTGCACACGGGAAGAACTCTTCGACCCGATGAAGTAATTATACCACAAAGCATCAAAATCAAAACCAGCTCCAGTTTGGACGTTCACGAGGTCTAAAACCCTAAGGACTCTCCACGCCTGAGGCATTACTTGACACGGCGCTAACGCCAAAGTGGCTAGAAAATCTCTGACAAGAGAAGAAAAAGGAAATTTATGCCCTATTCTAAACGGGTACACATAGAAGCAAATCCACCCTTCGTAACGCGCGTCGGCCCTCTCGTCTGGATGAGGTAGCCTAGCGATTGTCTCCGGAGGAAAGCCCCCGACTTGGAGGACTTGATCCAGTTCCGCCTCTGACAAAGTGCTAACTAGCGCATCCGACTCCATCAAGATAAAATGGGGAGGAACTTCACCTTCTCTAGCGTCGGAAAGAGTCTTCGACGACTCAGAAGACTCAAGAGAAACCATCTCGAGAATAGAGAGGGAGGGGAATTGGAGAGCTATGGCTAGGAAAAATCAGAAAGCTATGACGAGAGAGACCAAGAAACTTACCAGAAGAAACTTGCAAAGGAAGAAGATGAAGACTAATCGTTTCCCATGCTCAGAATTTATGGAAAGATATCATGACCTGCAGAGACGCCGCGTCATGCCCTAATCGCAAGCCACGTCGACCTGTGCAACCGCGCCAAAAAGGACGGTGGAGATCGTGTCCAGAGAAGTTGCCACGGATTTCGGTCTACTTGCCTAAACCGTAAGCCCATAACAACTTGGGGCTATTGTTGGGCCTGGCATCCCAGGAGAAAGATGGATCAAGTGGATCGAACTCAAGCCACTGCAGATCGGAAGAACAGAGGAAAAGCCCAGAGGAGCCGACGAGACTTCTCTGGTCGAGTATCATCCGACAGGATCGCAAGGATCTCGCCACGCATTTAATGCCTAGATCAGGCAATGGCCATAACATTAAAACCAACGTAATCACAGAGATTCAATGGTGCAATCTTTGCCATTACTCTCAACATTGAAGATGAAATATTCGGCAAGAAATGCAAAACGGTAACAAGGGTGAAAGACTTACCATATCGGGACGACAAAGAGGATAAGAAACAACACGCGTAATTACGCAAGACACACGAGCATTCTTACTCAGAAAACACACCAGAATAGCACTCTCGCTCTCAATCTAGCTCTCTAACGGCTTCCTATGCCTGACCCCCGCCGGTCGCCACTCACAAGTCACTGGTCGAGTCCCACTCGATCTCTGGTTTTATCACGATAAGTTGTATCACGATTCAATCTGATTAAACACGACATCTAATAAAACCATCACGCTATTACATATTTATTCTTTGTTTATCTATTGCTTGCTTGGTTTGGATTGTTTTTTATCATTCGATCGACTAGTTACCCCGTCTAAGGCGATTTAGGTCGTCCGATCTTTTCGCCCCAAAACAGAATCCAGAGTCGTCCAAGATCTCCAGGGCATATTTGCGTTGACAAAGAGTGATCCCCGCCTTTGATCGCGCAACTTCGATACCGAGAAAGTATTTGAGCGGACCCATATCTTTGAGCTTGAATTGCGTAGCAAGGAAGGCCTTTGTGTCTTCTATATCCTGCAAGTTAGTCCCAGTAATAATAACATCATCAACATAGATTAAGAGGATGGTAAACATACCGTGACGTTGGCGTATAAAGAGCGAGTAGTCAGCCCGAGATTGTGTAAATCTGGCTAGTTTGAGGGAATTAGAGAGTTTCATAAACCACTGACGAGAGGCTTGCTTGAGCCCATAGAGCGACTTGTGAAGCTTACAAACTCTTATCTCCACCTTTCGATGGAAACCGGGTGGCAATTTCATGTAAACATCCTCGAAAAGATCACCATTTAGAAAGGCGTTATTGACATCGAGTTGATGCAAGTGCCAACCATGGACGGCTGCCACGCTAATGAGGACCCGAACAGTTGTGAGTTTAGCAACCGGGGCGAAAGTTTCTTGATAATCCACTCCTTCAACTTGATTATATCCTTTCGCAACGAGACGAGCTTTGTATCGCTCGATCGTTCCGTCGGGTTTATATTTAATTTTATAAACCCATTTGCATCCGATGGGGCATTTGTTTGGCGGAAGTGGTACAAGACTCCATGTGTTATTGTCCTCTAGAGCCTTGATTTCCTTGGCCATGGCATCCTTCCAATTGTTGGATTTATTAGCCTGCAAAAAAGACTTGGGTTCTTGCTCAAGCATGATGTTAGAGACAAAGTGTTTATAATTATTAGAGAGTTTGTCATAAGATAGGACATTGGCTAATGGAAAAGCCTTACTTGTGGCGATACTATGGGAGGAAGATGACTGGGGCGCCGGTCGGGATGGAAGGCTAGTCTCCAAGTGAAAGTCACGTAAGGTATTAGATAGTTTGGTGGGCCGAGAAGATCCGCGTGGTTCTGTAGGTGGTAAGGGGTTGGGTGGTGTGTGGGTTGCATCAGGAGAGGAGGGCATAGTAGGGGGTTCATGCGGAAGATCAGGCTGGATGGAAGGTATGGCTGGGAATGTATGGGCATCCTCGGTAATGGGTGTAATGTTAATGGTTGGGTTGGGAATGGTAGGAGCATCACCGTACTCGTCGTCATCGTAATGAATAGATGAAGTTTTGAAATTTGGTAGCGGTAAATCATTTTGAGGAAGTAATGAAAGTTGGGAGTAAGGAAATTCGGTTTCATGAAAAATAACATCGTGTCAAACAATAGTTTTCTTAGTTTTAAAATCATATAGTTTGTAACCCTTGATACCGGGTGGGTATCCAATAAAAACGCATTCGATGGCGCGTGGTTCAAATTTGTGAGGGCGATATGGATGGGTTGATGCAAAGCAACGACAACCAAAAATGCGTAAATGAGAGTAGAGAGGAGGTTTGTAAAAAAGTTTTTCAAAAGGAGTTTTGTTTTGTAAATTCCGACTTGGCATGCGATTGATCAAGTAAGTAGCGGTGAGAATGGCATCTCCCCAAAAAAAAATTGGTAAATGAGATTGAAAAAGAAGTGCACGAGCCACATTTAAAAGGTGTCGATGTTTGCGTTCGGCAACACCATTTTGTTGTGGCATATTGATGCAACTAGTTTGATGTAAAATACCTTTGGAAGAATAGAAATAAAAACATTTAAATTCGGGGCCATTATCACTTCGAACAACCTTAATTTTTGTAGAAAACTGATTTTCGATTAGGTTGACGAATTGAATAATAAGGGGTCGAGCCTCGGCCTTGCTTTTCATAAGATAAATCCAAGTAAATTTAGAATGGTCATCCACAATGGTTAAAAAATAACGTGCACCTGTTAAACAAGGAACATGATAACCTCTCCAAATATCCATATGAATAAGATCAAAACAAGAAGAACTAATAGAAGTACGAATCAGAAAAGATTGTCGAGTCTGTTTTGCCAAAGGGCAAATTAAACAAGAGTGTTCAAGCTGACGGTTAGTTTTAAAAACTGGAATGAGGGATGATACTTGTTGCGATGGGTGACCAACACGTTGGTGCCATAGGGAATCTGAGATGGTGATGTTGCAAGCAATGGAAATTGGCTGGGATTTGAGGAAGTAGAGTCCATCGCGTTCACAGGCAGTCCCAATCATCTTCCCCGTGAGAAGGTCCTGAATTATACAAATGCGTTTTAAGAATATAGTAGCATAAAAATAATCAAAACCCAATTTACTAACGGAGATGAGGTTAACCGAGAACGCAGGTACACAAAGAACATTATGAATTTTCAGTTGAGAGGTAAAGGTGACAATGCCTATATGAGAAACAATGTAAGACTTGCCGTCGGGTAGACGAACAAAACGATTAGTAGTCGGTTCATAAGAATCCAAAAAATGAGTATGATATGTGATATGATCACTTGCACCACTATCCATAATCCATGAATCTAAGGAATGAATGGACTGAGTTTTAATATTACCTGAGAAAAGATTATTGATAAGCACTACTTTGTAGGGCTTAACCAAGAGTCATTAGAGGTTTTATTGGTGCCATTCGGGTAGATTTAGACACATTCATGTGTATGGCGTTTGGGGGCGAAGTTGGTGTATTTGGAGGTGTTTGAGCCGTTTTGGAGATCATAGTAGACACTGAGGAGGAAGCCATCAGAAGTAGACACCAAGGAGCTGAAGAGATGAAGACTCCGGAGGAAGTACATTACGGCGCCCGCCACAGAAGCCACGGTGACCGCCGCCTAAACCCTCCCAACAATGATGGCTACGACTTGGCCACGGCGCCCGTCGTGGAAATGCGGCGCCCGCCGCCATTACGGCGCCCGCCGTGGAGGTTGCAGCGCCCGCCGCCGCTGTTCAGAAGTCCGCCGAGCCGTTTCCTTATTTGCTTTATTTTGCATTATTTTATTACGATTTATTATTTTGTTTTAGGTTAATTCAGACTTTGTTTCCTTTAGTATTTAAGGGTAGAGAAAGGCTTGTTTGCCTATCAGCTAATCTCTCTCTAAACCCTAATTTCATTCTACGTATTTGTTATGAAGAACTAAGTCCCCTTGGCTTAGTCAGACGCTGAAGCTTTCGTTTTGATTCAGTTGTGAGACTCTCGTTCTTAATCTATTGCATGGTTTTTATCTATTCTCTTGCTTGATTGCTTATGATTGATATTGATAATCTCTATCTTGGACGCAACTAGGGTTTGTCGTTATTGATCTATTGCTAGATTTAGATTGTTACTGGTTGAGCATATCTATTTCAGAGTAGCAACTGTATCGTGCTAGTATCTGGTTGTGCTAGTCTTATGCAGAAGAGAACTGATTTACATTCTAGGATAAAAGCTGGTTGTTTTATGCTATAATTGTATCCAACTATATTCCTATCCGTAAAGCTGCTGTTAAACTGAATCTTGATAGTTTCAGGGTTGTTTAATTAGTTAGTGCTAATAGTATCTGGTTGTGCTATTAGTTATATCTGAAAAGGAATTGGAATTTCCATTGCATGAGATTTTGAATGAATATCTAGGATCAACTTGTCATACGAATAGTGGATGTTGTTTGACTAAGTGCTTTTCCCATCACTGAATTCATCAACTTTTAGTTTGTTTACTTTTGCATGCTTAGATTCATTAAAACATACAAAACCCCCCTTTGGTTACGTTTGATTGACATACGAATTGCATATTTAGATAGAATTCGCTTCTCTGTGGATTCGACCTTTACTTACCTAGGACTACGATTTAAGGTTTGTTTGGATATTTTGCATAGCAGTTTTACACGACGAAAACCTGTTATCAATTATAGTTAGAGACATTACCAACTTGGTTTGCGGAAGCATGTGGAACAGATTCATTAGCGCCAGAGGGCTGTGGTGAGGCAAGATCCTTCAGATTGAGGCGCCTGAGCAGGTCCATGACGTGCTGGTAGTCAGAAGACAGCGGCTGTGCAGTTGGCAGGGCACTAGAAGGGGGCGTCTGAGCAGTGTTGTTAACACTGGAATTCTGTTGGCCGCCTTCCATAGAGCGTTTCCATTCCTGACAGTATTCGAGAGTATGACCTTTATTATTGCAGAAGGTGCATATGAGGTGAGCACGACACTGCTTCGTATTGTGATTCGTCAGGTTACACTTCTCACAATATTTGGAGTCACCACCAGTAGAAGGATCGCGGTGCCGCTTGACAGAGAAAGCAATTGTCTCCAATGGCGCAGGGGGTTTGTAAATTTTAGCCTGCTGTTCACGACGAAGGACCATGGAATAGGCCTTGTTCAGTTCAGGAAAAGGGTCTAAGCCAATATGGTCCCTCGAACCTGTTCGTACTTGGAACCGAGGCCCATCAGAAATTTCATAGACTTCTGATTGTTGATAAATGCTTGAAAATCTGCAGCAGCATCACAGGAATAGGGGCGGATGGTGGTGAGGGCATCCTTCTCATCCCAAAGGGATTTGAGTTTGGTGAAATAAGTGCTAACCGAATCCGACCCTTGCACACATTCTTGAATCTGTTTTTCGATGTTGAAAAGCGAGACAATATTAGTTTGAGAGAACCGATCTATGAGTTCGAGCCAAATACCTCGAGCATCCTTGCAATGGATGACACTCTTCGAGATATCGCTAGACATTGAGCCAAGGAGCCAAGTCTTGACAAGAACGTTGCATCGTTTCCATTGAGATTCTTCGATTGCTTTGTTGGTCGGTTTTGGTAACGACTCGTCGACGAATCCGGCCTTGTTTTTAATTGTTAAGGCCATCATCATCGAGTTCTGCCAAGATGTGAAATTATCTTCCACCAGTGGTTGCGAGACGAGGACGGCGCCTGGCTGATCGGAATGGTGGAGAAAGAGAGGGTGATTTGATTTCTCCCATGGTTCGGATTTGGCACCAGCAGTGTTTGATGGCGTGGCATCCATCATGAGGAAGGTGATGGAGGATCGGTGTAGAACCTTAAGAAACTGATACCATATAGAACTTCTGAATTGTAAAGGAGTACTGATGTATTGATATTTGATTACCTTAATTACATTACAAAGGAAGAAGGGATCCTTATATACAAAAGAGTGTCAACGGTAAAGAGATAAATCAACACTTAATTATACTAGGTTAAAAGATCTATCTTCCTAATATGGAGATAAAATCTGAAGTAAAAGGAAGGTTAAGAGATAATGGTATGTACTGATTATATGTTAATAGGGAACTAGAAAAAAAACATATTGACGTGCAGCTAGCCTAGCTATGCAGGTGATCATAATTAATTTGAAATGGGAACTAGAAAAAAACATATTGACGTGGTAAATTATAAACCCCCTAGGCTTTCCTTTCTTTCTTTCTTCACAGTTTACCACGTCAATAAGGGGTTTATAATTTACCACGTCAGTATGGGCCATAGCCTTTCTTTCTTCACAGTTTCCCCCTTGTTATTTTCAGCAGGTACACGATCGAAGTGATACATCTCGACTTGTATTTATTACAATCCTTAAAAAGGTATAAAAAACATGCAACCTAGCTTTATCTACACCATACATTTTGAAATGAATTATAATTTACAACTGAATACGTTGACACATAACTTAATATGAAAAAAATATTTGCGAAAATGGACGATTAGATGAGAATATCGGATGTTCATAAATTTATAATTGTATATGTATGATTTTGGTAGGTGAAAACTCATGCACATATAAGATATGCATATATGTGTATAAATTTATGATTATTTATAAGTGAAAACTCATGTATATACAGACAAAAAATCATGCATATCACAATATGTGCATGGATTTTTGCCTGTATGTGCATAATTTTTTTTACTGTGTGTGACTATGTGTAAGTTAAAACTCATGCATATACAAACAAAAAATCATGAACAACTCAAGATGTGTATGAATTTTTGCATGTATGTGCATATATTTTTTTACTATATATATGACTATGTGTAAGTAAAAACTCATACACATACAGACAAAATTTCATGTACATCTTGTGATGTATACTAATTTTTTCATGTATGTGTGCATTCTCACGTTCTCACCTAAGCATCCTTTCTCACCGGATCCGCATCCACTTCATATATATAATCCATATAGGTAATTCGTAATACCCACTTAGACTATCTTTTTAATCACTCAAGAATATTTAATGGAAAAGATAAGACGTGAAACATTCAAATTAATTAATTAGCCATATTCGATCTACACATATATAATACTCCGTATATGTTTCTTTTTAATACATAAGTGAAGCGTACTTTAGAGTCTTTCGTGCTAGTTTAGAGTGTTTTACTACTGCCCATTGTTACGATATATAAAATGAATTATGGATGTATATTCAATTTCGAAAAGAGATCGATCGAGAGGTGAGATTTGAGCAGCTTGGTTCGGGTGATTTAAGTTTGCATTGGGTCGTTGTTGGAGTGTGGGCGCATGTCCACTAGCGCAATGTTGGTCATATGCGGTGAGGGTAGTCGATTTCCGTCTACGAACACGGTGATTGCCTCTTGGGTATACAAGCCATGTGGAGCAAAGGCGGACAAGTGTCGGGCGACTCTCTCTCCTCTTGAATCTTATATATATAGGAGAATATGTCATTTTTTAGGGAACTTCCTCTTGGAAGTTTGAAAGATGGCTCCCGAGGAAGGTGACGGTATTGAATGTGCCTCTTTGGACATTATTCCACAAAATCCTCACGACACTCGTTGTCCGTGGGCGGATAGTGGATGGGTATTTCCCGAGATGCAAACCTTGGGGTTTGCTTCACTAAACGTGATCGATAACCAAGCTTAGAAGCTAGAGCAATCTTATTCAGTGATCGATCTCATCAGTTAATCAAAAGCATATAGCTACCTATTTGAGAATCGTCAGTAATGGCATCATCCCCTCACTAAATCTTTTTTTTAAAAAAAGAAATATACTTCCTTAGTACCGTTAATGTTTGGGTACATTAACGGTGCTAAGGAAGTACGTTCAGATGGACATTGTGGCTATCGGTCTTTGGCTGTGCTTATGGGGATGAGTGAGGGTCAGTATCCCTTGATCCGTAGCGCGATGGCAAAGGAGTTGCGTGTTAACCGACAAATGTGGGAGCCGGTACGAGCTTATGCAAGACCAGGGTCATGGGACGATCTAATGGTTCAAATTAACTATGTTAATACCCCTTGTGGCGCGGATTATTGGCTTGACATGTCATTCATGGGTTTAGTGTTTGCAACGGTGTATAACGTTGCTATCGTCGTCATATCTGAGCACCCTTCATTGTGCTTACCAATACGGGCGTCTGGATCAAGCTTCGCACCTCCCATAAATTTTGTGGGGATAGCACACGTAGGGTGTCACAACCACTGGATACCGGTAATGTTTTATATCTCTACTTGTACCTAGATGTTTCATTTGCAATATTGTGTATGCTAATTGGGTTTTGTTTTTGTATTCCAATAGGTGACGCTCATTAACGAGTCTCCATTACCACCCATGACGGATGCGTGGCGAAGACATTGTGATCCGAACATCCTTTGGTGGGAAACATTGTATGCTTCGAAATTTCAAGAGTTTAGGGAATGCCGCATTGCAGTCGGCAAGAATCCAGATTATGTGGCGTATTAGAGTTTAGTGTGAATTGTAATACAATATGAAATTTGATGTTATTTAGCTTGATTATTTGCTGATTATTATTGCTTTGGTGTGTTTGAGAGTAATCCAAACGTAAAATTACATACTTAAAATTGGAATACAATATAAGAAGACATTAAACTTATACAATCATAACATTGTAATATTACATAATCAAACAACATCATTTCGTTATATCATAACTCCGATAATATATCGTTCTCTTTAACTTCCAACATTTATCGGAAAGGGTGTCACACAGTTCTTGAAGCTTATTTCTTTCCTTCACCAGATCTCTGATAACCTTGGCAGTATTCTCGTCATACGGTGGATCGAGCCACTTAAAGGTACGACACCCTCTTTCATCTTCATACCGCTCCGATGGGACGTAATCTTTGCATGCGAGGTACCTTCTTTTATAGTGATTGGGCATGTCGCAAGTGTACAATACGACCGGAAAATTGCATTCGCACATTGTAACCGGAGGCAATGCACTGTTGGAGGATGAAGTCATCCCCTGATATGTAATACGAATTATTGTATAAGAAAATATAAAGTCTTGCAAAAACTAAAGCAAAAAGGTGATTGTTGTGTTTGGATGTGGAAGTATGAAGAAATTGATATGGGTATATATAGGAGGGAAATTCGACCGTTATAAAATTCTTACCGTTGGTGCGTTATCCCTTAACGCACAGAGAACGGTCGGATTTCATAACGGCCGAATATTGGCCGTTCAGGATGGATTCTGGGTGTGCGTTTAGGCTTAACGCACACCTGGCTGGGCTTGACTCTGGCCCCAACAGTCATTGGGCTTCGTAACAGCCCAATGAATATGTGTGCGTTTAGGGTTAACGCATAGTATTGTTTTAGGGTTTAGGATAGGATTTAAGGTTTAGGGTTTAGGGTTTAGGGTTTAGGGTTTAGGGTTTAGGATTAAATGCATATTAAATAAATTAATATTATCTTACCATATGGTTAATACTAATGTATTGTTTAAGGTTTTAGGGTTTAGAATTTAGGGCTTAGGATTTAGGGTTTAGGGTTTAGGGTTTCTTATATATGATTTAGAACTTTATACTTATAAAGCATTCATCAGTCATGGTTTATACTAATGTATTGTACATAATTCTTAAGCAATCTCTACTTGCACTATATACTTACATGAGTTTCATAGTAACGATATATCACGAAGTATGAAGAAGCTGTACGTATAGGTTATAATACTATGTTATTATAATATTATATTGATGTCTCACTCGTATTATAAGTTAATGGGCCTAGACAAAGTTTTATGAAGTTATAATGGGCCTAGTTTTAGGGTTTAGGATAGGGTTTAGGGTTTCTTATATACGTTCCAACGGTTTAGGGTTTAGGATTAAATGCATATTAAATAAATTAATATTATCTTATCATATGGTTAATACTAATATATGATTTAGAACTTTATACTTATACAGCATTCATCAGTCATGGTTTATACTAATGTATTGTACATAATTTCGTAAGCAATCTCTACTTGCACTATATACTTACATGAGTTTCATAGTAACGATATATCACGAAGTATGAAGAAGCTGTACGTTTAGGTTATAATACTATGTTATTATAATATTATACTGAGGTCTCACTCGTATTATAAGTTAATGGGCCCAGACAAAGTTTTATGAAGTTGGTCCTATTGGGCCTAGTTTGGGCCCAATATGCGTTTGTTGGTCTTATTGGGCCTAGTTTAGGCCCAATATGCTTGTTCGGGCCTAGTTTGGGCCCAATATGCGTTTGTTGGTCCTATAGGGCCTAGTTTAGGCCCAATATGCTTGTTCGGGCCTAGTTAGGGCCCAATATGCGTTTGTTGGTCCTATTGGGCCTAGTTTAGGCCCAATATGCTTGTTCGGGCCTAGTGGGCCTAGTTTAGGCCCAATATGCTTGTTCGGGCCTAGTTTGGGCCCAATATGCGTTTGTTGGTCCTATTGGGCCTAGTTTAGGCCCAATATGCTTGTTCGGGCCTAGTTAGGGCCCAATATGCGTTTGTTGGTCCTATTGGGCAAATTAAAATGTATACATAGGTAACCCAAAATACAAAACACAAGTCCAAAACACAATTTCAAAACACATAACATCGCTAATCTCCGAGCTGACTCCCACTACCCTCCCCCGGCTCGTGTATGGAATCCGGGAATATCTGTGATGCACGAGGTGGAGGAAGGGCCATCGGAGGAGTCTCATCAGTAAGCATATGCAATAGAAGAGACATCATCTCGTCAACCTCCTGAACGGGGATAAGATCCCTACGCGTCCGCCTCTGGAAATAGGCACGAATCTCACCAGCAACCAACTGGTTCCGCTGTATTGGCAAATACCCATTAGAATTTAAATATGATTAATTAATAAATAACATTAATTGATTTAAACAAATTGCACATACCGCAAGAGTGTCCCGAGCAAGGAAAGGAAAGACTAGAAATAAATATATACCTCGGGTTGCCTCCCGAGCAGCGCCTTATTTAACGTCGTGGCTCGACTCATCTAAGGTGATCACTTGTCAACTTGGGGGTCTTGAAGGTCTGTCTCTTCTATGACGCTGTTGTCAAAACCTTCATGATAGGGTTTCAACCTTTGACCATTCACCTTGAACATTGACTGCCCGTCAGTATCATATAACTCCACTGTGCCATGGGAGAAGACGCGAGCAACAACATAGGGCCCACCCCAACGGGATCGGAGTTTTTCCGGGAAGAGACGAAGGCAAGACATAAATAGTAGGACTTTGTCTTCTGGCTTAAAATCCTTTCTCAGAATGTTCTTGTCGTGCCAGGCCTTTGTCTTTTCCTTGTAAGCGACTGCATTATCATAAGCTTCAAGTCGCAGCTCCTCTAATTCTTGCAGTTGTAACTTGCGAAATTCCCCAACTTCATCAATTCGCATGTTGCAAGTCTTCACAGCCCAAAATGCCTTGTTCTCAAGTTCCACTGGGAGGTGATAAGCTTTCCCAAACACCAATCTGTAGGGCGACATTCCAATGGGTGTTTTATAGGCAGTACGATAAGCCCAGAGTGCATCATCAAGTCTCAAATTCCAATCCTTTCTATTCGGGGCCACTGTCTTCTCAAGGATAGTTTTGATCTCCCTATTGGACACTTCAGCTTGCCCATTGGTCTGTGGATGGTAGGCTGTGGAAACTTTCTGTGTGACATGGTATTTCTTCAGTAGCGCACTCACGGTCCTATTGCAGAAATGAGTTCCCCTGTCACTTATCAAAGCCTTGGGAATTCCAAATATAGAGAAAATGCGTTTCTTCAGAAAATCTGCCACCACTTTGGAGTCATCAGTCTTGGTGGTCTTCGCTTTCACCCACTTGGAAACGTAGTCCACCGCAAGCAAAATATAGAAATTCCCAAAAGAGTTAGGAAATGGTCCCATAAAGTCAATGCCCCAAACATAAAAAATCTCGCAAAAGATTAATGATGATTGTGGCATCTCATTCCTCTGAGATATATTCCCAACTCTCTGGCATCGATCACATGATTTACAAAAGGCATGTGCATCCCGAAAGATATGTGGCCAATAAAATCCTGTATCCAACACCTTCCTAGCAGTTTTATTTGCCCCAAAGTGACCCCCACATGCATGAGAATGACAAAAAGCTAAGACAGATTGTACCTCATTATCTGGAAGACATCGACGGATTACCTGGTCAACACAGTGCCTCCAAAGATAGGGGTCATCACACACATAGAATCGAGACTCACGCCGTATCATGTCCTTTTGTGCTTTAGAAAAATTAGGCGGGAACTCTTCACGAACGAGGAAGTTGACCATGTTAGCGTACCACGGCTTGAGTGTGCGGAGCCCAAGGATTACTTCTTCAGAACACAGCTCCAATGACGGCTCAGAGGTGGTTCCGCGATCGCGGTTCTCAATCTGCGGTCGCGGAAAATCTTCGACAGAATTTACGAGAGCAACGGACGCGTCAGGTGAATTTCCGCGGTCGCGGAAAATGTTCGACATTTGGGGCTGTTCGAGGCGTTTCAGGGAATTTTCCGCGGTCGCGGTTGTGTGTCCGTGGTCGCAGAAAATGCTCTGTTTCGATCCCATTCAGTGTTTCGTCGGGAAAATCTCCCTGAATTTGTGCCTCCTTCTTCGATTTGTCCTCTTCATATACGAGTCTGCTCAAGTGACCAGCCACGAGGTTCTCAGC
Organism: Rheum nobile; assembly: GCA_027886185.1. NCBI lineage: Eukaryota > Viridiplantae > Streptophyta > Magnoliopsida > Caryophyllales > Polygonaceae > Rheum > Rheum nobile. Next base: position 450,921 of record WOAB01000555.1, on the reverse strand, counting down.
TCCCTTTTTGTCTCGGATCTCCACATCAAACTCACTCAAGAGCAGTATCCATCGAATCGATCTTGGTTTTGCCTTTTTCTTCGTCATTAGATACCGAAGAGCTGTATGATCCGTGTAGATAATCACCTTGGTACCCAACAAGTATTGTCTGAATTTCTCCAGGGCAAATACGACAGCTAGCAATTCTTTCTCCATGGTGGAGTAGTTCCGCTGCGCTCCATTCAGAGTCATGGAAGCATAATAAATTACATGAGACGCTCGTGCTTCTTTTTGCCCAAGGACTGCGCCTACAACATAATCACTCGCATCGCACATTATTTCGAAAGGGCGAGACCAGTCCGGTGCTTGAATGATCGGTGCACTAGTGAGGCGAGTTTTCAAGTCATCAAATGCCCTCTTGCATTCATCATTAAGCTCAAAATTCACTTCCCTCTTCAGCAGCTCGCATAGAGGTGATGAGATCTTTGAGAAGTCTTTATTAAATCGGCGGTAGAAACCTGCATGGCCTAAGAAAGAACGCACTTCACGCACATTAGTAGGATAAGGTAGAGACTGCATTACATCAATCTTTGCCTTATCAACCAAAATACCCCTAGCAGACACTATATGACCTAACACAATGCCTTGCTCAACCATAAAATGATACTTTTCAGAATTTAGAACCAAGTTGGTATCTACACATATTTGAAGTACAAGTGCTAAGTGGTCTAAGCATGCATCAAAACTATCACCATGGACTGTGAAATCATCCATAAAAACCTCAATGAATTGCTCTACATACTCAGAAAAAATGCTTACCATACACCTTTGGAATGTTCCGGGTGCGTTACACAACCCGAATGGTATCCTGCGATATGCAAAAGTACCAAAAGGGCATGTAAATGTCGTCTTTTCTTGATCCTCTGGTGTAATGGCTATCTAAAAATACCCTGAGTATCCATCCAAGAAGCAGTAATAGGGGCGACCAGCCAGTCGCTCGAGCATTTGATCAATAAAGGGTAGAGGAAAATGGTCTTTCCGAGTTACCGCATTCAGCTTACGGTAATCAATGCATACTCTATATCCGGATTGCACTCGGGTAGGGACCAACTCTCCTTGTTGGTTCTCTACAAATGTGATTCCTCTCTTCTTTGGGACAACCTGTGTCGGGCTCACCCATTTACTGTCGGAGATGGGAAAAATCATTCCAGCCTGTAGGAGTTTCAGCACCTCCTTTTTCACCACCTCCATCATTGGTGGGTTAAGTCTTCTCTGTGGCTGTCTCGATGGCTTGGCATCGTCCTCCAGTAAAATTCTGTGCATCCAGGACTATTCCCCTTTATGTCAACGATGGTCCATCCTAATGATTTCCTGTGTTCCTTGAGCACTGCCACTAATTTCTCCTCTTGATCATTGGACAACTTGTTGGAGATAATTACTGGCAGTGTGTCATCCTTTCCTAGGAAGGCATACTTGAGGTGGTCCGGTAGTGGCTTAAGTTCAATCTCTGGTGCCTGCACAACAGAAGGTAAAAGCCTCTCGCTTGGCACTGTTAGTGGAATGGGGCCAACGCCCAAAGGATGGAGACGAGGCTTACCATAGGCATCCAACTGAGCCACAGTTTCCTGCAGATTAGTGGACATAGCAAAATCTTATTGTGGGTCTACTATTTCATTCTCTTGAACAGATTGTAACTTATCCGAACATGTAGTATCAAAGACATCTTGCACAATAGGATCAATCACATCAATAGCACATAGAGAATGATCATCAATGGGGTGTTTTATCGCATCATATATGTTGTATTCCACTTTCTCCCCATCAAATTTCATAGTAAGGGTTCCACTACTTATATCAATCTTTGTCTGGGATGTTTTCATAAAAGGCCTACCTAACAGTATAGGGGCTGCATTTTTATCGTGGTCCATATCCAACACAAAGAAATCAGCAGGAAAAATCAAGTTGTCAACCATTACCAGGACATCTTCAACTACCCTTTTCGGATACACATTAAATCTATCAGCCAATTGGACCACTATTCCTGTTTCATGCAGTGGTCCTAATCCTAATGACTCATACAAAGAATAAGGCAAGACATTTATAGATGCACCTAGATCTAGCATGGCTTTCTCAAATTTGGTGTCACCTATCACACATGGAATACTGAACATGCCTGGGTCACCACACTTTTTAGGCATACGCCTTTGAAAAACAACAGACACTTGTTCGCTCACCTTAATCTTTTGCTTTCCCTTCAATTTTTGATTTCTTTTAATGGTACACAGTTCTTTCAGAAATTTAGCATAGCGAGGGATACTCTTGACAAGCTTGAGTAAGGGAATGTTTACCTCGCATTTACTGAATGTCTCGAATATCTCCTTGTCATTCTCCGGTCTTCTGGTGTCCCTCAGCGCTTCTGGGAATGGTGCGGGCGGCTTCAACGAGCCGAGCGGTGGAAAATTAGGCCGAACATATTCATCCACGTATGGTACAGGTGATCCGTGGTCGCGGAGTGGTGTCCGCGGTCGCGGACTTGCGTCAGCGTCTTCGGATGCATCAGGAGACATTCCGCGGTCGCGGAAATCTCTCGACCTGTTCCTCTTTTTCATGGCTTTTTCCGCGGTCGCAGATTTCATTCTGCGGTCGCGGAATTTCTTCGGAAAAACCACCGCCTTCAGTTATTGGTCCGCGATCGCGGATTTCTGCGTCTGGTCGCAGAATTTCTTCTGTAGCATCTTTTTCTACTGTAGCTCCATTTCCAGCCATATTTCCTTTCTCATGACCACCCTCCTCTGTCAAGGGTGTGCTTCCCAACTATATACCACTCCTTAGTGTCATCGCACAAACTTTTTCTCTTGGGTTCTCTACCGTAGGACATGGTATTTGCCCGGACTCCCTGGCCTCCAATTGACTCACCCTTTTAGCGACTTGTTCAAACTGACTCTCTATGTTCTGGAAGCTAGACTTCATCTCTTGCTGAATTTGGACCGTGCTTTGAGTGAGAGATCGAATCATGTCCTCTAATGACGTGGAGGGACTCGGATTCGAAACTGGTGGATTATGCGCGTAAGGCTGCCTGTACTATTGCTAATTTCCATACGGATGAAACTGTTGTGGGCTTGGATTGAACTTCTGGTTATAATGGCCTTGGAGGGATATGGCTGATTTTCGTAACTCAGATTGGGGTGATCTCTACACCCTGAGCTGTAGGTGTTTGAATACGGCTCATATCTCGGTCTCTGCGGACCAAAACCTCTTATAGCGTTCACTTCAGCTTCGGGATCGCCAAGTGTTGGGCAGTCATCAGTGGGATGCCGCGGATCATGACAGACTCTGCAAGCTTTAACTGGCCTTACTGCACTAGGGTTCGCTCTTCTATTGAATTGTCGTGAGCCTTTAGATAGCTCAAAGAATAACTCAAATGTTGCAGCTAGCGTCTTGTTCAGAATACTACCGCCACAGGCTGCGTTTACCAGTCTGCGGTCATCATCCAGAAGCCCAACATATAGATAGAGAATGAGATCTTGGTCAGAATATCCATGGTATGGACAGCTAGATATCAACCTCCTGAATGTCTCATAATACTCATACAAAGTTTCACCGGCCTGCTGTTCAATATTACTGATTTTCTTCTTCAGGCTGTTCAACTTCGTAGTAGGAAAGTATTTTTCTAAGAAAGCATTTTTCATCTTTTCCCACGTATCAATACTGCCAGGGGCCAAATAATAGAACCAATCATTGGCCGCATCCTTCAAAGAGAAAGGAAAGGCCCTCAGCTTGATCTGGTCCTCAGTCACTCCAGCAGGTTTCATGCTTGTACACACAGAATGAAATTCAGCGAGATTCTTGTTAGGATCATCTCCATTCAGACCATGGAACTGTGGGAGCAGATGAATCAAACCAGATTTCAATTCAAAGTTCACTCCTTCATCCAAAGTAGGGAACTGCACAGCAAGCTCTTGTTGCACCCAGTTGGGTGCGATCAACTGTCTCAAGGTACGTTGTTGGTCAGCCATCTCAGAAGGTCTCACGCACTTCTCTGTTGAATCAAAATACTAAAGTAGACGGATTAGTAGCACAGGTGTGGATCGTAAGATAGATCCACACAATAGTTGACACACAAACGAACACAAACAAAAATTGAAACTTGCATCCCCGGCAATGACGCCAATTTGATATAGGCGTTGTCGAGGCGCCTAAACAAAATAATCCTAAACAAACCTAAACAAGTAGCAAAGGCAAGCAAGGGTCGAATCCCACAGGGAGGAAGTAATCTTTCAGAGTGCAGAGTCGTATGTCAAAGGTAACAAAAGGGGGGAATTGGTTGATTGTTGTGAAACAAGTAAACAAAGCAAAGTAAACAAAACAAAAGGTTGAAATCAATTGGGGAAAAACACTTAGCCAAACAAATATCCACCATTCATTTGATTGGTTGATCCTAGATTCTCTCTAATTTCTTCCTATGAGTGTTCCTATTCCTTTTCGTGAGTTATAAACAGGACAAATAGACCTTGAGAATACTAACTATTAAATAACCATGAAAACCTCACAGTTCAATTAAACAGCAGCAATGAGCACATGAATTTAGATAGATACATGCAAGAGTAGCAAACAGTCATACTATTGCATGCAATTAATTCTCTTTACAATAAACTAGTCCCAAACAGTTCTTAGAGTATTGCAATTGCTACACATGAATTAGATAACTCAAACAGTAATTACCAAACCCTAGCAATAGACAATTACCAATAACAACTAGTTGCGTCCAACAAGCGAAATCAGTAAGAATCAATGGGATGAAGCACAAGAGAATCAATACATTCAAAGGAAAAGAAATAGAATTAGAATCTCACAACCATTATTCAAACGAAGGCTTCAATTGTCGAACTAAGCAAAAGTGCTTAGTTCTTCATAGTTCAAAGGAAAAACAATACTCAATGGAAACAACGATAATGATAAAATGGCTAGGGAAAACTAGGTTAAGAACCCTCGAAACCAAAGTAAAGATAACCCAAAATAATCCAAAAAGGAAATAAAATATAAAGTATGAAATAATAAAAGAAAATCGAAATCGAAAATAATAGAAATAAGAACTAGGAAATCTTCTCGCGGACCGCCTCCGTGTCCTTCCGCGGTCGCGGCACCAAATCCGCGGTCGCGGATAATGGATCTTTGCTCTCGACATTTGCACAGGTGGGATTTTCCGCGGGCGCGGATGACTTTGCCGCGGTCGCGGAAGTGGCATTCGCTGGTCCGCGCCTCGCCTTTCGCCGCGGCCTCTTCGTGCACTCCTTCTTGGTCGCGGTAGCCCGCGACAGGTGTCTTCTCCTCCTTCGTGTGGATTCTTCTTCGTCTTCCTTGGTCTCCTCAAGTGGTCGACTCCTCTGGTTTCTATAAATCTTCGTTTAAGCTTCTCCAAACCACCATATCCACACTTCTTCTCTCCAACTCCATACTCCACAGTTGTGCTCTAAATCCCTACAAATGACACCCTAAACACCGGTAACAACTCCTAGATAAGCACTACAAAGTAGAGCTGATCAACGAGTCTGTGCAGAATTGGGATGGCTTAGCCGGTTGTTGAGTGAATTGGAGGTACCTGATATCACACCCATTTCTGTTAAGTGTGATAACCAAGCTGCAGTTTACATTGCACGTAATCCCGTCTTTCACGAGAGGACAAAGCATATCGAGTTAGATTGTCATTATGCGCAAGAGAAGCTTCTTGAAGGCTTGATTTCACTAACTCATGTTTCTACTCACTCCCAGCTTGCAGATTTTCTCACAAAGTCTATTCTTGGAGTTCGTTTGCAATCTATGTTTTCCAAGATTGGAATGGTTGAACCATCTCCATCTTGAAAGGGGTGTTAGGATATTTTCACATATATTGAGTTAGCCTATGTGGCATTGTATTTGGCTTATATAAAGCCATTCTGTAACAGCCTGCCATTCAGAAAAACATAAAGCAAAAACAAACTTTCTCGCTTTCTCCAATTTCTCTTTGTTCTTCTTCTTTTCTCCATTCATGGCTTTTTCATGATTTCATACTTCCGCAGCATGTTTTTATCCTTCCATAGTCACTTCAAACAGAACAGAAAAGAAGAAAGCAACATGCAACATCCAAATTAAAAGTGTTGTCATAAGAAGAATTAGCCTTCCCAAACCCATCTCGTATTGTTGAAGTGCAATTAGTTGTTATAAGAAGATCTTTCTGCTTGCTCCTTGTACATGTGACACCCCCAAGTGCCTTGACAAAGCAGCGGATGAACTCAGGATGCCGCCCTTCATAAGTGATGTTATAAGATTGCCATCAACCCAATCAGCACCAGTTGCAATGAGCTAGTACGGGCTTTACAGCAGCGTATGCAATGCATTTCCGAATTCCGACCAAAATAAATAAATAATTAAATCAACACATCATATACAATTACTTAAGAATATTAATAGCAACGCTTGAAACGGCACACCTGCAAATTCAACTCATCAGCCTTATCCGGGTCCAACAGAGACATAGAAAGAGGAAACGGACCTCGTAGTCTTCCATGTAGTCACCGCAGAGGATCAAAACACTATTCTGTGCCTTCCAGTTCGCCATTGGAGAGCAAGAAAATACGTGCGGGTTCGGGGCGGGGAGTACGGCCGTCCCCCATTTTTTTTTCCCATTCTCCGTCCCCGTCTCCGAACGGAGATCAAAACTTCTCCCGTCCCTGCTAGGGATTCCCATCTTCGTTTCAGTGTTTGAGATTTATGGTTTCATGTCTAAAGGGTACGAGGTTTAGAGACTAAATGGTATAAAATTTAGGATTAGAAAAATTACAAAAATAATGTATTCGTCGGGATCCCCGCCGGGGACGGGGTGGGGACCTCTATCTCCGCTCCCCGTCCCCGCGCGGGATTTAAATTGTTTTCCCTACCCCATCCCCATTTAAATGTCCCGTCTTCGTCCCCGTAGAGGGGATTGCCCACGGGGAATGGGGAATCCCCATCTCGTTGCTATCCCTAGAAACAGAGCGGGAAACGGGGTGGGGACCTCTATCCCTGCTTCGCTCTCGTTCCCGCACGAGATTTAAAATTTCTCCCGCCCCATCCCCGTTTAAATGGCATGTCCCGTAGCGGGAATTCCCCACAGAAAATGGAGATTCCCGCCCCATTGCCATCCCTAAACTGAAAAAGGGATGAAACTAGGGAGAAATGGAATAAACGGGAGGCAGAGGCGACTAGAAGTGTTGCCATGGATGAAAATACCCTTGTGTGAAAGAGAAAGCGAGCAAGCTATATCATGTTTAGGGATGTTCAAACGGTACAGACCGGACCGTTATATACGGTCCGATGGACCGTAAATTTTTCAATATTTGGACCGTTGACCGAACCGATACGGTCCGGTCTAATTACGGTCTGGTCCGGTCTCGGACCATAATGGACCATTTTTTATTTTTTTAATGATTTTTTTTAATGAGATAAAAGTGGTCATATAATGATCATTTACGTTCCAAATCTAGATCGGGCCGTAATTGGACCGTAAAAATGGATGTACTTAGGGTTAAATGATGAATAATTATTATAACAAAAGCATATTACGGTCCGGACCGTAAACCTGTAAAACCTTGGACCAGACCATTACATACACGGTCCAGGACCGGACCGTAATTTCTGGTCCGATTGTCATGGATATGTTTGTCATTTCAATGATGGATCTGGACAAAACTATAAATTCGTGAACGTTATTTTATCAAGGTTTTTTCTAGTGTGTGTCCATGAGCACACTTTAAAAATTCCATTTTTAGCAATAATTTATTTAGCCATTGGTTTAGTTTTTTTGTTAAGGGTTTACCCATTCTCTTTTAGGAAATACTAGCATGTGTCCCCGTGCCTTATGACCATATATTTTAAGAATGAATTTAAATTCGGTTTTTTCGCCTGATAACCCTGAGTTATCGCTTAATTCACGCGGTACCCCAAACTTTCATATATTTCACGAGTTAACCGTGAGGTATGTTTTTTTTTAGTCAAATACCCATCCGTCAATTTTTTAACAGTTTTCTACAATTTATTTTTTTTTAAAGAAATAATCCAAAGTCTTTCTCCTCTGTTCCACTTTAGACGCGCTTCTCCTCCATTTTTTGGTCAAAAGATTTCTATCTCCTTCCTCTTGTATTCTTCTTCGTCTCCGACCAGTTCTTGGGCGCTGGGCGGCGAGAAGCGGCTTGCGGCGAGCAGGCGAGTTGCAGGGAGCAGCGGCTTGCGGCGAGCGGCGGAGAGCGACGGCTTGCGGAGAGCGGCGGTGAGCAGGCGAGTTGCAGCGGCGAGAAGCGACTTGCGGCGAGCAGGCGAGTTGCAGTGAGCAGCGGCGAGAAGCGACTTGCGGCGAGGAGGCGAGTTGCAGCGAGCAGCGGTGAGAAGCGACTTGCGGCGAGCAGGCGAGTTGCAGTGAGCAGCGGCGAGCGGCGGAGAGCGACGGCTTGCGGAGAGCGGCGGTGAGCAGGCGAGTTGCAGCGAGCAGCGGCGAGAAGCGGCTTGCGGCGAGCGGTGGAGAGCGACGGCTTGCGGAGAGCGGCGGCGAGCAGGCGAGTTACAGCGAGCAACGGCTTGCGGTGAGCGGCGGAGAGCAGGCGAGTTGCAACGAGTAGCGGCTAGAAGCGGCTTGGGACGAGCGGCGGCGAGCAGATTTCCGGCGAGGTCGTGGTGGCAGCGAACAAATTTCCGGCAAGGTCGGGGTTAAGGCATGTAACTCCCATTCAATTGTAGGAATTTAGAGATTTAGAAATTTAGGGTTTGTTATGAATTTGGGGATTTTAGACATTGGCAAGGAAATTGAGCAAATTTACCCTTCAACCACGTAATGCCTTTTGCTTGAAATTGCAGAGTCACTAGATGCTACTGATCTCAAGCGACATTAGAGGAGAAAGAGAAACACTTTGATTGTTTTAATTTTTTTGGGTTTTTTATTAATAAATTGACGGAAACTGTTAAAGAGTTTGACGGATGGGTATTTGAACATACCTCAGGGTTACCTTGTGAAATATATGAAAGTTTGGGGTACCGCGTGAATTAATCGATACCTCAGGATTACCAGGCGAAAAAACCGATTTAAATTTGTTTATAGTATTTAAAATATAAAAGAAAATTGTATAAGAAAATTAACATGATTGATCTGACATATAATTTCTTGATTGGAATAATTTATAAGGTATATTGTATGATGAAAATTGAAGGTAGATGTGTGAATTTATATTAATAGAAGAAAATATAAATTAGAAATTTTATATAAATAATAAAAATAAAAAGGCAAAGCTTTTTGCACCGGCCACAAAGCCTATTTGCGCCGAGATGTGACGGGTGAGTGGCGCACAGCACTCACTGCCGTGCGGCAGTGAGTGCCGGCCGGCAGCCGGCGCCGGCGGTGAGTCCGGCGGTGGGTGCTGGCCGGCGGTGGGTCCGGCGACGGATGCCCAGAGCGTCACGTGGAGGGAGTTCGATCTGGCGCCGCCGCGCGGTGGTACCGGGAGTTCGATCTCGCCAGTGATGGGCGATCTCGTTGTTAATGGACGTCGGTGATGGGTTTAGGATTTAGGGTTTAAGGTTTAGGGTTTAGGGTTCAGGGTTTAAGGTTTAGGGTTTAAGGTTTAGGGTAGAATATTCGGTGGATTTCAATCAGAATTATTGTTGCGTCCCTGAATGAATTACTTTCGGTGGATTTCAATCACAATTTTTCGGTAAATTTTAAGAACCCGACTCGACCCGAACCTGACTCGATATTTTTTAAGACTCGATATAATTTTAAAATTCAAATATCGAAGAAGAACCCGACTCGATCTAAACCCGATCCAAACTCAACCCGAAAAATTGTACGACTCGATCGATCCACCGCCGGCCACCTTCGATTCACCGCGGGCACCCCACCTCCGGCCACCGCTGGCACCCACCGCCGCACGGCAGCCACTGCCGCGCGCCAGCCGGCGCGTGTCAGAGGCACTGTTCCGGTGCAAATAGGATTCACCAAATAAAACTGCACTAAAATAAAACTACATATTGTATTCTTTATAAGGGTTAAATATCGAAAACCACCCGTCGAATAGACGATATTATCGATAACCACCCGACCTATGCATATTTATCGGAAACCACCCGGTATGACCCTTTGTTAGCGAAATGCCACTTATTCCTACTTATTCGTCAACTCTTTGTTAAATGCTAAAATTACCCTTTTGTCCTTCATTATTTTAATGTTTTTTCTGGGTTTTTTAATATTTTAATATTTACCCAAACCCGTCCCATTTGTAATTAAAATACCCGACCCATTTCTCTGTTAAATGTGCGATAGGGGCGGTGACCTGGTTCTTCACGGACCCGATCTTGAAGCTGAGGGAGAAGCCCGAAGAGGAGCTCTTGCTCTTCAAACTCTTCAACTTCTTCGCGGCCTTTATCATCCCCGTTACATCGTCCCTTTCGTTTTTCCCGTCCCTATCGCGCAACTTCTGCCCTAATTCCGTCAACAGAGGCGGTGTCAAGCTTTGCGAAATAGGAGATCTCAATTTCATCTTCCAACTAAGACTCCAATGCCAAGCTCGGTGCAGAGACCCCTTGGAATTCGATCAAAACTCCCTAACGACGGGGGGAGGGGGGCAGGCGGTTTATGCGTCGCCCGCTTCGAAGCGATGCACCACGTCAACTATCAACTCCCATCAAAATCCTGGATCCGCGTTTCAGCGTTCGAAGGGCACAAATTGAATTCGGGGGAAATTTTGGCGCAATTAGGGTTTCTTCCCCCCACACCAGATCAAATGTGTTTTGGGGCGAAAAGATCAAACGACCTAAATCGCCTTAGACGGGGTAACTAGTCGATCGGATAATAGAAATCAAACCAAACCAAGTAGACGATCAACCAATAAATCACGAATACGAAATAGCAAAGTAATATTATTGATATATTGACGATTGAGTCGGATCAAAGTACAACTTATCCTTGGAGGACAAAAGATCGGATCGGTTTCGACCGGTGACCCTGAGGCTCGACCGGTGGAGATTGAGCGAGGTTCCGAGGAGATTAAGCTGGAATGGGTGTATCCTTTTGTTCTTCTCAGAGCAAGTCAGCGGATGTGTGTTGTAATTGTCCCCCGTTCCTTGCTTCGTCGTGTTCTATATATGGTAATCGTTCCTTGTCGCCCGTTACTCTTTTCCTACCATATCTCTCATTCAATCTGGGTGAGATTTTTGGGATATGCTCTTGATTACCATTTTTATGTCTGTGTTTAATGTTATGGCCATTGCCATTGATCGAGCATTTAATGCTTGGGCGAGATCTCCGGAGCTGGTCGGGTGCTACTCGTCTGCAGGGTGTCCGACACTTCTTTCTAGTTTCCCTTGGGCTCCGATTTTGTTTGGTTATGGGCCCAGCTCGCTCGTCTGATCCTCTTGGAGAATGATGGGCCCAACAATAGCCCTAAGTTATTTTAGGCTCAAGGCTACTATAGGGTGGAGTCCAAACAACTTCTCTTCACACAATCTCCACCTTCCGATTTTGGCACGTCAGACAAGGGCTACGTGGCGGAAATCGCGTGGCGTGATGGGACGTTTCTGTAGCCTTCCGTCTCCCTCCATAAATTCGAACCAGCCTTTTGCCGATTTGACTTCATCTCCTTCCTTCGTTTCTTCATCTGGTAGGTCTTCTCAGGTTTTTCAAAGATTGCTCTTCGATTTCCTCCTCTCTCTATTTTGGAAATGGTCTCCAGTGAGGCTTCTGAGTCGTCCGCGACTCGCTCGAACTCGAGCAAGAACGAGGTCCCCCCCATTTTCATTTTGAAGGAGGCAGACACTCTGACGAGCACGTTGTCGCAGGCGGAGTTGGAGCAGGTCCTCCAAGTCGGAGGCTTTCCTCCTGAGACGGTCGTGAGGTTGCCGCATCCGGACGAGAGGGCCGACGCTCGCTATGAAGGATGGGTTTGCTTCTACGCGTACCCGTTTAGGATCGGGCACAAATTTCCTTTCTCTCCTCTTGTCAGGGACTTCTTGGCAACTCTGGCGCTTGCGCCATGTCAAGTTATGCCACAAGCGTGGCGAATCCTCAGGGTTCTGGACATGTTGAATGTCCAATCTGGGGTTGGCTTTAATTTTGCCGCCTTGTGGTACAACTATTCGCTAGGGTCGAAGAGTTCTTCCCGTGTTCAGCTGCGTATCCGACCGGGTCAGAAGCCTCTAGTGTTCAATCTGGATGTAAACAACCGTGGATAGGGGTCGAAGTTTTTCTTTGTCGAGCGTTCGTCTCTGGAAAAGGGGGGCGACTGTTCGTTCCTGTTGTCGGAGTGGCGAGTCGAGAGTATGTGTTCGATCTCTCTTTGCCTATTTTTTTATGTGTCTTAACCCCTTGTTTTAACTTCTCTTTTTTGGTAGTTCCTAAGGCGGAAGAGCTAGAAGTCGACGCTCAGTCGGAGGGCCTGTCGAAGATCATCCTCAGCATCCCTGTGTCGGAGCGGAAGTTCGCAAACGTCAACTTGTTATCGATCTCCCCTACTACCCAAGACGTCATGTCAACTATCTCGTCGTCTCATGTCAAGTGTGAGTTTTGATTTCTTGTGTATATGTGTTTTTTATTTCGTCGTCTGTTTGTGACTTAATGTATTTTCTGTCGTGTCAGTGTCTCCGGTCGGTCGAGTGCTGGTCTGAAAGGAGTGTCCGGGAATGGCTTGATAGAGCAGAAGAGGGCGGCGGTCAAAGCTTTGTCGAGTAAATCGACGCCGGCGGAATCATCGCTCCCGGCCAAGGTCGGCTCGAAAAGAAAGGCGGGCGCCTCTTCTGACGACGTGAAGGTGGTGGAGACTTCAAAGAAGAAGGGGACAGCCGCTCGAGGAGTCGAGAAGATCGACGCGGTTGGTCAATCGATTGCCGACCTCTTCAATGCCCAGGACCCGACTTTGAAGTCTGAGGTCGATGACGTCTCTCCCCTGGACTGCATTGGTGAAGCGGGATGCTCCGCGTGGAGGGTAAGTCGCCTTGTTGTGTCTTTTCTTGTTTCGCAGTCTGGATGAAACTTTGATTGGCTCTGTTTTCTTTTTCAGACTTTTCAGTACCTCTTGGGGGCGTATTCTGGTGTCAAAGTAATGGTCGCTAAGGCCGAGGATAGGGCTGCTAGGTCAGAGTCCAACCTCGCGTCTTTGAAGACCAAGTTGGAGGGGGCTGAGAGTCGTTGCAGGGAGGCTGAGTGCCGCTTTGTTAGGGAGCTGAGGAATTGCCAAGATGACTTGGACGCATGTCGGAGAGAGCTTAGCGAGATCCAATCGGGTGTCGAAGAGAAGGTGAAGTAGGCTCGGATCGAGGTTGGTCGGATCGCAAGCGACGTAGGCGCTTTTTACGCGCTGAAATCGCATGTCGAAATGATGGAGGAGTTCGAAGAAGGCAAGCAGGGGACCTGGGATTTGAAGGCGGAGAAGGAGACCATGGATACCCTGTTTCCGAAGGGAAATCCAGGCTTGGAGCTTTTCCACTTGGCCGGCATCGGAGAGGACTTTTTGGATGAAAGTGTTGGCGAGGACGAGGCCTACTCTAGTGACACCGAGCCGATCGATCCCCAACCTTCTCTCGTCCCAGCCCCTGCTGAAGGTAATGTTGTCGACCCCGATCCTTGATTTGTTTTTCTCGTAGTCTGACTTGTGATCCCACCTGTGTGTGGGTAAGATATTCTCTGTTTTGGCGACCCGTCCACCATCGCGGGTCGCAGAATTTTTTTTTGTGGATGTTCTGAAGTCCTACACGGGTGTAGGCAAACAATGTGTTTTGGCGACCTGTCCACCATCGCAGGTCGCATATTTGTAAAAAATGTTTAGACTTTTATTTGATGCAATCTGTTTTTTACAAAGGGTCGTACATTTGTGTGTTTGTACGTATCGTCAGACTATTCTAGAGAAGTTTGTCGATGACGCCTTTGTTTTGTATGTCGGGTTTGCCCGTGTGCTCCGTCGAGTAGGGCTTGCCGTATGTATGTAAAAAGGAGGCCTGCAAATGTATGTGTTTGTGTTTAGTCATGACTTTGAGCCGAGGAGGAAAAAGCAATATGTTTCTATTGCGTAAATGTAATAAGGTGTCCTAACCTTATGTATTGTATAAGGCGGGCGATGTGCCGACGTGCCTGTTTGTTCATCTCCCCGTGTTCCGATCGATTGTGTAAATGTAGTGTAAGCGCTTTTGTTTATGACTGGATCCAGTGTGTATGTCGATGTCGTCCTGTACTTATGTTTTGCAAGGAAAATGTCCTCATTTAGTGTCAAATGTTCAATTTCAAGAAATAGAGTTGTGCATGCGACAACAAGTAATGTACGATATGTGGACAGACGTTATTGTCTTACCTTATTAGTTCAGAAATGGTATAATTTCATATGTGTCGCGTTCCAACTTCTTGGGATTGGTCGTCCGTCTTTGTCTTCTAATTGGTATGCTCCTTGTCCGACTACTTCCGTGATTAGGTAGGGTCCTTCCCATTGAAGTGCAAGCTTTCCGTCGGTCGGATTCTTGGTATTCTGGAATGTTTTTCGGAGGACCCAATCTCCAACTTTAAAGACTTTGGCTCGAACGTTCTTGTTGTAGCTTCTTGCGACCTGTTGTTGGAACTTGACCATCCCGATCCTAGCTCTTTCTCTAGTCTCGTCCGCTGTATCCAAGTTGTGTGCTAGTTCGACGTCATTCTGCTCGTTCGTCTGAAGGCTGTAACGAGCAGTTGGAACCAATAACTCGGCGGGGATGACTGCTTCACTTCCATAGATGAGTGAGAAAGGCGATTGTCCGGTCGCGTTCTTTGGAGTGGTCCTGTCGGACCAGAGAATGAATGGGAGTTCGTCTGCCCCTTTTGCCTTTAGCCCCTGTGAGGCATTTCTTGAGGTTGTTGATGATGATTTTGTTGCTGGACTCGGCTTGTCCGTTGGATTGTGGATACCGAGGGGTGGAGGTGACCAACTTGATGTTCCATTGGTCGCAAAAGGCTCGAGTCTTATGACTGATGAACTGGGAGCCATTGTCGGACACGATTTCTGATGGGATGCCAAATCTGCACAAGATATTGCGTTTTATAAATGAAATGACGTGTTGATCTTTTACCTCTCGGTAGGCTTCGGCTTCGATCCATTTAGAAAAGTAGTCTGTCATGGCAAGGAAGAAGACTCGTTGACCCGACGCAGGTGGGAGTTTTCCGACGATGTCCATTCCCCACCTCATGAAGGGCCATGGTGCCTGAGTCGGATGGAGGAGCTCCGTGGGTTGATGAGGAACGGGTGCATGTCGTTGACAGGCATCGCACTTCTTGGTGTAATCCACTGCGTCTCTGTTCATCGTGGGCCAATAGTATCCGTTTCGCAAGGCTTTCCCTGAAAGGCTTCATCCGCCGGTGTGGTTTCCGCATTCTCCGTCATGTAATGATTCTAGGATACGTCCGACTTCTGGAGTCTTGAGGCATCGTAGGAGTATTCCTGTGACAGATCTCTTGTACAAGATGTTATCTATGATATCGAAAGAAAGTGCTTGTACCTTTAGCCTTTTTGACTCTGTTTTATCGTTGGGTAGGATGCCGTCTCTTAGCCATTTGATGTAAGGTAGTGTCCAGTCGTCATGAGTGTTGACGATGTCTTCTTCTGGTCGGTCTCCTATCTCCATCGCGACAAGTTCCTCTAATGGTGTGGTCGACTCACTGGATGCTTTCGGGACGGCTGGCGTCATGATGTGTGCCAATGGGATGTATGGAAATTCTTTGGGATCCAAGACGGACCCCATATTGGCTAGTGCGTCAGCTTGAGAGTTAAGATCTCTTGGTACCTGTCTGATGTCGAACGTCTGGAATTGGTCAATCAGCTTCTTAGCCACTTCCGGGTAAGCTATCATTCTGACGTCTTTTGCATTGTATGACCCTTGTACTTGGTTTACGACTAGGAGGGAGTCGCAAATGACTTCGATCTCCCGGACTCCTAGGTCGCGGGCCAGGATGAGCCCGAATATTAGTGCTTCGTATTCAACTTCATTGTTGGTTGCGTCCCATTCGCATCTCACGGCCTGGGCTATCTTTTCTCCTTGTGGCGATTTCAGCACGACCCCTAGCCCCGATCCTCTGGAGTTCGACGGGCCGTCTGTGTGGAGCTCCCATTCACCTGTTTCTTCCGTCGCGAGCAATTGTGTTGCTTCTCTAGCGGCTTCTTGCTCTAGGGTCGGGCTGAAGTCCACCACAAAGTCAGCCAGGGCTTGTGACTTGATCGTTGTTCTGGGCTCGTACTCGATGTCGTAGCCGCTAAGGTGTGTTTTGGGGCGAAAAGATCGGACGACCTAAATCGCCTTAGACGGGGTAACGAGTCGATCGGGTGATAGAAATCAATCCAAACAAGTAGACAATCAACGAATAAAGAAGAGATGCAAAATAGTAAAGTAATTTTATTAATATGTCGACGATAGAGTCGGATGTAAGTACAACTTATCCTTGGAGGATGAAAGATCGGATCTGGTCTGACCGGTGACTCGGGGGTTCGACCAGTGGAGATTTGAGTGATATTTCTAGTGGAGTAAGTTAGAGTGGGCGTGTTCTTGGGTTCTTCTCGGAGCAAGTGAGCAGTTGTCTTGTGTAATTGTGTGTAGATGTGTCTTCGTTGTCCTCTTCGTGGTATATATATGATAAGCTTTAGCTTGTGATCGTTACCTATTGATGACAATATCTCCCACTTAATTCCGGGAGTAATTGCTGGGATTTCTCCTTTAAAATGCTCTTGATATCTCTTTAAATGCTCTTGATCTCTATATGGTAAGTCTTTAATCCATTTGACCGTTAACCTTTGATCACGTCCTTATCCTCAACGCTGGGAGTAATTGCAAAGATTTCGCCGCTAAATGTTGTTATCAAGGCGGTGTTGAATGTTGTGGTTGTTTGGAGATCTCGGAACAATAAAGGAGAAATTCTCGCTGGTCCATTGCGTCTAGGAATCAGGCGACGGTCACATGGCTCACGTCTGACGGGTCTGATGCGTCCGACAGGTCTGATGCGTCCGACCAATTGCGTCAAACAGTTGATGCCCATTGGACAAATGGTCGATTTTCCGACCCCAACAATAGCCCCAAAATTAAACTAGGCCAGAGCGTCAAGTGATGGGACGGTTTGATTTTATAACTTCTCTTTCTTCTGGCATGATCTTGATTTTGTTGTAGGCGTTCTGGAGACGGGGCCGTCATGTGTATTGCTCAAACTGAGAATCAACTCAATATAGCCAATAATCATGTGAAGACGATTGAGAGCGTTTCTTGTGATGACGAAGGGTCAGGAGACCGCTCCCTGTTTGTCGTTTGTTTTGTTTTACAGGTGGTCTCGCCAGTCGTTTCCTGATCAAGTCGTGTGATATTGGTCGTGTAAACCTATAATTGTTGTACGACGTTGGTCGTGTAGACCTGTTGTTGGTCGTATAGACTTGTAATTGTTTGTGACATTTGGTCGTGTAGACCTATCGTCATTTGTGCGACATTGGTCCTGTAGACCTGTAGTCGTTTGTGCGACGCTGGTCGTATAGACATGTCGTTGTGTGCGACGTTGGTCGTATAGACCTGTAATTGTTTGTGACACGTCGTGTAGTTCCAAGGAAGAGCATTGTAGTACTTGTATAAGACGTATACCTCAAGCGGGATAGGTCTTGAAAACATGTATCGTGTTTTTGTCCCTCTGTTCCTTGTGCACCGATCGATCGCGTAAGGTATAAGAGCTATGTGAGATTGTGTTTTGTGTGCGTTGATCAACTTGTTTTGTTAGTCGCGTCTTGGTAGTAACGCAAAATGTTTGGTCATGATGACTTGTAATGTAGCATACTTTGTCTATCCGGGGAAGAGTTGTATGTATGTGTAGGAAAAGACGAGTGCATTTGGACAGGACAAGTCTTGTAAGCAGTTCGTAGTATGTTGTTTCTCTTTGTTTTGCTTGTGTTTTATGCATTATCTGTCAGCGTCTCCGACTGGTCGAGTTGCAGGCGTCATAGGCGCTTTTTACGTGTTGAAGTCTCGTGTCGAGATGATGAAAAGAGTTTGAAGAGGGCAAGCAGGGAACCTGAGATTTGAAGGCGGGTAAGGAGACCATGGAGGTCTTGTTTCAGAAGTGGAATCCAAGCTCGGAGCTTTCCCATCTGGCCGACGTCGGAGAGGAATCTCTGGTCGAAAGTGCCGGTGAGGACGAGGTTTATTCTGGTGACATCGTACCGCTTGAGCCCCAGTCTTCTCCCGACTTAGCCCCTGTTGCTGATGGCGTTTGTAAACCCTGATGCTTGATTGTTTTTTTCATAATTTGTTTTGTCCAAACTCATCCTGCTACGTAGATAGTCGTTGCTTGTGTAAAAGCTTTTGTCTTTTGAAAGCGTTGAATTGAAGTTTTCAGCCATCGGGCGTTAACTCCGTAAAGGTATATTTGTATTGTACCACCGTTTGCGTAAAAGCTTTTGTTTGGTGAGTCGTGTGTAAGTTGTAGCCGTGTGAGGCATTTAACTTTGTAAATGTGTATTGCGCATGTTTGTGTATTTGTAGGTACCGTATGTAGGGTTTGTCACCTGTAATGTGTGTTTAGTCATGACGTTTGTGTAAACCGAGGAGGAAAGCAGTTTGTTTGCTGCATAAATAAGGTGGGTTCTCTCGTGTAAGGTGGGCAATGTGTCGTTGAACCGTAAGTCATCTCCCCGTGTACCAATCGATCGTGTAGTGTAAGCGCTTTTTGCGGATGACTGGATCCAGTATGTATGCAAATGTAATGTGACATGTCAAGTCAATTTGTTCGTAGTTGATTTGTGTGTCGGGTTTGCCCGTGTACTCCGTCGAGTAGGGCTTACCGTATGTATGTCGGGTTTGCCCGTGTACTCCGTCGAGTAGGGCTTACCGTATGTATGTCGGGTTTGCCCGTGTACTCTGTCGAGTAGGGCTTACCGTATGTATGTCGGGTTTGCCCGTGTGCTCCGTCGAGTAGGGCTTACCGTATATATGTCGGGTTTGCCCGTGTACTCCGCCGAGTAGGGCTTACCGTATGTATGTCGGGTTTGCCCGTGTGCTCCATCGAGTAGGGCTTATCGTATGTATGTAAAGAAAGACTAAGGTGTATATTGTATTGTACCACCGTTTGCGTAAAAGCTTTTGTTGGTGGATCGTTTGTAAGTTGTAGCCGTGTGAGGCGTTAACTTTATAGATGTGTACTGCGCAGGTTTGTGTATTTGTAGGTACCGTATGTAGGGTTTGTCACCCGTAATGTATGTTTAGTCATGACGTTATGCCGGGGAGGTAAGCAATATGTAATAAGGTGTTTGTTCCTTATGTTTTATTGCGTGAATGTAATAAGGTGTATTAACCTTACGTAATGTGTAAGGCAGACGGTGTGTCGACGTGCCTGTGTTTGTTCATCTCTACCCGTGTTTCGATCGATCGTGTAATGTAATGTAGCGCTTTTTGCGGATGACTGGATCCAATGTGTATGTTAAGGGTCGTCACCCGTATGTATGTAAATGTGATGCGACAATAAGCAAAGTATGACATGTGAATATATGTATTTGCTAACGCGACGATAAGCAGTGTATGACATATGAAGATATGTAGTTGCGCATGCGACGATAAGCAATGTATGACATATGAAGATATGTAGTTGCGCATGCGACGATAAGCAATGTATGACATATGAAGATATGTTAGTGTCTTTCCTTGTTGGTTCAGAAATGGTATAATTTCATATGTGTTGCGTTCTTTGGAGTGGTCCCGTCGGATCAGAGAATGAACGGGAGTTCATCCGCCCATTTGCCTTTAGCCCCTGTGAGGCATTTCGTGAGGTTGTTGATGATGATCTTGTTGCCGGATTCGGCATGTCCGTTGGATCGTGGATACCGAGGTGTGGAGGTGACCAACTTGATGTTCCATTGGTCGTAGAAGGCTTGTGGGAGTGTCCCTGTGACAAATCTTTTGTACAAGATGTTATCTACGATATCGAAAGAGAGTGCTTGTACCTTGAGCTTTTTTGCTTTTGTTTTGTCGTCGGGTAGGATGCCGTCTTTTAACCATCTGATGTAAGGCAGCATCCAGTTGTCATTGGTATCGACGATGTCTTCTTCTGGTCGGTCGCCTACTTCCATGGTGACGAGTTCTTCAAGTGGTATTGTCAACTCGACGGATGTCCTTGGGACGGCTGGCATCATGATGTGGGCCAATGGTATGTGTGGAAATTCTTTCGGGTCTAGGACATATCCTAGATTGGCGAGTGCGTCAGCTTGGGAGTTAAGATCCCTGGGCACCTATCGGATGTTGAATGTCTGGAATTGTCCGATCAGTTTCTTGGCTACCTCCAGTTAGGCTATCATTCTAATGTCCTTTGCATTGTACGATCCTTGTATTTGGTTCATGACTAGCAGGGAGTCGCAAATGACTTCGATCTCTCGGACTCAGCTGACGGCCTGAGTTATCTTGTCCCCTTGTGGCGATTTTAGCACGACCCTTAGCCCCGATCCTCTGGCGTTTGACGCACCATCGGTGTGGAGTTCCCATATGCCTGTTTCTGTTGCGAGCAACTGTGTTGCTCTTTGTTCTTGGATGTGTAGTACGATGACTTTCGTAGATCGTGTTGCATCAACTAGCTTGATGGGGATGGCTCGGGCATCATTATTTGTGAACCTGCTTCATCTAAAAGAGTAGAAGCTAGAAAGGGTTGTGAGGAGCCGGTTATCGGCTTCCTCATCGGTCTCTCCGTGTATACGTTAGTATGCATTAGTCAGAGTATATTCAGATCGAAGACGATGCAAGTATGGAGGAGATGATACACATGAATGAATAGAGGTGAAGAGTTCAGAAATGGTAAACATTTTGATATGTTTGCAAGATATGGTTACTTACCTTTGGTATCGTACCTCACTTGATCTCACCCTTTTCTGGGGTTCGTAGATCCAGATTGATCAGTCGACGCCATTGTACCTTTGAGTTTGTAAGTCATACCTGGTTGCCAGAGATAAGGCTCGTGATGGGATAGAGTTTGCTTGCTCATTCACCCCTTGCCCCAAGGAGGCATTTGTTGATGTTCTTGATGTTGATCTTGTTGCTGGATTGATTTTTGAATCTAGTTTGACTAATGCGTTGGCTTGAGTCTTCGACTCAAGATTATGTTTTTATCCTCTTGTCTCTAGGGGTGTGTGTTTCCTGCATTGAAATGAGGATTATGGTGAGGTAGTAATTGCTTTAATACCTTGTATGGATGACCTTCGGGCAGTTTGAGCCAATAGATTAGAGTCTTGTAGTCCTGATTTATCGTTGGTCGCTTTCAGCTATGACGGATGTCTTGAACTATCTTGTCTTCTTGTTTTATGACTCTTGGATCTTCATCTGCCATTTTTCATGTGTGAAGTTTGGCTTGCGTGGTCTTTTTCTATGTCGAAGCAATGTGATGCTTCAGATGTGAGACTTGTTTGAAGATATGCTTATCCTGTCACTTCATTTGTAGATTTTGGTTTCCTCATGATAGATTTCATGGGATGGTTAGTTCGCAAAATAATAGCATGTGATTCAAGATGTGACCTCAATCTAATTGAGGATACCTTCAATGTTTGATATTCTAAGTGACGGACTACGTAGTGTGTGTAGGTAGGGGTAATGCACTTACTTGGTGGTTTGGTAACTGTCATCCGACCCGTCGATGGTTGATGTCTTCTAAGCATTTGTGTGACCTTGGAATGATGACCATTATGACTTGACCTAGGCTTACCGTTGGTGTTGCCTTGAGTTGCCACGTATGCTGAGAGGTTCCGTCATCCATCATGCGTTTAGGTCTTGACCGTTGTCTCGTTCCTGGGTCTTTGGAAGATTTCCCCTGGCGTATTTGTTAGTCCGAGTTATATGACTCTATAATAGTGCGTACCTTGTTTGCTTTTACAGTATGTCTGTCTAGATGGACGTGACCTGCTCGTTCCGTCGTATTGACACGAAGAGGTCATCCAAGATGCAGAAAGTTGTGACATGAGCTGTGACTGAGGATCGAAGAATGAAATGAAAGAATAGATGCAAGCCCGTCAGAGAGTGTTTCTCTAGCAAGTGATAAACATCTGACTCAGTAGCTAACTCTCTTGATTCAAGAAAGGCATATGAATGCATTGGATAACACGATGAGCATGAGATGTCAGGCGTGGTTGCAAAAGACTACTTAGATGAGCCTTGGATCGGTCAATTTCATGATTAGGCATATCAAGGTGCAAGAATCGCAAAAAAGTGTATGACATGACACACATGTGCCAGTAGCTTAGATGTAATGCATGCGGATAGGTATGACATATATGCAAGAATACGAAGTAGTACATGACATATGCTTTTATATCGTATAATAGGTGTAAGAGAGCACTATATGGACACATGATGAATAAAAGATATGGAATAATGATCTTGCACTAGTATGCATGTATTTGACGATATATAAAACGTGTGGGTGCCCCGACAATCTGAATGCTATATGCTCAAAGTTATATATGCATGCACTAGACAGTATATACGACATACGCGGATTTGAACAATAATAGTGTAGCATAATCAAGCATAATAGAAGTGACATATATGTAAACGTATTCGAGAAAAACGAATTATGATTGTACAAACAAGTCAAGTGAGCGTAATCATAAAGCAGGACTAGACAATAGTATTAATTGAAGGTGCATAGAAAGAGACTTATCTTTCAAGATGGATGAATGCGTCCTCCGATGGTCTGAATTTCATCACCATTTAGATATTTTGGAGTGAAAGGGTATCATGTGTGACCCTTTGGTTTACGAGTCTAGAGACGTTTTCCTCAGCGGTTTTCATTTGTCGGTGTTGGACAACTAATGGGGTCCGGTCGAATCGTTAGATCTGTCGAATCGTTAGATCTGGCGGATCATTAGATCTGGCCGGATCGTTAGATCTGGCCGGATCGTTAGATCTGGTCGGATCGTTAGATCTGTCGGATCGTTAGATCTGTCGGATCGTTAGATCTGTCGGATCGTTAGATCTGGTCGGATCGTTAGATCTGTTCATACTGTCGGATCGTTAGATCTGGTCGGATCGTTAGATCTGTCGGATCGTTAGATCTGGTCGGATCGTTAGATCTGTCGGATCGTTAGATCTGGTCGGATCGT
Organism: Rheum nobile; assembly: GCA_027886185.1. NCBI lineage: Eukaryota > Viridiplantae > Streptophyta > Magnoliopsida > Caryophyllales > Polygonaceae > Rheum > Rheum nobile. Next base: position 427,834 of record WOAB01000555.1, on the reverse strand, counting down.
TAGATCTGGTCGGATCGTTAGATCTGGTCGGATCGTTAGATCTGGTCGGATCGTTAGATCTGGTCGGATCGTTAGATCTGGTCGGATCGTTAGATCTGGTCGGATCGTTAGATCTGTTCATACTGTCCATGTCGAGGCGTGTTCGGACGCTGCCATGGATGGGCATGTTCCTGGACCCTGAGGCCATTGATTGTACATGCGACTTAAGAGACTCATTTTCGCGGGTTAGTTGTGTGATCTCGGCCTCGGATTGGGTTGACAAAACGGCTAGGGCTTTGGTCTTTTGGCGTTGCTGGGCTAGTTCCTCTTGAAGGGTGGCCATTTTCTGGGAAAGTTCTTGGAACAGGGTTGGAGTAGGATTTTCGATTGATAGTCATGGTTGGAAAGTTTCGGAAGGGTGATCGGCAAGTTGCCCCACGGTGGGCGCCAAATTGTTTTGGGGCGAAAAGATCGGACGACCTAAATCGCCTTAGACGGGATAACGAGTCGATCGGGTAATAGAAATCAATCCAAACAAGTAGACAATCAACGAATAAAGAAGAGATGCAAAATAGTAAAGTAATTTTATTAATATGTCGACGATAGAGTCGGATGTAAGTACAACTTATCCTTGGAGGATGAAAGATCGGATCTGGTCTGACCGGTGACTTGGGGATTCGACCGGTGGAGATTTGAGTGATATTTCTAGTGGAGTAAGCTAGAGTGGGCGTGTTCTTGGGTTCTTCTCGGAGCAAGTGAGCAGATGTCTTGTGTAATTGTGTGTAGATGAGTGTAGATGTGTCTTCGTTGTCCTCTTCGTGGTCTATATATGGTAAGCTTTAGCTTGTGATCGTTACCTATTGATGACAATATCTCCCACTTAATTCCGGGAGTAATTGCTGGGATTTCTCCTTTAAATGCTCTTGATATCTCTTTAAATGCTCTTGATCTCTATATGGTAAGTCTTTAATCCATTTGACCGTTAACCTTTGATCACGTCCTTATCCTCAACGCTGGGAGTAATTGCAAAGATTTCGCCGCTAAATGCTGTTATCAAGGCGGTGTTGAATGTTGTGGTTGTTTGGAGATCTCGGAATAATAAAGGAGAAATTCTCGTTGGTCCGTTGCGTCTAGGAATCAGGCGACGGTCGCATGGCTCACGTTTGACGGGTCTGATGCGTCCGACAGGTCTGATGCGTCTGACCGATTGCGTCAAACAGTTGATGCCCATTGGACGAATGGTCGATTTTCCGACCCCAACAAGGTGTATGGCCCATTTGGTCATTCGTCCTGTGAACTCGGGTTTCCTCATGATCGCTCTCATGGGATGATTAGTGCGGACAATTATAGTATGGGATTCGAAATATGGTTTGAGTTTATTCGATGCCATTACCAATGATAGTACAAGTTTTTCGAGTGACGAGTACCTTGTTTCTGCTGGTAGCAGCGTTCGACTGACGTAATATATTGGAGATTGCTTGACATCCTCTTCTCTGACCAATACCGCGCTCACGGATGATTCCGACACTGCTAGATATAGCAATAGTGGCTCATCGTCTTTGGGCTTGGTTAGTAACATGGGACTGGCAAGATACTCCTTTAGGTTCTGAAATGCGGCTTCGTGCTCTTCCGTCCATTGAAAGGATTTGTTCTTCTTGAGAGCGTCGTGAAAGGGTTTACACTTGTCGGATGACTTTGAGATGAATCTGTTTAGAGCTGCTATCCGACCTGTCAATTTTTGCACGTCCTTGATGCATCGGGGGGATCGAAGGTTGATGAGGGCCTTGACCTATTTTGGGATGGCTTCTATTCCTCTTTGTGTCACCATGTACCCCAAGAACTTTCCTGACGACACCCCGAAAGAGCATTTCATAGGATTTAATTTCATGTTATATCTTTTTAGTACCTCGAAGTTGTCGCGAAGGTGGTCGATATGATCTTCCTTCTTTTTTGATTTAACCAGCATGTCGTCTATGTATACTTCCATCGTGTCCCCGATCTGGTCTTTAAACATCTTGTTGACCAATCGTTGATAAGTAGCCCTTGCATTTTTTAGTCCGAAGGGCATTACTTTGTAACAATAGATACCTTGGCTTGTGATGAATGTCGTTTTTTCTTGGTCCTCGGGTTCCATGAGGATTTGATTGTAGCCGCTGAACGCGTCCATGAAGGTTAACATTTTGTGTCCTGCCGTCGCGTCGACCATGGCATCGATATGAGAAAGTGGGAATGAATCTTTAGGACAGGCCTTGTTGAGGTCGGTGAAGTCGATGCAGACTCTCCACTTGCCATTCTTCTTTTGGACTACGACTACGTTGGCCAGCCAGTCGGGGTAGTAGACTTCCCTTATTTTTCATGTTTCTAACAGGCTCTTGACTTCGTCGTCGACTATCTTGTTTCGCTCTGGGGCGAATTTCCTACGCTTTTGCTTCACAGGGGAATAAGATGGTCACATGAGGACATGGTCGGTATATCTCCAAACATCATTACTCATAAGTTGAATGTACTGAGGAAATCAAGAATTTGTTGTCTGGTCGAGTCGTCCAGGTCCGACCCGACCCTTACCGTTTGGTTTGGCTTTGAAGGATCTAGTACGATCTCGTCGAGTTTTTCCATTTCTGGTTCGACGTATCTACTAGGTCCTTCTCCGCTCTGTGATTGCTACGCGACTTTATGCTCGACAACGCTTTTCATGGAGGCGACGTAGCACTCCTTGGCTGCCCTTTGGTCCCCCTTGATTTCTTAGACTCCCCACTTGGTAGGGAACTTGATGATTTGATGGTACGTCGAAGGTACCGCCTTCATAGCGTGTATCCATGGCCTGCCAAGAATGCAATTATAGGGAGACGGGCAATCTAGGACTAGAAATTTCACATGTTAGTTGACTCCTCCGGCGTACGTTGTGAGAACGATTTCGCCGATAGTGTGTTTAACTTCGCCACTAAATCCGACCAGTGGAGTCGATTTCTTGATCAGGTCGTCTTCACCCAGACCCATCCCTTTGAGGGCGTCGAAGGTCAAGAGATTGGTCGAACTTCCTGTATCGATTAGTACTCTACGTATCAAACAGTTTCCAATAGATAAGGAGATTACCAGACCATCATGATGGCTCTCAGATCCGTCGGCATCGGATTCATCGAAGGTGACCGTCGGGAGATCGGAGACCTTGTTTGGCTAGAACCCCGGTGTTTCGGGTCTACCGCCTTTGCTTTCCTTTGCATGTCGTTTGGCCGCGGAGTACGTGTTTCCACATAAGTCCGAACCACCTGAAATAGTGTTGACAATTTTTGTATGGACAGGTGATGTGACCCTGTCCCCCATGTCAGCTGGAGAGGAGGTAGACACCATGAGACATCCGCCTTGAGACTCCTCTACAGCTACAGCTATTCCGAGCTAGATCTAGGAGACTTGCTATTTCTAGTTCTTATTATGTTTAGACATTACTTCCTTAGTACTTTCTATTTACAGTTATTTCTATTTTTAGTAGCTGCTAGTTCTGGGTGGTTTCCATTTATGTTAAATGGGCCGCCAGAGTTAGTAACTAGAGAGTCTGGCCCATTAGGTCAACTCTCTAGTATAAATACTCTCTTTTATCTTCTTTTCCATTTACGTTGAAATAGAGCATGTTTTCCAGTCGAGTAATCTCCTGCAAACCCGGGCCCTGACGTCCACAATCCTTGCGTTTCTAGTCGAACTATCATGGCGCATCGATTCCGTTAACGCGTTTCTAGTGAATTATCCTGGCGCGTTAACTCGGTTACTACCTATCCGGTTATTATCCGCAATCCCGAGACAAGAACTAACCCTAGTTCTCGTCTCTCCCCAAACACAAACCCTAGGGCTGCTGCCGCCCCCTCCACTCCTCATTCCGTTGCCCCCTTCGTCGCCACCGCACCACCACCACAACCTCCCTTCCGCCGCACCACCACCAGCCGCCGCCGGTCACCCCCCAGCCATTCCGACCACCCCACAGTCCATCTTCTCCTTGCTTCCGCCAATCTATCATTTCCGAAGAGTTGCTTGCGCCCCAATACGCATTCATCGGATCCTTGACAGCGAATCGTGGTCTTTCCTCGGACAAGGTCACATCAACTGGTATCAGAGCCTTCGAATCGCGTAAGTCGTTCCAACTCTTCGTTCAATCACTCATTCGTTTCCGTAAATCCATTCCTGTATCAAAAAAAAAAACGGCGAACCGTTCTACCCAGATTTCGTCAATTTTTTTTCTTCCTTTTCCGCAATTTTCTTCCATATTCCTGTAGAGCATCTCGATACGAGTCTGGGCATATAAAATTCGCCCAAAACGGACATCGTTTGACCACTCAAAAGGCCAAAATACGAACTGTCTACCGCCGAAACCCTAGATTCCGCCGTCAAGCACAGATCCGAACCTTTTCACACAGATTTTCAGCATTTTCTGGTGTTTTGCTTGGTTTTTGATTGTGTTTATTGTAGATCCGCTTGCATATAGGCTTAGATAGTTCGTTTGCGACTTTGGTTGCCTTGTTTGCGCCACAAATCTACATCTTCTCAATCCTTTCTCTTCAAACTTGAATCACTGATTTTATTTTATTTTTAATTTCTGGCTGTTGTTCGTACAAAAAAAAAAGAATTTCAGCAGTTGTTCGCTGAAAAAAAAATATGAGACCACACAAGCCAAAATAAGGCAAGTGCGTCTCTTCGCAGTGCAGGAAGGTTAAACCCGGTCTTGAATCCGGCACCTTCACAATCCGCTTTGCAGTGATTCATTTACCGTCTTCTCTATCGTGGTCATTCACCACCACCAATCCGACCCAGGTGGGCTCGGATCACATCATAAAAGTGCACTTTTATGATGTGATCCGAGCCCACCTGGGTCCGCCTTCCCATGGTCTGTCTCGTTCGGCGTTCTGACCCAGCCCACGGTCTGCCTCGATCGGCGATCTGACCGCTGGCGCCCTGATCACAGAGCAGGGCTGCAGCCCCTACACCCCAACCTGGAGGGATGTGCAGCTCAATTGGTGATATGATGGGTATTCCACTGCCCTCATATCAAAGGGTCGGGGGTTCGATTCCCCCCTCCAACATCCTGGGGATTAACAGGCGCAAGCCTCCCTCCAGGTTGGGGTACAGGGGCTACAGCCCTGCTCTGTGATCAGGGCGCCAGCGGTTAGATCGTCGATCGAGGCAGACCGTGGGCTGGGTCAGAACGCCGAACGAGGCAGACCATGGGAAGGCGGACCCAGGTGGCCTCGGATCACATCAACAGGAGACGGAGGTTTGTCTTGTTTTACCTGGCCTCGTCGTTCCATGGTGGCTTTGGCTCGTTCTGAGATTACGTCGCGCAGGAGCCCCTGCGCGAGCAACCTAGCGACCTCTTTTCGCAGGGCGATGCACTCATCTGTTGAGTGATCGTGGTCACCGTGGAATTCGCACCATCGGCTCATGTCCTTTTTGACGTCCGATCGGTCGCTCTTTCGGGGCCATCTTACCTCTTTTCCATATTTGTCGAAACTCTTAACGAGCTCCGACACGGAAACGTTGAAATTGTAAGATTGAACCCTGGGAGGCAACGTCGGACCGTCTCTCTAGTCTTGAGATCTGTCTTGGAAAGAGTTTACCTGACTTTGCTCGTTTCGATTACGAGGATATGGCGTCTGTCTCGACGGTTGTCGGAGGAGGATTTGCGATCGGATTGGTCAAGTCCATGGGAGGCTTTTCGTGACTCGCGATCTTCTTCCAAACGTACATCGGCCATGGTTTTGGCCTGGACATCTTCGAAGCTTTTGCATGGGTACTTGGTGATCTCATTGTAGAGGTTGTTGTCTTTGATCAAACCTTGTCGGAAGGCTTCGATGGAGGTGGTGACGTCGCAATGGGGGATCGCGACTTTTTCGTTATTGTACCTGTTAAGATAGCTTCGGAGAGGTTCGTTATACCTTTGGGTGATTCAATAGAGGTCACTTGATTGTCTTTCGAGCCTCCGACTGCTAGCGAATTGGATTTTGAAGGAATTGACCAAGTCTGCGAACGACGCGATCACTACCTGAGGCAAACGCATAAGCCAAGTTAGTGCGGGACCCGCGAGAGTCGTGCCCAAACTTTTGCACATGACAGCCTCACGGCTCTCCCTTGGAACGGACGCAGTCATTAAATTTTGTTTATAGAGAGAAATGTGGTCATTTGGGTCGTTGGTGCCGTCGAACGTCGCCATGGTGGGGAGATGGAATTTCTTTGGGATCTCGACCCTAGCGATCTCTTTGACGAACGGGGATTCTTCGAATCCGCCTGACGCTTCCTTCTCGATCGGTTGTGGGACTCCGGGAATCCTAGCGATACGATCGTCGAGCGTCTTCATGTGTTGATTGAGCGTCTGTTGGACGAGAGCTAGGATGTCGGGAGGATTGGTAACCTGTGGTTCGTCGATTCGGGTCCCTGCCGACCCGATCGGTGTGGAGAAAGTAACATTGTTAGTCGAAAATGGATTTGCATGTGATACCCCGTATTTTTGTAAGGTTATTTTGGGAATTATGGAATTTTCCCGAGTAACCGTTGTGTACGTCGGATTTAATTCAGGTAGCTTGAGACATTCTGTAATGTGCTCTATATCTGTAATATTTTTCTCAGTGAAATAATATACAGATAAGGTGCCTTGAATTTTAAATTGTCGTTCGCGTACGATAATTTTTATCCCGGTTTATCGTCGTGCTCGTTCAAAGCCGAATGGGCGGGAAAAGGGGAAAACGGCGACCGCCGTTCAGAAACGGCGACCGCCGTGGTTGGGCCCGAGGAGTCAGCTTGTCAGCTTCTAGCTGGCCGCGACAGACCTGGCAACGGCGACCGCCGCGTTTACGGCGACCGCCGCGTGCCCGTCGCAGGCAAAAACGGTGACCGCCGTGATTGTCCATTGGGCATTGCCCGTTGGTCGCCGGCGGAAATCAAGGGCGCCGATCTTGCTTTCGGCCGCGTCTCAGGGTTTGGTTGAACGCTTCAGACACTTTGGCTATAAAAGGAGGTGTTGGGGGTGAGGTTTTGAGCCATCCCAGCACCAAACCTCTGCCAAATTCGCCTCTCGCCGGAGTTTTGTTTTCGCCGGTTTTCTTGTGCTCGCCGGAGGTCTCGCCGGTGTTGTTTTGGTGTGTTTCCAGAGTGCCTTTGTGAAGCTTTTGGTTAGCCTTGGAGGTTAGAAGCCAAAGCAAGTCGAAGGAGGCCAAACCGCTCGTGTTTTGGGGTGAGTTTCTCTCGTTTCAGTCGGCCGTGTTCTTAACGGCGACCGCCGTGTTCTTCACGGCGACCGCCGCCAGTGCCCAGAACGCCTTCGTGGCTTTGGCTTGGTCGGTTGTCGTCGTGGCGTCTTTCCTTTCGTGTTCTTTCGCCGTATTCAGATTCGTACTGTTTATGTCGGATCTAACTTAGGGTTCCTTTTATGGGTCAACTCGAAGGTTGTTGTGCTGTCGGAACTATACCGTGTCGAGCCCGGAATCCAGTGGCGTCTTTAGACTATTCTGCGGAGTAAGGCAAGTGGCGGTTCGCTCTTGCTCTTTCGTTCCATAATTACGTTAATTATCAGTAGTTTATCTGAGTAATTAATTTGGAATGAATATTATGTTGTCTGGAAACGGTTTTGATAAACTATTTTGAAAATCATATAATAGGTTGTATATCTGCTAGAACAACGCTATTATCTGTGATCGCCTTTCGGGCCTTTATGTGGATTTATCCTGTAAATGTGGTGGTGCTGTAACTGTTTAGTTAGCACTGTTAGATAGGAACGTTACTCGGACTCTGTCCAGTCGTTTCTTTATAATCTGGTATCGGGATGGCTCGTCCCCATCTGGTACTATTCTAAGATCATGATCGGTCTCTTACACATGTGTGTAGAGACAGGACACTTAGCTGGTGTCACACCCCTTTCGGTATACGTCACTCTCGACGAAACGTATACTAAGATGTGTCGTCCCATTGGTGGGGTACACATGTAAAAGTCTATAACGTGATGTGTGTTTTTGGAACATAAATCAGATAAGTGCTACCTTGACGCACATAATTAATACACCTTGGGCGAGTAGTGCAGCTAAGTTCAGTGCAGCTAGGAAAACTCGTCTTGACTTGAATGTAGTACGTTCTCTTTCCAATCTGGATTCGCTGTAGGCGATGAGGTTGGTCGTGAACCGAAGCATCTCGGTCAGTTTTAAATCATGGTTGAATGATTCTGTAACTTTCCAGATTTGTCATTGCTTCCTTGAAGACTCATTTCAGTTGGAGTCTTCTTTCGAGTCGATTTCTGTGAAGATTCAGTCTTCCAGAATCTTCTCTTGTGCATACCTCTTGTTTATTCCAGTAGGAGTATGGTGGTTGACAAGCGTACTCGATTATTATTCGAGGGACGAAGAGTCTAACCTAATACAACTGCTTCGAACCATTCTGCTTTGTTCCCTTGCTAGTCTATTCATTTAGACTAACCAACCAATATTTTCCCTTGCATGGTTGGTTGGTGTCATCCGTTTGATTCGGCACATCAGTTAAGAAGTAGCTCAGAAGATTAGAAGGACTATGAAGTCGGTGGTGGTTTTTGAATGTTTTAATTATTTCTTTAATCAGGTTATGATCCTTTGGACAATAACTCCGATTGTAACTTACTTTCTTAGTCTTCCGCTGTGTTGGGTTTAAACTATGTTTTGACCTATTCGGGATTGGGTTGTAATCCCGTAACTCTTATTTCCTCGACAATGTTATATTTTGGAATTTAATGCTTAATCTTTGTGTATCATTTGCATTTCATAAATTGTATTTCTTTGGTAAAGTCTTGGGTGATCTCGGTAAGGAACACTGGGGTCACTGGCGGTAATACCTTTCCAAGAGGGTTAAGTTTTGGGGGTGTTACAGTGTATCAGAGCCAAAGTTTTAAAACGGGTTTGGAATTTTTATCAACCATTTATTCATTTTCAAAATGCTTTAAAGAAGGCTCTGAATTTTCATTCTGAAAAGAATTTAAAAACACCGTTCATTGTTGTGTCTTCTTTATAGTCTGATATAGTAAGCTTGCTTCTATGTCTAGAAAGACTAATTCCTTTCTTATTGTTCGATAGGATGGGTGTCTGCTTTTCTATTGGTAGGGGGTCGGAAGACGCCAAGGCGGATCAGCCGAGGCTAGACTTTCCGTTACCTCAGCGATGTTTCGAGGTTGGAGGCCCGAGTAGCCCACCCGAAGACGTCAAGCACGTTCTCCCCGAGTCGGTTGTCCTTGTAGCCAGGAATGCTATGGTCCCTAGACCTGTACCTGTGCCACCACCAAGGGTGGAGGGAGTACAGGAATGGGAGCAGGAAGACGAGTTGTCAAGGTATGAACAAGGGGTTTACCAAGACGACTTTCTACTGGGACCAATTCCCGAGGAGATCGAGTACAAGGAGGAGGAAGAGGAGATGCTTGAGCAAGATCATGTCGAGGACGAGGAGATGATCGAGGATGATTCCGAGGATGAGGATCCCAGCGAGGATGATCCTGAGGAAGAGGATCCCATAGAGGATGATCCAGAAGAGGATCCAGAGTTGGACCTTGGAGGGCAGATTCAGGAGCCCGGTACAGGATTGTCACCAGTGCCAGAGTATGCACCCATGTCAGAAGCTGATTGGGAGGCACTGTATACCGAGTACAGTATTGGGAGAAGTGACAGGGAATCTCAGCCTATCCCTACTCCAAGGAGATGGAGGTCGGAACCCGAGCTATAGGAGATTCTCCGCCAGAGCGAGGAAATATCCGCAGAACAGCAGCGTCAGAGGGATGAGCTGATCGCCAGTACTCAGAGGAGGGCTGGAATAGAAGGACCAGTCATGGACGACCCATACTTTTCTATGGCTGAGCTAGGACTATGTGCTTCAGGGTCAAGCAGGGTGCGAAACCCATCGCCAGAGCTCGATGGTGAGCCTAGCCCGAAGAGACCATGCACGAGTAGCCAGTCGTATGGGAGACATTTTGGAACGCCTTGAGGAGGAGTGGCGTTGCCTATCGTAGTAGTTCGTTTCTTAGTATTCCAAGTTGTACTTTGTGTAATATTTCAGTATTGCGGCAAGTACTTTGAGAAACACTTATATCTTCGAGCAATGTTGTCCTAACGCTCGAATGATAAACTTATGTGTAACTTGTGTAAGAATTCGAAAGTTCATCTATAAAATGCCAAGTTGATCTATTCGGAGTGATTTATTTACATTGATATATTGCATAAGTATGTTGCATAATATTAATGTATTGAATGCTTGGAATTGGATCGATAAACAGATGGTGAACCCAAGAAGCACGAGAAACTCGACTCGAGCCGGTGCTGGGACCAGCCAAAACCCCAGACCAACAGGAAGAGGTGTTCAGGATGAACACGAGTCTGAGTCTCGCGTCCAGCAGAGGCGTGAAGGTCAGGATCAGACCCAGGCGCCGATGTTGTTTGACGCTGCAGCTGTTGAGGCGATCCGTGGGATTGTGATGCAGGCTATTACTGATGTCTTGAGACCAAGTGCACCTCAAGCACAAGGCGTGCCTATTCATGCAGCGGTTCCTGATGTTGTGGAACCCAGAAACCCTGTGATTCAGGAGACTGCTGTTAGGGCGAGGGACAGCTATGGTCGCGCTCTTAAGACCATTACTTCCATGAGACCCGACTGCTATAACGGGAAAGGGGAGCCAGTGGCAGTGACTCATTGGTTCTCCCATATGGAGAGACTGTTCAGGAACGTGGAGTGTACGGAGGCCGAGAAGGTCCATATCGCGTCTCTTCAGCTGAAGGAGGAGGCTAGCGAGTGGTGGGAGAGCACTGGTTTGGCTGAGAGCCCAGTGTTGACTTGGTCGATGTTCAAGACCAAGATGGTTGATCGTTTTTTCTCTCGTGCTATGAGAGAGGAGAAGCATAAAGAGTTCTTGTACCCTCAGACTGATGGTCTGAGAGTGACCGAGTTGGCATCTAAGTTCAACCATCTTCTACAGTACTCCACTGCCGAGATCACCAGCGAGGCTCAAAAGATCTGGTACTTCCACGAGTGGATGAACCCGAATATCAAGCCATTAATGGTGCACCACACATGCTCTACCTTGGAGCAGTATGTGGATTGTGCCTATAAGTTGGAGGTAACTCTCGAGGAGTCGACCAAGAGGCGCAACCGACAAAAGTCGATGCAGAATCAGAACCAGGGAGGTGGTTTTAAGCGCCCTGCGCCACCGTCTAACTTCGCCAAGTCCGGCCGAGCTAAGACGGAGATGACGCAAGGGGGATCGACTCAGCAGTCAGGGCATACCAGGAGTTCAGTTCAGTGTTACAACTGCGGTACTGCTGGGCACAAGAGCACTGAGTGTCGGAAGGAGAAGAGGCCATGCTTTGGGTGTGGACGTGATGGTCATCTGCAAAAGTTCTGCAAGCAGGGGAAGCAGAAGGGAGTAGAGTCGCAGCAAGGGTCAGTTCATCAGAGCAACCGACCTAGGTTTAAGCCTGCCGAGACTCCTAGCCCTTCAGTGCAGACGACTGCTCAGAACAGGGGAAAGGCCCCAGCTGCTTCTGGAAGTCAGGGCCAACGCTTGTACGAGATGCGTGAGGCAGATGGACCCAACGCTCCGATTGCTCAAGGTACTCTATACCTTCACTCTACTTCAGTGTGCATTCTGTTTGATTCTGGTGCTACGCATTCCTTTATTTTGGATAGCTGTGTTAGCAAGTTAGACTTAGTGTGCAATGATTCGTGCGACCCTTTCGTCGTTAATCTTCCTAATGGAGAACGTTTGGTGGGAACCAAGCATTTGTTCGACTTTCCGATTACCATTCAGGGTAAGGAATTCAAGGCAGATTTAATCTGCATAGCCATGGCTCCATACGATATTATTCTCGGTATGGATTGGCTGACACGTCACAAGGCGGTGATCGACTTCAGTTCAAGAACAGTGACGGTGTCATCTGGGGGCCAATTCGTGTGCAAGTTCAAAGGTCGAAATGACGCTGATAACGGCAAGCTGATCAAGAGTTCTTGTACCCTCAGACTGATGGTCTGAGAGTGACCGAGTTGGCATCTAAGTTCAACCATCTTCTACAGTACGCCACTGCCGAGATCACCAGCGAGGCTCAAAAGATCTGGTACTTCCACGAGTGGATGAACCCGAATATCAAGCCATTAATGGTGCACCACACATGCTCTACCTTGGAGCAGTATGTGGATTGTGCCTATAAGCTGGAGGTAACTCTCGAGGAGTCGACCAAGAGGCGCAACCGACAAAAGTCGATGCAGAATCAGAACCAGGGAGGTGGTTTTAAGCGCCCTGCGCCACCGTCTAACTTCGCCAAGTCCGGCCGAGCTAAGACGGAGATGACGCAAGGGGGATCGACTCAGCAGTCAGGGCATACCAGGAGTTCAGTTCAGTGTTATAACTGCGGTACTGCTGGGCACAAGAGCACTGAGTGTCGGAAGGAGAGGAGGCCATGCTTTGGGTGTGGACGTGATGGTCATATGCAAAAGTTTTGCAAGCAGGGGAAGCAGAAGGGAGTAGAGTCGCAGCAAGGGTCAGTTCATCAGAGCAACCGACCTAGGTTTAAGCCTGCCGAGACTCCTAGCCCTTCAGTGCAGACGACTGCTCAGAACAGGGGAAAGGCCCCAGCTGCTTCTGGAAGTCAGGGCCAACGCTTGTACGAGATGCATGAGGCAGATGGACCCAACGCTCCGATTGCTCAAGGTACTCTATACCTTCACTCTACTTCAGTGTGCATTCTGTTTGATTCTGGTGCTACGCATTCCTTTATTTCGGATAGCTGTGTTAGCAAGTTAGACTTAGTGTGCAATGATTCGTGCGACCCTTTCGTCGTTAATCTTCCTAATGGAGAACGTTTGGTGGGAACCAAGCATTTGTTCGACTTTCCGATTACCATTCAGGGTAAGGAATTCAAGGCAGATTTAATCTGCATAGCCATGGCTCCATACGATATTATTCTCGGTATGGATTGGCTGACGCGTCACAAGGCGGTGATCGACTTCAGTTCAAGAACAGTGACGGTGTCATCCGGGGGCCAATTCGTGTGCAAGTTCAAAGGTCGAAATGACGCTGATAACGGCAAGTTGATCAATGCGATGGCTGCGTTTAAGCTACTACGACAAGGATGTGTCGGGTACCTTTTCTACTTGGATTCGCCTGAGAAGGATGGACCTGAGGTTCTTGATATTCCTGTAGTTAGGGAATTTTCGATGTCTTTCCGGAAGAAATTCCAGGATTACCCCCAAATCGTGACGTAGAGTTTTCAATTGATCTCGAGCCTGGTACGGCGCCGATTTCCAAATCCCCATATCGGATGGCTCCAGCTGAGATGCAAGAATTGAAGAATCAACTTGAAGATCTTCTTGACAAAGGTTATGTCAGGCCGAGTGCATCGTCGTGGGGTGCTCCGGTTTTATTCGTCAAAAAGAAGGACGGATCGTTCCGACTTTGTATCGACTATCGAGAGTTGAACAAGATGACGATCAAGAACAAGTATCCTTTGCCTAGGATTGATGACTTGTTGGACCAATTGCAGGGAGCAAAGGTGTTCTCCAAGATCGACTTAAGATCTGGATATCATCAACTCAGGATTCGTGAGCAGGACATTCCTAGAACTGCGTTTAGGACCAGATATGGTCATTACGAGTTCGTAGTGATGCCTTTTGGGCTTACAAATGCTCCAGCTGTCTTTATGGATTTGATGAACCGATGTTTTCACCAGTACTTGGATAAGTTCGTGGTGGTCTTCATCGACGACATTTTGATCTACTCTCCGAATGAAGAAGTCCACGAGGAACATCTACGGATTTCCTTATCGATCCTTAGACAACATCAGATTTATGCTAAATTGTCTAAATGTGAATTCTGGATGAAGGAAGTGGCTTTCTTAGGCCACGTGATCAATAAAAATGGGGTTATGGTTGATCCCCAAAAGATTGAAGCGGTGGCTAAGTGGACACAGCCCCAGAGCGTATAAGAGGTGCGCAGTTTTCTTGGACTTGCCGGGTATTATAGAAGGTTTGTAGAAGGATTTTCAAAGATCGCTCTACTGATGACCAATCTACTCCGCAAAGTCCATAAGAAGTTTGTCTGGAATGACAAGTGCGAGGTCAGTTTCCAGGAGTTGAAGCGACGGTTGACCTCGGCACCCGTGTTAGCACTCCCAGAGGGGAATGACGATTATGTGGTCTATAGTGATGCTTCCAAGTGTGGTCTTGGTTGTGTTTTGATACAAAGGGGCAGAGTCATTGCTTACGCATCTAGACAACTCAAGACTTACGAAGAAAACTATCTGAACCATGATCTCGAGTTAGCAGCGGTTGTCTTTGCGCTGAAGATTTGGAGGCATTACCTCTATGGTATAAGATGCCAAGTCTTCACTGACCACAAAAGTCTCAAGTATATATTTACTCAGAAGGAGTTAAATATGAGACAACGCCGCTGGCTAGAGTTGCTCAAAGACTACGACATGGAGTTGTTGTATCATCCGGGCAAAGCTAATGTAGTAGCTGATGCGCTAAGCCGGAAGACAACGCACGAGACTGTGGTTGCGTTGCTTACTGCTCAGACCAAGCTAAACCAAGAGTCATGCGACATTGAAGTCTTATATGACCAGCGTAGAGGGTACCTGAGTATGATGGAGATTCAGGCTACACTGCTGGATCAAATCAAAGAAAAGCAAGTCGATGACATCATCTTGGTAAAGTTAAGCAGTGAAGTGATGGATGGGAAAGCCCCCAGTTTTGTGGTTCAAGATGATGGATCACTTTGGTTTCAGGATCGGATCTGTGTGCCTGACACAGAAGGTCTTCGTCAGTTGGTGATGAGAGAAGCTCATTCATCTGCTTATTCTGTGCATCCTGGCTCTAGCAAGATGTACAAGGATCTCAGGAAGAAGTTTTGGTGGCCAAACATGAAGTGGGACGTAGCAGACTTTGTGGCAAAGTGCTTAACTTGCCAAAAAGTCAAGATCGAACACCGCAGACCAGGTGGTGAGATGCTACCTCTCCCCGTGCCAGAATGGAAATGGGAGGACATTTTCATGGACTTCGTCACTGGGCTACCCAAGACTCGAAGTCAGAGAGATGCTATTTGGGTAATTGTGGATAGGCTTACGAAGAGTGCTCATTTCATAGCCATCAAGACCACATGGGAAACCCAGAAGCTAGCCAAAGTTTACCAGAAGGAGATTGTCCGCTTACATGGCATTCCTAAGACCATTGTATCGGACCGAGATGGCCGTTTCATGTCAAGATTCTGGAAGGAACTTCATAAGGCTATAGGAACCGAGTTAAGGTTCAGTACAGCGTTTCATCCTCAGACAGATGGCCAGTCTGAAAGGACCATCCAGACTCTGGAGGATATGCTTAGAGCTTGTGTGCTCGATCGTCCGACTAGCTGGGAGGACAGCTTGAGTCTGATTGAGTTCACATACAACAATAGCTGGCATGCTACAATCAAGATGGCTCCGTTTGAAGCTTTGTATGGTCGCAGATGCAGATCTCCGATTTGTTGGGACGATAATGCCGACAAAATTCTGCTTGGACTAGAGTTGGTCGAAAGGACAGCTTTAGACATTGCTTTGATCAGACAAAGTATGTTGACCGCTCAGAGTCGACAAAAGTCCTACGCAGATCGGAAGCGCAGGACTGTCGAGTTCGAGGTCGGTGACAAGGTTTTTGTCAAGGTGTCGCCTTCCAAAGGAGTTTTCAGATTTGGTAAGCGTGGGAAGCTTAACCCTCGCTACGTGGGACCTTTCGAGATTTTGGATAGAGTGGGATCTCTAGCGTACCGTTTGGCGTTGCCACCATCGGCTCACCCGGTGCATAACGTGTTCCACGTGTCTTTACTCAGAAAGTATGTGCCAGATGAGTCTCATGTGCTTAGTTATGAGGACATCGAGATTCAAGCTAATGGTACTTACGAAGAGTTGCCCGTGCGCATTTTGGAGCGTCGGGAGAAGCATTTGCGCAACAAGATCGTACCTTTGGTACGAGTGCTGTGGTCCAAGTCAGGGACCGAAGAAGTTACTTGGGAGACGTGGGAAACCGAGTCAGATATGCTCAGGCGTTTACCCGAGTTATTCTCGACCTAAGTTTCGGGGTCGAAACTTCTTGTAAGGGGGAGGAGATGTGATACCCCGTATTTTTGTAAGGTTATTTTGGGAATTATGGAATTTTCCCGAGTATCCGTTGTGTACGTCGGATTTAATTCAGGTAGCTTGAGACATTCTGTAATGTGCTCTATATCTGTAATATTTTTCTCAGTGAAATAATATACAGATAAGGTGCCTTGAATTTTAAATTGTCGTTCGCGTACGATAATTTTTATCCCGGTTTATCGTCGTGCTCGTTCAAAGCCGAATGGGCGGGAAAAGGGGAAAACGGCGACCGCCGTGGTTGGGCCCGAGGAGTCAGCTTGTCAGCTTCTAGCTGGCCGCGACAGACCTGGCAACGGCGACCGCCGCGTTTACGGCGACCGCCGCGTGCCCGCCGCAGGCAAAAACGACGACCGCCGTGATTGTCCAGTGGGCATTGCCCGTTGGTCGCCGGCGGAAATCAAGGGCGCCGATCTTGCTTTCGGCCGCGTCTCAGGGTTTGGTTGAACGCTTCAGACACTTTGGCTATAAAAGGAGGTGTTGGGGTGAGGTTTTGAGCCATCCCAGCACCAAACCTCTGCCAAATTCGCCTCTCGCCGGAGTTTTGTTTTCGCCGGTTTTCTTGTGCTCGCCGGTGTTGTTTTGGTGTGTTTCCAGAGTGCCTTTGTGAAGCTTTTGGTTAGCCTTGGAGGTTAGAAGCCAAAGCAAGTCGAAGGAGGCCAAACCGCTCGTGTTTTGGGGTGAGTTTCTCTCGTTTCAGTCGGCCGTGTTCTTAACGGCGACCGCCGTGTTCTTCACGGCGACCGCCGTGTTCTTCACGGCGACCGCCGTGTTCTTCACGGCGACCGCCGTGATGAATACAGCGACCGCCGCCAGTGCCCAGAACGCCTTCGTGGCTTTGGCTTGGTCGGTTGTCGTCGTGACGTTTTTCCTTTCGTGTTCTTTCGCCGTATTCAGATTCGTACTGTTTATGTCGGATCTAACTTAGGGTTCCTTTTATGGGTCGACTCGAAGGTTGTTGTGCTGTCGGAACTATACCGTGTTGAGCCCAGAATCCAGTGGCGTCTTTAGACTATTCTGCGGAGTAAGGCAAGTGGCGGTTCGCTCTTGCTCTTTCGTTCCATATTTACATTAATTATCAGTAGTTTATCTGAGTAATTAATTTGGAATGAATATTCTATTGTCTGGAAACAGTTTTGATAAACTGTTTTGAAAATCATATAATAGGTTGTATATCTGCTAGAACAACGCTATTATCTGTGATCGCCTTTCGGGCCTTTATGTGGATTTATTCTGTAAATGTGGTGGTGCTGTAACTGTTTAGTTAGCACTGTTAGATAGGAACGTTACTCGGACTTTGTCCAGTCATTTCTTTATAATCTGGTATCGGGATGGCTCGTCCCCATCTGGTACTATTCTAAGATCATGATCGGTCTCTTACACATGTGTGTAGAGACAGGACACTTAGCTGGTGTCACACCCCTTTCGGTATACGTCACTCTCGACGAAACGTATACTAAGATGTGTCGTCCCATTGGTGGGGTACACATGTAAAAGTCTATAACGTGATGTGTGTTTTTGGAACATAAATCAGATAAGTGCTACCTTGACGCACATAATTAATACACCTTGGGCGAGTAGTGCAGCTAAGTTCAGTGCAGCTAGGAAAACTCGTCTTGACTTGAATGTAGTACGTTCTCTTTCCAATCTGGATTCGCTGTAGGCGATGAGGTTGGTCGTGAACTGAAGCATCTCATTCAGTTTTAAATCATGGTTGAATGATTCTGTAACTTTCCAGATTTGTCATTGCTTCCTTGAAGACTCATTTCAGTTGGAGTCTTCTTTCGAGTCGATTTCTGTGAAGATTCAGTCTTCCAGAATCTTCTCTTATGCATACCTCTTGTTTATTCCAGTAGGAGTATGGTGGTTGACAAGCGTACTCGATTATTATTCGAGGGACGAAGAGTCTAACCTAATACAACTGCTTCGAACCATTCTGCTTTGTTCCCTTGCTAGTCTATTCATTTAGACTAACCAACCAATATTTTCCCTTGCATGGTTGGCTGGTGTCATCCGTTTGATTCGGCACATCAGTTAAGAAGTAGCTCAGAAGATTAGAAGGACTATGAAGTCGGTGGTGGTTTTTGAATGTTTTAATTATTTCTTTAATCAGGTTATGATCCTTTGGACAATAACTCCGATTGTAACTTACTTTCTTAGTCTTCCGCTGTGTTGGGTTTAAACTATGTTTTGACCTATTCGGGATTGGGTTGTAATCCCGTAACTCTTATTTCCTCGACAATGTTATGTTTTGGAATTTAATGCTTAATCTTTGTGTATCATTTGCATTTCATAAATTGTATTTCTTTGGTAAAGCCTTGGGTGATCTCGGTAAGGAACACTGGGGTCACTGGCGGTAATACCTTTCCAAGAGGGTTAAGTTTTGGGGGTGTTACATTGCCAAAGGAGTTTGAGACGTACCCTCGGTGTGTCCAGGTCGTCGTACGCTCGGAGGGGTTGGTTCGACGCCATCCATATCGAGACACGTCTGTACGCTGTTGTGGATGGGCATCCGCCTAGATCCAGAAGCCATCGATTGTACCTGTGACTTAAGAGACTCATTTTCATGGGTTAGTTGTGCAATTTCGGCATCAGATTGGGTGGATAAGGCAGCTAAGGCTTCGGTCTTTTGGCGTTGCTGGGCAAGTTCCTCTTGGAGGGCAGTCATTTTTTGGGCAAACTCTTGGAATTGGGTCGGAGTAGGGTTTTCGGTCGTGTTTCCTAGAGCTTGGGTGTTGTCTTCGAGGCGTGGCTCTTTGGTATCGGTAAGTGGGTTGATAGTCATGGTTGGGAGGTTTCATAATGGTGATCGGCAAGTTGTCCCACGGTGGGCGCCAAATTATTTTGGGGCGAAAGGACCGGACGACCTAAATCGCCTTAGACGGGGTAACTAGTCAATCGGATAATAGAAATCAAACCAAACCAAGTAGACGATCAACCAATAAAGCAAGAATACGAAATAGCAAAGTAATATTATTGATATATTGACGATTGAGTCGGATCAAAGTACAACTTATCCTTGGAGGACAAAAGATCTGATCGGATTCGACCGGTGACCCTGAGGCTCGACCGGTGGAGATTGAGCGAGGTTCCGAGGAGATTAAGCTGAATGGGTGTATCCTTTTGTTCTTCTCAGATCAAGTCAGCGGATGTGTGTTGTAATCGTTCCTCGTTCCTTGCTTCGTCGTGTTCTATATATGGTAATTGTTCCTTGTCGTCCGTTACTCTTTTCCTACCATATCTCTCATTCAATCTGGGCGAGATTTTTGGGATATGTTCTTGATTACCATCTTTATGTTTGTGTTTAATGTTATGGTCGTTGCCATTAATCGAGCATTTAATGCTTGGACGAGATCTCCGGAGCTGGTCGGGTGCTACTCGTTTGCAGGGTGTCCGACGCTTCTTTCTGGTTTCCCTTGGGCTCCGATTTTGTTTGGTTCTAGGCCCAGCTCGCTCGTCTGATCCTCTTGGAGAATGATGGGCCCAACAAAATGTGGAGCGTGCAACAATTAGAAGAAGATCAGAGGTAAGATAGAAAATTGAAATGTAAGAAATGGGTCGGGTGTTTTAATTACAAATGGGTTGGGTTTGGATAAATATTAAAAGATTTAAAAAGCCAGGGAAAACATTAAAAAAATAAAGGGCAAAAGGGTAATTTCATGTATTTAACAGAGAGTTGACGGATAAGTGGGGATATGTGGCATTTCGCTAACGGAGGGTCATATCGGGGTGGTTTCCGGTAAATATGCATAGGTCGGGTGGTTATCGGCAATATGGCTTATTCGATGGGTGATTTTCGGTATTTGACCCTCTTTATAATGGAGTTTACGGACAATCTATTCACCCTTATTAAATCATGAACACTAATTAAGTATGATAATAATGTTTTTGGTAAGTGCATAATTATATGTATGTTGGTGGATGAACCGTATAACGTTAATTATTTACGGACCATCTATCTACATACATATCTTTATAATGGAGTTTACGGACCATTAACGTACATATTATATTATGGACACTAATTAAGTATGATAATAATGTTTTTGATAAGTGCAAAATTATCATGTACAATGAAAAATATTTTGGGGTGGTAATTTAAAAAATTTGTATAAATGAAAGATAAAATAAATTGTAAATAAAATAAGGGTGAATAGGAAAATGTACATAATTATTTGATGACATGAAATACTTAAATGAACGACATGTAGGAGAGATAATTGTGGATTTAGTAGTAGTATATAGAATAGATAGATTTTAAAGATAATTTCATATTTTAACTTGTTAACATATGTCCATGGACACACACTAGAAAAACCGTTTTATCACAATTTAAACATTTGTACTAGGGTTGTTCATCAATCCAAAATCAAACCGAACCGAACCGAAATCAAATTTTGAAATTTTGTGGACCAAATATACTTGGTTCGGGTTCGGTTCGATTTTATTCGGTTCGGTTTTGGACAGAAATAACCGAACATTTTGAAATTAGGTTATTGAAGCGGATTTTAGTACACAAAACCGAATTAAACCAAACCGAACTTGGACCGAACTGGGTCAAACCGAATAAGATTGTACTAGTTTATCTAGAAATCTAGAATTTTATTTTTAAAAATAATCGATTTTGACCGAACCGAAAATCGAATATTGTTTTTATGCGAACCGAAAACCGAACCGAATATAGATCGGTTCGGCTTCGGTCCGGCCGGTTCGGTTCGATTCGGTTCAAAACCGAATAAAAGCCGACCGATGAACAGCCCTAATCCGTACTCGACCACTCCCAGATCAAATGCCAATGCTTCTGCTGCCGCTCTGGGATATTGTGGCTGGGATATTATCGAACGGACGGAGTATTTTTAATCCATTCGTGGATGTTTTTGGGCTACTTTCATGGGTATGGCAAAGTCTATCTTAGAAACCTACTGAGAGAAAACAACCACATACATGGGTAACATAAATAGTATTCACAAATTGGTTTGCAGTACTTTCATCCATTGTAAGCAAGCTACCAATGGCCAACCTAATTAAATCATCATATCATCCCAAGAGAGAAACTTGCCTTTACACAGCAGGCAACATCATGATAGATAACAACAGAGATCATACAAGCTTGTTGGATGTATGTGCACTATGCCACTACTATATACATCAATGCCACAAAACAAGGTTGTATAACTGAGACCACCATTCTAGCAAGAAAAGAGAACATCTACTTCATTCACAATATAAAGAGCATGGCATAACTTGTAATACAGCTTAGTAACACAATCACAATGTATTAATCCACTTCAAAGTCTACCCAACCTCACCAGAAATCTCCATTCATTAATCAGTGAAATCTACAGAATGACCAAGAAAATTGGATTTCACTAAATGACCATATATATGTAGAGATGTTATTAACTTTTATATGTTTATTAATGAGAATGAGAAGTGCATTTATAGTAGCACTTGCTAACAGATCTACGTACAAGCCTAGGATTTCTCTAACCAACTAGTGGACTGATAGTGGAGAAGATACAGGAAGAATGAGTCAACAGATAACAATTCAGTTGAGTGAAGATTATTCCTTAACATACCCCCACAGTTATAGCGGAGATTAACGAAAGCTAAGAACTGAAATGAAAACAAATATACCAAATAGAGCAAAATAAAATAAACTACTGAAAGTGTTAATCTTTTTCCATTCCTCTGGTGTTCCTTCTTCTTGCTGTTGGTTTCGTGGAGTTGTGCCCATCCCAACATGTACTTCAAAGCTAGCTAGAAGTGAATCTTCCTTTGATTTTTTTGTTCGGCAATGGTGGGATGAGCAGTGGTGGAGTGCAGAGACGTCAACGGTTGGGCAGTGCTGGTGAGCAACACTTGAAGGCGATGTAGAGCGAGCGGAGGTGCATCAGGACGACGCCGAAATAGGATGTGGTTCGAACCAGATATGAGAAGGTGGTGCGAGGCCGTGGTTAGACCGTCACGGAGACCGTATTTCGGTCGGCACGGAGGCTAAGGTTTGGTTGGCCTATGGCGATGGTTCGGCTATGCCGATGTTTGATTTCGGCCAAGACTGATGTTAGTTTAGTTGGTTCCGGATGAGGCCGAAGCTGGTTTGGCGGAAGACGTGATGATGGCGGAAGACAAGGTTTGGGTTGTTTTGTCCGAATTGAAGCCGGATTCGGATCACCCAAGTACACTTTTGTGTTGGCCGATAATGGTTTTGGCCAAAATAATATAAGAGCAAGAGGCCGACATGGTTTTGGCCAAAATTGGGTTGGCAAAAGCCGAAAATTTGGTTAGCCCAGTGGCAATTTTGTATGGTCGAAGCCAAAATTGGATAGCCCGAAGGCGGATTTTTGTTGGCCTAAGCCATCTTTGGGTTGCCCAGAGGCGGAAATTGAAGAGGATCGAAGTCGTTAGACGACGAGCTCTGATACCATGTAGAGATGTTATTAACTTATATGTTTATTAATGAGAATGAGAAGTGCATTTATAGTAGCACTTGCTAACCGATTTGCGTACAAGCCTAGGATTTCTCTAACCAACTAGTGGACTGGTAGTGGAGAAGATACAGGAAGAATGAGTCAGGAAGAATGAGTCAACAGATAACAATTCCACAATTCAGTAGAATTTGCACAAATTCACAGCGAAATTACAACAAAAAATATAATTTAACAAGTAACAGAAATATACATGTTAAATTAATGTAGCTATTATATAGTTCAACTGATCCTTTTCATCTAACCCATCACCCATTCCCTAAAAACAACTTCAGTTACACTTGAAAATAAAACACTATATATATATCACCTTCAATAAAACAAGTTACAAGCCAAAATCATAACAAAATAATAAACTCCGTTTTTTTTTTTTCAGATTTCCCAATTCACAAATAATAAATTGCAAAAGAAAAAGAAAAAGAAAAAAAATGAGAAATTAAAAGGTAAACCTCCAGATCTTAATTCGAAGATCCACCTTACACTTGGCGCCGGAAGTGGAAGCGAGCGCCGGCGTCGTCTTCTTGCTGGTGGCGTTCCGTTTAGGTTGGAATCCACGGATCCCATCGCAACTCACTCGGATCCCAACTTTCTTGCTCTTCAATTTCCCCATCTTCACTTCAACTTTGGTATCCACCGTCACGCTCAGCGGGTATCCGCTTTTCTTCCCCAGATCCGACTTCAATCCGCTCACGGAGTCCGAATCGAGGTCCCGGGCCGGGTCGCTGGCGACCGTGCCCCTCAGAATCGTGGTGTTCCCGGGGGCGTGAGCGAACGCCGGGAGAGTAGCGTTCCCGGCGTCGATCCCGCCGGAGGAGGCGACGTCGACGGAGAATTGGTCGTAGAAGAAGGTGATCCTCTGGTTAGGGTTCTTAGTTGAAAGAGTGAAGTCGAGCTTGGAGGTGAGGTGCGAGAACGCGCCGGCGTCGGAGGGGACGGAGAGGTTGAACTCGGAGATCTTGACGGAGGTGACGGAGAACGTCGGGTGTTTGGGGTGGTAGAGGACGTAGAACACGCAGGCGGCGATGGCGGCGAGGAGCAGCACGGAGAGGATGAAAATTAGGGTGTAGATGAAGCATAGGCAGCAGAATCGGCGGCAGGAGCAGCTGCGCCGGCGAGAGGGGCTTGCTTGTTGAGGGCGGTAAGGTCCTCCACCGGCGCCGGGGCGGGGGCGGTTGGGGTTGTAGAGCTGTGATTTGGCGGCTGGAGGTGCGGCCGCGACGCCGTTGCCGTTCATTGCCGGCGGTGGATTGGGTTTTGAGGATGGGTAAACTTTATCGGTCATTTCTTGATTTGGGGATTTTTTCTGAGGTTTTTTGTTTTCACTGTAATTTGTTTGTGGTGTGGAATTGAAGGAATTTAGAGGCCACTAATAAAAGGTGAGTGGGGGTTAAAATATATAAGGAAGAGAGGAAGGCACATTCAATTATGCAGAAAAAGGGTTGCTTCCAACTCTTATGCATAATCTCACACGTTATTCTCTCCCACTTCGTCTCCATTTTATTTTTGTTTTTGTTTTGATTTGATTTGATCTGCCGAATTTATCACAGTCTCGATTGAATAAGCTTTGTAGATTATGTGGAGGGTGCATGTGAAAACGTACTATAGCGAAATGATACCAGTTACCAACTCGCGATACTGCAAATGGTTAGACATTATTTATTGGAAAAATTATTTAAATTTAGAAATGCTAGAAATTGTCCATTCCCATATAAAAAGGGGAAATAAAATCATTTTTTTTAGTATATATATGGCTTCTAAATTTGAATATGAAATTGCTTGATAAATCAAATTTTACCTAATAGAGGCAAAAATTATACAAACTAGGTGAGCCATAACCCTCACCTACTCTCCCAATCTAGCTAAGTCCGAATTTGTTTGGTTGGCAATGTGACATGCCATTTCTCGAATAGTAATCCTAATTTTTTGTATTTGGGTAATATTTTTTGCTAAAAAAGTATAATATCATGTTAAAGTATTTAAAAAATGAGGTTTTCAAATTGTATCAACTTCATTTACAATACACCCCAAGAGCTTACCTATAAAATGAGTAGGTCGTATTTTCTCCCTTTGTTTTTTTATAATAAAACTATTTTTATCATCTTATAAATCCCATAATAGTAATCCAAATACCTTTTATGAAATTTTCACTTTTTTTTATAAGAAACAACTAAAATCGATATCAAAATCTATTTGAATATTAACATATAATATTCTTGTGAATGAGAAACAACTAAAATCGATATCAAAATCTACTTGAATATTAACATATAGCATTCTTGCGAATGAGAATTAAAAATTTTTAATTATTCATAGTATCATTTAGTGTGAATTGTTATGGTTAACTTTTGTAATTTTGTGAAACACTTCATTAGTCTCACGGAAGATATGATAGTCCAAATTACCTCAAAAAAAGTAAAAATTAAAATAATTATCTCAACTTCTTAAGAACATTGCCTTTTCTTAATAAAATTAACGGAAATTTCGTTTGGTAACACTGAATTTTTATCTTTTTCGCGAAATCTCCTAAGGTTTCGACAATTTCGCATGGTAACCCTGAGCTTTTGTTTTTTCCGCGAAATACCCATCCGTTAGAGAGACAGTTAAATCAATGTTAACTTAATAAAGGGGGGGGGGGGACTTTGAATTCCTTTCCTCTTTCCCCGACTCTCTGAAACCAGACAAATCACCTTCACCTGCACTCCGGGACGACGCCGGCGAGCGACCTTGAAGTTGGGCAGTTGGAAGCCGACGACAACGAATTGGAGGCGACCACGAAGTTGGGCGACTCGTGTCTCGGTGGCGATCACGAAGGTTGCTCTCTTCTCCTGGCTAGACGAGGACGAAAGCTTGGACGACGACCGACAATGGGGATTCCGGGTACAAAATTCGTTACTCCATTTATGAATTTTGGTGTTTAAATTTGGGGTTTCAAACACTTAGGGTTTCAATTTGTAGTGATTCTGACTCCTAATTACTAGCTGGGTTCGATATGATAGCAGTCATATTTTCATCCCTCTAGGTCTATTTTACACTGTTAATCAGCTGAAAATGTAACTGTATAAGTAGGGTTTTTTGCCCCAATTTCTTGTTATTTACATTCAGCTTTGTTTGAATGGAAATATGGTGTGTCCGGTGTCTGAGATTTTGCATCTTAGGCTTGTGATTTAACATTGTTTTCTATTATTGGACCCAATATGCTAGATCTGGCTCTTCCTGGTAATTGATCCATGTTTTCAGACCCCATAAATGTTGAATTATGTAGCTGAGATCAATATGTTGTGGATTGAGATAGTTGCTGAAAATTCTCAAATCACCTATCTTTTGAATTTGGTTCAGCTCAATTTAGGAGTTAATGCTCCATTTGATGACTAGGCCGCTTCAAAATCACTCGACTTCATAGTGGACACAGCCTCAGGAGACCATCCATTCGACCCATACATGTCGTTGCTGAAGGTTTGTTCTCGTAGGCGCCCCTAGTGAAGTGAAATTCTCCCCCGTGAGCCTCTTCGTTGGTAAGCTGATCTTGCATAAATCATGTCAACTTTTGCTACTGTTTTTCATATAATAGGAAGCATTATTAGGTGGTTTGGGTATGACAGGCATGAAAACTCTAACGGGGAGCTCAACTGGAGGAACGAAAGACACACAGGAGATGCTAGAGTTTTGTGCTTCCAACCGAGTGTGCCCCAAGGTTGAAGTTGT
Organism: Rheum nobile; assembly: GCA_027886185.1. Classification (NCBI taxonomy): domain Eukaryota; kingdom Viridiplantae; phylum Streptophyta; class Magnoliopsida; order Caryophyllales; family Polygonaceae; genus Rheum; species Rheum nobile. The sequence continues at coordinate 401,532 of WOAB01000555.1, read as the reverse complement.
TCCAATCCAATACGCCAACGAAGCTCTCTGCTGTGTCCTTGCCTCCGATGACAAGCAAAATTGTCAAAGGTGACGCCTTTGGATCTAGTCTTGGTTGGGAAGTCACTCGATGTTGTGATTCTGCTGTGGAACACGATGCTGGGGATGATCGCGAGCGGAAGAACGCGATGAATGGAGTTGTTGACGTCGGTGACTGGGAAGACGATGGCGACAATAAGGACTCGGTGGTGATGGAAGCGATTTGATGGGAGAAGAGTTAGCGGTGGCGGAAGCGATTTGGGGTGTCATAGCGTCGACTGCGGATGAAGGAGATGTGAAGATAGACTTTGCTTGAGAAGATCAAGCGATTGTCGTAGCGTCAGCGGCGGAGGGAATGGGGATGAGAGGGATATGGGTGACGTCCGATCAAGGGAAGGAGGAATTAACACTCTACTTGAAACCTTGAACTTTAACTTGAACGTGCGAAATAACATTTAACAAAGTCGGGTATAAATAGGGGAGGTGAGACGTCGGATGGGCCGAGTCGAACCTCGTGGGCTAGCCCATACAAGCATGCAAAAGGCACAAACCCTAAAAGATAGAATGACTGAAAGGAAACTATCTTAAATGCTATAAAAGGAAACTATGTAAAGCTATCAAAGGAAAGTATCTAAAACACGTTGGAAATACCAAATATAGATAGTGTCTTAAAAGAACGCGTGAAACTCCTAACGCGGTGAAGATGACGACAAAGTGTCGCTGTCTTTAAAAGAACGCATTGATCCGATGGTGGCGAGGACGACGAGTCTTTGATGGGTTTCTGGGCTTCCTTGGCCAGCGACGACGCGTGCAACTAGTGATGTGACGGCGGAGGCGATGGCTTTGGACCTAGACCTTGTGACTGGGCCTGTGAGCGTAGGCTCGTGGCTTCTTCCTCGTCTTGGGCCGTCATGGGAGGCAGGGTCACATCACTCTCGATCGGATGATAAACAAGGATGTCAAGTATCGCTTTGTCATCGACATCGGAAACTCTCTCAAATGATATCTTCACATGACGTACTGATGCTTCAATGTCTTGTAAGACTACAGATATAGGAATAAAGGTTACTTGTTCGTCTAATTGGGATTTTCACATGTGATGCAGTTTTGCCCTGTTCGAGCTTTGGAGAGTGGAAATTTCTTAATAAAAATATGATTTCAAGATCAGTTACGTGGCCGATTAGTAGCAAAAAAGTTGTGTAGTTATAACATGTTTTCATACTCCAAACCTTCAAAGATGTAAAGAACAATTCAACATTGCAAAACTACTTGATAATCTTGCAACCGATTTGTATTAGCTTGAACCTTCAAAGGTGATAATTCGGATAATTCGGTTGTGTACATTAGCTTGAACCTTCAAAGATGTAAATATATGATTTCAAGATCAGTTAGGCTTTCAACAAGCTTCTGTAGCTGACAAAAAACAACCCAATGACAAAAAACAACCCAAACACAGATCCTTGAAGACAAGATACAAAAAGACAACATTCAAGTTGTTGTTGTTGAGTACTCGGTTTAGTTTCCACTTGATCAAAATTATGATGAAGAGCCTTGAAGGAAACTGGCTTCATTGGCTCCTTCTGAGTATAAGATTGCAGAACAACTAATCACGATAGTGTCAAGATATAAATTAGCCTATGTGGGACTCGAACCCACATCCACGTACTTGAAAGCACGTTGCTCTACCATTGAGATAATAGGCTTAAATGTTAATACATGAAAAACCATCTTCAATAGCATCAGTCAAAATTGCATATATATAAGATCAAATTGAACAATGGCTAAAATAATGGATAAAACAGGGATATCCAAGATAAAACAGGGATAATTTTCTGCACTTACCTTCTATGTAGAAAATACATAGAAGTATTATGACAAGGGATATCCAAGATAAAACAGGGATAATCTTCTGCACTTCCCTTCTATGTAGAAAATACATCAGCCTACTATACTACCTTTTGTTCTTACCTGGAACAATTTGACAAAGCAATGGCAATGGCACTGAGAAGTTTGCTGGCTTCTGGGGGATCAAGAACTACACGACTGACACTTTTAGGGGAAATAACATGTTGATGAACTACACCTTTTAAATGCCTAAAATAGTTATGGGGTATCAGGCAGGCAAAAGTTACCAATGGTTCTTACTAGGAAATCATTTACTCTAAAAGAAAGTTGCAACTCATGCAAAGTGTTGTATTTGACTTGTATCATACATATCAAATCAGAAACAACAGCTTTCCAAAGTGACTGTGCTACTATCTATATATGGATGGGCTTCTATAAAAATGGCAGCACAAAATTAAAACCTCTGCTATGCTATAACGTGTGCTTGAAAGAATGCAAACGACTAAACACTATCAATAGCATACCCACCAGTTTGATCTCAAAACCTATGCACAAATAAGGAATTTGAAGTTTTCAGGCTAAAACCACCTCAATGGGTGAACGGACATATTTCATAACATCTGAGATTGAGAAGGAGTTGGGTGTGGATTTAGGCTTTCAGCAAGGAGGAAACAAGAGGAAGATCATCATCTTATAGAGACTTGCTTCTAATGCACAGAAGCTTGCAAGCCTGCTGATTTAGTTTGGGTAGTACATATTTCATAACATTGCTACCAGATTGCAATTTAGTATTCTTGCAATTTTTATAGCATTCATGAAGAATACTAAATTGCTACCAGATTGGAAGTGAAGAGGAACATTGCTACCGGATTAGTACAAAACTTCCTTGTTGAAACCCTAATTTTGAATGAAATCCCCATATTTCTAAAACCCCAAATCGAAACCCTAAGGGTTTGAATCCTAAAATTTATGCAATTAAACAAAAAATTTCAAAAGTGGAGCAATGAAATTTGTACCTCGCAGCCTCGCCGTCGGTCGTCTTCGAAGCCACCGCCGCCTTTGCTTTCGTCGTCCAGCCAAGGATATGATGCAACCGCCATGGTCGCCACCAAAGCTACTAGTCTCCACCAAGACCGTCGTCGGCGGCTTCATGGTTGCCGCCAGGTCGCCGCCAAGGATGTCGTCCCCGGCTTCGTGGTCGCCGCCCAGAAATCCCTCGCTCGCAGATGTTGGAAGGGAGTCGGTCGGGGAGGTCAAAAGTGGCTTTTTTTTTAAATAATTAATTTAACGTTGATTTAACTGTCTATCTAACGGATGGGTATTTCACGGAAAAAACAAAAGCTCAGAGTTACCATGCGAAATTGTCGAAATCTTAGGGGATTCGTGAAAAAGACAAAAACTCAAGGTTACCAGGCAAAATTTCCGTAAAATTAATCGCAGAAAAATTATTTCCTTCAATTTTCAATTTCCTAACACCAAGTCCTTTTGCATTGATGAGTCCCTTTCTAATTACAACTGCTTTAATTGTTCATAGTAACATTTAGTGTGAATTGTTATGGCCATATATTTTAGAATGAATTTAAATTTGTTTATAATATATAAAATATTAAATAGAATTATATAGAAAAATTTGAAAAGATAAGGTGAGGATGGGGGCTTAGGAGAGGAGTGAGGATGCTCCAAGACCGTCGAATTAAGAAAAAGTGCGCAAAGATCAGTCAAGAAAAAAATACGAAAAAATTCGAATACAATTCGGCACGTGCCGAATTTTTTGCGAAAAAAATGCGTCCTGCGTGCACACGCATTTTAGTCTTGCACGCATTTTAGTCTGTATGCACACATACGTTGTTTTGCATGCACACACACGTTGTTTTCATGTGCACACACAGGTCATTTTCTGTATGCACATGTAGGTTATTTTTGTTGGTTTTCATACGTATACACACATGTTATTTTGTATGCGCTTTGAGTCATTTTCGCATGCACATGTTATTTTCATGTGCACACATGCACACCTACGTTGTTTCACATGCACACATAGCACGTAGTGCATTTCGTATGAACATACATGTCATTTTCACTTGCACATAGTAGTATACTTCGCATGCAAATAAGAGTATACTTCGCATGCACACAACCGTGTTTTCATGTGCACACGCTTTGTTCATTCCATATGAACGCACGCGTTTTATGCATGCACACAAAAATGAATTTCACGTGCATGCACACTGTAGTGTATTTGGCATGCACACAACAGTATATTTGGCATGCATACAAATCTGCACTTCGCGTGCACGCGAATCCGTTTCGCGAATAATTCGGCCGTGCCGATTTTTTGCTGAATTTTTGAAAAGCGATCTGAACACTCCGTTTGTTTCCCATCTGATGACTCTCATGCATCCTCATTCCTCTCCTCCCTTCCCATCCTCACCGGATCTCGACCCTAGAAAAATTAACATGATGTATCGGAAAGATAATTTCTTGATTGGAATAATTTATAAGGTGTATTATATGATGAAAATTGAAGGTCGATGTGTGAATTTATATTAATAGAAAAAATATAAATTAGGAATTTTATATAATTATTAATATAAAATTGCACTAAAATAAAACTGCATATTGTATTCTTTATAATGGAGATTATGGACAATCTATTCATCCTTATTAAATCATGAACACTAATTAAGTATGATAATATGTTTTTGGTAAGTGCATAATTATATATATGTTGGTGGATGAACCGTATAATATTAACTATTTACGGACCATCTATCTAGATACATATCTTTATAATTGAGTTTACGGATCATTAACGTACATATTATATTATGGACACTAATTAAGTATGATAATACTACCAAAACAAATCATGATAATAATGTTTTTGGTAAGTGCGGAATTATTATGTACAATGAGAAATATTTTGGGGTGGTACGTAATTTAGGAAATTTGTATAAATAAAAGATAAAATAAATTGTAAATAGAAATATACATAATTATTTGATGACGTAATATACTTAAATGAACGACACGTAGAAAAGATAATTACCATTTTAGCAGTAGTATAGATAGATAGATAGATATAATTATAGATGTTTTCTGTATTTTGTAGCTATAATACATGAAAGTACCAGTACTTTGACCTTAAAAAATAGATAATTTGATTTTTCGGAATTTCTTATAACCCAATTTTTTTTTTTGTACAAATACTGTAGATTAAAAGCTAGGGAAAATTGATCCCAAAGTAACTTTCGAGAAAATAAACTTCTGCGTTGACCAGTTGAACCGAACCTACCCAAAAAATTGTTAGAATTTTTTAAGAATTACATGATTAGTATCGGAAAGCTCAATCATGAGAATAAAATACTCAAAAAATACAACTTAAATTAATAAGTTATGAGTATAAAGTTACTCATATATAGAATATAGGTCATTAATATGGATATCTTTATGAAAAAGTACACATAAATATATACAAGTATACAGGATCCTGAGAATATAATATTATTGCTAATTAATCTTCTGAGGATCAAATGAGCATCGGACTTAAAGTAAACCGTGCGCACTCAATCCGGCCTTACACGTGTCACCATCTGACGATTGGTAGTGATCCTTCATTTAACACACGGAGGGGTAATTTGGTCATTTTCCACGCATTCACTGTAGCCGTCTCTCCTTGTCTCTGTCTCGATTCGCTCTGTTTCTCCCAATCGCCATTGGAGGTAAACCTAGTTTTTGTTGATTTCAGTTCATGTTTTTCATGGATTTTCGTCTCTTTCGATGTGTTAACGCCATTGTATGTCTGTAGCCGTCGTTCTTCGCGTCTCTGATCTCGATCGACTTGCCTTATGTTTCCGTATTCGCTGTCGCCGGAATCGCCATTGGAGGAGTTGTTGCTTCTCGCTCGTTGCAGTGCACGTTCTTCATCGATTTCGTCTCCTTTAATCTACCATTGCTATTGGATTGACTGGCATAGACGTTTCTATGGATTATGGTAAGTCAATTTGCTTCGTTATGTTTTAGGGTTCCAGAATTTCTTGCTGTGTGTACTTATGTTCTTCGATTGCTAGTAATCTAAGTATGATTGTTTTCAAATTGGTTGTTATCTGGCGTTTCTATTGTGGATGTTGTTTGGCAGATTCGCATTAACCTTTTCATGATTAGATTTTTCATCTTCTCAATGGGCGATTGTTTTGAACCTATGCCTTATAGAAATGAACCTACAAGTCAGCACTAATGAACCTGGTTTATTTTTGAATGTGTAATCTATTGTATGTCTAATGAACCTGTTACTTATTCTCATTGATCCTGTTAGTTTCAAAACCAATGAACCTGCCTTTGAAAAGTAATGAACCTGTAAGTCAGCACTAATGAACCTGGTTGATTTTTGAATTTGTATAACCTATTGTATGTGTAATGAACCTGTTATTTCATTCTCAATGAACCTGTTAGTTTCAAAACCAATGAACCTAGTAGTTATAACTCATGAACCTGCATGAACAAAATAATGAACCTGTAAGACAACAACAATGAACCTGGTTGATTTTTCAAGTGCTCAAGTATTTGTATGTCTGTTGAACCTGTTACATATACTCAATGAACCTGCATGAGAAAATTAATGAACCTACAAGGCAATACGAATGAACCTGCAATGATCACTCGATGAACCTGTTAATATATTGAAGTGTTCATCCTAATTTAGTCAATTACACAGGTGATTAGTGCCTACCTGCTAGTATCATTGTAGCCAACAATGAACTTGGATGTTATATATGTTTGCAGTGACTGGTAGTGGTTTTGCTGGTGCTAGTGGTAGTGTATCCCTGGATCAGAGTTCTCCTAGTTCATATCCAAGTGATTCGGACACTGAGATGTCGTCGGATTTATCCGTTACGCGATTATCTCAAGGTGGATCAGTGTACCACATGCCAATCTGTGTTGATTCTCTGAAACCAGTTGTTGGTATGCTGTTTGGGTCATTGGGGGAAGCGATTGATTTTTACAAGGCATATGCACTGGAATGTGGCTTTGTTGTGAGGCTCGGCGGATCACGCATGGCAGGCGATGTGGTTGCACTGAAGTACTTGCATTGCACCAGACAGGGTTTTAAAACTGGCCAGAACAACACAAAGCGCATGCGCCGACGTCCTTCAAACAGAGTTGGTTGTAAGGCGAAACTCACCCTCACTTTTGCGGGCAACCAGGGCTACAAAGTAACAGCGTTTGAAGATCGGCACACTCATGAAATGGTTGTTGGTAAGGATAAACAGTTTATGAAGTCTATGAGGAAGCTGGACTTTGGTCATAAAAAGTTTGTGATGGATTGTGAGAAAGCCCACATCGGTCCAGTGAAGTCTCATAGGATATTCAAGGAACTCGTGGGCGGCTACTCCAAAGTTGGTGCATCAGCTGTTGACTTCAAGAACTACCGGCGAGATATGTTGGCTTACATAGGTGGTTCCGATGCTCAGATGATGATCAACCGTCTGTTCAACAAAAAAGAACTCTGCCCTGCGTTCTTCTTTGAGTATGACGTGGATTCTTGTGATCGTTTGACACGTTTATTTTGGGCTGATCCTGTGTCTCGCAAGAACTTCTCTCTCTTCGGCGACGTTGTATCGTTTGATGCTACGTACCGTACCAACAGGTTATTTTCTATCCTTCTTTATTGCATTGTTCCTGTTCTATTTTACAGTGCAACCAGCCTTCAATTTAATGTTTTTCGTTCTTTTAATGTTAAGTTCATTGGATGAACCTCTTAGTTATATTGAATGAACATGTCTGTTGAAACTGATGAACCTCGTATACAAACTGATGAACCTAGTGTGAAATCCAATCCTATTGTTATCTACATATTCCAGTCTGTTTGCTGAGGTCCCAAATGAACCTGCAAGACAGCACCAATGAACCTGGTCCATTTTTGAAGTGTCTAACCTATTCTATTTTTGATGAACCTGTTACTTATACTCATTGAACCTGTTAGTTGTAAATGATGAACCTCTTAGTTATATTGAATGAACCTCTCTGTTTAAACTGATGAACCTCGTATGCAAACTGATGAACCTAGTGTGGAATCCAATCCTATTGTTATCTACATATTCCAGTCTGTTTGCTGAGGTCCCAAATGAACCTGCAAGACAACACCAATGAACCTGGTCCATTTTTGAAGTGTCTAACCTATTCTATTTGTGATGAACCTGTCACTTATACTCAATGAACCTGTTAGTTGTAAATGATGAACCTCTTAGTTATATTGAATGAACCTCTCTGTTGAAACTGATGAACCTCGTATGCAAACTGATGAACCTAGTGTGAAATCCAACCCCATTGCTATTTACATATTCCAGTCTGTTCGCTGAGGTCCCAAATGAACCTGCAAGACAACACCAATGAACCTGGTCCATTTTTGAAGTGTCTAACCTATTCTATTTCTGATGAACCTGTCACTTATACTCAATGAACCTGTAAGTTGTAAATGATGAACCTCTCTGTTGAAACTGATGAACCTCGTATGCAAACTGATGAACCTAGTGTGCAGTCCAACCCCATTGATATCTACATATTACAGTCTGTTCGCTGAGGTCCCAAATGAACCTGCAAGACAGCACCAATGAACCTGGTCCATTTTTGAAGTGTCTAACCTATTCTATTTCTGATGAACCTGTTACTTATACTCAATGAACATGTAAGTTGTAAATGATGAACCTCTTAGTTATATTGCATGAACCTCATTGTGTATTCATTCTAATCAACCTCATTGTGTACTTATGTATCCTGATTTGATTGCTCTTTTTATTAGACACTTATTTGAGTGTTTTTATCCCTTTTTCTTATTCATAGTTGGCTTTGTGTACATCTGTTTCATATAGGTACAATCTGATTTTCATACCATTCACCGGGCTAGACCATCACAAGTCGAGTGTCACTTTTGCGGCTGGTTTAATTTTCAAGGAAGATGCGGGATCATACGTTTGGTTGCTGGAGAAATTCAAGGCAGCAATGGTGCACGAGCCAAAGGTTATAGTTACAGATCAAGACCTGTCCATGAAGTCGGCTATTGAACAAGTTTTCCCGCGTTCGCGCCACAGGCTTTGTATGTGGCACATCATGAAGAAAGTGCCCGCAAAGACCAAGTACGACACTGCTGCTGGTTCAGAATTTAGGGCTAGGCTGGACAACATTGTGTGGACCCATGACCTTTCACCTTCAGAGTTTGAGACACAGTGGGCTGCGTTGCTTGATGAATTCCCACTGGTGAAGCGGAGGTGGTTTGATGACATGTTTGCAATCCGACAATTTTGGATCCCAGCCTACTTCAGGGATGTGATGTTTGGCGGTCTGCTTAGAACTACTTCTGTTTCGGAATCTGCAAACAGTTACTTTGGTCACTTTAGTGACAGATACTACCGCCTAGTTGAGTTGGTGATGCACTTTGACATAGCCATGGACACGCAGAGACACAAGCAGGCGAAGCTGAACTTTGAGTCTTCTACTATGCGTCCAGATTTGAAGACGCCTTTAGGATTAGAGAAGCACGCATCTGAGGTGTACACACTCTCGATTTTCAAACTTGTTCAGGATCAGATTATGGAATGTTGTCTATCATGCTTTATGGTGAGCATGTCTGATGTCAACGGTACAAAATTCTACGGTATCAAGGATTGCTTATCCAAGAGTTTCACAGTGGAGCAGTCAGCTGAAGGTGTGGATTTTTTTTGTAGATGTCGCATGTTTCAAAGGATTGGTCTGCCTTGTTGTCATCTCATTTTTGTGTTCAGGAACCTCGGGTTTGATAGGATTCCGGATAGGTATGTCCTTGCGCGCTGGACCATGGATGCCACTATTACACCGGTGTTCACTATCGACAACACCGTTGTGACTCAGTGTGCGGCCCTTGAAGAGCGTGAGGCGGTCATGAATGAGGTGATTTCTGACTTTTATAGCTGTGTGGGGCTATTGGAGGACAAGCCGGACCTCATGAAACAGTTTTCGGTTCTGCTTAAGGAGAAAAAGACGTCTCTGTTGTGTGGAAGTGGTGCTTCATCTAGTTCTGGCGCGTCGAACCTGGAGCAGCTTCAGTCTTATGCCGGAGTTGAAGTACCTTCAGTCATTAATGTGCTGCCACCAGAGCAAGCCAAAAACAAAGGAAGCGGGTCGCGTATCCGGAGTGGAAGAGAAATTTCTATTGCTTCGAACCGTGCAGGGCAAAGGCGTTGCGGTAGATGCAACAAGTTAGCCACTCACAATAGTCGCACTTGCACTGAAGTGCTGGACTCTTAGTGTTCTTCAGTATTTTTCGATTCCATTTTTTTTTTGCTTACTTTTGCTGAACTTTTAAGAATTTTGATGAACATGCTACTTATACTCAATGAACCTGTTAGTTATACATGATGAACCTGTTTCTTATACTCAATGAACCTGCATGCATAAATTAATGAACCTACAAGGCAACACCAATGAACCTGTTAGTTCCAATCAATGAACCTTGTTGATTTTTGAAGTGTATAACCTATTGTATGTCTTATGAACCTGTTACTTATTCTAAATGAACCTGTTAGTTTTAAATGATAAACCAAGTAGTTAAATGATAAACCAACACCTAATGAACCCCCAACACCTAAAATGAACCTCAGGAAAACCTAATGAACCTCCAACACCTAAAATGAACCCCCAACTCCTAAAATGAACCTCAGAAAAACCTAATGCACCCTGTAAAAGCAAATGAATCCCCAACACCTAAAATGAACCCTGTAAAAGCAAATGAACCCCCAACACCTAAAATGAACCTCAGAAAAACCTAATGCACCCTGTAAAAGCAAATGAACCCCCAACACCTAAAATGAATCGCAGGAAAACCTAATGAACCCTGTAAAAGCAAATGAACCCCCAACACATAAAATGAACCTCAAAAAAACCTAATGAACCCTGTAATATCAAATGAACCCCCAATCCCTAAAATGAACCTGCAAGTCAAAACCAATGAACCTGCCTTTGAAACGTAATGAACCTGCAAGTCAGCACTAATGAACCTGGTTGATTTGTTGATTTTTGAATTGTATAACCTATTGTATGTCTGATGAACCTGTTACTTATTCTGAATGAACCTGTTAGTTTTAAATGATGAACCAAGTAGTTATAAGTCATGAACCTGTATGAGAAAATTAATGAACCTGCATGTCAACACCAATGAACCTGCATGAGAAAATTAATGAACCTACAAGACAATAGCAATGAACCTGCTAATATATTGAAGTCTTGATCCTAATTTAGGCAATTAGACAGGTGATTAGTGCTATCTGTTAGTATCATTGTACCCAATTCAGCAGTCATATATTTACCCAATCTATACAATCAACCTATTATCATTCTTACGAAAAGTCAATCATCTAATGTTCATGTATACGGCCCTTCAGGGTTGTCTTTTATGATCTGCAGTGCCTTTTCTCGTATTTCATTAGCTTCGGAGGTGATGATGGCATGCACGTATTTGATTCTCAGCTCTTCAATGCCCTTTTTTTTTGTTCTTGTTGTTCATCTGATCCTCCCATTTCTCATTTGGCACCCCCATGTACTTCTCCATGTATCTCATGATAAACACCCCAGAGTCTTGTTCTTCTGCTCCGTCAGACTGGACTTGTAGAGGAATCAATTGTGGCTTATGCTGTGCAGATTCAATCTCGCTTGCTCTCCTGGCCAAGTGATTCTGGCGGAAGTATATTTCAGTCATGTGTACCTGCACACAAGCATAAAGAGAACAAATGAATTTTAACCCAAACAGTCAAAAAAATGTTGTCAACAACACAATTTAACTGTTGGTTTCATGTCAAACCAATGAACCTGCATGAGAAAATTAATTAACCTACAAGACAACACCAATGAACCTGGAGGATTTTTAAGTGTATAACGTATTCAATGTCTGATGAACATGTTACTTATACTCAATGAACCTGGTAGTTGTAAATGATGAACCTAGTAGTTATAAGTCATGAACCTAATGCTTGGGCAGAGTTCACTCACTAGTAACAAGACAATTTAATCAATTATTGTACACTTACAATCTTGTGAATCGCTTCCTGATAGAGCTGCGTATCACCGCTGTTCGGCACACTGTCTAGCACATGAAGGGTTTTACTCTTAATGTTCATGGCAATTAGAAAGTAACGGTCATTGTGGATTATGACCGGTACAAAAACCTGTAATAATCCGTTTAGTTAGTGACGTTTGAAATTAACTCACAAAAAATTATGAACAGAATAAATACAAAAAACAGACAAGCTTAGAATAGCAATAAATTTACCATGTCTATGTCCTTTAATTTTCGTCCATGCACCTCAGCCACTGCGTTGTTGAAGTTCCTCGTGAACTCGCCCAGTTGATCTTTCAAGGTTATATTCTGTTTCAACATTTCACGATTTTTTTGTTAGTATACGGGAATTATATATTCAAGCCACAACGTGGACAGATAAATTGTTGAACTTATAGGACTTCACTTTTCATATGATGAACCTCGTATGCAAACTGATGAACCTAGTGTGAAATCCAATCCTATTGTTATTTACATATTCCAGTCTGTTTGCTGAGGTCCCAAATGAACATGCAAGACAGCACCAATGAAAATGGTGCATTTTTGAAGTGTCTAACCTATTCTATTTCTGATGAACCTGTTACTTATACTCAATGAACCTGTTAGTTGTAAATGATGAACATCTTAGTTATATTGAATGAACCTCTCTGTTGAAACTGATGAACCTCGTATGCAAACTGATGCACCTAGTGTGAAATCCAATCCTATTGCTATCTAAATAAAATGATGAACCTCATTTTATTTACTGTTGAACCGCATAGTATATATGCATGCAGCTTATTCTTTTAACTTTTAACCATTTTTACTTACCATTTGGTATACATACAGGAATGCTCTGCTGGGCTTGTTGCTGCTTTTTACCTCCTCATTAGTGTTCAGAATGGTTGACCAAGCATCAATTGCTTTGTAGTGGATGTCCACATCCATTGCCAACTCCATTCCGGAGACTTTCAGCGACTTGTATTTGAAGAGCGCATCACTATTCAATTGCATAGGAACAAAAGTGTTATGCAGTAGTAAACCTTTATCTCTAATATTTTGCATAATAATAAAATAAAATATGTCAGAATGTATGTATATCTTACCCTCCTATGCTGCAGTGGTTACAGTAGTTGTGCATCACGATTGCCTCCTTTGGTCTACTGGCAAAGATGTCGACAGTGCGGCTTTTGTAGGGGCTTCTGAGCTTTTCCCCAAGTTTCTTGTGCCTTGGCCCGTGAACTACATCAGCATCAGCCACCACTTGTTTCCCCTTGCCCTTTTCTTTTGCCTTTTCTGCTTCAGCGAGCTCCTTGTCCTTATGTGCAGCAGCCACTGCTTGTTCTTCATCCATCGCTTCCGCAACACCAATTTCTTGTACCTCCTCTGACCCTATGAGCACTGAAGGTTCTTCATCATCGTTTTTCTCAGTCTCAACATCATCCGACTCCTCTGAACTTATAAGCTTGAAAGATGGAATTTTCAAACGCGGAGACTTTCTGGCCTTCTTCGTTGTTGCTGGTGCGCGGGGTGTTGGTGCGGGGGGTGTTGGTGCTCGGGGTGTTGGTTCCTTGTCCTTAGTACCAACAACAGTCCCATGCGCAGTGCCTTGCGCCCTCTCTTTCTCTAGCTGTTGAACTTCATCTCTTTCCTCCTCTCTGTCACTGAGCATGTCAATGTACTCATTCATAACTATGTTTACATCCTCCCAATTTTGTGTGGTATCAATGCCCTGTGTTGCCTTAGAAGTGGAAGGTTCAGCATTTGAGATCTTGATCTTTTCTTTTGAAGCATCAGCCTTCTCCACCTGTCTCAAGCATTCTATGAGCTGTGGATCGCTCCAGAAAGGGTGGTCGGCATCATTCCATATCTTCTCAAATTCGCTTCTTTCCTCTTCCTCGGCCTTTTTGTCGCCAATCAGCGTTTGGGTTGTTTTGATCATGCTCTGGACCTTGGGCTCTGCATTGAATTCCTTTGGCAAGTTTTCCATCATGGCAGTGAGTTTCAACATTTCGTTGGCCACTACAATCTGTTGTTTGGTGAAGTTATTAAGCCAGACCTGCATACAAGACAACAAGTTTATGTGAACCTTAACTATAAATGAACCTCAATCTGTAAGTTAATGAACCTTGCTGTGTAAACTGATGAATCCACTATACTATTTTTTGGACATGAAGCTTGATGTTTACCTGTAGCTTGTTGTTCATGTATGGCTGTTCTCTTCCCTCTTTTGATGGTCTTGGGTCTTGAAGAGTTCCTAACCCAAATCCTCCACTCTTTATCTCCCTCTTCTCCCTTTCTTCCAAACTCTCATCTGTACATCCTAGGAAAAATGGTGTATTATTCGGGTTTGTATTTCCGAAGACAGATACCCTGTCTAAATACAACAACTGCATAGAAGTTCATACATACATTAGTACATACATGACATGGAAAGTAATACACAGTAGTAGATGTTACTTATACTCAATGAACCCGTTACTTATTCTCAATGAACCTGGTAGTTGTAAATGATGAACCTAGTAGTTATAACTAATGAACCCAATGCTTGGTCAGAGTTCACTCACTACTAACTGTTGCTACAAGTCAAAACAAATGAACCTGCATTAGAAAATTAATGAACCTGGTCGATTCTTGAAGTGTATAAGCTATTGTATGTGTGATGAACATTTTCCTTATACTCAATGAACCTGTTAGTTGTAATTGATGAACCTAGTAGTTATAACTAATGAACCCAATTCTTGGACAGAGTACCCTCACTACTAATTGTTGCTACAAGTCAAACAAATGAACCTGCATGAGAAAAGTAATGAACCTGCCCCAATGAACCTGGTCGATTTTTCAAGTGTATAACTTATTCTATGTGTGATGAACCTCTTCCTTATACTCAATGAACCTGTTAGTTATAAATGATGAACCTACTAGTTATAACTAATGAACCCAATGCTTGGACACAGTACTCTCACTACTAATTGTGGCTACAAGTTAAACAAATGAACCTGCATGAGAAAAGTAATGAACCTGCAAGACAGCACCAATGAACCTGGTCGATTTTTGTAGTGTATAACCTATTCTTTGTCTGATGAACCTTGTCATTATACTCAATGAACCTATTAGTTGTAAATGATAAACCTAGTAGTTATTACCAATGAACCCAATGCTTGGACAGAATACACTCACTACTAACTGTTTTTTACAAAAAAATAATAAACAAGAGTTTTTTACCACGAGGAAGACGATTGGGCCTCTGAAGAACCTCTCTTTCTTGGCCTTCCATTCAGTTGTTGTTTGAGGCAAGACACTCATGACAAACCTACACCAGTTGTATCCCTTTACGTCCTCAACGTCGCTGATCATCATGTGTTGAGGAATAGTTCCTTTTTGGTTGCTCTCGACTAGCACAGACATGAACATGACAAGGAACATCCTTTTGAACCAGAGTTTGTCGGTGCAGGTTTTGAGTTTGGCTGCCACATAACTTGGCCTGATTTGCTTGATGTTGTCGAAATATTCTTTCCATTCCTTTATAATGGTGTCATCAGCAGCCTCTTTGCCTCTCCTTTCCACTGTCCTCTGGCCTCTAGGGATCATGAGCACCCTATGCACTTCCTCCTCTGTCACATTAATGATGCTGCCATCATTCAGCTTTATCTCACATTTGACCTCATCATAGTGTTCGAGTATCCAGAAAGCAAGACAATGAGGCACTCCTTTAATCTTTAAATCGAGCATGCTCTCAAATCCGATCTCCCTAATCCAGACCTTAGTATGTGCCTTCCTATTTTCAGGGATGGATTCCAGCGCATTGACAAACACCTTTGGGATATTCCTAGTTGCCAACCAGATGTACTGTGTGCCATCATCTTCTGTCTTTATCTTGAGGTTGGCAGGGATTATCTCCAACTGCTTGCTTTCCTTTGGTTCTCTCTGCTTCTCCTTTTTTTTCTTGGTAATTAACAGCTTCATCTCTCCTGTTCCCTTATCTACAGCCCATTTTTCTTCGTTGTTCTTCTTTGCAGTTTCTTCCTCATCAATGTCAATTTTCCTCTTCCCCTTGTCCTTCCTTTCTTCAATCTGTGTAGTCTTTTGTTTGTTCCTGAAGTTGTCCTCAATCTCCTCCTCACTGGAACTCTCTAACTGAACTGCTTCACCTGTTTGAATTGCAGTCATTGTCCTTGTGGTTGGTGTTGTTTTCCCAAAACTCTGAGATGAACTGCTCTTCTTCTCTTCCTGTGAGCTGAGGCTTTCTATGTCTTCAACCTCCTTTCATTTCCCCTTGGCTTCTACTTCTAAATGCAATTCATCTACTTGTATGTTTGGTGTATCTGCAGTTGTGTTGCCTGGTGTAGAATACTGAGAAAGCTTCTCATCTTCAGAGTCTGTTGTTTCAGTACACTGCTTTTTTCTGGAGGTTGTTCTGATTTTGAAGCTTGTCCCTTCAAATCCTTGTTGCATGGTTGTCTCTCTCTCTTAGTACTCCTCCTCTTTTGTCTCGGCATTGTTGTGGCTTTTTTAGCTGGTGTTGTGCTCTTTTGTTGTTGTATTCTCTTTACAACAGATTTCTTCGTAGAGATTTTCCTTATAAGTGGAATGTCATCGCTACTGGTACTCTCTGTACTCTCATACGGCACCTCAATGTCTTTGTGTGTAAGCCTTTTTTGTTGTCGCGATTGTCTAGTTGAGCCTGCTAAGAGAAACAGGACAATTGTAAGACCAACTTCAGACTATGAAGTAAACTATAACAATACCCTGTTTAAATACAACAACTGCATAGAAGTTCATACACTGTAAAAGCAAATGAAGCCCAACACCTGAAATGAACCTCAGAAAAACCTAATGAATCCCCAACACCTAAAATAAACCTCCAACACCTAAATTGAACCCCTAACTCCTAAAATGAACTTCAGAAAAACCAAATGAACCCTGTAAAAGCAAATGAACCCCCAACACCTAAAATGAACCTCAGAAAAATCTAATGAATCCCCAACACCTAAAATGAACCCCCAACTCCTAAAATGAACCCCCAACACCTAAAATGAACCCTCAACACCTAAAATGAACCTCAGAAAAACCTAATGAACCCCCAACACCTAAATTGAACCCCCAACTCCTAAAATAAACCTCAGAAAAACCAAATGAACCCTGTAAAAGCAAATGAACCCCCAACACCTAAAATGAACCTCAGAAAAACCTAATGAACCCCCAACACCTAAATTGAACCCCCAACACCTAAAATGAACCTCAGAAAAACCTAATGAACCCCCAACACCTAAAATGAACCTCAAAAAAACCTAATGAACCCCCAACACCTAAATTGAACCCCCAACTCCTAAAATGAACCTCAGAAAAACCAAATGAACCCTGTAAAAGCAAATGAACCCCCAACACCTAAATTGAACCCCCAACACCTAAAATGAACCTCAGAAAAACCTAATGAACCCCCAACACCTAAAATGAACCTCAAAAAAACCTAATGAACCCCCAACACCTAAAATTAACCCCCAACACCTAAAATGAACCTCAGAAAAACCTAATAAACCCCCAACACCTAAAATGAACCCCCAATACCTAAAATGAATCTCAGAAAAACTTAATGAACCCCCAACACCTAAATTGAACCCCCAACTCCTAAAATGAACCTCAGAAAAACCAAATGAACCCTGTAAAAGCAAATGAACCCCCAACACCTAAAATGAACCTCAGAAAAACCTAATGAACCCCCAACACCTAAATTGAACCTCAGAAAAACCTAATGAACCCCCAACACCTAAATTGAACCTCCCACACCTAAAATGAACCTCAGAAAAACCTAATGAACCCCCAACACCTAAAATGAACCTTAAAAAAACCTAATGAACCCCCAACACCTAAAATGAACCCCCAACACTTAAAATGAACCTCAGAAAAACCTAATGAACCCCCAACACCTAAATTGAACCCCCAACTCCTAAAATGAACCTCAGAAAAACCTAATGAACCCCCAACACCTAAAATGAACCTCAAAAAAACTTAATGAAGCCCCAACACCTAAAATGAACCCCCAACACTTAAAATGAACCTCAGAAAAACCTAATGAACCCCCAACACCTAAATTGAACCCCCAACTCCTAAAATGAACCTCAGAAAAACCAAATGAACCCTGTAAAAGCAAATGAACCCCCAACACCTAAAATGAACCTCAGAAAAACCTAATGAACCCCCAACACCTAAATTGAACCCCCAACTCCTAAAATGAACCTCAGAAAACCCTAATGAACCCTGTAAAAGCAAATGAACCCCCAATACCTAAAATGAACCCCCAACACCTAAATTGAACCCCCAACTCCTAAAATGAACCTCAGAAAAACCAAATGAACCCCCAACACCTAAAATGAACCCCCAACACCTAAAATGAACCTCAGAAAAACCCAATGAACCCCCAACACCTAAATTGAACCCCCAACTCCTAAAATGAACCTCAGAAAAACCTAATGAACCCTGTAAAAGCAAATGAACCCCCAACACCTAAAATGAACCTCAAAAAAACATAATGAACCCCCAACACCTAAAATGAACCCCCAACACTTAAAATAAACCTCAGAAAAACCTAATGAACCCCCAACACCTAAAATGAACCCCCAACACTTAAAATGAACCTCAGAAAAACCTAATGAACCCCCAACACCTAAATTGAACCCCCAACTCCTAAAATAAACCTCAGAAAAACCAAATGAACCCTGTAAAAGCAAATGAACCCCCAACACCTAAAATGAACCTCAGAAAAACCTAATGAACCCCCAACACCTAAATTGAACCCCCAACTCCTAAAATGAACCTCAGAAAAACCTAATGAACCCTGTAAAAGCAATTGAACCCCCAATACCTAAAATGAACCTCAAAAAAACATAATGAACCCCCAACAACTAAAATGAACCCCCAACACTTAAAATGAACCTCAGAAAAATCAAATAAACCCTGTAAAAGCAAATGAACCCCCAACACCTAAAATGAACCTCAGAAAAACCCAATGAACCCCCAACACCTAAATTGAACCCCCAACTCCTAAAATGAACCTCAGAAAAACCAAATGAACCCTGTAAAAGCAAATGAACTCTAATGAACCCACAACACATGCATGAACTCTGGTAAGAGCAAATGAACCTCAGGTAAAACTAATTTTTTATCACAAAGGCATGAAATCTACAACTCATAAATGAACCTCTAAGTCATAAATGAACCTCATGGATTCAATGCAACTCAGGGAAACACATGCATGAACTCTGGTAAAAGAAAATGAACCACCAACTCATAAAATCAACCTCAGGAAAACCTAATTTTTTATCTCAAAGGCATGCAATCTGGAAGAAGAAAATGAACCTCTAACTCGATAATGAACCTCACTGAAAAATGCATCTCAGGTAAACACATGCATGAACTAATGTAAAAGCAAATGAACCCCGAACACCTAAAATGAACCTCACGTAAACCTAGTTTTTCATCACAAAGGGATGAACTCTTTAAGAAGATAATGATCCTCCAAGTCCCAATTGAACCTCAGGAAACGACACGAACACAGAATTCAGATCAGGGGAACAATGTCCCAACGAAAAAAAAAATACTGAAGCAACGCTAACAATCGTAACATTGAGCTATGTGTTTGTAATGGTGCAACAACATTTAACGAAGTTTCGAAACTTGATTTCTGAGTAATCTATGTGAAATTGAAACCCTAAATGTGTTATTCGCACCTCCCAAGTCGTCTTGACTATAATCTGTGTCGCTCATGTTGTTTTTTGTTTGTATTTGCTTGTACTTGTGCAATTGAGAGCGTCTGAGTGCGTGGATTCGTCTTCTTCTCTTCAACTATGATCGTCTTTCTCAAATCGAGTTCTGTGTTTCGCTCGATTTGTATTCGCGTCTTCAGCTGGTGAGTGTTTTTGCTTTCAGAGAGTCGAGGGTTTGAGTCATCTGAAACGTTTTTGGGCCTTTTGGCGCCGGTTAGGGGTAAGGGTAATGTTGTAATACAACGTTCAAATTACTTTAAATTACAATGCTGCCACCGCGTCTCCAACTCGGTATTTATCCCGTGTTGCTTCTCCTTCAATCGTGGCCGTTCATCTTCTCCATCCTAAGGCTGTCGTTTATGTGTAGTGTTTATCTTAAGGGAGTTGTTTATCGGAACGGGACTCACTATATATCTACTAAAGTAGAATACCTATTACGTCACGTGACGCCCCCAAAATGAACCAATTTTTTCTGCTGTCACGTGGCATCACGGTATTGAATTTTCCATGTGTCAAGCTCTAATTTTTTTCGTTGGTTTTTCGAAAATCAAATAAAATCAAAGAAAATAAAATCTATGCCCATATTAGCCGGATATACTTACAATATGAATATTTTGTATAATCTATTCTTTCCAAAAACGTAGCAAATAATATTCTCGGCCATATATTTTTTGTACGTAATCTACTATATATCTACTAAAGTTGAATACCTACTACGCCACGTGACGCCCCCAAAATGAACCAAAATTTTATGTTGCCACGTGGCATCACGGTATTGAATTTGTCATGTGTCAAGCATTTATTTGTTCCTTGGTTTTTCGAAAATCAAATAAAATCTCTGGCCATATTAGCCGGATATGCTTACAATATGAATGTTTTATATAATCTATTCTTTCCAAAAGCGTAGCAAATAATATTTCCGACCATATATTTTTTGTACGTAATCTACTAAAGTATAAATCCTACTTCGCCACGTGGCGCCCCCAAAATGAACCAAAATTTGTTGTTGCCACGTGGCATCACGGTATTGAATTTGCCACGTGTCAAGCTCTCATTTTTTTCGTTGGTTTTTCGAAAAAAAAATAAAATCTATGCCCATATTAGCCGGATATGCATACAATATGAATATTTTGTATAATATATTCATTCCAAAAACGTAGCAAACAATATTATCGGCCATATATTTTTTGTACGTAATCTACTATATATTTACTAAAGTAGAATACCTACTACACCACGTGGCGCCCCCAAAATGAACCAAAATTTTATACTGCCACGTGGCATCACGGTATTGAATTTGCCACATGTCAAGCATTTATTTGTTCCTTGGTTTTTTGAAAATCAAATAAAATCGCTGCCCATATTAGCCGGATATGCTTATAATATGAATGTTTTGTATAATCTATTCTTTCCAAAAACGTAGCAAATAATATTTTCGACCATATATTTTTTATACGTAATCTACTATATATCTACTAAAGTAGAATACCTATTACGCCACGTGACTCCCCCAAAATGAACCAACATTTTCTGATGCCACGTGGCATCACGATATTTAATTTGCCACGTGTCCAACTCTCATTTTTTTCGTTGGTTTTTCGAAAATCAAAGAAAATAAAATTCTTGCCCATATTAGCCAAATATGCATACAATATGAACATTTTGTATAATCTATTCTTTCCAAAAATGTAGCAAACAATATTCTTATCCATAAATTTAAAGAACCAACTTGTACTTCGCTAAGCTAAGAAATTAGTTAAAGACAATTCATTTTGATTAAAACTATTATGTAGTATCATATAGTTTTTTATATAAAATTAGTTATTTGTAAAATTTATCATAGAAACAGTTCATTTTTTTTCTCGCTCGGTAATCATAATATGACTTCTATTTAACATTCAACTTTGGTTTGAAGAACTATAGTGGTTCAATACTGGTTTTGATTGTTTTTTTTTTTTCTATTGTATGATGTTTTTTTATGAATATTGATGTATAAAAATTAATCATCTATAAGTACCACCATATTTGACTCTATAAACTCTAATGCCACGTTACTAAAAAAAAATCGCCACCATTAATTCCTCTTATTTGTGGAAATATTGTAAAGTTCTTAATTTGACAAGAAACACGCTGATTCGATAAGGTACATCTGATTATGATATCCAAGAAGCAAATGATTTTTTTTTGAATAGGTATTAAGCATGGGTGATGGTATTGTAGGTGATGACAATGATGGAGAAGCACAAATACAAATTCCTAATGAACTATTGGTGAATTATGACTTAGATCTGATTCCAGCAATTGTTAAGTGTGTTTATTCATCTCTTTTGGACAATAAGTTATTTTCGAAATACTTTGAAGAACGGGCAATTCTTGCACCAACGTACATGAAGATGTAGATAGAGTTAATGACTATATATTGTATTTGTTACTTAGTGATGAGAAAGTTTATCTCAATTTGGATATCATGTGCAAGACAAGTTTTATTGCAGAACGATGCAAGTGTTTATACATTTGACTACTTGAACAATACTAGATGTTCTGGTGTCCCAAATCATGTACTTAAACTTAAGGTTGGAGACCTTATTATGTTGCTTCGAAATATTGATCAGTCCTTAGGTTTGTGTAATAGGACAAGATTGATAATCATGCAGCTCGACAGTCATGTCAAACAAGGAAGAATATTTCAGGCAACAATATCGGACAAGTTTTGATTCCTCGCGTGCTCATGTCACCATCAGACACTTCATATCCGTTCATGTTTCAATGAAGTCAATTTCACTTGAGTGTCTGTTTTGCTATGACGATAAACAAGAGCCGGAGCCAATCACTTGCAAATATCTGTTTGTGTCTTCCACGTCCTGTTTTCACTCATGGTCAGTTTTATGTTGCATCATCAAGAGTTACCAGCAAGAAATGTTTGGAAATTTTAATATGCGACAAAAAACAAAACAAAAAAACTAATACTACAACCAATATAGTATACAAGGAAGTTTTTCATAATTTGTAGCAATTTTGAACATCTTACGAGATTTTATATTTAGGGTTTCATTTTCATGTATTAGGTGAACGTTTTGATTATGCTTTATCGTTTTAGTAGTATTAATGTTAGGGATGTGGATATTCTCATTTCAAAATTAATTAGCCAATTTTTACTATATATAAAGTTTATGGATAGTTTCGCCTCTCTTTCGATAATATTTTGTCAATCTCTTTAATATTTTTTATTCAATTAGTTCTTTTTTGTATTAACATTAATCTACTTCTATAACAGTTCTATATCGATTAAATATATAATTTTGATATACTATTTTTTAAATATAAGAAAAAATAAACAAATCTCGTGCAAGGCACGAGTACTACACTAGTGAATGTACTAATTGAGGTTAGGTGGTGTTTCAGCATCTCGTTAGGCACGTTGTTTCAATTTTTTTCACAAGTACTTAGGTCTATGCACGACTTTATTGTTCAAAATGTATTTCTTTTATTTTTTATAATCGATAACCGACTCTTTATTATGGCCTTGACCTAATGGGTCTTTAGTATTATTCAAACTTTGGAGGTATTAATTTATACGTAGTATGAAAAATGTTTTGAACAATTATAGAAAATGAAAAGTAATTAATTGGCATGCATTAGACCTTTTCATAAAAGTTGGAGTTAAACTTATAAACATTTTATTAAGGACAGATTCTAGCTTCCTACAAGTTTCTACATTGGAAAGTATTGATCCAAATTATGAAAACGATGATTCTTCAATTAATCTTATGCAGTAAACATAACACCACAAAAGAATCATACAATTAATGACAAAAAGATTCCAGGTGTATCAATATATTACAGATTTACAGGTTATAACATAATTATAATTGAGGTGGTTAAACAGTCCAGAAGTAATGCATGTCAGCATGTGTAATCACCCAACTCCATCTAAAAATATCAACATTAATGGATTTTATTGTCTTTGTTTGCCCTTTCTAATTAATGGATTTTATTGTGTATCAAGTGTGACAGGTTGACAGCAAAAGGGCAAACAAAGACAATATAAATACTTCATAAGCGATTTGTGACACATAACTGATTGAACTTAAAAGGACAAATTAGTAACTTAAATAAAGCCATAATTATTTTGTAACTGGCATGAAAGTTATAAATGGCTTATGACTCAAACTCAGAATTTATAACACAAATTTGCATCCCAGCCCTAAAAATAATCACCCAGCTCCATCTAAAAGGTCTCTACTACTTGCACCTGCAGGTGCTACTGAAGCACCGTTGAAATCCTTATTATTTTTTTATAAAATTTTAAAAAGGAACGGTGATAGTGATCGTTCCTTTATTATTATTATTTTAATTTTAAAAAAGTAACGGTGACTATCACTGATGCTTTTTTATTATATTTTAAAAAGTAACGGTGACTATCACCGCTGCTTTTTTTTTATTTTTGTTAACACGTCTGACTCCATTAGCTGGCAATTTTGGCTGATTAAGCTAGAGGCATGGCTTGGGGCAGGATATGGACTTGAAACGATGTTTGACACAGTAAAAAAAATCATCTATGAAAAAATTCAACCCATTTCACTTCACTCTCATTTTTCCTTTCAAGCTAAAAATGAGAAGATTAAGGGGAGATTAGCCTAATTAATTTAAAATTTAGTAAACTTAAGTTATTCCAAATATTGTATTATGTCGTGGTCTAGTGAAGATGTTGGAGAATCGGCTCAACAAGTATGTTAATAGTTATTTATCTTTTATCGATTTTGGTATCAATTATGTATGCAATATTATTTTAAGTAGAAATTTGTGAACTAATTTGTATTTTTCGTTCTAAAGTTGTAGTTTTGTTAAATATGGGAAAAGATAAGGTGAGGACGGAGGCTTAAGAAAGGAGTGAGGACACCCTACGACTGTCGGATCAAGAAAAATATCGTTCAGATCAGCCAAGGAAAGAATTCAAAAACAATTCGGCACGGCCAAATTTTTCGCGAAAAAAATGCATTCTATGTGCACACGCATTTTGGTCCGTATGCACATATACATTGTTTCGCATGCACACACGTTGTTTTCATGTGCACACACAAGTCATTCTGTAAGCACACGTAGACTATTTTTGTTGGTTTTTATACATATGCACACATGTTATTTCGTAAGCGCTTTGAGTCATTTTCGCATGCACACATATGTTATTTTCATGTGCACACCTATGTTATTTCACATGCACACATGTCTATTTCTCATACACACCGTAACACACATAGCACATATATAGTGCATCTCGTATTCACAAATAGGCCATTTTCACATGCACACAGTAGTATACTTCGCATGCACTCGATAGTATACTTTGCATGCACAAAGTCATGTTTTCATGTGCACACGTTTTGTTCATTCCATATGAATGCACGCGTTTTATGCATGCACACAAAAATAAATTTCATGTGCACACCGTAGTGTATTTGGCATGCACACAAAAATGTATTTGGCATGCACACAGATCTGCACTTTGTATGCACGTGAATCCGTCTTTTTCGCGAATAATTCGGCCGTGTCGATTTTTTGCCGAATTTTTCCCAAATTTTTGAAAAGCAATCTGGACACTCCGTTTGCTTCCCATCCAACGACTCTCATGCATCCTCATTCCTCTCATCCCTTTCCATCCTCACCGGATCTCAACCCATATTTCTTTATCTTTTATCGATTTTAGTCAAGTTTAACCTTATAATCATTAATTTTAGACGTAAGGCCTTTTACAGGCTCACTCCAAGTTTCCTTTACTCTAAATTATCTAGCTAGTTATTAATGTTAGAAATAATTAAATAATTATATTTAAGATTAGGCAAATTAGATCCGTGAATTAAGATTAGGCAAATTAGATCGGTGAATTTAGATTAGGCAACTACAATTAATTAGTAAAAGAATACTGTAACAATATCCTACAGAGTTGGTAACAACAATTTCATTTCAGTATTCAAATAATTGAATCAATTGATTGGAATATCTAAGGAAAAAAAGTAGAAATATAATTGAATCCAGTAATATGGATATCTTTATGAAAAAGCACACATAAATATATACAAGTATACAGGATCCTGAGAATATAATACTATGATTTGGGTTCTCGTGCGAAATGCCCTTCCCGTGTGAAATGCGAAGCGATCTCGTCCGTACAAATTTTAAAAAAAATGTCAACAAATTTTATTTTATTTTCATTTTCGTCCCCAGATCATTCTGGAATAGCCTATATAGAAGGTTCATAAATAAGCACTAAATGTTCATTTATTTGTACATTCACGTTCACAAATAAGCATTGAATGTTCAAAGACATGTGTTGGAACATGATCATGTTATATGTGAAATTTTACGGCACATAAAATGAACATGTAGTACTTATATGTGAATGTCAATAATTGTCTATTCTAGAACGATCAGAGACAATAAATAAAAAATAAAATTGTTGACCGAAAAAAAAAAAAAAAAAAAAAAATTTGCCGTATTTACAGTTATGTCACCGCGTCACTATTCACTCTCCCCCCCCCCTTTTTTTTTTTTTTTACAGTATCGTCCATTGAATATTATCCCCCAGATAATGAACATTACCGCCCAGATAATGAACATTACCGCCCAGATAATGAACATGTGGTGTCAATTTATGAACGCGATCGTTTCGCACTTCGCACGATAAGCATATTTCGCACCCGAAACGGACTCATAATACTATTGTTAATTAATGAATGTACTAATTGAGGTTAGGTGGTGTTTCAGCATCTCGTTAGGTTGTTTCAATTTTTTTCATAAGTACTTAGGTATATGCACGACTTTATTGTTCAAAATGTATTTCTTTTATTTTTTATAATCGATAACCGACTCTTTATTATGGCCTTGACCTAATGGGTCTTTACTCTTTAGTACTCCGTACTAGTGTAGTACTCGTGTCTTGTACGGGATCTATTTATTTGTTTATATTTAAAAAAAAAAGTATATAAAAATTATATATTTAATTGATATAGAAATATGTAGGTAGTAACTATTATAAAAATAGATGAATGCTAATGTAAAAAATGACTAATTGAATACAAAATATTGAAGAGATTAACAAAATACATTATTGAAAGAGAGGCGAAACTCTCAATGACTTTATTAATAGTAAAATTGGCTAAGTAGTTTTGAAATGTGGATAGTCACATCCCTAACTTCTATACTACTAAAACGATAAAACATAATCAAAATATTTATCTATACATAAAAATGAAACCCTAAACATAAAATCTCGTAAGATGTTCAAAATTGCTACAAATTATGAAAAACTTCGTTGTATACTGCATTGGTAGTAGTATTAGATCATTTTTTGTTTTTGTCTTATATCAAAATCTGCTAACCTTTCTTACTAGTAACTCTTGATGATGCAGCATAAAACTGACCATGAGTGATGCAACATAAAACTGATCATAAGTGAAAACAGGACGTGAAAGATACAAACCGACATTTGTAAGAGATTGGCCTTGGCTATTGTTTATCGTCATAGCAAAACAGACACTCAAGAGAAATTGTCTTCGTTGAAACTTGAACGGGTATGAAGTGTCTGACGGTGACATAATCATGCGATGATTCAAAACTGTATGTCTAATATTGTAGTTAAAATAATTCTTCCTTGTATGACATGACTGCCGAGTTGCGTGGTTATCAATCTTGTCCCATTGCATAAACTTGAAGACTGATCAATATTTCAAAGCAGCATAATAGGGATCTTAACCTTAGTTTTTAATACATGATTTGGGACACCAAAACATCTAATACTTTTTTAAGTAGTCAGAAGTATAAACACTTACACCAAAACATCTAATACATGATTTGAGATAGACTTTCTCATTACCTGGTAACAAAGACAATATATAGTTATTAACTTTATCTACTTCTTCATGTGTTGGTGCAAGAAATGCTCGTTCTTCAAAGTATTTTGGAGACAATTGATTGTCCAAAAGAGAGAGATAAACAAACTTAATAATTGCTGGAATCATATCTAAGTCATAATCCTTCACCAATAGTTCATCAAAATTTTATATTTGTGCTTTTCCATCTTGTCACCACCTACAGTACCATCTCTGATGCTTAATACCCTTTCAGAAAATTCATTTGCTTCTTGGATATCATAATCAGATGTACCTTGTTGAATCCTCATGTTTCTTGTCAAATTAAGAATTTTGCAATATTCCTACAAATAAGAGGACTTAATGGTGGCAAAAATAATATATTGCTTCCTTCCTTTTGTGATAACGGGTAGGATTTGCCTAAAGTCTTCACCAAATACTACGACTTTCCCTCCAAAAGGTTGTACTGAACCAAGGGGATTTGTAGCCCATAGAATATCTTCACCAAATACTACGACTTTCCCTTCAAAATAGAATCTATTCGTCATCGGAGCTCATCCCAGATAATAAGTTTGGCAGCACAAATTAGTTCAGATAATTTTATACCTGAACTTAAGTTGTAAAGTTAACAAAACTCTAACTTGTGAAGATGATCAAACTATATTAACTACGACCAATAAGTACTTTAAAAAATAATATTAATAATGATAAATTATATTTAACAAATACGTTGTGAAGATTAGGCCCATATGAAATTTGATTTACAATTATGTTAAAGTGGGTTATTTATTATACAGAGTTGTCGTTTGAAGATAAAAATACATTATGAAAGAGCATATATATATCATAATATAATACATATATAAACAATGCAATTGATAAATACAACATACTATATGCTCTTTACTTCGTATAAATTGGATTTAAATGACTTTCAATAGACTCTACGAAATACATTAGTTATGGAAATTGGTAACTAAATTACTACAACATAAACACTAGATTTATCTTAATTGACTTCGAGAGAATATCTTCAATAATATTTTATATATTCTTGATAGAAATCTACGGTTTCAAGCAATTTGTGGACTTGATCGTAAAAATATTGTATAGCTTCAATATGTAGAAAAATTATAGAGAAGATTTGTAAAAACAATAAGTGTTTTAAGATGATATAGCAAGATTAGTTGATATATATATTTACTCACACCATCAAATAAGATATATGAAAAACAGACTTTTCTATCTATTCAAGATTAGTTAGGAAAATAAAGGGTTAAAAACTCCATACGCATATAAATTGAGATTTCCATAATAAAAACTTATCTTATTGATTGTGATTACTTACTATAATCAAAACTTATCTTATTCTATACATGGAAAATATTTTTTTATTTTTTTCGTATCCTTTCAGACTTTTTGCAGCTCTTTTAGTTGATAATCATTTTTTATATTTTTTCTAATAGTTGGAGGATGTAGTGGATGATGGTTAGATGAGTGATGACATATAGGCAAATCAAACGTGGTGACGACACATAAGGTTTTGGTTTAATAGATATATAGTAGATTATACTCCGCGCTTTGAACGGCTTAAAAAAAGATTATGCATACCAATAATATGTTTCATAAAATATATTGACATGGTCATAAACCATTATACTTATAACACGTTTTCACCTTTGTTTTGTATAAAGTTTACTTTTAGCGACTATCTTTCCGGAATGTTAGAATACATTCATATAAACATATTTTCATGGTAACTAAATTGAAATATTATCCATTGCATATTTCCAAATGTAGTTGATAATCCCTCATTAAACTACTTTTTGGTGGTGCCTAAAATTTTATGCCTTTATTATTTAGTATTTTTAATTATGGAAATATAATAATATATATAAACTATATGCTTTTGATTGAGATGTTTAGTTTTGGAAATAGAATAATGTTATATATAAATATTATATTAAATTTTGAAAAAAAGGATTTTTGAAGATCGTTATTATGATTGCATGTTTAGTTTAGGAAATAGGAGAATCTGATATATATTATTATATTAAATTAAAAAAAATGAAAATTTGAGAAAATATCATGTGACAGAAATAATAGGAGGATGTCATGTGATATAACGATGAGATGAGCTTAATAGGGGGGATGCCATGTGGCATAGAGGAGTTTTGATTTAGTAGATAAATATTAGATTTTTAGTTTGTAATTAAATATATCAAAACAAAGTGAAAAAAAAATAAGAGAATGACACATGACAAATGAAGGTGATTTGATTTGGGAGAGTCGTGTGATTTAGTTCGGTTTTATTTTAGTGTATACATAGTAGATTGTTGTATAAGTTTTATATTGGTAATCTTTGTTAATGATTTGTGTGATTCTTTTGTGCGTAAATTAGGAAGTGATTACTTTATTTATGTGATTGATTTGTATCAAAATTAGGAAATTGTATGTAAATTAGGAAGTGATTATTTTGATTGATTTGTATCTAAATTAGGAATTAGTTAAGGTGCAAGATATAATTTTTGCTATATAAATTTAGATTTACAAAAAAATGAACTTCTCAAAAAATAGCATGTGATATTTTTATTATGAGGGTGCAATGTGGCATATTGAAGTTTTGTTTTAGTAGACATATAGTAGATTATTTATAATATAATACTTTGACAAAAAAATGTAATTGTATTTTATGATTATATCTATGAAATAAATTAGATATATATTTTTACGCGTCTTTTCCCAGACCACGACCATATAAAATAGATACAATAAATAAGACTTTTCAAAAATAGGTTTGTGAAATTAATGTTAGTACACTTATAGCTCAATATTGAAAACTACCTTTAATAATTTATTTTTGTACTAAACTAACAATTAGAAATTTAACATTACTAAGTAAAAATTTATATCTTATTTCATTTAAGTATAGAGTATGTAATAATGTATCCTTACGGAACATTTATTTCTAAGATTATGTTTACTCAATTGAAGTAGATAAAATATTACATAATCAAAATGCTAATTAATCTATATTTAGCTAGTAGTATAGTAATACAAAAACCAAATATAAACATGTGCACTATATAATCCTCTGAATCCTCCTCCATATTCTTATGTCACTGATTTGTAAGCAAATTTGCAGGTTTAGTTTTTGGAAAGAAATTATTTGTTTGGTACGAATTTATATTGCACTACAGGTTTATTTGATATTTTGTGGTCCATTTTAAACAGAATTAATTTTAAAAATATTGCAAATTTATTTTCGTAAATCCATATAAACATCACATGATTATGGAGTTGATCATAGATGAAGAGAGTTGATATATAGCAAAGTAATAAATGCGATCAAAATGTAAACAAAAAACATCGTAACTAAGCTAGATTAAATATATAGAGAAATTTGAAAAATATTGCCTATAAAGTTTGGGAAAAAAAATACTACTCCCTCCGATTTAATTTGTTGGTTTTTGCATTTCATTTTTTATCAAAAATGAAAAAATATGTGTAACATAGTTGTTGTGTAGTACTCTTATTTACTATTTTCATTTTCCGATATCCAAATCAGTTGTTGTGTAGTACTCTTATTTAATTAATGAGGAAAAAGTATGTGTGCACGTCTGATCTGATATCTTCCAAATTGAATTTAATGCAAATTTAAGTGCATCTGAATTTATTGCTTAATGGATGCATTTAAAGAAATAATAAATTGCTTTTTAATTTGTGTGTAATTGGATAAAACGTCAATTGACTATTGAGTAACAAAATCAAAAGTCTAAAAAGGCAAATTAAAAAAGATTATTTGTGGTCTATTTTGGAAAGAATTAATGTTAAAAATATTGCAGATTTATTTTCGTATAGTGCATAAACAAATATTACAGAATATTATGTGGTCAATATTGGAAAAAGATAATCAAATATTACATAATATTTTGTTGTACATTTTGGAAAGATTTTATTGTAAATAATATTCGTATGGCAAATGTAGGATTCTATTACTGTAGATTTTTTTTAAAAAAATAAATATAAAAAAACACAGGCTGTCACGTGTCCAATTTAATACTGTGACGTCACGTAACAGCGTAAAATTCAAGCTCATTCTGGTGGCGCAATGGGTATTCTGCTTTAGTATATATATAGTAGATTGTTCTTTTTTTTCTTATGATTTGTATGCTTTTGGAAGACCCGAAAAAAACTGAAGACCCTCTCAGTCGGATATCCATTTCATTCCTCATCTCATTCTTTTAATGGAGCCAAGTGTAAGTTTTTTTTAGCCAAAATTTTAAAAACCAATTAAGACCTTAATTTAGATACATTCCACCACCAGATTTCCTTCTGTATAAGTGCTTGCATTTTTCTTATTTATTTTTATTTAAATCGGGCCCAATAATGAAGGGAGCTACCTATCATCACATCCTTTTAATCATTTGTAACACATTTATATGTATTAATTTACAATATTGCCCATTAACATTCACATAATTACATTATTGATTTGAAGCCCTAATTTTTAATTTAGGTTGGATTTGTTTTCTCTTCTTCCTCCCCAGTGTCTAATGTCCATCGCTCTTGCTTTCGTATCTTCTCTAGACTCCAATCTTCACAAGCATCATCAATAAGTTTGTGTATCCACATTTTGGAGAAGAATTAATTACATGCCTAAAATTAATCATAAGTTTTAATCCCCTTTTTGTTGGACCATCAAAACCCTCCATTCATTTATTCGATTGATTAACCAAAGCAAATGCAATATATGGAGTCTTATCAATTTAATTATTGATCCTCCTCAGAATTGCAGAATTTTTCATAACTAACTATTTGAAGATTTAATCAACTAAGTACAACAGGTATGCTACACTTCACTGCATCTATGAGATATGGCGATAAAAGATTTGTTATGGGTATGACAGTATGTAAAGTGGTGATGGACTTACGGGGCTTAAATTGTTTTTTTTAACGCTACAAAATTGATAGAAATTAAAATTGGACTGTATTTTGCACACATTTTCCCTTATATTTAAGAAAGGATATTAATGTCATGATACACAATAGTGCGTTGTGATTTAGAATATAATGTGATAATAGACAATCATGATAATGAATTATCATTTTTAATTGGTAATTTAGGAAGTTTCTAAATGGTAATCTTCATAGATAAAGAAAAAAGAAAATAACTCTTACCAAAAAAAAAAAAAGATAAAGAATAACAATAAAGAAAACACAATATGAGGTGATGTGAATCATTCCATATACATAGCATGTAAGCCACCAAATTTTATTTTCTTTGATTTTTTTAGTTTTTTTACATAACTCCCGAAAAAATATGAGCGCGATACGTGGCAAATTGAATATAGAGACGCCATGTGACAGCATAAATTTTGGTTTATTGTGGGGGTGTCACGTGACACAGTCATTATTCTGATTTAGTAATTATATAGTAAATTATTCAAACTTTGGAGGTATTAATTTATACGTAGTATGAAAAATGTTTTGAACAATTATGGAAAATGAAAAGTTAATTGGCATGCATTCTCTGATTCCGCCACTAACAGTAAACATAACACCACAGAAGAATCATACAATTAATGACAAAAAGATTCCAGGTGTATCAATATATTACAGATTTACAGGATATAACATAATTATAATTGAGGTGGTTAAACAGTCCAGAAGTAATGCATGTCAGCATGTGTAATCACCCAACTCCATCTAAAAATATCAACATTAATGGATTTTATTGTCTTTGTTTGCCCTTTCTAATTAATGGATTTTATTGTGTATCAAGTGTGACAGGTTGACAGCAAAAGGGCAAACAAAGACAATATAAATACTTCATAAGCGATTTGTGACACATAACTGATTGAACTTAAAAGGACAAATTAGTAACTTAAATAAAGCCATAATTAATTAATAATTAATTTGCGAGCCTGCTATATACCCGACATTTTTCTCCTATGCGCACGACACCAATTCATTGCGTACATATTAAAAAATGACCAAAAAGTACAAAAATAATACGAATATGTATTTTTTTGTACGTTGTATTCCAGCGTACAAAAAAATCGTATTATTTTTATTTTCTAAATAAATAAAAAATACTTGTACGCCAGAATATGGCGTACGCCATATTCTGGCGTACAGGTCATAATTGGGCCAGCCATAATTGGGCTGGCCCAAACCTATACGCCAGAATATGGCGTACGCCATATTCTGGCGTACAGGCTAGGTTAAGAGGTCGCGCGTCGACGCGGCCTCTTCTTCTTCTCCCCTTCTTCCCCTTTTCCACTGACGGCGGCCCTTTTCCACAGACGGCGGCGGCGATCTTCTTTCCTTCTTCCTTCTCCTCCTCCATTTCGCTCCTTCTTCCTTCTCCTCCTCCTCCATTTCGGTCTTCTTCATTCTCCTTCTCCGACGATGGCGAGCAGTGGCGGTGGCGACCACTCCGGTGAGGCTCCTCCTGGCGGCGAGATTGGCGGAAGACGAGGAGACGACGGTCCTCCAGGCGGCGTGGAGAGCGCGGCGGCTGGCGGCGGTGCTCCTAGTGGTTCTGCAGAACCGGCCGGCAGCGGAGAGGTGGCCGTGGAAGTGACCGGCGGCGGTGCAGATGGCGGCGAGGCGGCGGCATCTAGTTCTCCGTCCAGCGGTGGCGGGGTTGAGGGTGAACGAGGTACTGTCCGGACCCGATTTATCCGAGCCCGTGGCAGACGAGGAGGCGGATGCGGAGACGTTCCTGCGACACCCGGTTAGACTTCTACCTGGGGTAGTCGAGAGGTATGAACGGAATAGAAATTTATTTGAATTTATGAAAATTTAGAATGAAATAAGTATTGAATTTAGAAATAGGTATTGCATTTAAAAATTATTGGTATGTATTTAATTCTAGATTTTTTAATAAAAAATAGGTATTGAAATTTATATTTATGTTACAAAAATTGAATTTGAATTTAGGTATTGAATTTTGGATTTTAGTTATAATAATTAAACTTGAATTTAGAAAAACAAAGGAGTCTACTCTTCCACGTTGAATTTAGGATATGAAACTAAATTTGAAAATTTTAGATAATAAAATTAAAATTTTGAAATTAAGAAATTTATGTTTTTATTAAATTGGGATTGAATTTAAAGAATTATATTTGAAATTAGCAAATTAGGTCTATATTTGAAATTGGCAAATAATATAGGTATTGAATTATACAATTTATATTATAATGTTGTAGTTGTTTATGAATTTAAAATTTTGATTAATATGTTATAACAAGGCTTTACAAGCCTCGATGTTGTCTGTGAGACGGCCCCGACGTGGGTCCCGTCAGCTGGCACGGAGGAATCCGGTCACAGCATCGGCTCGTCGGGCCGCTTCGGTGGATTTGCTTCCCGTCCTACAGGACGTCGCGACGAGAGTGCAGGAGGGCGCGGTTGACCCGTCGCTGTCTTCGTCTTCGTCATCAGCCTCGTCCATGGAGTTGGACGAGGAGGCACTTGACGCGTCCCTCCACCGCGACTATTATGAGGGATTTGAGGAGTCGCCCGGACCCGCAGCGGACTTGGGGATGGACGAGGCTCCCCAGCAGGCGGATCCGGCTCCGCAGCAAGCGGATCCGGTTCCCGAGCAGGCAGGCCCCGCAGAGCCTTGGATGCCAGGAGGGCCCCTCGTTCCTCACCTCCTCGGTACGTATACGACCCACGTCGCCAGGGTCCTATGGGACATGACATTGGCGTTGACACTTCTGGATCCCCCACCACCCGTTGCGCGCGTGGATGATACAGTACGTCTTTGATTTAGTTTAAGATTTTTAAATAAAAATATGAAAATGTTATAAGTATAATACTAATTTTGTTTTTTTTTTTCAGATGAGGAAGGTTCTGAAGACGTACACCAGGAAGCCATGGCATTGGGAGATGAACGAGCACATTGCAGCGGCTCTGGACACCTGGTGGGATTTTGCGCAGCGGAGCCGTATCACCTCTATGAGGGAGGTGGACTTCAGGAGGATCGACGACGTGCTTATTTCTGCGTTCGTAGAGCGCTGGCATCCGGAGACGAGCTCGTTCCATTTCCCGTGGGGCGAGATCACTATCACGCTCCACGATGTCGTGCGCATCCTGGAGATCCCCATCGACGGGTTGAGCGTCACCAGTGATATGGTGGACCCCGTCGTTAGATATCACGTTTGCGCTATTACTGGGGCGAACCTGGAGTTGGTGGCCCAGTGGTTTGGTGGTGGCGGTATCCCGATAGAGGCCCTCTTGCTGAGGTCCCGTGAGCAGTTGTCCAGTCCAGAGAGGGATGACCGGTGCATAGCGTCCATGTACTTGATGATGCTCCTCGGCTATACCGTTTTCCCGGACAAGTCGACGAATGCCGTCAAGTACAAGTACATGGCGCTAGTCGTTGACCACGACCGCACCAGTTGTTATGCCTGGGGAGTCGGCGTATTGGATGTCCTGTATCGAAATTTGGGTGAGGCGTCAAGGGCCAGGGCGAAGGGCATTGCAGGTTGTACACTTCTTCTGAGGGTAATTATTAATTTATTTTATTTTTGTAATATATGATATTATATGCTAACGGGTTTTTATATATATGTAGGCCTGGATTTGGGCGTACTTTCCGAGGTCATGTTGTCCTTGACCTGGAGGCCATGGCGGATACGAGGGCCGCTCGGAGAGACGGGAGGGAGGCTCCTCAGGGACGGAATCCGGAGCGGCTGATTGCTATTCGCCGCATTTTAGACGCTGTGAGATTTGATGAGGTAATACTTTACTGCTTTATTGCGTTTCGTTTAGGAAATTAAAATTCTGAATATACGTTTTGAATTTAGGAAATTAAAATTATAAATATACGTTTTGAATTTACGAAATGAAAATTATATATTTTGACATTTTAGGTTGCCTGGACACCGTGGGGTCCGTTAGACTTTACCACCCCTCAGGACGCTCCTTCTTTATACCGAGACATTATTGAGTGCCTCGAGATACAGGAGCCGTACATGCCGGACCGAGTCCTCCGCCAGTTCGGTTACAGGCAGGGGGTTCCTGAGGATCCACCAGCGCCACGCGAGGTGAAGAGGCGGGTCGACTTGAGGTCGTACGTTTTGAAATACGGCGACGAGCAGTGCACATGGGATGCCGACCCTAGACCGACGATCGAGCTTCAGGACATGGTCCATACCACCTTCGCTTGGGACACTGTCGATGCGTACATCGACTGGCTGGAGCAGATGTCACATCCGTATGTGGATGCACGGTCCCCTAGACAGGATCGTCCAAGTCTGGCTCCTGTCGTCCCTCCAGCTCCACCGGTGTCTACTCTCATGGTATGAAACATTTTATTTATCGCTTATCATTTTTACGTGCTTAAAATCGGTTTAGTTGTAATGGAAATCTTTGTCCTGTATTCAGCGGACCCAGATTCTCGCCGGTCGGATGCGGCATTTTTTGGAAGAGAGGGACGGGCTTCCACCAGATGTTACCGCTATGATTATTTCGTGGATTCAGGATTTGATAGGTCACGAGACGCCCATGGCTGATCCCTTACCGCGTGCTTCCCAGAGATTTACTAATTCACAACACGAGAGAGGAGAGGGCAGCGGTAGAGTCCCCGACGATGACTAGATTGTAGGATCATGTATTTATGTCAATTAGATAGTTGTGTTTTGGATCATGACGAAATACTATAGTATATAAGTGTAATTACATGAAATATAATGAAATACTATAGTATATAAGTGTAATTACATGAAATTTAATGAGAAATACTATAGTATATAAGTGTAACTACATGAAATATAATGAAATACTATAGTATATAAGTGTAACTACATGAAATATAACGAAATACTATAGTATATAAGTCTAACTATATAGTATATAAGTGTAACTACATGAAATATAACGAAATATTATAGTATATAAGTGTAACTACATGAAATATAATGAAATACTATAGTATATAAGTGTAACTACATGAAATATAACGAAATATTATAGTATATAAGTGTAACTACATGAAATATAACGAAATACTATAGTATATAAGTGTAACTACATGAAATATAACGAAATACTATAGTATATAAGTGTAACTACATGAAATACAATGAAATACTATAATATATAAGTCTAACTACATGAAATATAACGAAATACTATAGTATATAAGTATAACTACATGAAATATAACGAAATACTATAGTATATAAGTATAACTACATGAAATATAACGAAATACTATAGTATATAAGTGTAACTACAAGAAATATAACGAAATACTATAGTATATAAGTGTAACTACATGAAATATAACGAAATACTATAGTATATAAGTATAACTACATGAAATATAACGAAATACTATAGTATATAAGTCTAACTACATGAAATATAACGAAATATTATAGTATATAAGTGTAACTATATGAAATATAACAAAATACTATAGTATATAAGTGTAACTACATGAAATATAACGAAATACTATAGTATATAAGTATAACTACATGAAATATAACGAAATACTATAGTATATAAGTATAACTACATGAAATATAACGAAATACTATAGTATATAAGTATAACTACATGAAATATAACGAAATACTATAGTATATAAGTCTAACTACATGAAATATAACGAAATACTATAGTATATAAGTGTAACTACATGAAATATAACGAAATACTATAGTATATAAGTATAACTACATGAAATATAACGAAATACTATAGTATATAAGTGTAACTACATGAAATATAACGAAATACTATAGTATATAAGTGTAACTACTTGAAATATAACGAAATACTATAGTATATAAGTGTAACTACATGAAATATAACGAAATACTATAGTATATAAGTGTAACTACATGAAATATAACGAAATACTATAGTATATAAGTGTAACTACATGAAATATAACGAAATACTATAGTATATAAGTCTAACTATATAGTATATAAGTGTAACTACATGAAATATAACGAAATACTATAGTATATAAGTCTAACTATATAGTATATAAGTGTAACTACATGAAATATAACGAAATACTATAGTATATAAGTGTAACTACATGAAATATAACGAAATACTATAGTATATAAGTATAACTACATGAAATATAATGAAATACTATAGTGTATAAGTATAACTACATGAAATATAACGAAATACTATAGTATATAAGTGTAACTACATGAAATATAAGGAAATACTATATTATATAAGTGTAACTACATGAAATATAACGAAATACTATAGTATATAAGTGTAACTACATGAAATATAAAGAAATACTATAGTATATAAGTGTAACTACATGAAATATAACGAAATACTATAGTATATAAGTATAACTACATGAAATATTGTAACACCCCCAAATTTAACCCTATTTGAAAGCGTTACTGCCGATGACCCCGGACGTAAACCCCGAAGTCACCCCAGGCTTTTCCGACGTCATAACTGACTTAAAACATAGTTACAATACTAAAATCATAAGTTTTATTAAACCATATGGTCGCGGAATTACACGATTCCAAAAACGACCCAATAATCAGAAATACAACAGCGAAAGTCTTTAACAAAATACAAAATAGCACAACGGAAAACTTTTAAACAAGGCGACAAAACAACTCGTCGAAAACACCGTTCATCTTCATAGTCGTTCTAGCCATCTCGGATCTTCAACACACCTGATGTGCCGAATCGAACGGATGACACCAGCCAACCATGCAAGGAATATAACGGTTGGTTAGTCTACATGAATAGACTAGCAAGGGTACAAAGCAGAGTGGTTCGAAGCAGTCGTATTAGGTTAGACTCATCGTCCCTTGAATAATAACCGAGTACGCTAGTCAACCATCATACTCCTACTAGAATAAATGAAGCAGCATGATCAAGAGAAGACTCTGGAGACCGAGTCTCACAGCAATCAATCCCAAAAGAAGACTCCAAATGAAATGAGCCTTATAGGAAACAATATGACAAATGTTGGGGAACATAAACAAACACACACAACCACATCACACAAGTATCGCATACGAGCGATCTACAACTAAGACGAGCTTTTCCTAGCTGCACTAGCGCCTAGCTGCACTACTCGCCAAACATTTTAAATAAGTGCTTACTCATACGGCACTTTATATTATGGTCAAGGCATTTTCATTATGTGCGTTATTCATTGCACGTATCTTATTAAATGTCATCACACACACACATCACGTTAAGCTTTTAACATACATGTCCCGCCACTCGCGAAACACATATCGAACCGGGTTGTGACACCTGCAGAGTGCACCACTTCTTACTCCACTCGAGTATAGAAGTCAGTCAATGACTTTACAAATTTATTATAAAGAGACGACAGGACCTCTCATCCATTGTCCCTACGAATACTCGTTCTGACTAAACAGTCAAACACACAACAATTCATATACAGGACCATCACGGCCCAACCTGCACAAACATCTTTATCTTTGCCCACCTGGCAGTCATCCTAGATTTAATAATCTAAACACACACACAATAAATCACATCAAAGTCCCTTAAGGTCTTCACCTGCACAAAATCTACAATATACTAGCGTCGGTTCTAGCAAAATATACAACCTAGTATAATATATTCTTTTTAATCACATAACGTTATCAAACAATTCCAACATACTTAACAATCATCCCAAATTAATTAACAATAAAACTATTGATAATTAATTGAAATATGGAATGATGAGCAAGAGCAAACCGCCACTTGCCTGAATCCGCAGAAGCTTAAGCAAAGCTTAGAGACAACGACTCTTGGGTCCAAAACTGGAACAGATTTGGAATAAAAATCCCTAGGAAACGACCCATAACAAGATCCTAACTTAGATTCAATACACATATATATGAATCTAAAAGAATACGAAAAGAAATCAAAGGAAACGAGCAAAGCCCAAAGTCAAACCACAAAACACACACTCGGACGCCCTCACCGCGATCGCGGCGAGTCGCGGCCAGTCGCGGTTTTCGTGTGGCATGACAGCGGCGAAGCTCGACAGCTTCCATGGAGAATTTCTTACCCAAACCGATTTGTTTGCTTCGATTTGTCTATGGTTCGATCTCCCAACACCTCAAAGCTTCTCACAACACTCAAGAGCTCCTTCTAACACTCAAGAGCCTTGTCGAATCAAGCCCAAAACCGAGCTCACAGCTCGTGCATCAATGGCGAAACAGGGGAAAACAGAGGAGAAAGAGAGAAGAAGAAGAGAGAAAGAAAGGGTTCAGTCTTCACCTCCTTTTATAGCACAAATCCGAACCACCTCAGGGGGAACAAGCCAGGGACAAGGGGACAAAGGCAAAGGGCAAGTTGCAAGCCCACTTGGCCTGCCCACAGACGCTACAGTAACCGCCACGCGAGGAAGACGACTCTGCCCAGCTCTTGGCATTACCGCGATCGCGGCGAGTCGCGGTTAGTCGCGGCATCTCGCGTCAGGTCGCGTCAAGTCGCGGTTTACAGGCCGACTTCGTTAATTCTTATCCGAACTTGGTTTGGATTAAATTTCTTAACTCCGGGTTAAATATATTCGTACATTAACGATACATTAACCCCGAAAACACCTCAACTGTATTATATAATGCTCGGAAAATTTTACAGAGCTCAGACCCCTTTTGAGAAGGTCCGAGA
This sequence comes from Rheum nobile, assembly GCA_027886185.1. NCBI lineage: Eukaryota > Viridiplantae > Streptophyta > Magnoliopsida > Caryophyllales > Polygonaceae > Rheum > Rheum nobile. The sequence goes on along the minus strand of WOAB01000555.1, from coordinate 360,316 downwards.
CTCACTGAATTAAATCCGTCTAGCAAAACGGGCATAAGAAAAATTTAAAAATAATTCAAAATATCCTTAAAAATTACGGGTGTTACAAATATAACGAAATACTATACTATATAAGTATAACTACATGAAATATAACGAAATACTATAGTATATAAGTGTAACTACATGAAATATAACGAAATACTATAGTATATAAGTGTAACTACATGAAATATAAAGAAATACTATAGTATATAAGTGTAACTACATGAAATATAACGAATTACTATAATATATAAGTATAAGTACATGAAATATAACGAAATACTATAATATATAAGTATAACTACATGAAATATAACGAAATACTATAGTATATAAGTATAACTATATATTGGGCCCAATTTCTCATTTTTTCAGTTTTTCATCCGTTTCTTCTACAATACTTTCTATTGGGCCTATTTGGGTCCAATTTCGAAATTTTTAGTTTTTTACCCGTTTCTTCTACAATCTTCTTATTGGGCCTATTTGGGCCCAATTTCGAAATTTTTAGTTTTTCACCCGTTTCTTCTACAATCCTTCCTATTGGGCTTATTTGGGCCCAATTTCAAAATTTTTAGTTTTTCACGCGTTTCTTCTACAATCCTTCCTATTGGGCCTATTTGGGCCCAATTTCTCAATTTTTAGTTTTTCACCCGTTTCTTCTACAATCCTTCCTATTGGGCCTATTTGGGCCCAATTTCTCAATTTTTCAGTTTTTCACCCGTTTCTTCTACAATCCTTCCTATTGGGCCTATTTGGGCCCAGTTTTGAAATTTTGAGTTTTTCACCCGTTTCTTCTACAATCCTTCCTATTGGGCCTATTTGGGCCCAATTTCTCAAATTTTCAGTTTTTTACCCGTTTCTTCTACAATCCTTCCTATTGGGCCCAATTTCTCATTTTTTCAGTTTTTCATCCGTTTCTTCTACAATACTCCCTATTGGGCCTATTTGGGCCCAATTTCAAAATTTTCAGTTTTTCACCCGTTTCTTATATAACCCTTCCAATTACAGCTTCAGTGTGTTACAGTTGTGTCATAGCTGTTATGCACAATCTGAGTGTTTTACAGCTATTATTCGCATTTCTGCACAACTTCAGTGTTTTACAGCTGTGTGCTAGTTGTTATGCACAACTCTTCACTTGTATAAATAGTGTTACCCCTAGGGTTACTGAGTTCTCACAATTCCAACTGAAGCTCTGTTGTTCATCACCATTATTCGGTAAGGTTATTCTCTCAACTTAGATCTTGTTTGAGTTTTATGTTTATGAAACATTTATTAATGGATTTATGATATTGATAGGAAAATCAAGCACTACATCGCATAATGACATCTTCATCTTCATCGTCAACAAACGCTGGTTGGCTATGCAATTGTAAGAGATCTGTGATTATCCGTGAGTGGCATATGCAGTTCAACTATAGAAGGAGGTATTGGGGATGTCCAACTATGGAAAGGGGGTGTCGCTTCATAAAGTGGATTGATCCATGCTACGATGAGAGGACACGGAGGATTATAGCACAACTGTGGAACGAAAAACAACAACTTGCTAACCGAAATGAAGAACTTGGTAACAAAAATGAAGAACTTGTTAAGGAAAATGAAGAACTTGTTAAGTTGATTCCCATTCACACAAGGTTGATGCGCCTTAAGGAACAAGGGAAGTTAGCAATGGGCAAATCTAAGTATGAGCAGTTATTAAGAGAGATACAAGGGCGTAAATAAGTTGATGTAATGTTTGTATCGCTCTTGTAATTTGTTTTGGATTTTATGTATGTTAAGAAAACAGATATATTATCAGGATTTTCAAATTGAGATTACACAAGTAAATCAGACCCAAATGTGAAGTTGATATCTGCTCTTAAAATAAATTACTTCTGAAATTATATCTAAAATTACATCTGAAATTACATTTGAAATATAATCTACATCTTAAATTACACTGGGGGATCTGGAGGATGGTTATATCTAATGCGATAATCCCGAAATAGTTGAATCCTCGACTGAAATTGAGAGTCTCAACCATCGACACTTGGGTGTTTGAATCGACGCCAAGCGTACGGAGGGGGAGGTAGTGGACAACCATCCTTCAACGACACCTACATAGAAACCACAAAATATGATCGAGCTTTGTGTTTTAGGGTAAGCACAAACATTACTAGCTATTTAAAAACAATAACTATACCGGTACGAAGTGGTTTCGGTTTCATACGAGGGCCATCGTCAATATCTGTGTTGGAGGGCCGAGGCTTTCGTCAGAGGCCCTCATTGGTAAGCACAAGCATGGGCCATCCCAGGATAATAGGACAATAGCAACTTGGTATAGCGTGGCAAACACTAAACCAATCATCGGCATGTCGAGCCAGTACTCCTCGCTGCAAGGACTGATGACATAGTTGACCCGAAATATAAGGTCCTCGTAAGTGATCCTCGGGTGTAGTACGGGCAAGATGGGCATGTACACATCTCTGTTGTCAAACAACTCGCCCGCCACCTGCATTCGAACCATGGGGTATGCAGTCTCTTCTGATCCCAACAATACAGCCAGTGTCCGATATCCACAATGCCCGTCTGGACATACATCTCTGGCCCCGTTAATGTACGGAAACCAAAAGTAATCCACATTCTTAACCCCAAAGTTCACCCCCATATAAATCATGGGTTGTTCAGGGAGCTGCTGCGATCATGTCCCTTCGGATTGGCTCCCTTGGGTCCCAATGCCCGGCGAAGCTCCACTTGGTCCCTTCTTGCCACGACCCCGACCTCTACCTTGGCTTCCACTGGCCTTATTCTTCTCAATATCTTCTAACTCAGCCCTCTGATGCTCAAACAAGCTCGGCTCCCTCTTGGTGTCGTACTTTGTCGAACCCTTTGGCCTTCCTTTTGAAATGATTCATGTGGGCTCCTGCATCGAAGTTTCATGCGGGTGCTGCGTGTCCCAGAACAACTCGGTGATTTGGTCTATTTGGTCCTTGCTCAATGTTTTAGCGTGCCACATGTCATCCATTAGCTTCCATCTCAACTCTTGAACACACATTTGTGTTGTGTCCTCAACTGGATCTTCTTTCGTGTAAACCCTATCCCATTGCAATTGCTTCCAAAAGCGGTGTATCTCACTCGGCATGATCGGCGTCTTATTAATGATGGCATTTGCGATTCTGTGGACACACGGCAGGCCGAAGCAGTCTCTCATCCAATGATCATCACAATCATCAGGGAAATCCTCCTCCTCTATCTGCTTATACAGATCAAACAACATTCCCAAGCACCTATCCGACACATTAAAGAATAGCCTTGAAAACAACACTCTTATTTCTGGCGGCACACCATCAAACATTGTTGGTGTTTTGTTCCGTGACATCTCCATGGTCGCACGCACCTGCCCAATTTGACCCTCGATCGCATGGTGTATCCTCACTACCATTCTATTAAAACCACAAACGCTAGAATTCAGAATTTTCTTCAACACGTGATGCATACCCTCAACCCTATCAAAACACATGAAAAGCATTGTGTTAGTCCCACATTGAGCCCTGAACCTAGAAACTACTGAACATTGTACAAGGGTTACCTGTTTATAGTCCTCGTGAAGAAGTGAAGATGATGATCAGTCCACGCTCTCACTATGCTTTCCTTGTGAGGATTAGTCCACGTCTTCTCAATGTATCGAACGAGGCCACTCTTCCACGATGTCCTTAATTTCGCAAGCCTCTCTTCATAGCTTTCCTCTGTGGTTGAACACCAAAGTGCCCAACATTGGCCGCAAAACCTTTTCACTTGTTTTTTATCCTTCAATATTGGGGAGGCATATGATTCTATGTTGTGCTTAATATGCACCCAACACAATAGGTGTTTTACTTCATCTTTGAAAACTATCTGAATTGCATTAATGAGAGCCTTCTCTCGATCAGTCATTATGGCGGTCGGCATAACACCTGCATCTTTAAACAAGCGCAAAAGTTTCTCCATTATGAACTTGTAATGCACAACTTCTTCTTGTCGTGTAAATGCATACGCAATGTTGAAAGTCTTGTGCGTGCAAGTGAAACCGACAATCTCCACCAATGGCATGTTATACATGTGGATGAATGTAAGAAAACAAATGAATGTAAGAAGTCATAGAATATAAGATATAATTCAAATCGATGATATAAATCACTACTATTAAATTGTGTTGAAATTGTAACACAAATCCATCACATACCTATTTGTCTTGTATGTGGCGTCGATAATTACCATGTACGGGAACATCTTCAATAGGTGGAGCGAGTCCGGGTGAGCAAAAAATAGGATATCAATCTCTTTCGTAGACAACTTTCTAAGCGGAAATACCCGGTAACTATTTTGTTGCAAAAAGTTTAGAGTCCATTGCGTAACCGTCAATTCCCCACGATCTTCGTAATGCATCTTCTGCAGAAAGTTGGAAACTTGTTTCATGGATGTAACATTTCCGGGGAAGAAGTTCCTCAACTCCGCAACAATAGTCCTAGGCGTCACGAACGCCTCGCCCAAACTTTTGGCAAGGCGCTCCTCATCCGGGGTCATTCTGCCAATGTATGCATGCCCAAGAAAGCTAGTCGGAAGCTTATGGTTGTGGCATCCATCTACCACATTCATGATCCATTTATGAGTCACTTCCCCTGGCTTCTTCTTTAATCTAACACCACACAACTCAAATGTGCATCTGGACTTCTTCGACTTTGTTTTACGAATTATCTCAACTTCCTCTTCTGAGTCACTACCTTTCTTTCTCCCCGATCTATATTCACCAAAATGCTCGCACGTCAAACTAACACTTCTGACATTTGAGTTACGAGTGACTAAAACCATCATCAAATCTTTGCCTCTATTCTTAACCCACTCAATCAATTCCTCTCGGCTATCCCACTTCAGATTGTTACGAAATTCATCTCCATAATCTTTCCCCTATACATGTTTACATAATCAATAATGTTACAATATATGGATTACGATTTGTGAAATTTATATGTTTGTAGCTAACCAATATTAACTATAAAACAAAACTATAATTGTAATACATAACTAAACTAAAGAAAAACAAATTGATAGCTTATCTCACTAAATCATCATCATCATCTTCTTCATTACCATATTCTTTTAACGCTTTTGAAAATAAACATAGGACTTTTAACATATATCAAATTCACAACAATTATCAACTTCTCCACTACTACTAAACACTAACTTTTAACATATATCAAAACAAATATAGACCTATATCGCTAAATCGTCATCATCTTATCCACTACAACTAAATACTAATCTATCTTTTAACATAATAAATATAGGCCTCTACCGCAACATCGTCATCACCTTCTCCATTAATTTTAATTCTAATCATTCCATTATTAACTATACGTAATTAAGCTATATTAATTATAACTAATTACAATCTTAATCATTCCATAATTACTAACCTCGAAATTGCCATCGTCGAAATCTTGATCGTCGTATTCTTCATTCTCTTCTCCACTACTCGATGTGTTTTCATTATATGCCATTTCTTGTAAGATTTGTTATTTTGGATTTTTAGAAAACGAGAGATTTGGCTTGCTATTTATAGGGCATAAAATAGCCGTTGGAATAACGGCTAATTCTGTACGCCATGGTCTAGCGTACGCAATGGTCTGGTGTACAGGCCATTTCCAACGGCTATTTTTCTGTACGCTGTATTTTAGCGTACGCTACAATACAGGCATACAGGTAAAAGTACAGAAATTCAAAAAAAAATCAGAAATTTAAAAAAAAATCATAAAATATATTGTACGCCAAGACATTGCGTACGCCAATTTCTGGCATACAGAATATCGTGCGTACAGCAAAATTTTGTCGTGTATATAGTATGAGCCTTAATTTGTAAGTGACATGAAAGTTATAAATGGCTTATAGCTAAAATTCAGAATTTATAACACATATTTGCATCCCAACCCTAAAAATAATCACCCAACTCCATTTAAAAATATCAACATTATTTCTAGCTCAATTTCATAATTTTATATATTGAAAAGTTACCAACTTTCATATATTTATATATTCAGTTTTTCCAATTTCATCTTACAGTATTTAACATAAGAATGGCCTAAAACAAGTCAAACACAGGATGGTTGCCGGTGCCCACCAGAAACACGGTGGTCCGGGGACCATTGGAGTATCTCTGGCCTGACACATGTATGTAACTCAACACGTAGTCTTGTCTTGTTTGGACTCGCCTGAATCGGACGGCTAGAAATCCATCATCCGCCGTATATTGCTACGACGGTGAACAGAGAATAGCGCCCCCCCACCACGTCTTTTAGTAAAAAAATAATGCCACCGACGCTCTGCAACTGGCGAAAGGCTCTTTGGTGGCATTATATATGATCATATAATAATCAGAGTTTTTTTTTTGAAAGTTATAATAATCAATGTTAAATGTATTACTATGAATTACGGAGTTTTAAATAATCAATCATAATGAGTTGCATTTTTCCTAGCTCAAAATCCCATACAAATCAATTTTGGTATAAAGATTCTTCTACATATGATATGATTGGGTAAAAGCGTAATAAAGAACCATAAAATAATACGGAGTTTCCGTAGTATAATGAAGGTGTATAACGAAATAACGGGAGTACGAATATTATGAACCCATAGTGATATGTTTTATTTGATATTTACCATAGTAGCTAGTGCTTTAGGGTAGTATTGTGACTTTCTCGGAATGTTGAATAGTATCGATTGTATGCATTGGGGGTGGATAAAGTGTCCAACTGTATGGAAATGTCAATATGCCCGTGGAGATCATGGCCATCCGATAATTGTTTTGGAGGTTGTTACATCATACGACCTATGGTTTTGACATGTATTTTTTGGGATACCAGGTACGTGTAATGATATTAATGTTCTTGATCGATCTTCTGTTTTACGTTTTGCAACGTGGAGCTCCAAACGTTAATTTCACGGTTAATGAACATGAATACAACATGAGATATTATCTCACTGATGGTATCTACCCATCTTGGGCGACATTTATCCAATCAATTCGGCTCCCTCAAGGCCCTAAATCCAAGTTGTTTGCCCAACACCAAGAGTCTGTTCGTAAAGACGTGGAGAGGGCGTTTGGAGTGTTGCAATCTCGATTTGCAATAATTCGTAACCCATCACTCACTTGGGATTTTGTAAAGCTTGGAAAGATAATGAGGGCTTGCATCATTCTACATAATATGGTCATAGAAGATGAGCGAGATTCTTACACTCATCATGGATACGAAATCCCACAATTCAGTGAAGGAGTAAGTGGAGCGACTACATCGGTGGATAATCCGGATTGGACATACTTCACCGATAGACCGCCGAGTATGAACAAGTACTTCATCACGAGGACGGCTCGACTTCGGGACAAAAATATACACCGCCAACTTAAGGAAGATTTGAAGGAACACATTTGGCAACAATTTGACGATAATTAAGTTGTTCCGGTGTTGTGTTGTTTTTTAATTATTTAAGTCATGTATCGTGTATGATGTTTGTTGTTAAGTTCGATTATTTATATTAGTTTAAGTTGTTTTAATGTAATGTTTTTTTTCAATATATGCATCCATCGTTTGTTCTTTTTAATATGATTGTGTTTGTCGATAAATTCGGTTATTTACTTTTGTCGTTAATTTTCCTTAATTTTTAATAATATAACAAAACTCTTGAATTAAAATATATTTAATTAATTTTATTTTGTAATTTAATATAAATAATAGTTTAATAGTTTAATATAAAAGATATATTGATAAATTATTATAAAAGGGTATAATTATAATTTTCAATAGGTTTGATAAGACCCTATTGAGTCTACTAATAAAAGAAAAAAAATTAATGGATCTCTTGAACCAAAAAAAGAAGCTAAAAACCCCATGAAGGAGCTCACTAATAAACATGTCCTAATAGTACAAACATGCTAATCGGAAAAAAAAAAGAAAAAAAAAGAAGCAAGTATGTAAGTTTTAGTAAAAAGTAGAATTATTTTAAAAGATTGATGCTAAATGTTACATGGAAAAAAATTGGCGTAAAACCGCACAGTCACTTTTTTTTAGCCGCGCACTTCCCCATGGGCGGCTCGACATGCCGCCGAGAAAACCCGAGTTCCATGGGCGGCTCGTAGAGCCGCCCATGATGGGTTCAGTTTAGGGATTTTTTTTTGAAATAAATAAAAATGTGTTTTTAAAAACCGGTTCATTGAAACCGGGTTGTGGGCGGCACGAAATGCCGCCCAAGAAACTGGGTCAATGAACCGGGTTTTTTGGGGGGACAGGGTTCATAGGCGGCACTTTCTGCCGCCCAGGGTTCATGGACGGCACGTGGTGCTGCCCAGTGAGTATACGTTTTACTCCCAACGGTCGATGTGGGCTGCACGTAGGGCCGCCCAGTACAGGTGTAGTCGGCTATATAAATTAGGGATGGTGGTATTGTATTGTATCCAAATCTAGAAACTCATTTTCATAATAAATGTCATCGTCAAACGGTTCGGGTTGGAGGGGATTGTCGGAGTCCTCTTCGAGCGCTAACACATCTGTAGATGATGAGGGTGATTTGCAGGCGCCAATTTCTCCCGAGTACTTCAAGGTATGTAATATTGTAATTTTTACTGTATAAAATAATTAGATCTTAAATATACTTAGTCTTTGAAATGTTAAACTGTTTTGAAATAATATTTAATTTGTTGATATTAGTTTTTAGAAATTTAATTATTAATTAGTCTCTAATGTGGTAATTTTTGTATATAAATAGGGTGATTCTAGTGATGATGGATTTATAGCTATCGACTTCTCATCCCATTTTACTACTACTGAGATATTTCCTAGTAAGGAATGATTGAGAGATTGGGTGCAAAGGGTAGGTTTTAGTCTTTTTATGGTGATCACTACTAAATCATCAAATTCTAAAAAGATTATACTTCACTGTGAGAGATCCGGGTTACCTAGGTCCGGCAAGAAGAAGGTGTTAGTCGATGGTATAAAGGTCATCCCGATACGAGTGAATAAAACTAGGTCAAAAAAGAAGGGTTGTCCCTTTTTGTTGCATGGTACTTTTAGGGAAGGAAATGTTATTAGAGATCCTGGGTGGACCTTATCCGTTGTTAGTGGATCCCATAACCATATGCTTTCTACCACCTTGACCGGCCATGCATTTGCTACCCGACTTACGAAGGAGCAGCGTAGGAAAGTGATGGTTGATACTGCGGCGGGTGCAAGACCCAATGTTATTTCTACACAGCTTAGGAATGAATATTCGAGTGCAACGAGTTCGAGGAATCAGGTGTACACTGTTAGGGCTAAGGAGAGGTTGAAATCCCTGGGCAATCTGAATGTGACACAATGGTCATTGGGATTTTTGAATGAGAAAGGCTATTTGTTGGACACTGCTACTAAGACGAGGGAAGATGGGAAGGAGGTTTTGGCGTGCTTGTTTATTCTCATCCAGACGCTCGACATTTGTTGTGCATGTTTCCTAATGTCGTCATTATGGATTCGACCTACAAAACCAATAGGTAAACCTTAGTCTTTTTTGTATTATGTGTAGATAATGGTATTTTCTGTGGGTTTTAATTTTTGTGTGTGTTGCATTTATAGGTACGGTATGCCTCTGTTCCAGATTGTTGGGTTTACTTGCACCAACTACACATATTGCATTGCTCTTGTGTTCATGGAAAGGGAGACGACAAACCACTATGCATGGGCGCTGAGACGATTGAAGTGGTTGTACGGGGAGAAAAATCCCGTATGCATCATGTCTGATCGAGAGCTAGGACTGATCAAGGCTGCCAAACTGGTGTTTACGAAGGTTTGTCATCACTTGTGTCAGGTCCATGTAGACCGTAATGTGAAGGCATATGCTAAGACGATGAAGATTGACGAGAAGAAATTCTCGAGAAGTGTTCGTCGGGTGATGAGGTCTCACACAAAGGAGGAGTACAGAGAGCGGCTTGCTCACTTTAAGGGGATATGGAGTGAAGGCTTGGTGCGATATGTGGAGCAAACTTGGTTTAATGAGCATAAGAAGAAGCTGGTTGCGGCATGGTGTGATGATGTTCTCCATTTTGCCACAAGAACATCAAACAGGTAACTTTCATACAAACATTTGCAATCAAATTGGGTTATAAAATTTATTTAGTTAATTGTATCCGAATATATTATTTTCAGGATTGAGGGTCAGCACTCTATGCTTAAGGACATGATTGAGACATCCGTCGGAGGGTTTGACACACTTGTGCAGCACATCGACAACATGTTTGTTGATCAGCATCGGAAGATCCGATATGAGATGACCAAGAACTGCACTGCCTTTCCCATGGAGATAGTGAAAGGCCCTGAGTGGGTTAAGGTGTTCTTCAAGCGCATCCTTGAAAAGTTCTCTGAAAAATGCCTGAGGATGTTGTATGCCCAAGCTGTGTTAGCAAAGGAGGGGAAAATTGGGAACAAATGTGCTGATTTTTGGTGGAGGTCCACACTGGGGCTGCCTTGCCCACACACAATTAAGGTCTACGTGGAGACGGGTTATCCGTTAGTGCCTGAAGAGGTTGATATTTTCTGGAAGCAGATCCGATGGGAAGGGGTGGATGCTAAGGATCTTGATGTCGATGATGGTGTTTCACTGACAGCGGACAATGTCACGGTGGATGACTTCGTTGAAGAGTACTTATGTGGGACAGTTGAGGGATTTGATTTGAAGAAGATGGCGGAAAAGTGGCGTGAGTCAAAGGACCCTACATCGTGCGATATTCAAGACCCGCCACGTGGTGAGACCAAGAAGGGGAGGCCTAGGATGAATGCGAGAAAGACCGGTACGAAGAGGAAAATGTGTTGGGACGAGCATGTGGATGCAAACATGAAGAAGGAGAAGCAGAAGATGAAGATGGAGGATGAGGAGCTGGGAGTGGATGAGGAGGATGAGCCTGCAGAGAAAGAGACGACCAATGTGAAATCGTCCGTTGGATCCCCGGGTTCGAAAGGATGCCCTTCTAGTGGACGACCTCACAGTGGAGTTTCAACAGCAAAGGGGAGTGCCACTAAACCTACAAAGCCGAAATCTGCTTCAACCAAGTCCAAGTCGGGTTCAAACAAGCCGGTCAAGTATCTCGGCTTCAACTGGGGGCACGAGAATATTGATCATTTCATGCTCGCCTACATTTATGGAGTTCAAAATGTCAAAGGTGATGGTCATTGTGGGTTCCGTTCTCTTGCCGTTTTGATGTGTCGCCAAGAAGACGAGTACATTGATGTCCGGTTAGGGCTTTCGAAGCACGTCCAGGCACATGGAGCGAACTACGTAGCGATGCTTGCGGAGGAAGCGTTGACGTTCGAAGAATTTGTTAGGAAATTGAATTATATTCCTTCACCGTGCACGGCAAACTTCTGGTGTATAATGCCTATTATTGGGTTGGCGTTTGCAACGGAACACCAAGTGGTTGTTGTTGTCTTATCATGGTTCGGACCGCACACATGTCTTCCATTGTAGGCCCCCCGGGTGCCGAGCCTCCAACAAAGGTTTATGCGATAGCACATGTAGGCAGGAGAGACCATTACGTACCGGTACGTGGAGTCCTACTCTCTCGTATTTACTTATTCTTTCATAATTTTTTTAGTAACTGTATTGTTTACGTGTACAGATTTGGCTTGTTAATGACCATTGTCCCATTCCACCGCCTCCAAGACAGTGGCGCATTTACAAGGATCCAAGTGTTGATGGATGGGATAGTCATGAGCGCTTCAAGGATAGGTTCAAGAATTATGTAGAGGAGCGAGCATATCATGGGCGACCTGACATACTTACCTAGGTTTTTTGGATTGTAATCGACTTTATATATGATATTGTATTTCCTTTTGTGTGAAAGTTTGATTGAGATTGATCGTATATTGTGTTTTTAATCATTTGTTTTTTAGAATTGAAAAAAATCGGGAAAATGTTATACGAGACAACAATATTACTAATCATTAACAAAAACATGTTCACGAAAACATTAAAGCATACACTAGTTTAACATGAAACATGAAAAAGCTATCTAATCCTCGTCCGAATCGGCCTCCCCGCCATCATCATAGCTGCCGTTGTCCACCACAGATTCCGAATCTTCTAAAAGACCGGGGATATGGCGTCTCGGGTGTGCAGACTCTGTGTAAATGGGAACTGGAACACCAGGTCTGTAAAGAGCCATAATTTTAGCTATATGATCCTCGTGTACCACCTCACAGAATCGTGGAGGATCCACGCCTGCTGGAAAGTAAAAAATCCGACCAGGGGGAACCCCGTCTCCAGGCACGAGATGGTAAAATAACGCCAAGTACAAGAAACCTAATGACAACCCCCCCCCCTCTCCAGGCTCGAGATCCCCCATCCGCAACGTGCAGACCTCGCCACCTTCGTAGCCATGGAAAAACATGTCCATCCCACTTCGTTGGCGTATCATTCGATTGTAGGTGATTCGCCCATTTTCATAAACTTCGAGAACCAAAGGCGCCATTACCTTAAATAGAACCGAAGAAAAGTTTGTGAGGAGTGGAAATTGTGTGTATTTCGAGGGGTTTTGGGGCCGTATTTATAGGCTAAAATAGGACCGTTGTGGGCGGCCCACAGAGCAGCCCATGAGGGTTCACTGAGCGGCACACAGAGCAACCCATGAGGGTACTGGGCGGCACTGTGTGCCGCCCAGTAGGGTACTTGTGAAATTCTGGACCCTTTGGGCGGCACTATGAGCCGCCTAGATAGCTTTTTTACTATATAAGGAGAACTTTTGTTGATAGATTCATTACATTCGTAGGAAACCAAACACTACAACAAATAATGGCATCTTCTTCTGAATCATCAACAAACCCCCCACATCAACTATGCGAGTGTAATTTGAAACCCGTTGTCTGTACTTGGGATTTGTAGTGGAACTACGGAAGGAGGTATTGGGGATGCCCGAGGAAGCAGTGTTTATACAGGAAGTATATTGATCCTATGTACGAGGATAGGGCACACGCGGTTATTCGACAACAGTGGCGAGAAAAACAAGATCTTGTTAAGGAGAAACAAGATCTGGGTAAGATGCGTAGGTATAACCACAAACTATATAATGATGTACATCGTATACTGCCTTGATGTCGTATCTTTTGTATAATGTTCTTTACGTACTATCAAACTTTGTAGGGAGCAAGCCATTTTATCAAAGCAGAGATACGATATGCCGCGAACTTTTACCAGAGACTATCATAATTTCTTCAAACTCAACTAGCCGATAAAATGGCTAGTTGCGAAAGCAAGAACTCTGATGGTATTCATCCAGCGAAGAATATGAATGTACGGTTATATAACATTCTGTATTGTTTTGGGTCATTAATTAATACTAAAAACAACCAATAATTTTGTCATATGTTGAATATCACTATTAACACAAAAAAATAGTATTAGCATGGGCGGCGTGACACGCCGCCTATATCATTTCATCACCACAACTTTGGGCGGCACGCTGTACAACCCATGGGCGGCACAGTGTGCAGCCCATGGGCTGTACATCGTGCCGCCCAAGATACCTATAAATAGGTCATACGGGGTCCCCTTTCTACCAAGCTTGTCTCACCCAAAGAGGTAAGCTTCCACATCCAAGAGGAAGGGATGTGTTTGATCGCGGTAAGAAAAATAAATATATATATTTTATTGATTATTTACGCTATTAGGTTGTAATATTCGTTGGAATCTAATTAAATAATATTTTATTTCAGATACAAGAATTCAATATCGTGGGTTTCGTCGTCTAGCATTTTCAGAACTTCGGTCCCGGAGGAACACAGTCAACCGACTTTTCCACCTTCACTAGTGAGCTTAAACCGAACTGTCTTGTATTCATTGTAGACTCACGTCATGTTGTGGTCATTTCCAACAGTGCGTTAAGATGGATGTGATTGCCTTGTGGTCATTATCCTCTTGACCGAGTCAAGAGTCCTAGGACGAACCTCCTTCGGCCATGTCGTGCATGCTAATCTGCTCTTTTTTCCTCGCAGCAGCACAGAAAAACATGGGATCTTCAAATTTCGGTATTTGTAGGATTTCAAGTTTTTCTGTGATGCAGCAAGAAAAAAAGAGCAGATCAGCATGAACGACATGGCCCAAGGAGGTTCGTCCTAGGACTCTTGACTCGGTCAAGAGGATAATGTCCACAAGGCAATCGCATCCATCTTAACGCACTGTTGAAAATGACCACAACATGACGTGAGTCTACAATGAATACAAGACAGTTCGGTTTAAGCTCACTAGTGAAGGTGGAAAAGGCGGTTGTTTGTGTTCCTCTTGACCAAGTCAAGAGTCCTAGGACGAACCTCCTTGGGCCATGGCGTACATGCTGATCTGCTCTTTTTTCCTGGCTGCAGCACAGAAAAACATGGGATCTCCATATTTCAGTATTTGTAGGATTTCAAGTTTTTCTGTGATGCAGCTAGGAGAAGGAGCATATCAGCATGAACGCCGTGGTCCTAGGAGGTTCATCCTGGGCTCTTGAGTGAATGTATATGTATAGTGCAAGAGTTGTGTATGTCATTTGTTCCAGTGTGTATGTATTTTTTTTAAGTGTGTAAGCCATCAGTGAATGTATATGTGTTTTTAGAATTTGTACGTGTTTTTAGTTTGTGTATGTAATTTAAGCCATCGGTGAATGTATATGTGTTTTTAGAATTTGTACGTGTTTTTAGTATGTGTATGTAATTTAAGAATATACATGTGTTTTTTAGAAATAACGCACGAAAATCCAACAAACCAATAAGCAAAGAACTAAAACTAGAAACGACGGAACAAATTAGAAACGACGGAACAAATATCTAAATACGAAACCAATAAAGCCAAAAGTCATACTTAATTTACTGGAATTTCAATCCCCAAAAACGTACAAACACAAAAGTCAAAAGTCATACTACGAACTCTCCGTCTCACTATCAGATGAGTCATCTAGATGTGGAGTGGAAGCACTAGCTAAGGACACACCTACACCCGAACCCACGCCCGGTGCCCATACTGGAGGAACAGAAGAGGTCGGCTGAGACGATGCCTGCTGAGCTGCTGCACGCTCTTCCGCCATCCTAGATGATTCGGCTCTCTCAAATATAGTAGCGTCTGCACTATATGCATGGGAAGGCATCTGTGAAGCCCGTACAAGCGGTGGAGCTACAGGAATGACATCACTGAAAAGGATGTCATGCAAATGCTGAAAGTGCTCCCTACACCCTAAACAACCTCCTCCAGACATAAGCTCCTGAAGATAGGCCTGGCTCATCGCATGACGCTGCAAATGAAAACAAACATTTTAAAAACATAGACTTTCATAAAATAATTTAAAAGAATAAAATGGGAAAAAAACATCCCCTTTGCAAGTTGATAGCCGGAGGTGGTCCTCTACTGATACGAGGCTGGACTGGCGCATGCGGACTCACGTAAGGATGCGACACCTATAGATACCAGTCCAGGTACGCGTCGTGGACATCCCAAGCCATCGTCGCAGGAGGACTCGCCAAGATGTGGGGGCAAAGATGATGCTCACGCTGGTCCCACCTGTGCCAACGCGGGTCAAAGTGCAACTGGTATCGCCTCGTCCCCCTGAAATTAAGAGGACGCACTGCAACCAGAAGCTCTATGATATCCATCGGCCTGCTCTGTCGATAACCGAACTGGGGTGTAAGCCGATCTGGCATGTAGGCCTCCTCTACACCGAGAAAATGAATAGTCCCTCGATAAGTGGAGGACCTGTGACGACCTCGAAAATCAAGACCCTCGTACGACATCCACCGTATCTGCAATTAACAAAACACGATGGACCATAAATTAATTCATTATGCTTTCTTACTGTAAATTAAAATTGAAAAAGAATACGTACATCCTCTGGCCTATACTCGTCCAGAATTCGTCTATAGCGTGACTGGTTACGGAGCGACCGGAGAGGTGTCCGGCCAATGCAGTATCGTCCAGCGCGTCGTATGTCGTCGTCCGCACCTTCCTTGAGGTTAGGGTTGCCCGGGAAGTATACAAAGTACGTCCAAATCCAAACCTGCGTACAGAGAAAGACAACCACTAGTTATAAACAATTCAATAATGTATATTAATAATCTAAATTATAAGTTAACTATATTAAAGGCCTACCTCCAAAAGACGTGCACAGCCGGCGAACTGTGCAGCTCCGGCCCGAGAACCCTCTCCGAGGTTCCTATAAAGGAGAGCCAGAACCCCGGTATCCCAAGCAGTATGAACGACACGCTCCCAGTCCACAAAAAGAGGTAGCAGTGTGGTCTTCAGCTCGTTCGTTGACTTGTCAACGAAGATGCTAGCCGACATGGCGTGCCATAAGAAACCGGCTGCTATATCCTCTGGGTGCGCACCCTCCTCAATCATCCTCATCACATGCCTCCCAAGCTGGAATTGCTTGACCCAACCCTTCCTAAGGTCGCAGACCATGTCAGCATCATCCTCATCAAAGTTGTAGTCCGAATCTATCCCAAACAAATAGCCGAACAAAGCCTCACACTCCGCCAGCTCGATATCCTGACCGGTCCATGGCGACGTCACCTCAAATCCCTCGATCGACAGCCCTAGAATCATCAGCACGTCATGTAGCGTAAGACCTATCTCGCCCCAGGGAAAGTGGAAGGTGTTCGTCTCTGGATGCCATCTCTCAACGAACGCTGAAATGAGGTTGTGATCAACATGGCCGAACTGGAAATCAAGTAAACCGGTCAACCCCGTCTGCTGCGCAATCCAAAACCAGGACCCCTCCGCAGGGACCCCTCTAGGAATACGATCCCTCCAAAATGCAAACTGCGAAGGGCGTGTCTGGACCCTCAAATTCCTAACAACGTCCTCGGGTGGGTCCAACGATGCCTTCGTCCATATCAGCTCTGCAATGTGCGTGTCAAAGTTCCTCAACAAAGAAGGAAACTGCTCAGCTGGCTCAGGAGGAGGTGGGTCTTGTGTGGCTGGATCAGGCTGAGACGGGGCCTGCTGAGATGGAGTCTCCTGATGTGGCTCAGTGGGAGATGGGGCCTGTGTGGCTGACTCAGGCTGAGACGGGGCCTGCTGAGATGGCTCAGGTGACTCCTCCATGTGTAGCTGCTGCTGAGGCGAGTCCTCAAGAGGTGGGTCCTCCTGATGTGACTGTTGAGGTGGGTCCTCCATAACCACGTCCTCATCTGAGCGGACGGGACCAACATCGTCCTCACTAGCACCCTCACTTTCGGCCTCACTATGGCCCTGCGATACACCGTCAACCCTCCTCTTGCGAGCAAATGCAGTAGTAGGGCGACTATCTCGATCGGACCGTGCGATCTTACACAACACTTCCTATTTTTGCATTAAAAATATAGAAAATTGTTTTCTTACAAACAAAATCAATATATTAAAATTTTCATTACAATAACATATTTAATATTACAGTATAATTGTCGCAATTTACCTATACTATTTTTTATAATGATTAAATACAATAAAAACCAAATTTACAAATATAACTATATTCATTTTACCCACTATAACCTATTTACATATGTCCAAATATTATTTTCATACAAACAAAATAATATATTACAATTTTCATTACAATGATATATTAAATATTATTTAACAGTATAATTGAGCATATTACCTATACTATTTTTAACAGTATAATTGAGCATATTACCTATACTATTTTTTATAAGATAATGATTTAATAATCTAAAATCCAAGTATATAAATCTACAAGTGCAGAAACAATTTAATTAAATAAATTAGATTTAACGATTACAAATTTAAAAAACACCATACCTTTTCAGTTGCCCTCCGTTCATATTTTTGCTTTTCGCGAACTGGAATTTCACCCAAGTCTGAAATGGCCTCCTGACCAACCGCGCACGCGACGTCGAAGGCATTCTCCGCCGCGATATCGCCCTCCTCGCCCTCGGTCCTGGGCGGCTCCGCAGGCGGCCCAGATTCCACCATAGTGGGCGGCTCCGCAGGCAGCCCAGATTCCCCCATAGTGGGCGGCTCCGCAAGCGGCCCAGAATTGTCGCTGCTTCCCCCCGTCACACAGAGATTGGTCGTCGCCGCCAACGTCGAATCGGCCGTCGAATCGCCGCCGTCTCCGCCTAGCACTCCCGCCGCCGCCTCCAACGTCGAATCGGCCGTCGAATCGCCGCCGTCTCCGCCTTGCACTCCCGCCGCCGCCTCCAACGCCTCTTGCTTGTCCAATATCGCAAATAGGTCGTCCAATGAATATTCGTCGCCCGGCTCCATTTTTGTGTATTTCGAACGCTGGAAATCGCATCGGAGAAGACGACCCTGGGCGGCCTTATATAACGGCGACGTTTCGAATTTTTTGGCGGTTTAGGGTCTGGGCGGCCTACTAAGCCGCCCACATTTTAATTTCAAATTCCACTTTCGGCGGCCTGTTGAGCCGCCCACAATTTAGGGTTTACACTCGGCGGCTTACAGTCCCGCCGAGGTTTAACCCGGTTTCCAGAAAATCATATTTTTTTTAATAAATAAATAAATTAAATTATAAAACCGGGTTCTACAAAAACCAATAAAACTGGGCGGCCCATAATGCCGCACAGGTCCAAATCGGGTTCATAAAAAACCGGTTTGCATGGGCGGCATTAGGTGCCGCCTATGTGCAAACTGGGTTTTTGGAAGGGTATTCTGGGCGGCATGTAGAGCCGCCCAGGAGGAAGTGCGCGGCTAAAAAAAATCGACTGCGCGGTTTATCGGCCAAAAAAATTCATTAATGAATTTCCAAAACTACCCCTTAATATATTTTTAATTTTCATTTCCTTGCCATTGTCTACTTCTCAACCCTCTTGCCCCAACTCTTCAGATCTCTTTCTCAAATCTCTCGCTCCCCTATGTCGCGCATCTTCGATCCCGAACCCGCAAAGGCTCGCAATCCCGTTGTCGGGACTTTGTGGATTAAATTAGCCCTGATTTCAATTCAGTCACAGGCAGTAAGATTTTGCGTTGAATCGGCTATGTCGACGCAACTGTCATCTACATCGAGCTCGGTTTCTTCACAGTTTACATACTCAAACGACTCATATTATCCGACGCCCTTCCACCTCCAACAACCATAACATCGGACTGTCAGTTATGCCCCCCGTGTCGGCGGCAATCAGTGTTTCTGCTGCACTTGTCGTACCCAGTGACGGATCTACGGGGGGCGGAGGGTGCGGGCGCGCCCCCGCTATGATCCGCCGAGCCTAGTATAGTTCTGAAAAAAAGTATGGTTCAGAGGAATTAAGTAAGACAGTGGTTATATGGAAAAAAAACGTTGTTCATCTCCCTATTACAACACTTTAAATAACACTATTTACATCGCTTTTTATAAAAATCGTTTTCCCAGTTTAAGCATTTTCAAAATACATTTAGACAACATTTCTTTATCAAAAGCGCTTTTCTGATTTTTTTTTTTTTCCGAAACACCTAATTTAGTTTGTTATGATTTTTTTTAAATAAAACTAATTAAATTAATTTAATTTATGGAGAAATTAATTGTTCAAAGATGTCATAATTTCAAATATTTAACTTTAAATAATCATAATGAGTCAAAATATTAATAATAACATCAGTATATAAAGTATCAATTAGAAGAGAGCCCTTTTAACTATTTGTACTTCCGCCCCCTTTCCGAGTAATCCTAAATCCGTCACTGGTCGTACCGTTTACGTATCCATCCCCTGGCGTGTATTCGCTTCCCCAGTATCACAGCAGGTCCGACTCTCAATTGGTCTTCTCGTCATGATTTTTGTCATCTTATGCCTCCTAACAAAGCTTCTATAAAAACAGATACATCCATGGTGGAAGAAGGTGGATGGACAGATAGTGATGATTGAAAAGGGCAATTTAGTCTAAGTCAAACAAATGGTGACAAGTAGTTAGAGTTTTGGTGATGTTTAGCAATTATGTTTTAAAATTATCTAAATTTGATGTTTTCATTTAAAAAAAATAGACATATCCTTAATGACAATATTGAAATAGACACATATGCCTATTGGCTATATAGATTACCTATTGCAGAATATATTTGAAGAGGTTAAAGTCGTTATGCTTATCAAAGAATTCCTAAAAACCTAACCAAGTATAGCAGACAAGTAAGGGTCGAACCCAAGAGAATTAAATGATCTATTTCTATGTAGGAAAGTAAGTTACCAACTAGGAACTAGGGGGATTGTTGTTTGGTTTTCTATAACTAATGGATTAAAGCAGAAAATGGTTAAGATTGTTGTAAATATGATTGTGAGGGCGCTTCACCTAACATATATCCACACTTTAGTATGATAGGTTGATCATTGATTATCTCAAGTTCATTCAATCATATCATTGTTCTTATTCCGATCTTATGTATATTAACAAGTCAACTAGCCCTGAAAATACTAACTATTAAACAATAAAAAAACTATCAAGATTCAATTTAACAGCAGCAGTAAGCATAGGAATTAAGCAGGATACATGCAACACTTAAAAACTAGTCAGTATTCAACA
Organism: Rheum nobile; assembly: GCA_027886185.1. Taxonomy (NCBI): domain Eukaryota; kingdom Viridiplantae; phylum Streptophyta; class Magnoliopsida; order Caryophyllales; family Polygonaceae; genus Rheum; species Rheum nobile. Next base: position 339,784 of record WOAB01000555.1, on the reverse strand, counting down.
TGCAATCAATTCTCTTCACAATAAACATTCACAATTAGTTCCTGTAAATTGTGGTTGCTACTCTAGATAAGGAATTTCAACTAGAAATAACCAAATCCTAGCAATAGAAAATTACTAATATCAACTAGTTGCGCAGACTAGCGAAATCAGTAAGATTCAATAAAGATAAGGTCAAAGAGAATTAATACAATCCAAAGGAAATAGAACAAGAGTAATAATCTCACAACCAAAACACCTGAAGGCTTCAATCGTCAGGCGAAACAATGGAAACTTAGTTCTTCATAGTCTTCTAAAATACAAAACTCTAGAGAAAATAATGAACGATGATAAAAGTGATAATGAAAGTTTGATGTTTCAAAAGGAAGATAATAACCTAGCAAATCAAATCTTCCTAAGATAAAAATCATAATCTCCTAAAAATATAATAACCGAAATAAAAGGAAATAAAATAAAATAAAACAAAAATATCGGACGAAAATCCCGACTCGCTCCGCGCCTGGGCCTGGGCCGCGACCGCGGGTATAATATCGCGATCGCGGTTTCTCCTGTGTGCTCCCCCACGGCTTCGTCCATCGCGACTCTCTCCCGCGGCTGCCTTGTTGTGCCGCGACCGCGGCCATTTTCCCGCGCCCGCGGTTCCTCTCTCGGTGGCCTTCATTGCTCCTCAATCTTCAATACTTCACTGAATCCTCATTTAAACCACTCCTTCTCTACAGCTCCATTATCCTAAATTATCTCTTAAATCCACACAAATGACACCTAATAATCCAGTAACAACTCCTAGTTACGCACTACAAAGTAGAGCGTATTAATTTTTCAAAAGTAATTTCTTTTCTTTTTTAATTACTTGGTTGGTTAAATTAAAAAAAATACTTTTTAATCAATAAAATAATCAGATTTTAACTAATACTACATCCGGTAGTACAACATTACAATGTATTATTTTCTTAAGACTATCCTTTACATTGTGTAACACAAGATCGGTCAAAAAGTGACCTAACCCGTTTTACCGACCTGACTAACCCGCTTTTGGACCCAACCCGACTTGACCGAATTTTTGGTAATCCGAAGTTACTGAACCCGAATTTACCGAGACCGAACCCGACCAACCCGATTAACGAATAAATGTGGAGTATTAATAAAGTATAACATAAAATATATATGATAAGTGCCATAAAAAAAGTGGTAATATGCTCAATTATCCTAAAAATGAACATTGTTGTACTTATATTTTTTTATAATTCAGAAATTTATAAATAAAATTAAAAATAAAATTAAAATATGATTTTGGTCTACTAATATCAATTACATTAAAATAATGAATAGTAATATTATTTTTTAATTCATTTCAACTTATTTTGACAAATTTAAATTAATTTTTAACTATTTAATAATATTTAAATAGTGAACAAAATATTTAAAAATGACGCTCTTGATCCGTTGGTCAACCGAACCGTCCGCTGACCTATAATGACCAACCCGCTGTTATCCGAAATGACCCGTCCGTTCTCAACACAAATACGAAATAACCGAACTGAACCCGACTTGACTGACCTGATTGACAGGATTTGTGTTATAATATTCCGATAATTAAATTTTCTTTTGATCAATAAAATGTTATTGGTGATAGTTTTTCCAAAGACTACGTATTGGCTATTGGTGAGAGATGATGGTTATTTTGAAAATCACCTACTTACCATTTTCAATCAACTATATATATCTACTAAACCACAAGCCCTCTAAACCACATGACATATGAAACTCACTCCTTTCTTATGCCACATGATACCATGCCATTGTTTCTGTCACATGACATTTTATTTTTTACGGTTTTCTTTTAAAAATCAATATAATCAATATTTCGGTTAAAACAAGATCTGCAGAATTTTTCAGATTTTCTTTCAAAATCAATATAATCAATATTTCGGATAATACATGATCTGCAAAAATCTTTATTCGAAATTTGATATAATGATTATATATATGATTATTCTATTACCAAAAATAAAGGGTGTCTTGCAAGATCTGCAATGATAAAAGCAACATTTTGCTTCCAAATTAAACATCAGTACACTACATCAAAATTAAATAAAAAATAATAAAGGCAACATTCAAAAATCTGCAATCACCCTTCTTTCCAAAATTTATTACAAAAGACATCCATATTGAATTTTGCTTCAAAAATAGCAACAAAATGGATTTTGCTTCCAAAAATAGTAGCAACACATTCGTATACTATACAAAAAAAAATGCTTCCAAAATCTGCAATCAACCTTATGTGCAATTACACGAGCTGTAATGATAAATGCAATATTTTGATTCCAAATTCAATCATTCTTATAATAAAATTGATCGAAGAAATGATACTTAGTGGTTCTTTTTCTTAATCGTGTCCAATAATATATATATATATATATATATATATATATATATATATATATATATATAATTCAATCCTATAGCAAAAGTATGCGAAAGCTTTACTACCAGCCAATGATATAGCACCACTTATATATCCAGCATGAAGTATTCTACATGAAGTATTTCATCTTCGTGATGGTATCAATCCATGTTGTTGAAGATCTTTTTTTTTAAAACAACAATTTAAAAGTTGGATTTTAATGTCTTTCAAATTTCTTTAATATGATATCAGATATGTCAGTCCATCAATATCAATGTACATGTACAAAATCATACTACAAATGTAATTTAATATCCTCAAATTATCATTCGTATTATAATCTTGCTTTTATTTTCCTAATTGTTGTCTAGCTATAATCTATCTGAAGTATGCAATTCATCATACTTTATGTTAAATGAATTAAAGGTTATATATAATTTGGTTTATTTATCTGTCTACATAAATGTATCTATATCATAATTTATATTATAGTAATCTAAATCTAAATTTTATAATACTAAAGTATTTATTGTCTAAGACCATATGTCCCCCTCATAAAGTCACGTCATCTATGACACGTGTCGTTTTCATAATTTGCCACATCATTTATTATACTTTTGTAATATAATATTTATATTATGTTTATCTCCAACTCTTTTATGACAATCTTTTATATTTCAATTTTCACAAATATGCTTATGTGATTCATTTACATATTATGTTGTAAGAACAATTATGTTAAATTGCACATATTATTATGTCATACAATTTTATACCTTGTTATCTTCCTTCGTTCTATTCAACAATGTACGAAATATAGGCTTATGTGTCATTCTAACATTTGAATTTTGTTATTCAATAATCGTTATTTGAATATTTTAAGTGACATTTTATTAATGAGTTGTAAAGATTGCTCTTGAAAATTGGACAATCTAACCATTTTTTTCTATGTCTTCAACTATTAGGTAAAATAAATATTTGCAATTAACAAGTGTTAATAAAGTTAATAAATTAACTAAATAAAGAATTATTTTATTCTAACAATGACACTCTTAAACCTCTAAAATGACATTTATTATCAAACAAAAAGAGTAATAAATATAACAATCTATTATATTAAAAATTTTATTAGGTACTTCATTATATAATCATACTCTATGTTAAATGACTTAAAGTGTCATCAATTTGATAAAGAAATTACATTATTTAACTATGAAAATTTTCTAATTGCGAAATTGATATATTTTTATAAATATAAAAACATTAAATTTATTATTTCATAAATCTCGTGCGAGGCATGGAAATTATACTAGTATATATTCAAAGATCAAATTCTTGTAGTAATGTTGAAATGACATATATTTTTATATTTTTTCAAAGGAGTCTATATTCTATATAGTTGGTTGAATTGGGGAGATAATCATATAACAAAAATAAAATAAGAACAATATGCCTATTAAAAGATATAATAGTTTAACCTCATTCTAAAATGACTATAACTAAATATATATGTATATAAATAACCTAATATCATTATAATATATGAGTGTCATTCTCTAATCGATTCTTTCTATCGTCATCTTAATTTTCTATTCCGTCTTTTCATTACGGAATTCTAGTTCGCCTGATATTTATCATTAAAAAAAAAAAACAAGAAACAAACAGATCGGTAGCAAAACAGGCCCAATTTATAGCACATAGACCAAGCCCAGAGGCCCAATTCCAACAACAACGATCAAAACTAAAAACAATATCATTTTGGATCTACACTACTACTACTGCACTTGACTACTATGTTCTTGAACTAATCTGATTGAACGCCCTACTGATTACATCAGATCCAATTTCATTTCTGTGAACATCCAAATTAAGACTAAAGGATCATTCGTACACTAATTCACACCAATTCGCACCTTGATTTCCACCGTGGTATAGAGATCGCACGAATTCGATGCAACGGAGAACGTACCAGAGCTCGGCTTGCGCGAGCGCGATTCGGCGGCGCATCTCGAGCGTAAGGCGGTAGCATCCGCCGACGGGATCGAAGGCGTGGACATCGGCCTCGAAAACGATCGTCATGACGGCGCGGGCGCGGAACTCCGGCCGAATCGCCTTGAGCGTGCGGACGACGTTGTGGACGCCGAAGAGTTTGTGAACCCTGGCGAACTCTTCGGGGTTGTTGCTGGGGAAGTGAGGCACGAGAATGCAATCGGGAGGGCAGCGCCGCCGCTGGTACTTGCACGCGGCGCACGTGGTGCCGCGTTCGCGTTTGGGCTCGGGAGAGGCCGGCGCTGAAGAGGGGAAATTAGAGTGTTTCTTCTTATAAGGCGGTGGCGGGGGAGGCGGCTCCATAAGCGGAGGCGTAGGAATAGGGGATTGAAGATTCGGTTTGGGAGAGATTATAGGAGATTTGTTAATTGGAGGGTTTATTTATTAAAATGGAGGATTCTGTTCTGTTGAATTTACACACGGAGATGTAGTGGGAGATTTCGTGGATACGTGTCCGATCTGTTAAGGCAGTTATTAACTTGTGATTTCTTCTCCTTCTTTTTTTGGGTCATAAAACCTTTTTTTTACTACATTACCCAATTTATTTTTTGAATTTTGTGTGAATTTCAACTCCTACGATATGGTAGCATATATAATCTTATCGTTTTGCGAGCATGCAAATGCTCAAAGATAATCACTGGTTTTCACGTACGAATGAAGTAGAATTTGATTTAGGAAGAAGAAGAAAAAGTAGGAGGATTTCGGCATAATAATTTGTTTTTTTAGTGGTGTTTGATGGACTCATTCGTTAAGTTGTAAGGAGGGTAGTAGCTTAGAAAGCTTATAGTAGATTAATGTAGTTATAAGCTTCTTCTAGGTTAAATTTGTTTATTTTATATTTTATATCTTAAAATATAAATCTTAAATTCTAAAACATAAATCTTAAATCTTAAAATATAATTCTATATCCTAAACCTCAAACCCTATACCATAAATCTTAAATTATAAATCCTAAATTTTAATTATTAACCCTAAGTTAAGGTTTAAAATATAAAATAAGTAAAATTTAAAGAGTGCACGATTAGGGAGAAAAAAAAATTGATGTGAGTAGAAAAGTGGAAAAAAAATTGATGTGAGTGGAAAAGTGGAAATTACAAGTTCGGCTCCGTTCGGTAAAGCTTTTTTGAGATTAACGGAGTTTGATTTTCTTTTTAATCTAGTTAATGAGGGTTCGATAAAAAAATGTCAATCTAGCTTATGAAGCTTATAGTAGATTAATGTAGCTTGATTTTTCCATTTTTTTTAATGTAACCCCCCTAGATTGTTGAAGATTAACAAGATGGATTTTACATTTATCTCATTTCAGCTTGTAATACCGAACACTAACTATATTTTTAAAATAATTAAGCTAATAAACCCAGCTCCACCTCCAACTATTTATTCAGTTTCAGCTACTCATTCAGCTGGATTTACCGAACAGAGCCTTCAACTTGCATAAGCTTTCAGAGAGGTGTTCAGTGGACTTGAAGCAGTGGATGGGCTCGTGTTCATCATCTTATTTAAATTTCATATCATTTATTGTCATTTTACATCCTAAATTTAATAATTTTAATTTTTATAAGCTTTGTTTATTAAATACATAATTTTAATTTTCAACTACTAACTTTCGCTTCAGTTTCTACTTCCGTTCAATTGACTTCAGCTACAATTTATCGAACAGACCCATTATTTAGCATTATAAGTTTGTGAAGCGGTGTTTAACACAAAGTGTTCAGTGTTTTTAACAATAGTTTGAATAAGTAGTCGGCTTACCATTAAAATTAGCCTTGTTTAGGTTAAATGGCCCTCTAAGGAATGTGAAATTAGACAAATGTCCTTCAATAAACTTCTTCTAAACCCATAACACATGGTGATGTCATCATTAATGATGACATCACCATAAGTCAATCAAACTAACACATTTGACCATTGTCCGGTCAACGCCTGTTGACCGGTGTTGACTGACGAACTTTTTTCCTACAATAACTGTTTTTTGATGACATCGTCATCTTGATGACAGTTTATGTCATGACAAACACAAATTGTCATCAAAAACACAAATTGTCATCGAAACAAAACTGTCATCAAATACAAATTGTATCGCAACTAGCTGACCACACAAACTGTCATCAAATACAAACTGTATCGCAACTAGTTGATAACACATACTGTCATCGCAACTAGTTAATGTCACAAACTGTTATCATAACTAGTTGATGACAATTATCGCTTTGACGATAAATCTCGTTTTGATGACAATTCTCGTTGAAATGTCACCACCACTAGTTGGTGGCATTTACGAAGTGTCATCACCACTAGTTGATGGCATTTACGAAGTGTCATCACCACTAGTTAGTGCACGTTCAAAGTGTCATCAAGACTAGTAATTAGTGGCGCTTTCAAACTGTCATCAAGACTAGTAATTAGTGGCGCTTTCAAAGTGTCACCGAGACTAGTAAGTGTTGACACTTTCAAAGTGTCATCGAGACTAGTCGGTGACACTTTCGAAGCGTCACTGAGGCTAGTCGGTGGCGCGTTCGAAATGTCACTGAGGCTAGTTGGTGGCGCGTTCGAAGCGTCATCGAAGCTATTCAGTGGCGCGTTTGAAGCGTCACCGAGGCTAGTTCGGTGGCACGTTCGAAGCGTCACCGAGGCTAGTTTGGTGGCGCGTTCAAAGCGTCATCGAGGCTAGTTCGGTGACGCGTTCCAAGTGTCACCGCCTCCAAGCGTCACCGAGGCTAGTCGGTGGCGCATTTTAAGCGTCATCGAGACTAGTCGGTGACGCGTTCCAAGCGTCACCAAGGTTAGTCGATAGCCACACATTAAAATCAGACAATATATCATTTGAAAATCTTCACTTGTGCATTATCACCAGTTTGCAAAACAATACACTATCCAAGTATATTTGATTCTAAGTCATGACACGTGCACAATTTGTCAACATATTACTGTAATACTGTTATATTAATCTTTTTCCATTATCCAAAATTATTCCTACAGTACATTTCCTCTCTGACCTTTTCCTTCCTTAAGGGTGTAGAAATGTGGAGGTGTGGAGGTGCATGGTTTAAACCTTAAAACATGTAATAATACCATGCAGAATAATAGACCAGAGTCCAAACAAACTATAGAATTTTTTTCCAAACTGTGCACTTTTTTAAAACTTATACCGAATATACATTCGGATTCAAACTTATTACGAGAATAGGCTGACTCATGGAGGTTTGGGGTAAGTCGCTGTACGGACAAGCGACTTACCAAAATAAAGTCGCTGTACGGACAAGCGATTCTATCCGAACCACAACTTTAATTTTTTTGTTTAAAAAAAGGAGAGTCGCTGGCCAGGCTAGCGACTTTGAATTTTTTTTTCTTTTTTTTTTTGATATTGAAAAGTATATAAAAAAAAAATTAAAGCAAAGTCGCTGTCTAGCCCAGCGACTTTGCAATTTTTTTTTTTTTTACTCTGATATTGAAAAGTAAAAAAAAAAAATTAAGCAAAGTCGCTGGCCAGGCCAGCGACTTTGAATTTTTTTTTCTTTTTTTTTACTCTCTGATATTGAAAAGTATATAAATAAAAAATTAAAGCAAAGTTGTTGTCTAGCCCAGCGACTTTGCAATTTTTTATTATTATTTTTTTTTACTCTGATATTGAAAAGTAAAAAAAAAAATTAGCCAGCGACTTTGCAAATTTCTTTTTTTTCAATATCAGAGTAAAAAAAAATAGATTTTTTTTTTTTACTCTCTAATATCGAAAAGTAAAAAAAAAATTAAAACAAAGTCGCTGGCCAGGCCAGCGACTCTACCTTTTTTTTTAAAAAAATAAATAAATTTGTGGTTCGGATAGAATCGTTTGTCCGTACAGCGACTTTATTTAGGTAAGTCGCTTGTCCGTACAACGACTTACCCCAAACCTCATGAGCCAGCCTATTCTCGTAATAAGTTTGAATCCGAGCGTATATTCGGTATAAGTTTTAAAAAAGTGCACAGTTTGGAAAAAAATTCCAAACTATATTTATTCATTGAATGTGTATATGAAGGTAAAAGGTACCTTCAGGAAAAAGATATTAGCACATTGCATACATGGATAGAAAATTTTAGCTGCGGTTAGACCTGATCAAATACGGGTCCGGGCCGAACCCATTTTTTCAACCCGTTTAAGTGGGCCGGGTTCGGGCCAAGCCCGTTATTCGGGCCATAACCCTTAACCGGACCCGCCATGAAGTCCGGGCTGCCGGTTAGTCATTTCCAAAAATATTTCTTATTTTTTTATGTTCTTTATTCTCCAAACTAAGTATTTAACATCAATAATAAGAAAATGATAAGTAATCTTATATTAGATTTTTTTTATTATATTTAAAATAATATGTGAGAAAAGCCGAACGGCCCGTTAGAGCCTAAATATATAACCGTACCCGGCCCACTTACCTGTCCGGACCGGGCCAAACAGTTTGTTAATGATTTAATCTTTATCTGAGTCCGTATTATTAGGCGGGTGGACAGGCCGGGTGGGTCACGTATTTGCTCAGGATCTAGCTGCGGTCAACTCATTACGACCCATAATTTAACAACACCTGCAAACAGAAGCTAAAGTAAAAATCTCAGACGAAAAAGGGAAAAATGAATCTTATGAGATATAATAAGAATTTTCATTATAACATCAATATTTTAGGTAATTTATTCTTCCTAGCAATATCCATAACAAGAGGCCAGTACTTATGTGCTCGGGAGTTTATCTCTTTCGAGGACAACAAAAACTCTACTTTACCTCCTTCAAGGTCCATTCCTACAAATTTCCATATCTCAATGAACTATGGACCAACCACTTCAATTTTCTTCTGATCACCCCCCATTTTATTTGACTTCGGGGGAGGGGAGAGCTCGAAGGAAGGAAGATGGTGGAGTGGCCGACGATGGAAGCCGACGGAAACTAGTCGGAGATGTTGCTTATTTTGTAGGGGTAATACTCATATATCAACTAATAAAAGGGATGATGAACCTCATTGTTTATAAAATCAATGGGCCAGTAGAACAAGCTAAATGTATTTTATTTGTCTAATATCATTGAGCTAAATGTAAAAACTAAAAAGAAATAATGGAAAAACTCCATTATCCCGCCATCTTGAACGAGAAAAAATTGTATCACGCTGAATTTAGATAATGCAAATAAAAAATTCTATCAATTTTATATTTCTCTTATAAATGAGATATTTTAGCCGGTAGATAAAAGACCGTCGTTTACACTAAGTTCGCTTCTGCCTTACCCAACCAGTCCCAATTTCAAACAAACCCTATATTCGAACCAAAATGAAACTTTGCTCAAAATTGATCCAAAAATTGCACATTTAAAAAAAAATCATTATTTACTACTATCTCTGCATAAAGTCAACATATTTGTATAAAAAAATTGATTTTGAAAATTTTAAATCCTAAATTTAAAAAATCATAACACAAATAAGAATAGATATAAAATAGGTATTGCATTTTTTAACAGGTCTTGCGTTCAAATTTTGGATAAAGTTGTATTTTTAGTATCTTTTAGGTTTTATTACAAAAATTTTATTAGAAGATTTGTTATTTAAAAATTTAAAATATATAAGAAATTTTAGAAAAAAACATTTAAAAAAACATTGAAATTAATACTATTTATTTTCTTCAAAAATTTCAGTGGGGGGCCCCACTGGGCATGAGCTGTGTCCGTCCCTGAGCATGTGTATTTCACTCCGACTACTTGCACCTGCAGTGGTGCTGCAGACACCATTGCAGGTGCTGTTGATTTCAACGGTGATAGTCACCGTTGAAATCAACATTTTTTATTTTTATTTTAAAAAAGGAACGGTGATAGTCACCGTTTCTTTATTATTATTTTTTTTTTAAATTCAAAAATGTAATGGTATTTTTTAAAAAAAGAAAATAGAATGGTGTTTTTTGTCGTTCCATAATTAAAAAAAATTTATAGTACTCGTGTGCCAACAGTATCCCAGTTTGGACGTAGAGCGGCTCTATCCGATCGAACCAGGCAATCAAAACCCAAAAACAAAAATCGCAACACGCCTGCAGGCCTAGGGGAATGGGTTGGGTCAGTTAGGAACGGGGTTTGACTTCGTGAATTAAGATTAGCATATATAGGAAATGATAGGGGGGAAGTATGTATGAAATTGTAAAAATATCATATAGCATATTTATGGACAATTTTGTCTTATTTATTTTGAGTGTGTTAAATTTAAATTTCGCGTGTGTTATTTCCTAAAAGATCGAACTAATTCTGAAATTAAAATTTTATGGATTTACTTGGGTTTGGGCAAGGGTACGGGGAAGGGTATCCTCTAACGTACGGGACAAGTTTTGGGCAAGGGTATGAGGGGTTGTACGGGAGAGGGAATGAGGGGAACAACTGAATATCTTTTGTATAATTTATATTTAAAAAAACGTTTATTCAAATGTATGAATTTTCTTATATTTTTCAAATATTTGCATAAACACTCATAAAAATAATACCACTTAATTTATATTTAACAAATTTTAATTTAAAAAAAAATAACGGCTTTTCAAGCAGTTGCTTTTAAAAAAAATTATTTATACTAATTTAAAAAATGAGAAAAAAAAAAAGTGTAACGGTGATAGTCACCGTTGTTAAATTAAAAATAATAATAATAAAACAACGGTGATAGTCACCGTTGAAATCAACTACTTGCACAATTTTCAAGGCGGTGGAAGTAGTTATTCCCAAGTTAAACCTATACCTGTCATAATTTTCACTCTGTCATGCTTCAGACTTGGGTTGATATACATTATTTTGTATTCAATGTTCATAGGAGCTTGTTTGTCGATCTTTTCTAAACAATATAAATTAATATCAAATCTATAGTCAAGCTCTATAAGAAAAATACAAATAGAGTTGTTAAATTATTATGTTTTTTTGTTGCTCTAAATTCCTTAAATTCATTCTAAACGTTCATGGCTTCTTTGAAATTCTAGTTCAAAAGTTGTGTAGAAGAATATCAACACCTTATTCAGTCTTGCCGAGGCTTTTTAGTTTGATATTGCTTTGTCAAGGCTTTTTTCATACAAACATGTCTATTCAATTTTGTTATACTTATTGGGAGGCTAATATGGTTGCAGATCGTTTTGCCTCATTTGATTTTTCTTATTCATTAGGTTTTAATGTTCTATTAAACCCGCCTAAGGATATTGTTTTTTTCATGTTTTATTAAACTCGCGCTAAGGGTATTGTTTTTTTCATGTTCTGTAAATCCGCCAAAGGGTATTGTTTCATTGCTTTCGGCTGATATTAGAGATAGGGCTATTCCCCGTATGATTACTACTTAGTGTTTTTCTTATTAATAAAACGTCGGAAAATGCTATGTCCAAAAAATATCAACACTTTTTTTGTGTGGATGAGAATATTCACACTTAATGCATGCTTAATGAGTTTAAAATATAAGTAACCCTATCACATATTATTTCAATTATTTAAATCAAGGCCGTTATAGTATCACGTAGCCAATTAATGTTCGGCGTAAAACCGCGCAGTCGCTTTTTTTTAGCCGCGCACTTTCCCATGGGCGGCTCGACATGCCGCCGAGAAAACCCGAGTTCCATGGGCGGCTCCTCGAGCCGCCCATGATGGGTTCAGTTTAGGGATTTTTTTTTAAAATAAATAAAAATGTGTTTTTAAAAACTGGTTCATTGAAACCGTGGTTGTGGGCGGCATTTCGTGCCGCCCAAGAAACTGGGTCAGTGAACCGGGTTTTTTGGGGGGACATGGTTCATAGGCGGCACTTCCTGCCGCCCAGGGTTCATGGACGGCACGTGGTGCCGCCAAGTGAGTATACGTTTCACTCCAACGGTCGATGTGGGCTGCACGTAGGGCCGCCCAGTACAGGTGTAGCCGGCTATATAAATTAGGGATGGTGGTATTGTATTGTATCCAAATCTAGAAACTCATTTTCATAATAAATGTCGTCGTCAAGCGGTTCTGGTTGAAGGGGATTGTCGGAGTCCTCTTCGAGCGCTAACACATCTGTAGATGATGAGGGTGATTTGCAGGCGCCAATTTCTCCCGAGTACTTCAAGGTATGTAATATTGTAATTTTTACTGTATAAAATAATTAGATCTTAAATGTACTTAGTCTTTGAAATGTTAAACTGTTTTGAAATAATATTTAATTTGTTGATATTAGTTTTTAGAAATTTAATTATTAATTAGTCTCTAATGTGATAATTTTTGTATATAAATAGGGTGATTCTAGTGATGATGGATTTATAGCTATCGACTTCTCATCCCATTTTACTACTACTGAGATATTTCCTAGTAAGGAAGGATTGAGAGATTGGGTACAAAGGGTAGGTTTTAGTCTTTTTATGGTGATCACTACTAAATCATCAAATCCTAAAAAGATTATACTTCACTGTGAGAGATCCGGGTTACCTAGGTCCGGCAAGAAGAAGGTGTTAGTCGATGGTATAAAGGTCAGCCCGATACGAGTGAATAAAACTAGGTCAAAAAAGAAGGGTTGTCCCTTTTTGCTGCATTATACTTTTAGGGAAGGAAATGTTATTAGAGATCCTGGGTGGACCTTATCGGTTGTTAGTGGATCCCATAACCATATGCTTTCTACCACCTTGACCGGCCATGCATTTGCTACCCGACTTACGAAGGAGCAGCGTAGGAAAGTGATGATTGATACTGCGGCGGATGCAAGACCCAAAGTTATTTCTACACAGCTTAGGAATGAATATTCGAGTGCAACGAGTTCGAGGAATCAGGTGTACACTGTTAGGGCTAAGGAGAGGTTGAAATCCCTGGGCAATGTGAATGTGACACAATGGTCATTGGGATTTTTGAATGAGAAAGGCTATTTGTTGGACACTGCTACTAAGACGAGGGAAGATGGGAAGGAGGTTTTGGCGTGCTTGTTTATTTCTCATCCAGACGCTCGACATTTGTTGTGCATGTTTCCTAATGTCGTCATTATGGATTCGACCTACAAAACCAACAGGTAAACCTTAGTCTTTTTTGTATTATGTGTAGATAATGGTATTTTCTGCGGGTTTTAAATTTTTTTTTGTGTTGCATTTATAGGTACGGTATGCATTTGTTCCAGATTGTTGGGTTTACTTGCACCAACTACACATATTGCATTGCTCTTGTGTTCATGGAAAGGGAGACGACAAACCACTATGCATGGGCGCTGAGACGATTGAAGTGGTTGTACGGGGAGAAAAATCCCGTATGCATCATGTCTGATCGAGAGCTAGGACTGATCAAGGCTGCCAAACTGGTGTTTTCGAAGGTTCGTCATCACTTGTATCAGGTCCATGTAGACCGTAATGTAAAGGCATATGCTAAGACGATGAAGATTGACGAGAAGAAATTCTCGGGAAGTGTTCGTCGGGTGATGAGGTCTCACACAAAGAAGGAGTACAGAGAGCGGCTTGCTCACTTTAAGGGGATATGGAGTGAAGGCTTGGTGCGATATGTGGAGCAAACTTGGTTTAATGAGCATAAGAAGAAGCTGGTTGCGGCATGGTGTGATGATGTTCTCCATTTGGCCACAAGAACATCAAACAGGTAACTTTCATACAAACATTTGCAATCAAATTGGGTTATAAAATTTATTTAGTTAATTGTATACGAATATATTATTTTCAGGGTTGAGGGTCAGCACTCTATGCTTAAGGACATGATTGAAACATCCGTCGGAGGGTTCGACACACTTGTGCAGCACATCGACAACATGTTTGTTGATCAGCATCGGAAGATCCGATATGAGATGACCAAGAACTACACTGCCTTTCCCATGGAGATAGTGAAAGGCCCTGAGTGGGTTAAGGTGTTATTCAAGCGCATCCTTGAAAAGTGCTCTGAAAAATGCCTGAGGATGTTGTATGCCCAAGTTGTGTTAGCAAAGGAGGGGAAAATTGGGAACAAATGTGCTGATTTTTGGTGGAGGTCCACACTGGGGCTGCCTTGCCCACACACAATTAAGGTCTACGTGGAGACGGGTTATCCGTTAGTGCCTGAAGAGGTTGATATTTTCTGGAAGCAGATCCGATGGGAAGGGGTGGATGCTAAGGATCTTGATGTCGATGATGGTGTTTCACTGACAGCGGACAATGTCACGGTGGATGACTTCGTTGAAGAGTACTTATGTGGGACAGTTGAGGGATTTGATTTGAAGAAGATGGCGGAAAAGTGGTGTGAGTCAAAGGACCCTACATCGTGCAATATTCAAGACCCTCCACGTGGTGAGACCAAGAAGGGGAGGCCTAGGATGAATGCGAGAAAGACCGGTACAAAGAGGAAAATGTGTTGGGACGAGCATGTGGATGCAAACATGAAGAAGGAGAAGCAGAAGATGAAGATGGAGGACGAGGAGCTGGGAGTGGATGAGGAGGATGAGCCTGCAGAGAAAGAGACGACCAATGTGAAATCGTCCGTTGGATCCCCGGGTTCGAAAGGATGCCCTTCTAGTGGACGACCTCACAGTGGAGTTTCAACAGCAAAGGGGAGTGCCACTAAACCTGCAAAGCCGAAATCTGCTTCAACCAAGTCCAAGTCGGGTTCAAACAAGCCGGTCAAGTATCTCGGCTTCAACTGGGGGCACGAGAATATTGATCATTTCATGCTCGCCACATTTATGGAGTTCAAAATGTCAAAGGTGGTGGTCATTGTGGGTTCCGTTCTCTTGCCGTTTTGCTGTGTCGCCAAGAAGACGAGTACATTGATGTCCGGTTAGGGCCTTCGAAGCACGTCCAGGCACATGGAGCGAACTACGTAGCGATGCTTGCGGAGGAAGCATTGACGTTGGAAGAATTTGTTAGGAAATTGAATTATATTCCTTCACCGTGCACGGCAAACTTCTGGTGTATAATGCCTATTACTGGGTTGGCGTTTGCAACGGAACACCAAGTGGTTGTTGTTGTCTTATCATGGTTCGGACCGCACACATGTCTTCCATTGTGGGCCCCCCCGGGTGCCGAGCCTCCGACAAAGGTTTATGCGATAGCACATGTAGGCAGGAGAGACCATTACGTATCGGTACGTGGAGTCCTACTCTCTCGTATTTACTTATTCTTTCGTAATTTTTTTAGTAACTGTATTGTTTACGTGTACAGATTTGGCTTGTTAATGACCATTGTCCCATTCCACCGCCTCCAAGACAGTGGCGCATTTACAAGGATCCAAGTGTTGATGGATGGGATAGTCATGAGCGCTTCAAGGATAGGTTCAAGAATTATGTAGAGGAGCGAGCATATCATGGGCGACCTGACATACTTACCTAGGTTTTTTGGATTGTAATCGACTTTATATATGATATTGTATTTCCTTTTGTGTGAAAGTTTGATTGAGATTGATCGTATATTGTGTTTTTAATCATTTGTTTTTGAGAATTGAAAAAAATCGGGAAAATGCTATACGAGACAACAATATTACTAATCATTAACAAAAACATGTTCACGAAAACATTAAAGCGTACACTAGTTTAACATGAAACATGAAAAAGCTATCTAATCCTCGTCCGAATCGGCCTCCCCGCCATCATCATAGCTGCCGTTGTCCACCACAGATTCTGAATCTTCTAAAAGACCGGGGATATGGCGTCTCGGGTGTGCAGACTCTGTGTAAATGGGAACTGGAACACCAGGTCTGTAAAGAGCCATAATTTTAGCTATATGATCCTCGTGTACCACCTCACAGAGTCGTGGAGGATCCACGCCTGCTGGAAAGTAAAAAATCCGACCAGGGGGAACCCCGTCTCCAAGCACGAGATGGTAAAATAACGCCAAGTACAAGAAACCTAATGACAACCCCCCCCCCCTTCTCCAGGCTCGAGATCCCCCATCCGCAACGTGCGGACCTCGCCACCTTCGTAGCCATGGAAAAACATGTCCATCCCACTTCGTTGGCGTATCATTCGATTGTAGGTGATTCGCCCATGTTCATAAACTTCGAGAACCAAAGGCGCCATTACCTTAAATAGAACCGAAGAAAAGTTTGTGAGGAGTGGAAATTGTGTGTATTTCGAGGGGTTTTGGGGCCGTATTTATAGGCTAAAATAGGACCGTTGTGGGCGGCCCACAGAGCAGCCCATGAGGGTTCACTGAGCGGCACACAGAGCAGCCCATGAGGGTACTGGGCGGCACTGTGTGCCGCCCAGTAGGGTACTTGTGAAATTCTGGACCCTTTGGGCGGCACTATGAGCCGCCTAGATAGCTTTTTTACTATATAAGGAGAACTTTTGTTGATAGATTCATTACATTCGTAGGAAACCAAACACTACAACAAATAATGGCATCTTCTTCTGAATCATCAACAAACCCCCCACATCAACTATGCGAGTGTAATTTGAAACCCGTTGTCTGTACTTGGGATTTGTAGTGGAACTACGGAAGGAGGTATTGGGGATGCCCGAGGAAGCAGTGTTTATACAGGAAGTATATTGATCCTATGTACGAGGATAGGGCACACGCGGTTATTCGACAACAGTGGCGGGAAAAACAAGATCTTGTTAAGGAGAAACAAGATCTGGGTAAGATGCGTAGGTATAACCGCAAACTATATAATGATGTACATCGTATACTGCCTTGATGTCGTATCTTTTGTATAATGTTCTTTACGTACTATCAAACTTTGTAGGGAGCAAGCCATTTTATCAAAGCAGAGATACGATATGCCGCGAACTTTTACCAGAGACTATCCTAATTTCTTCAAACGCAACTAGCCGATAAAATGGCTAGTTGCGAAAGCAAGAACTCTGATGGTATTCATCCAGCGAAGAATATGAATGTACGGTTATATAACATTCTGTATTGTTTTGGGTCATTAATTAATACTAAAAACAACCAATAATTTTGTCATATGTTGAATATCACTATTAACAAAAAAAAATAGTATTAGCATGGGCGGCGTGACACGCCGCCCATATCATTTCATCACCACAACTTTGGGCGGCACGCTGTACAGCCCATGGGCGGCACAGTGTGCAGCCCATGGGCTGTACATCGTGCCTCCCAAGATACCTATAAATAGGTCATACGGGGTCCCCTTTCTACCAAGCTTGTCTCACCCAAAGAGGCAAGCTTCCACATCCAAGAGGAAGGGATGTGTTTGATCACGGTAAGAAAAATAAATATATGTATTTTATTGATTATTTACGCTATTAGGTTGTAATATTCGTTGGAATCTAATTAAATAATATTTTATTTCAGATACAAGAATTCAATATCGTGGGTTTCGTCGTCTAGCATTTTCAGAACTTCGGTCCCGGAGGAACACAGTCAACCGACTTTTCCACCTTCACTAGTGAGCTTAAATCGAACTGTCTTGTATTCATTGTAGACTCACGTCATGTTGTGGTCATTTCCAACAGTGCGTTAAGATGGATGTGATTGCCTTGTGGTCATTATCCTCTTGACCGAGTCAAGAGTCCTAGGACGAACCTCCTTCGGCCATGTCGTGCATGCTAATCTGCTCTTTTTTCCTCGCAGCAGCACAGAAAAACATGGGATCTTCAAATTTCGGTATTTGTAGGATTTCAAGTTTTTCTGTGATGCAGCAAGAAAAAAAGAGCAGATCAGCATGAACGACATGGCCCAAGGAGGTTCGTCCTAGGACTCTTGACTCGGTCAAGAGGATAATGTCCACAAGGCAATCGCATCCATCTTAACGCACTGTTGAAAATGACCACAACATGACGTGAGTCTACAATGAATACAAGACAGTTCGGTTTAAGCTCACTAGTGAAGGTGGAAAAGGCGGTTGTTTGTGTTCCTCTTGACCAAGTCAAGAGTCCTAGGACGAACCTCCTTGGGCCATGGCGTACATGCTGATCTGCTCTTTTTTCCTGGCTGTAGCACAGAAAAACATGGGATCTCCATATTTCAGTATTTGTAGGATTTCAAGTTTTTCTGTGATGCAGCTAGGAGAAGGAGCATATCAGCATGAACGTCGTGGTCCTAGGAGGTTCATCCTGGGCTCTTGAGTGAATGTATATGTATAGTGCAAGAGTTGTGTATGTCATTTGTTCCAGTGTGTATGTATTTTTTTTTTAAGTGTGTAAGCCATCAGTGAATGTATATGTGTTTTTAGAATTTGTACGTGTTTTTAGTATGTGTATGTAATTTAAGCCATCGGTGAATGTATATGTGTTTTTAGAATTTGTACGTGTTTTTAGTATGTGTATGTAATTTAAGAATATACATGTGTTTTTTAGAAATAACGCACGAAAATCCAACAAACCAATAAGCAAAGAACTAAAACTAGAAACGACAGAACAAATTAGAAACGACGGAACAAATATCTAAATACGAAACCAATAAAGCCAAAAGTCATACTTAATTTACTGGAATTTCAATCCCCAAAAACGTACAAACACAAAAGTCAAAAGTCATACTACGAACTCTCTGTCTCACTATCAGATGAGTCATCTAGATGTGGAGTGGAAGCACTAGCTAAGGACACACCTACACCCGAACCCACGCCCGGTGCCCATACTGGAGGAACATAAGAGGTCGGCTGAGACGATGCCTGCTGAGCTGCTGCACGCTCTTCTACCATCTTAGATGATTCGGCTCTCTCAAATATAGTAGCGTCTGCACTATATGCATGGGAAGGCATCTGTGAAGCCCGTACAAGCGGTAGAGCTACAGGAATGACGTCACTGAAAAGGATGTCATGCAAATGCTGAAAGTGCTCCCTACACCCTAAACAACCTCCTCCAGACATAAGCTCCTGAAGATAGGCCTGACTCATCGCATGACGCTGCAAATGAAAACAAACATTTTAAAAACATAGACTTTCATAAAATAATTTAAAAGAATAAAATGGGAAAAAAACATACCCTTTGTAAGTTGATAGCCGGAGGTGGTCCTCTACTGATACGAGGCTGGACTGGCGCATGCGGACTCACGTAAGGATGCGACACCTGTAGATACCAGTCCAGGTACGCGTTGTGGACATCCCAAGCCATCGTCGCAGGAGGACTCGCCAAGATGTGGGGGCAAAGATGATGCTCACGCTGGTCCCACTTGTGCCAACGCGGGTCAAAGTGCAACTGGTATCGCCTTGTCCCTCTGAAATTAAGAGGACGCACTGCAACCAGAGGCTCTATGATATCCATCGGCCTGCTCTGTCGATAACCGAACTGGCGTGTAAGCCGATCTGGCATGTAGGCCTCCTCTACACCGAGAAAACGAATAGTCCCTCGATAAGTGGAGGACCTGTGACGACCTCGAAAATCAAGACCTTCGTACGGCATCCACCGTATCTGCAATTAACAAAACACGATGGACCATAAATTAATTCATTACGCTTTCTTACTGTAAATTAAAATTGAAAAAGAATACGTACATCCTCTGGCCTATACTCGTCTAGAATTCGTCTGTAGCGTGACTGGTCACGGAGCGACCAGAGAGGTGTCCAGCCAATGCAGTATCGTCCAGCGCGTCGTATGTCGTCGTCCGCACCTTCCTTGAGGTTAGGGTTGCCCGGGAAGTATACAAAGTACGTCCAAATCCAAACCTGCGTACAGAGAAAGACAACCACTAGTTATAAACAATTCAATAATGTATATTAATAATCTAAATTATAAGTTAACTATATTAAAGGCCTACCTCCAAAAGACGTGCGCAGCCGGCGAACTGTGCAGCTCCGGCCCGAGAACCCTCTCTGAGGTTCCTATAAAGGAGAGCCAGAACCCCGGTACCCCAAGCAGTATGAACGACACACTCCCAGTCCACAAAAAGAGGTAGCAGTGTGGTCTTCAGCTCGTTCGTTGACTTGTCAACGAAGATGCTAGCCGACATGGCGTGCCATAAGAAACCGGCTGCTATATCCTCTGGGTGGGCACCCTCCTCAATCATCCTCATCACATGCCTCCCAAGCTGGAATTGCTTGACCCAACCCTTCCTAAGGTCGCAGACCATGTCAGCATCATCCTCATCAAAGCTGTAGTCCGAATCTATCCCAAACAAATAGCCGAACAAAGCCTCACACTCCGCCAGCTCGATATCATGACCGGTCCATGGCGACGTCACCTCAAATCCCTCGATCGGCAGCCCTAGAATCATCAGCACGTCATGTAGCGTAGGACCTATCTCGCCCCAGGGAAAGTGGAAGGTGTTCGTCTCTGGATGCCATCTCTCAACGAACGCTGAAATGAGGTTGTGATCAACATGGCCGAACTGAAAATCAAGTAAATCGGTCAACCCCGTCTGCTGCGCAATCCAAAACCAGGACCCCTCCGCAGGGACCCCTCTGGGAATACGATCCCTCCAAAATGCAAACTGTGAAGGGCGTGTCTGGACCCTCAAATTCCTAACAACGTCCTCGGGTGGGTCCAACGACGCCTTCGTCCATATCAGCTCTACAATGTGCGTGTCAAAGTTCCTCAACAAAGAAGGAAACTGCTCAGCTGGCTCAGGAGGAGGTGGGTCCTGCGTGGCTGGCTCAGGCTGAGACGGGGCCTGCTGAGATGGAGTCTCCTGATGTGGCTCAGTGGGAGATGGGGCCTGTGTGGCTGACTCAGGCTGAGACGGGGCCTGCTGAGATGGCTCAGGTGACTCCTCCATGTGTAGCTGCTGCTGAGGCGAGTCCTCAAGAGGTGGGTCCTCCTGATGTGACTGCTGAGGTGGGTCCTCCATAACCACGTCCTCATCTGAGCGGACGGGACCAACATCGTCCTCACTAGCACCCTCACTTTCGGCCTCACTATGGCCCTGCGATACACCGTCAACCCTCCTCTTGCGAGCAAATGCAGTAGTAGGGCGACTATCTCGATCGGACCGTGCGATCTTACACAACACTTCCTATTTTTGCATTAAAAATATAGAAAATTGTTTTCTTACAAACAAAATCAATATATTAAAATTTTCATTACAATAACATATTTAATATTACAGTATAATTGTCGCAATTTACCTATACTATTTTTTATAATGATTAAATACAATAAAAATCAAATTTACAAATATAACTATATTCATTTTACCCACTATAACCTATTTACATATGTCCAAATATTATTTTCATACAAACAAAATAATATATTACAATTTTCATTACAATGATATATTAAATATTATTTAACGGTATAATTGAGCATATTACCTATACTATTTTTAACAGTATAATTGAGCATATTACCTATACTATTTTTTATAAGATAATGATTTAATAATCTAAAATCCAAGTATATAAATCTACAAGTGCAGAAACAATTTAATTAAATAAATTAAATTTAACGATTACAAATTTAAAAAACACCATACCTTTTCAGTTGCCCTCCGTTCATATTTTCGCTTTTCGCGAACTGGAATTTCACCCAAGTCTGAAATGGCCTCCTGACCAACCGCGCACGCGACGTCGAAGGCATTCTCCGCCGCGATATCGCCCTCCTCGCCCTCGGTCATGGGCGGCTCCTCAGGCGGCCCAGATTCCACCGTAGTGGGCGGCTCCGCAGGCAGCCCAGATTCCCCCATAGTGGGCGGCTCCGCAAGCGGCCCAGAATCGTCGCTGCTTCCCCCCGTCACACAGAGATTGGCCGCCGCCGCCGCCAACGTCGAATCGGCCGTCGAATCGCCGCCGTCTCCGCCTAGCACTCCCGTCGCCGCCGCTGTCGCCGCCGCCAACGTCGAATCGGCCGTCGAATCGCCGTCGTCTCCGCCTAGCACTCCCGCCGCCTCCAACGCCTCTTGCTCGTCCAATATCGCAAATAGGTCGTCCAATGAATATTCGTCGCCCGACTCCATTTTTGTGTATTTTGAACGCTGGAAATCGCATCGGAGAAGACGACCCTGGGCGGCCTTATATAACGGCGACGTTTTGAATTTTTTGGCGGTTTAGGGTCTGGGCGGCCTACTAAGCCGCCCACATTTTAATTTCAATTTCCACTTTCGGCGGCCTGTTGAGCCGCCCACAATTTAGGGTTTACACTCGGCGGCTTACAGTCCCGCCGAGGTTTAACCCGGTTTCCAGAAAACCATATTTTTTTTTAATAAATATATAAATTAAATTATAAAACCGGATTCTACAAAAACCAATAAAACTGGACGGCCAATAATGCCGCCCAAGTCCAAATCGGGTTCATAAAAAACCGGTTTGCATGGACGGCATTAGGTGCCGCCTATGTGCAAATCGGATTTTTGAAAGAGTATTCTGGGCGACATGTAAAGCCGCCCAGGAGGAAATGCGCGGCTAAAAAAAATCGACTGCGCGGTTTATCGGCGGCCTTAATGTTTTGGGTTTGCGCTATTTGATTTGAAATTCAAGATGCCACAAGTCACAACATAGGATTCTAGTTTTTACACCACCTAAAGCTGCAAGTCAAACGTACCATGGACATGGCATCATACCCTCCGGCGCTACCACATTATGCACGTCTTTTATATACAAACTTCTATCATATATTTCTTTGAAATGTGGTATATACAAATATCTCCCATGTCTACGATTGAAACACAACTATTTAGAATTCCTTACCATTTACGATATACTTCTCTAATTTTATTCATAATTAATTTTGAAAAATAAAATTCATATTAAAAACTATTGGTTTTGACAATTTTTACTAGCTTTATATGTGTATGGGATTATTAGTGGTATATTACTACATAAGTAAATTATAATAATAATTATTATTATAGTTATTATTATTATGATTATTATTATTACTAGCACTAGAAACTTGGAACATGGATGATAAACATGAGAAAATATAATTTTAAAGTAGTACAAAATAAGGTTGTAATTTATACTTTTATTAATTGAAAAAGAATGAGGGTTTGTTTGGCAATCAATTTATAAAGACATTATTTGTAATAATATAATTACGTTAAATAAATGTGTTTGGCTCAATAAATATTTATACGAGATAATTACATTTTCTCACTAACACATTTTCAAAAATCCTTTCATATTAATTTGAAAGTATAATATTTATGCACAAATTTCAATGTTAAATAACCATTTTTTTAAAAGTACATTATTTGTTATAATGTTGTTATAAATTGTAATGATAAACAAACCCTAAGTATATGACGTGGGACAATTGTTATGTATATGATGAGTAGATTGGAGCAATTCTTTTCAAAGATGTGCTATGAGCTTTAGGACCCATTTGATATTGGTATCAGAATATTAGATATGAGTATATATATCACTCATATTTATATTTATGTTTGGTATAATTCTAATATCGATATTATACTGATATTTACTGTTTGATATCGGGTATAGATATTAGTATAGTATATTAAAAATACCACTCATATATAGACTCATATCCAATACATTGAAATGACTCATACCAATATTTTGATACTCATACCGATATTCATACTCGATATCTCATATCTTTAGTATCGATATCAAACGAGCCCTTAATATATTAGAAGAATCCATCACCTTATATTGTATTTTGATACCGGCATTGATAAAGACTTTTGTAATTGATAAATTGTTCCAAAACAGAGTTATGTAATAATGTGATTGGTGATAAAAAATATATTTATATATAAGTATTATTTTTTTTGACCTTTGAGCAATTGGTATGCTAACAAAATAGCAGAACGTAGTGAATATAAATGTTCGTGTCAAATCGGTAAAGCAGTAAAATTTCAAATCTTTTTCCCTCCTAAAAGCTAAAAAGACCATACGGTTAATTCTCATTACACAAAAATTCAAGCATTCAGCATCAGGCACCAAGGATTTCAGTGGTTTCAATATCTTTCACTCTTTTTTTTTTACATCAACTTTTTGAAAAAAATTACTTTCGAGTTTAAAGGGACCACCCGAGCCGTTGGATTTGATATCTTGCTTTGTTTGTACGACTGCGATGATGGCCCAATACACAGCGAATTGCTACCAACACAAAACACAATCCCCCCACTCAATACTGTACGGTATTTGGGTAAGAAAGGAGAATGTCTTGTCGGTTTGCTTCCACTCTATTTATGCTTCCTTTCATTTACACATTTGCCCAACGCACTCTACATTATATCATAATGTTGCAGATAAAATGCAATACTCTAAATTTAAAATTATAAACCTTAAATCCTCAAGATTTTATCTTATTTTTAAAAAATCATATTATTATTTTGTAAAATTTTCTGGTTTAAAGTAACGTGTTTAAAATGGGATAACAATCGTAAGTAACACTTCGTAATATTAATTACATCTAATCATCTATACACTTACGGAGGATGATTGAGTGACATTTAGGATCACTAACCCTCTGTTTGGCTAAAGGTTTATTAAAGGGAGAGAATGGATAGTAAAAGAGGATAGGAAAAAAAAAGACAGAATTTTAAATAAATATTGTTTGGCTAGGATGAAAATGAAAGAGTAGAATTTTAAAAATGTTGTTTGGAAAGTGGGGGAAAGTAAAATAAAATATGAGTTGGATGAGTTTGATTTTTTTTTCTTTTTTTAATATTGTTAATAAATAGGAATCCCTCCAAATTCCATCCAAATAGAAGAGATTGTTTTACCAATTTACCCCCAAATCCCTAGTTTATTTTCTCTTTCTTTCTCCCAGTTTACTCTCAAATCTCTTTTAATAATTCAGCCAAATAACATCTATTAATTTTTCTTCCTTTCTCATCCTCCTTTTTCCCTTCAAATACTCACTTCCAAACAAAGACTAACCCTCTAGATTTTACCTTATTTTTAAAATTTAAAATTATAAACCCTAAATCCTAAAAAATAAACCCTAAATTTTAAAATATAAATCCTAAACCCTAAATTATAAACCTTAAATCATAAATCTTAAACACTAAATTCTAAATATTAATTATTAATTTTTTAGGCACACAAACAAATTCCATACACTTACGGCAATCTTACTCTTAAGTGGATCTCGATTAGAATGTAAGGATCTATGCTTCTTTTAATGAAAACAAATTAAAAATTAATTTGTATTGAAGTCTCAAACATTTTCACCCTTTAGAAGGCCGTAAACAATAGCCATGTTGGATACGTTGTCGGCATTCCAAACCACATGTACATAAAACTTACTCCCTCCGTCCTATTTTAATCTTCCCGTTTTCCTTTTCGGGCGTCCCAAAATAATCTTTCCATATCAAAACTTATCATAAATAGATTTTGTCATTTTTCTTAAATTCACAAATCTATCATCTTCTACACACTATCCATTCAAACTCTCTCACCTACTTTTTCACATTCCACCATTAAAATTCCACCATTTAATTCTACCCACTACCCACTCACCTACCCAAAACCCACCTATAACTCGGCCCACTACCCAAACCCCAATCTCTCTCACCTACCCAAACCCTAGAAATCTCTCTTTCTCTCCGCCGTTGTCTGAAGACCGATACTTCTCCTTGCTCCTTCTCTTGGAGTTTCTCTGGTTCGATTTCCGGTGCCATCCTTCTCTTTGGAGCTTCTTCTGGTTCGATTTCCAATGCCCTCCTTCTCCTTGAAGCTGTCTGGATTCCTTGCTCCTCCCCACCACCGAAACCCTAAACTCCATTTTGCTCTTCTCTGATTCGATTTCCAGTGCTTTGCTCCTTCTCCTTGGAGCTTCCTGGTTTCCTTGCTCCCACACCACCGAAACCCTAAAATGAGTACTGGAACTGGGGATGGTTTCTCAAGTTCTTGTGGAAGTCCCCTCACTTCTGAGACTTACCATTGCTCGATGGAGCCATATTGCGAGTGGGTAGATGATTGTGTAGGGAATCGCAGTTTTAGCGGCTTCGATGGCGAAGGAGATGCGATTGGGAGCGAGTCCACTGGGAGCGAGTCCACTGGGAGCGAGTCCACTATAGAGGTCGTGGTTGTTGTCCAAGCTCTCCCATCCGTTATTGATCTGGTCTCCGATGATGAAGATTCAGGGAAGAACTAAGCCTTTTGTCCCTGTTGTTAAATCTCTCCCTTTGAATGTTGATTTATGTTCACTATTGTTCTAATGCATGTTGGATTCTCTGTTTTGAGCACCGAACTTTATGCATGTTGGATACTCTGTTTTGATTATGTATGAACTATTTTGTGGATGCTTGGAATGTATGCTTGGAAAAATAGCTTGAATTCTGAATTGCTTGTGCCTCTGCTTGGTTCTGATGGTTATTTCGCTTGTGCCTCTGCTTGGTTCTGATGGTTGTTTATGCTTGGAATTGCTTGTGCCTCTGCTTGAATTCTGAATTTTGTGGATGCTTGGAATGTATGAACTATTTTGTGGATGTATGGTTCTCTGGTTGTCCGCTGATGGTTATTTTGCATTTTGTGACATTTTATCTGTCATTGGTATGAATTGGTATGGTTCTGAATTGGTATGAATTGGTATGGTTCTGAATGCTGAATTGATATGAATTGGTATGGTTCTGAATGCTGAATTTGTGACATTTTATCTATGTCAAGTTGTTAAGCACAAATCTCATGAACACACAGTTTGCTTGCTTGCATTCATGTTTCCAAAAGAGTTGATGTACAAAAGTTTCTAACTTTCACATGACTTAATAGTTATGTGAAGGATAGAAGCTGATTACAAAAGTTTCAAGTCCCCTTCGGCTCTCTCATGCATCATAATCTTGAGTTTCTTGCATTGTTGCCTCTTGACTAAGTTGTTGTGCATCAAGCATGTCTTCTTGAGTCCCCTGATCTGCATATGTTGCTTGTGCCTCTGCCTCTGCCTGTGCACCCCCATTAACCCAATCCCATGCCTCCATGACTGCCCACATAGAAGCTTGAACTACTGTTTCTAGGAGCCCCTGAGCCTCCAACCTTTTCTTACCCACATGTGGAATGTCATAGTCATTTGAGCCTTTGCACTTCAATATCTCATTCATTACATGTTGTAATGTAATCCATACATTGCTCAAAGTCTTAGGATCTAACTCATAAAAGGCTGCATTAACTGCCTAGCAAGTGATCTACATCTCGTGACATTTTTTTATGCATTAATGATTGGATGCTTCTAAAGAAACCAAGGTCCAATATGTTTAGATCAGGACTGTTAGGAGGTTGCTGAATTAATATGAAAGTGAACTCATCTTGCTTGTAAACTTGTTGCCATTCTGGATCTTCTTGTGTAATGTGGGCCTTGGCATTGTCCTGCTGTATGTATATGACTTTGGGAACTCCATCTTGTGGCCATTTGCTTTTGATTGCTGGAATGATGTCATGTATGAGCATGTGTCTTGTGACTTTCTGGTTGACAGATTCCACTATTTTTGTCACCATTGTCCCCTTTTGCCTGTTTTTTGATGACCTTTTTGCTGCCTCCTTATAAGTGAATGGAAAAATCCCAATCTTACCATCAAATATGCATTTCCCTTGGCTGTTAAATCTTGGTCTTCCTACCACTGCAATGAACATGACCTTAGGGATGAATTTACTTGAATTTGCTGATCTGTATTTGGCCTTTTCATGTTGTGATAGATAAACTCTTTGTGTTTTTTTGGTCAACATAAACCACTTCTCATCTATATGCACAAAGTCATACATGTGGTAATAATGTGTCTTACTTTCTGGTGTATCCCCTTGCAACAAACTCAATATCCACTGTAATCTTCTGAATTTGTTTGGGTCCTTCAATCCTGGATGTAATGGATTGGTATGAGGCTTAATTTGCCCCCTTTTAATCATCCTATGGACTGTGCTCTTTGAAATATTGATAATGGCTGCTAAATCCCTTATACATGTTCTGTCTCCCATATTGACTGCTTCTATTTGTTGGCTTGGTACTTGTATTCTCTTTCTACCACAACTATGTGACTTTGTGGTGACATTGTACTTGACATTTGCACTTCTCTATTGCTTGGCTGTGTTCCATATTTTATCTATGCTCCTTCTTGACACTTGGAACTCGTGTGTTGCAGCCATTATTGTCCCCCTTGGCAGTTTTCCATCTTTTGCTCTATGAACAAGCCATACTAGTATGTGCATTCTCTCCTCACTGCTGAGCTTCTTTCTTGATGCCTGATGATTAGATTCTTGTGATAGCTGCTCTGTTTCAACATGATTTGGGGATTGATTATGTGTTGTTGCCTGGGAGACTGGTTGGCCATACTCCTGTTGAATCTCTGGTGCACTGTTAAGATCAATAAAAGGCATATATTGGGCCACACTCTTGCTGAATCTCTGCTGATTCTCTGGCTGGCCATACTCCTGCTGAATATCTGGTAACTGATGAATCTCTGGCTGGTCATACTCATGCTGAATCTCCGGTGACTGTTGAATCTCTGGTTGGCCATATTCCTGCAATGCATCATCAACTTCCTCATCATCTGGAACCCAAGCAGCATTTAAATCCAAGTATGAAGGCATCAGAAAAGGCAATGATGCTCTGTTTCCTCTCTATTTTTGTGTGTGTTTATGTCACTGCTTTAATGTGAGCTTCCTCTTTTATAGGGTACAAATTTGAATTCCTAAACCCAATTTGATTTAGGCTCCATGTTAGCAAATTAGGTTTAGTGTTTCATTGGTTTAAATTTTGTAAACTCTTCTGTGATTGGCTAAAAATTAAGCACACGGATTCTTGATTTATGAATCTGTGAAATTTGAGAAATTTGTGAAATTCCAATTCTGCAGCTTTGTACTTTCTTTTGTACTTCTCTCTCATTTCTTAAAATCTGTGAAATTTGAGATATGGGAAGATTAAAATGGGACAGAGGGAGTAATATTCTCTCCGTATGAAAAAATTTGTCATTCTAGAGTTTGACAGACTTATTAAAAAATATAATGAGTATTTAATAACTCATCTCAAGTGTAGCCAATAAACATATAAAATTTGTATAAAAAGAGTCAAAAAATACAATTTTCGATGTCAAATCTCGTAACTCACCAATAAATTATTACCTAAACACCTAAAATAACAATCTTTTCTATACAAAAATTATGGGCTAAAATAACAACCTTTTCAAAACGGAAAAAATATTATAATAAGCCGTGTGTCACTATTTATACAATCTCATACAAAATTTTCACTGACATCACTCCAATATTTCAAGAACTAATTTTATTTATCAAGGTAAATAAACTTTATTCTCTTCTTTGAAAATTTCCTTCCAAAACAAATGGGCCATTCCAAATCCAACCCCTTTAAAAAAAAAAAAAAAAAACAACACGCCAAAACCAAGTTCAGTTCTTGCTCTTGATAGGTTGGAGTACATAAATTGCTACTGGATTACTTTTTAAGGGCATTTAAGTAAATATATAGGAAAGAAGGTATTTTTAATTAAATTTTTTGAATTTCAAACCCGCGGGTGTCTTCCTGCCTGGTTGTCTGACTTGCACATTCCTCCACATCGTCTTTCATTTTTTGTCATTTTTTCTCGGATTTCAATGACCGTTTTCGCTTCCCTCTTCACCCATTTCATCATATCATCATTCTCTTCTTCTTCAAACCCTTGTTTAGCAGCTCAATCTGTGTATGTGTGCTTTTGTGTTACAGTAAAAAATGGGTGCATCTGGAAAGTGGGTCAAGACATTAATAGGCTTCAAGAAGCCTGCAGAAAAGGATGAACTCGTTGTAAAAAAACTCAACTTTTCACTTTTTCTTCTTCTTTATTATCTGAGTTTTTCTAACATTTGATTGATTTTTGTACCCTTCAGGAGAAATTAGGAGGTGGGAAAGGTGATAAGAAATGGAAGCTGTGGAAGAACCCATCAGGGGACTGGAAGAAGGGCTTCAAAACGCGGCATCACGGCGAATCTGAGGCAGCTCTCTCCCCCCCTCCAAACGACGCGTTTAATGACGCTGTTGCTACCGTCATCAGAGCTCCACCCAAGGACTTCCGAGCTGTTCGCCAAGAATGGGCTGCAATCCGCATCCAAACTGCCTTCAGAGGTTTCTTGGTAATTTCTATTTCTTCCCCACATTAATTAATTTCTTGGCCCCAATTTTAAAAAAAACCCACCTTTCAAACCCCTGCATTTTGCTGTTTCCCCAAAATGGTCTTATTTATTTAATTGGTTCAGTTGCTATAACAAAATGTGCTTGAAAGGTTGATAAATTCAGTTTTAGACCTTCTAATCCTACTGCATTCAGTGTAGAACTGTTTAAATATGTGTTACTTTCATATTTCATTTTTGAATTGAATATTTGTGGTGATTAAATTGAGTAAAAATGCAGGCAAGAAGGGCACTAAAGGCACTTAGAGGAATAGTGAGGATCCAAGCGCTGGTGCGCGGGAGGCAGGTGAGGAAACAGGCGGCAGTGACACTGAGGTGCATGCAGGCTCTGGTTCGGGTGCAGGCTAGAGTGAGAGCTCGTCGCGTTAGGATGTCGATTGAAGGGCAGGCCGTGCAGAAGCTTCTTGACGAGCGGCGTAGCAAGGCTGAGCTCTTAAAGCAAGCTGAGGTATCCTGAATTGAGTGCCCCCACTTTGTTTCTATTGATGATGAGCTTTTTTACATTGTGGGTTTGAATGGAATATGTAGGAAGGGTGGTGTGACAGTAAAAGGACACTTGAAGAAGTGAAATCAAAGTTGCAGATGAGGCAGGATGGAGCATTCAAAAGGGAGAGAGCTCTGGCTTACTCTCTTGCTCAGAAGGTAATTATTTCTAACATTTGATTGTTGTTTTACTTGGAAAGATTTGAGATTGTTTCGTAACCATATTTGTTGGGTTTTTGATTCCAGCAATTGAGATCAATGCCGGGCTCAGAAGCGTTTGCGCACATTTCCCTGAAGAACTTTGAAGTGGCTAAGAACAGCTGGGGATGGACTTGGTTAGAGCGTTGGATGGCAGCAAAGCCATGGGAGAACAGGCTGATGGAGGAAGTTCAAAGCACAGCATCCGATTTAGCCCCGCCCACTAAGAGCGTCAAGGGAAAGTGTCCAAGATCATCGGTGAAGGTGAGAAAGAACAACATGACCACCAGGATCACAGCTAGACCTCCTCCTGTTGCCACCCGTTCGTCTTCAAGCCCAAGCTCGGAGTTTCGTTATGGAGAGAGCTCGGGTTCTCCTTCGATTTGCACGTCAATGACTCCTGTTTCCGGGACTGAGGAGGCTGCTGGTAGAAGCAGCGTCCCGAGCTACATGAACTTGACAGAGTCAACCAAAGCCAAGAGGAGAGGTGGAGGCTATTTGGCTCAGAGAATGGCTAGGCAGTCAATGGATGAGGTTCAGTTCTCTAAGCTAGGAGGGTTCTCTGGTGCAGTGAATTTGAAGAGCAGTGGTTTTTGATCAACTACTCCAACCCACTGCAATGGCTTGTTGTGTAATTGAGATTAGGGCTTTCTTGTTTAGGGTTTTGGGTGGCTTTGCAGCTAAGTTCAACGGCTTGTTGTTCTTGTTTGAAGCTGATTGGTCCCATTGCTTAGCCTTCAGAATTCGTTGCTTATTCCTTCCTGTATTGTAGAGTGTTTTTGAAGGCTTGTTATACATCAAGCAGATGGTTGTGTGATTTGTGATTTTACCTGGTTTGTACAATGTTAGAATGCGGCTTTGGCTGGACTCTTGAGTAATGTACCCTTGTTTGTACAACCTAGGCATCTTTCTTTTCTAGATACTCAATTTGATCCAAATAATCTATACCAAAAGTTAAATCATGTTCCAAAATGGAAGTTGTATATCAATAAACATATTCTTATAGGAAGCAAGTTATCCAGAATGGATAAATGAAAATGAATCCATATTTCATTAGAACTAGTAACATGAACAAAAGAAGAAGAAAAATAGATTACTTTTTATTAGACAGGCAAAAAGACATTTCATTTGGAAAGGAGGGAAACCAAGAAAATCACTATTCAGTATATGCACTGTCACTTTCAAAAAAGCACATGATAACAATACCAAAAGAGATGGGGGTGTACCACTTAAAAGACAATTGAATCCTCAAAGGAAAATGACTTTACACAGTCCTGCAACACTGTCAAAACAATGAACCTAATTCGGTTAGGCCTTTAATGAGAAACATCCTTTTGAGGATCAACCACTTAGTGAACTTGGACAAGACATCATTTTCTTGGAAGATGGGATTTTATTGATTCCACAACCACCTGTTTCACAAGGAAAAAGGGAAATCATGTTCCCAAGTTAGCTATTTTATGTCTCAACCATATATCACGTCCCTCAACCAAGACGATGTAGAAGACTAGAGATAATAATGAATGATTTCTTCAAATGATACTCCACAACATAGAAGAAAGGTTTGAAGCATACTCACCCTTCCATCATAGGACAGTGATGCAAAAATCCAAGGCTCCCGAGAGCTCCAAGCAATACCTGATTCATGAGTTAAAATTCGAGGTCATTAACAGGCAAACCGAAAGGAAAAAAAAAAGAACAAACAAGGGTGGAGATAATACCATAAACACTCTCTTCATAGTCATTGTAGGAACAAACCAGTGGATCAGTGCGCTTGGTTTGGGAGTCAACCAGACTACAAAGAACACGAAACATGAAATGCAAGGCAATATATGAACAAATAAGTCTGCTATAAAAAATCAGCAAGAAAACTACCCCTCAGTTGTTGCATCTTTGCTACTCTCAGGCGCTAACCACAAATTTACAGCTGAGTCTGTTCCAGAACTCTGCATATAACCACAGATTTATCAGCCGTATACAGGTAGGTCCTTCAACATTAAGCCACTCTGTATCCAAGATATATATGCGAAAGCAAGCCAGTTCTTACTCAGCCTCTTTACCAGATCTGAGAGAAATCTAATACTCAAAATGCTTAAGAATCTTATTGCTATCGGGAAAGTGCTTATACTTTCTTCATTTGGAGTGCAGAGGCTTGTTTACGGTATAACAAACATGTTTGTAGTTTATTTATATGCAATATGAGTCTACGAACAAGGGTTATTTCAACCTCTCTCATCTCACATCTTCCATCACAATAAATGACAGGAGAAGAAATAAACATACCAAAATGAGTCCATTGTACTCAGGGTTACACTTCACTGTCCAAGTCCTGCAAAAATCATGTTCAACATAGAGATCAGATGCTGAAAAAAATACAAGAATGATGTCAAAAGGTTATTAAATAATGTTTCCCTAATGCAAGGATATATAGCCTCATTTTCATAGTGAAAGGTAGAAAGTACATTTTTTTATATTAGCAGCATTTTGGATATAATGCTTCCGAATTTCCAATTTTTCGTTGTTGAAAGAGTAGACAGATACTTTGATTCACAAGCGGCTCAAATATCACACAGGGCTTAGATCTCTTGAAGATCATATAGTCCGCAGATTTTTGTCCTTCCGCAAAAAATATCATATGCAATAATTTAATTTTGTCAATCTGTGACTCGAGAGAAATGAGACAGCCAAATTTATTTTCTCAGAAAGTTGCTTCATTGGTAATTTCAGGTGATACATTAGCTACCTAGAGTCGGGAAAGAATAAGCACTTGCTTCTGAAACACAACTGTTTGAATTAACAAAACATGAATTGTTCATAGAGAGAGAAACAACAAATGTATGTTTATTTTTTATTTATTTTTACCAGTGTGCATGTCCAGGAAGCTCAGTGATAGGAGCCTTTGACATTCTAAGATCCCATATACGAATACCGGCCTCATCCTCAGCAGTTACCTGGTTAATTTTGACAAAGCTGAGAATTTTTAGTGAAACTGAAAGGTAGGATAAAATTGAGGCCGTATCATATGACTTTCAATGAAGCAACTACAAAATATGTTGTGTTACCCGATATTCTGCATTATGCAAAAGAATAATCTTGAAGCTTACCCAATCATCAAGAAAGCAACTAGCACGAAACTCTACTCACACTAGTCACTCTTCAATCTTTAAAATATTCATTTTGATGAGATAAGTAAAGCATTTAGCTGTATACTTACAATTATATGCTCTTTCTTTGTGTCATAATCTACATTGCGGGCATGAGATTGATCCAATGAGTTAGCTAACCTGTAGGTTTGTAATCCTGTCAGAAACTAAAAAGCAAATACTTGATATTTACTTTCAGTTCCATGTAACACAAGCGAGAACCGCTGATGCACATGACACCAATAATCCTTTTAACCTTGTAAAAAATTGTCTCTGATTAAAATTTATATTTCTAGAGAACATTCAGTTTTTGCAAGATGGACTATAGCGAACTCTTCTTCTAGCAGGATCATGTTCCTGATGAACCAACATGTTTCATTATACAAACTGATTTTATAGGCATGCAAGTTGATCACTACATAAATCACCCCTGAGAAGAAATGCTCATAAGTAAATAAAAAAAGGTAGTTCTAAGGCAATGCAATCATGAGAAAAATGAGAAATTTGTCTCTGTTTTCGATCTTACAAATTCTTATGTCATGCTGATTTACCAGAGATCCAAAAGGAGATGCCCACGAAGCATTTCATTATAACAACAAAGACGGACATGCTGATCTGCTAATACTATACTAACCTATAAAGTAGAAACACTATGACAAGAAGAAAACTTTCATGGACCTACCGAGCAAACATATTGATGGAAATAGAAGTTTTCATAAAATAGATAATAAGTTAATAACTCAATAATCGTGAGTAACAAAACATACTTCATAGTCCTCAGATCCCAGATTTGTATCGCTGATTCACTCGTTAGTGAAACAGCATTGCTATCATGTGGGTCCCATGCTCCTCCAGATATATAGTGAAGCATCCCAACTGACTGCTGTGATTGTAGCTAGAATTTGAAACAAGACCCATTTAAATTTGAAGTCAGACCCGAATCACAAATACATTAGAAGTAGCATAAAGCATTATCTACTATGGCTGCCTGAGAAGTGAGAAACAAAGATAAAGACGTTGTGAACATAGTTGTAAGGAAAAAGAGGACGATTTAAAAAGGTATTGACCAAACATGCCTCTTGGATTAGATTAAAGCACAGGTAATACAAGAGGAAAATCTACATCGAGCTGTACCTAGCAAACATCTATAGGCAATATGCATCAAATTGACATGTCTAAAGAATAAGTCAGTTCCTTTTACCTGTGCAGACTTCTTTGAAGAATCCAAACTCCACAAACACAGATTTTGCTCATCAATGCTAATCAACTTATCATGTCTTCCAGTTGGCCACCAAAGGACACTTCAACAAAGATGCGAGCCCATTCAGATGATATTATACCAACACCAAATATTTTCAGCCTCAATGCAAACACATCCTCAACTTTGTAGGCTAATTTTAATTAGGGAGGGAGAAAGATATAAATAGCACAAGAACAATGCTAAAATAAAAAAGAGAATATAATAATAATTTAGTTTTATATTCCAGATTAGAAATCCAAGAGTTACATATGTTACTTATGTAAATGAGCCCAAACTAGGGTTTCGCTAGCACAAAGAATGTGATCTTCAATGATATGACGATTGAAATGGAATTCTCCTAGCTCTTGTTTTCTAGATTTTACAGGCTTTGAAACAATTAAACAAAATCCAGATTCTCTAGCAATGATTTCAGTATATACGAGGGTCATAAGCTTTACCCTTTAAGCATGCACAGGCTGACAGACAAGCAATAAGAGTATGAAATAACCAATTTTAATGTGTACTAGGGTATCAAGAAACCACTTCACAAAATGAATGAAGGATAATATAAACAATAAAAAAAAGCTTAAGACTATCGTAAGGAAAGTCATTCTACAACAAAAGTACTACGAATGTCTAACAGCCAAACTGTACATAATTGCAATCTCAAAGTCATAGCTCACCATTTGATCTTACTGGTATGTGCATCAAGTGCAGTGACCCGCTCTAATTGGGGAGAATTTAACTGGCCATAAAATTCAGGAATCTGCCATATAGCTGCTCCGTAGGATTCACCTTCAAAAATAAGATGTAGTAAGTAACTGTACCAATAATGCAACACTTTTAGATAATTTAATCATGAATAATAGAAGATATAGACATAGCGACATAGAAAAAATCCTGTCAGGGACAACAATTTCAGATGAACAACATATTCAATTATGCATAGGCTTCTTGCACAAAGATAATTTTGTCTTTTGAACTAAGCCTCTGTGTAGAACAAAGAAGTCTAGAATCTGCAACAAATTAAATATACCCAGGCACTGCAGATTATAAGTGACATGAATGAATGAGATATAAGCTTGAAGATGACACCCTTTTGATTGTTATACTATATATTTCATTAGGTAAGACACGTTGGAAATATAAGATATGTAAACAAAAAACTGCAAGACAAACCACATTTCCCTTATCAATTATCCATCCCAAGTAGTCACAAAAAAGTCACAAGGATCATCAGCCAAAAGATAAATGTGACATTGTCGTTTAAGCTGAAGAGATTGAAAGAACTCAGAGCGTTACTGTTGGAGAAAACGGTGGAGAAGATCCGTTGGTCAAAGGGACACGAAGCCAGGTCCCAGATCTCGTTCGGATGAGAGAACAAACCCTCACATATCAGTTCGGTTCCACCTGATGCCAAGCGAATTAAATGTACCTAAGCAATTCAAACGAAATCAGATCAGAAGAACTAAAATCACAATCCAGAATATGAACCGGAACCGCCGACCACGCTCTATCATAAGATCTAGGAGTAAAAAGGAGGAGGAAGACCTCGTTCTCTTCCTTGAGACTGAGAGTGCCAGTGATGAAGCTGGTGTGATCTGTGTCCGCCTTCACATCAGCGATACACCTTGCCTAATGAGAGAATTGAAAACTTAGGGTTTTGATTGAGGAAAATTAGGGTTTATGAGGTTTGATCG
Source organism: Rheum nobile (assembly GCA_027886185.1). Lineage (NCBI taxonomy): Eukaryota > Viridiplantae > Streptophyta > Magnoliopsida > Caryophyllales > Polygonaceae > Rheum > Rheum nobile. The sequence goes on along the minus strand of WOAB01000555.1, from coordinate 302,718 downwards.
AGGTGGTGATTGAATTTTACCTGGTATTTCAGACCATATCCGATGCCTGTTGAAGTTGATTGCATCCTTGGAATCCAATCTGAAATTGTTGCTGTGGGAAACGGAAATGGCAGGGGGGAATTCTTGCAACAAGAAGAAGAACGATATAATTACGCGTCGTCGTGAATTGCTCAGGTTGCAACTTTGCAAATTGATTGGAGGTTGCTAAAGAAACAAGAGCCCGGGTAGTGGTCTAGCACAGTAGATGAATATTAACGATTAAACTCTTGCATGTTAAAATCTTTTTTTTTCCGGTAATTTATTTCGTCATTCATGCCGGTTGAAGTTATTTCGTCATTCATGCCCAGATCAATTTTTTTTTCGGTAATTTGCCCAGATCAATTGTTAAAATCTTGCATGATGCACTAAAAAATTATCAAGATGCACCACAACGTCACAGTTAAAATAGACATTATGCCAACACACATAAAATACATACCAAAAAGTGGGAAAATATTATACACGTTCCAATAAAAAAAGCGAGGAAAGGGCTCTTTGAGTACATAAATTAACTCTTGATATTCTAGTATATGAACATGAGAACATTTGTATAACACTACCTCAAACCAAAGAGATTAATGAATGTTCGAACTTGTAATTGTGTCAAATATTTACCTCACTCCTTATTGGATAAAAGAACTTTTGTATAAATTTTATATTTACCTCTTCCACACAAGTGATTACTAGTCAACATTGTCTAGTTTTCGTGTTTTTTGTCTCATTTTATGTGTCAAATATTTGACAGTCTGAAGGCGATGTGAGATATTGTATAAAGTTCATATATACTACTGTACTAATTACTAAAGGGTGATGTCTCAAGTGTGATCTACGGGATATTGCAAGTTTGGCACACAAATTCTATCATCTGATATTCCTCTAGTAAATCGGAGACTGCTTTACCTGCTCAGATCCAATGTCAGACTTCAATAAATACACAAAGGCTGAGATTAATGAACACAACACAACAGAACTAACAAGCTCGATCAAATCAACTTCAAACTGATTCCAGAAACAATGACAATGCTGTTTCGAGCCATAGGCACACAACATCATTTCTTACACACATGAAGAGACATCATCTATCATCTCTAGCGCTAATTATTCAAATTGGTAGTGCTTATCGACGGTTTCTGAGACATCCCAAGTGCAGCTCATGCCCTTCGGGAAGACCACCAAGTCACCCGCTTGAATCTCAACTGCTTCATTGGCGCCTTCGGGAGTAACCTTCACTTTTCCCTTAAGGAGGTAACACGTCTCCTTTGCAGAATAAGTCCATGGAAAGTTGCTTGGAGGGCACCCCCACCTACACCAAGTTAACAATTTAGTCATTCACCTTCTTACCATTTATAAACATCTTCGGTACCTTACCATATCATCCCCACCATCCAGGTACCAATACCAAACTTGAAGAAAATAGAGAAGAACTTTAAGTTCTTGAAACTCATGAAGAAACCATTATATTGAACCAGCTGGTTGAATGTATAATCCCTGACCAATAATCACATAAATTTTAGTTTTATGGTGCTATGGTACGTTCGCAAACACAGACCAATGGGATACAAAATCAGCATAATGCATTCATAAAAACAAAGATACATTGATATAGTTAAGAATGCAGTCACATCCTTTCATTGTCCATTCTCCTTTCCTTTAAGAACTATGCCAATAAAATATCTAGCACCACTCCTTAGATTCCTTAAGCCATTCTTCAACACACCAATCTCTGTGGAGAAGACGTTTCTTCATCTCATTTGTGTTGACTACTTGACTGAAACTTCAACTCCTATTAGAGATGTATAGAGAACCCAGTAATTCCTTTTGGATTTTTTTTCTTTTCCTATTATCTAGTCAGAATTAGGACTATACTTGAAGTGCATAATAGAGTGTGATTAAACAAAAAAAAAACTAATTTTTATTCTTTCAATATAAAAAAAATCCAATTCATACTTCCCCTTGATAGGCACACCAACTTGCTAATACCATTTGATCGGTATGAGATCGAAGACTTTATCTCCAGACCGAGTAGCACCTTCATACAAAACTGTCTGTGTATGACACAATGGAGTTGATTTAACTCGAATATCATCAATTCATCATATCATATGAATCGATTGAATTAGTCATTTGGAATCAACTCTATCTCTCTATATGTAACATTTGCTTTCTAACATGACATGAATCTGTAAGCTTGCACAGCTGTTGTCTTTTTCAATTCCTCAATTCAAATCCAAAAACATAGAAAAAGATAGGAGAATAACTAATCACAACAAAAACGAAGGCAATTGCATTACTAATTTCTCCGTAAAATCAAAGAAAAACAAAAAATCATACAGCATGAAAAGCTTATTTGCTCGAAGCTGCGATGAGAAACTATATCAAAATTCGCCGACTTGAATTCTTTCTAATTGCGAACTTTATAATCAAAAACAGCTACAAGAATAAGACGGAGACAATCATATTAGCAACTAAAACCAGCATTTAATTTCCTTGAATCACACTAACAATAGAGAGAAAGAGAGGAATACTTGGGCCATTGTTTGACACCGAGCTCAGAAAGGCGAGATTCAGACGGATTGCGCTCTACTCTGATACCTAGCTTCTCGGTGATCATCTCGACGCCTTCCGCTCCTGCTCTCACTTGTAATGGCGTCGGTTTTCGAGTGAAGGAGTTCTTGAGAGCGAGGGATTTTGTACGCTGAAGTGGAAGTAGACGTTGAGGATTACAGATAGAGTAGGAATTGAAGTTGGTTGGAGGAAAAGGAGTTGAAATAGGGGTAGACTGGCCTGCTAGGGCAACGATGCTCTGCATCTTTCTGATTTTTTGTTTTTCTTCTATTTTCCCTCCTAGCCGAACCGAGGGAAAGACGAGATTGTTTGGCCCAAGTGTAACAATGGATAGCCACTCGTTTAAATGCAGCCTAGATAACCTTGTTTTCGTAGGGCGCGAGTGGAATTGGAAATGCGAGATTGTTTGGGGCCAAGTGTAACAATTGTTTTTTTAATAAGAAAAAAATTAGACCCAAAATTGTACAAGAAATGGTTTTTCAACTCGTCCCCGTCACAAGTCAAACTCCTCCCACAAGCCCAACTCCTCTCCAGAATCCAAGTATTAGAAATCTTTCAAGACGCACCAGATCCTCAACCTCATTTCCGGTGTCACCTCCGTCGACTTCTCCCCCAACCTCTTCGCCGCCACCCACTCCGCTCCCCTCTCCATCTTCGACCCGTTCTTCTCCACCGAACGCGTCTCCACCATCCCCGCCTTCAAGGACATCTCCTACTCTGCCTCCTTTCGTTCGCTGTCGGTGGTGAAACCGGCCTTGTCCAGGTCTTCGATACCAAGTCTCGCAATCCACTCCGACAGCTCTGCGGCCATACTCGCGTTGTTCGGCTTGTCAGGTACCCTAGGGTTGATCGCTTACATCTGTTCTTCGGAGGCGACGATTCAGTCGTTAGATACTGGGATGTCGCCTCGGAGACAGGATTGAATAAGTTTTTAGGTCACAAGGATTACGTCCGGAGCGGATGTGGCTCCCCCGTTGACGATAATCTTTTTATAGGAACGTAAATTCGATATGTAAACTGCAAGGAGAAATCACACGAGAATTAAACGAAATAATACCGAACAAAGATTGGATGCAGAGTCGAGAACGAAATCTCTCTCCTTAATTCTGAAAACGCCCCGTATTGCGACGGTTCGATGACGTTCCGAATCCCAGGATACAACTGCAAGACGACTCCGGATTTGCGCAACCAAAATTCCCGAAGGCTACGAACCACTTCTGCGTAGTATTCTTCAGACTCGATTTAATCGGAAAACAGAGAAGAGGGAGGAAGACTGTTGTTTTTTTTTTTTTTTGTTCGAATGAGAGGTTGACAACCAGATCAAGGCCCAAATGCCAAAGCCCACTAATGGGCTTCCGGATTTGCCCAAAAAGATAGGTGCCAAGCCCGGCCCGACTCGACTCGACTCGGCGCGCGTGTGGGCTTGATGAGCTAGGTCCTCTCCCCATTGAAAATGGGTAATGACCCAAGGCCACAACCTTAGGTCCATTTTCCCTCTCTATATATACTAGGAGATTTATCTCCAAACTTCCAATGTGGGACAAGAATTTTGCCCCCACATTTCCCAAGTTTTGCACTTCATGCAAGCTACTTTGGGCCTCCATTTCTCATTCAAACGGAAATTATTTTTGTCGTATGAGTACATTACGAGAATGTGCTCGCGTAGAGGACGCCAATGCTTCCACTTTCCGGTGTTGACAATGGCCGGAGCCCACCGGAATTGTGCCCGGAAAAGTGCCCGACGCCACATATAAAAATGAGTTCCAACAATCCCCCACATGAATAGAAATGATTCTAAACATTGGTTTAAAAACATAAAGACTTTTGAGAGTACAGACGAAAAATCACTACATCTGGGCTGGTAGCATGTTTCAGCCTTGAACCACCCATAGTGAGTAGCTATCGGATTTACTCGACCAAGTAGTGAACATGATGTCTTGAACCACCCGGGCTTTGATGTAAACCGAGACAATAACTATCACACAGTTTCATCTTCTCACAGAACTAGGTTCTCTTGTTGTGTTCATTTTGGCCTTGAACATCCCTGGTTATTCATGAGTGAACTTGGAGAATTCAGCCTTTCTTAATTCTCCTAGAAACGACCCCATTTCACACTCATAAGGTGATTGTCATAAGGAGTATCCTGTCATACCCCACTTTTATTTCAAAGCTATAGAATCATTAAAAGTCAAGCTTAACCTTAACTCATACAGGTAGCACTGTTCATCATCCTAGGAATTGGGATGAGACTTTAGTCTCCCAGTGCTCATCTTGATTCAGCTTGATTTAGTTTTCCCTTTGAACCTACTTCTTGGGATCACCAGTCACGTAGGTAGGGTTCGCCATCAAGCATCCTCTTTAGTCATAGGCTTTAAACCCATTCCTCTTGATGATTTAACAACTTGATCTCGTGACAAACCTTTAGTAAACGGATCCGCTAGGTTGTCAGCCGACTTGATATAATCTATTGAGATTATACCATGCGAGAGTAGTTGTCTAATGGTTTTATGTCGTCTTCGTATATGACGTGACTTACCATTGTACAAACGACTCAGTGCCCGAGCTATAGCTGATTGACTATCACAGTGTACACTTATTGATGGCACTGGTTTTTCCCACATCGGGATATCTTCCAAAAGATTTCGAAGCCATTCAGCTTCCTCTGCCGCTTTGTCTAAGGCAATGAACTCAGACTCCATAGTGGATCTGGCCAATAATGTTTGTTTGAAAGATTTCCATGATACCGCTGCACCACCAAGTGTAAACACATATCCACTTGTGGACTTTGAGTTTCTGGAATCTGATATCCAGTTTGCATCACTGTATCCTTCCAGAACTGCTGAGTATTTACCATAGTGCAGCCCATAACTTTGAGTATAACGCAAGTAATTTAATACTCTAGTTATCCCTTTCCAGTGTTTGTGTCCTGGATTACTTGTGTAGCGACTCAGTACATTGACTGAGTGTGCCAAGTCAGGTCTTGTGCAATTGGTCAAGTACATAAGACTTCCAATCACACGTGCGTACTCCAACTGTGACACTGCATCCCCCGAGTTCTTAGTTAGATGAAGATGAGGGTCCACAGGACTCCTTGCAGTCCCGCTTGAGTAGTTCTTGAATCTCTCAAGTACTTTTTCAGCATAATGTGCTTGAGATAGGATAATTCCTTCAGAATGTCTAGTGATTTTAATCCCTAGTATGACATCTGCTAATCCCAAGTCTTTCATGTCGAACTTCCCACTAAGCATGTTCTTAGTGCGGTTGATCATGTCCTTATTGCTTCCAATAATGAGCATGTCATCTACGTACAAACACAACAAAATGTAACCATTTGGAGTGTCCTTGAAGTAGATGCATTTGTCACATTCATTGATGCTGAAGCCATTTGACATCATGACATTGTCAAATTTTTCATGCCACTGCTTTGGAGCTTGTTTGAGTCCATATAGAGACTTGACAAGTCTGCACACCTTGTGTTCCTGTCCAGGAACCACATAACCCTCAGGTTGTTTCATGTATATCTCCTCTTCTAATTCTCCGTTTAGAAAGGCAGTTTTTACATCCATTTGATGGATTTTGAGGTTTCGTAATGCTGCTATTGCTATTAACATTCTTATTGAGGTTATTCTCGTAACTGGAGAATAAGTGTCAAAGAAATCCAAGCATTCTTTTTGCCGGAATCCTTACACCACAAGCCTCGCCTTGTGCTTATCTATTGAGCCATCGGTTTTCAATTTGGTTTTGAAGATCCATTTGCACCCAAGTGCTTTACACCCTTGTGGCAAATCAACTAACTCCCATGTATGATTCTGCATAATGGAGTCAATTTCACTTTTAACTGCTTTCTTTCATGAAGGCGCATCAGGTGTAGACATGGCTTCTTTGAAAGTTCTAGGCTCATTCTCTAAGAGAAAGGCCGTTATGAACTCTTGCCCAAAGGTTTTCTCCTTTCGAGCTCTTTTGCTTCGTCTAGGTTCAGCTTCTGGTTCATTTCGAGCTTTCTTGCTCTGTCTAGGTTCATCTTCTGTTTCATTTACAGAAGTACCTACTTCACTTTGTTCACGTGTTCGTTTTGGATGTTCTTTATCCTTGCACGGAAACACGTTTTCAAAGAAGGACGCATTCCTTGATTCCATTATTGTATTTACATGTATATCAGATTTATGTACCAGAAACCGATAAGCACTACTGTTATGTGCATATCCTATGAAAATACAATCAACGGTTTTAGGTCCAATTGTGACCTTCTTAGGAGGTGGCACTGCCACTTTTGCTAGGCACCCCCACACTTTGAGATATTTGTACGAAGATACGTTACCTTTCCAAAGTTCGTATGACGTCTTGCCGGGTAACTTTATGGGGTAAGCAGTGCTTCCCCCCACATGTTCTGGGGTAACCCAGATTCCTGCAACATTGCATTCATCATCTCTTTTAGAGTTCGGTTCTTTCGTTCCGTAACTCCGTTGGATTCTGGTGAGTAGGGAGCAGTTGTTTGATGAATAATCTCGTGTTCTCTATAGAACGCGTTGAAAGGTTCATCATACTCGCCTCCTCTATCACTTCGGATTATTTTTATGGTTTTACTAAGTTGGTTTTCAACCTCCAACTTGTATTCCTTAAACTTTTCCAAGGCCTCATCCTTGCTTCTTAGCAAGTATACATAACAGTATTTTGTGCAATCATCAATAAAGGTTACGAAATACTTTTTATCGCCTCTAGTTTGCACATATTTTAAATCACACAAATCTGTGTGTATTAAACCTAGAGGTTCAGTTGTTCTCTCAACATGTGGGGATGGCGTTTTTGTGAGTTTGGCATGTACGCACACTTCACATTTGTCTTTACTTGATTTGTATTTTGGAATCAGGTTCATGTTCATTAGTCTTTGAATAGACTTGTTATTCACATGCCCTAACCGTTCATGCCAAATATTAAAAGACTCAACAACATAAGCAATAGGATTAGTCTTATTCATTGAAACATCAGTTACAATAGTTTTTGGGATGACTGTCATTACATTCATTTTGACCAGTCCATCCTTTACATAACCCTTGCCCAAAAATACCTCATTCTTTGAGAGAACCAACTTGTCAGACACGAAGTTGGTCGCGAATCCGTTCTTGCTCAGCAGAGTGTCGGAGATCAGATTCTTCCTTATGTCAGGCACATGCATGGCGTTGGTGAGAGTCAGCTCATTTCCTGAAGTCAGCTTCAACACCACTTTCCCGTAACCTTCCACCTTGGATGTGGACGAGTTCCCCACAAACAGATGCTCGTCGCTCTTGCTCTGCTGATAGGTGTTGAAGCATCCCTTGTCAGAGCAGATATGTCTGGTAGCACCTGTATCGTACCACCATTCCCTTGGGTTGCTTTCAACCATGTTGACTTCAGACACTACAGCACACAGATCTGCATCCGAGAGCCTGCCTTCAGTCATGTTGGCTTGGGATTTCCCCTTGTCCTTGCGCGGATCAGCCTTGCTACGACATTCGTCAGCCTTGTGACCCATTTTTCCACACTTGTGGCACTTCCCACTGAACTTCTTAGCTTGGTGCTTCTTGAAGTTGTTGGAGCTTTGGGGTTGGAACTTTCGTTTCTTCCCCTTGTCTTTGTGTTCATCCAGATTAGCCTTCTGTTCAGCAGGCTCAACCCCTTCTGCTTTGCGGTTGGTTGACTCAATCCGCAGCTTGACTATCAAGTCTTCCACAGTCATTGCCTTTTGCTTGTGCTTCAGGTAGCTTTTGAACTCCTTCCAGCCTGAAGGAAGTTTCTCAATGAATGCAGCAACCTGGAACGTCTCACAGATAGACATCCCCTCAGAAATGATTTCATGAGTTAGGAGTTGCAGCTCTTCCACTTGTTTCATGATGGGCTTATTATCCACCATCTTGTAGTCCAGAAACTTCGCCACTGCGAACTTCTTCGAGCCTGCATCCTCAGACTTGTACTTCTTCTCCAAAGCAGTCCAGAGCTCTTTGGAGGTCTTGACCTTGCTGTACACATTGTATAGTGGATCAATCAGGCGGCTTTGAACTCAACATTTGCACATGAAGTCTGCATGAGTCCATGCCTCAACACTGGCTAGCAGGTATGCATCTGTATTATGAGGCGACAGCACAGACTTCTCCTCATTCAGATACTTCTCAAGCTTCAACGTGGTCAGGAAGAAGAACATCTTCTGCTGCCATGTCTTGAAGCCAGTTCCATCGAACTTTTCCGGCATCAAGCCAGCGTTCACAGCGCCAGGCATATGGACTGTCGGAACAACAGTCTGAAGAGCAGATTGGTGGACCGTCTGACGAACCTCAGAAGTCCCAACCACTGCGGCTTGCAGATTAGCTGCTGTCAGGTGTGCATCTTGCAGATTCACTGCTTGCACATTTCCTGTTGGCAGAGTTACCGCTGGCAGACCATTCCCAAACTGAATTTGGGATGTCGACTCAGTCGGGTTTCCGTTTCCGGCCCCAGCAACCTCAGCGACAGATTTCTCGATGTTATCACCCATGAGAACTGAATCTGTTCACAGAAACACAACCAGAAGTCAGTAATTTAAATCTCGAGTTAATTTGTAAATTCGAAATAATATTTAGAAATAAATTCGAATTTAATTTGAAATGGCCAATCAGATTTCGAAATTGAATTCGAACGAAATTTCGGATGTGATTAATTCCTGCGAGACACGTTAGTAAATGCAAATACATAATTTAAATAACGTAATCTCAATAATTTCCTGCAAAAGATATGTAGAAACTGCACAGAATACAGATTCGAAAAAAATTTCTTGCACATAAATTACACAGAACTGCACAGAAATACAGATTCGAAAAATTTTCCTGCAAGAAACAAGTTAGTATGCGCCGAATAATGTTGAAAAAATTTCCTGTACAGATACGAAACTGAAACTGCACAGAAACGTAAACAGAAACTGCACAGAAGCGTAAACGAGAACTGCACAGAAAAAAAAAATTCGGAAATAAACTTTGCAATTGTTCCTGCAAGAGCGGAGACAGAAACTCGAAAAGAAATTCGTTAGTGCGATAATGCAGTATAAACGAGTTCAGAATTAAGACTGTAGGAACGTAAATTCGATATGTAAACTGCAAGGAGAAATCGCACGAGAATTAAACGAAATAATACCGAACAAAGATTGGATGCAGAGTCGAGAACGAAATCTCTCTCCTTAATTCTGAAAATGCCTCGTATTGCGACGGTTCGATGACGTTTCGAATCCCAGGATACAACTGCAAGACGACTCCGGATTTGCGCAACCAAAATTCCCAAAGGCTACGAACCACTTCTGCGTAGTACTCTTCAGACTCAATTTAATCAGAAAACAGAGAAGAGGGAGGAAGACTGTTTTTTTTTTGTGTTCGAATGAGAGGTTGACAACTCCTTTTAAGGAGTTTCGAAAGAGACCGTTGCAGATCTGCAATTTAACGTTGCAAATCTTCTGACATCAATGGAGGAAGATTTCGGCATTAATGGAGGAGGTTTCAGATCTTTCGGTATTTAATGGAGGAAGATTTGGTCTGCAGCCCATATCTCTCCATGTACCAGATCAAGGCCCAAATGCCAAAACCCACTAATGGGCTTCCGGATTGGCCCAAAAAGATAGGTGCCAAGCCCGGCCCGACTCGACTCGACTCGGCGCGCGTGTGGGCTTGATGAGCTAGGTCCTCTCCCCATTGAAAATGGGTAATGACCCAAGGCCACAACCTTAGATCCATTTTCCCTTTCTATATATACTAGGAGATTTATCTCCAAACTTCCAATGTGGGACAATAATTTTTCCCCCACATTTCCCAAGTTTTGCACTTCATGCAAGCTACTTTAGGCCTCCATTTCTCATTCAAACAGAAATCATTTTCGTCGTATGAGTACATTACGAGAATGTGCTCGCGTAGAGGACGCCAATGCTTCCACTTTACGGTGTTGACAATGGCCGGAGCCCACCAGAATTGTGCCCGGAAAAGTGCCCGGCGCCACATATAAAAATGAGTTCCAACACTTTTCGCCACTGGTTTGTATGACCACACAATTAGGGTTGGGATGTTAGGGCTTCGAACTCCTCAGGCTCGACAATAGATATGAACCACGGGAAGCCGGTGGAGGCCGTCGTGTTCTTGCCGTTCGGCGGTTTGATTGCTACCACATGAGGAAATTTTGTGAAAATTTGGGATCTGATTGGTGGCGGAAAGTGCGTGCATTCAATGAAGAGCCATAACAAAACTGTAACATCAATCTGTGTCGGTAAAGTTGGGAAGGATTCCAGCGAGGAATCTGATCAGTATAGGCTCATGAGTGCGTGCATTCGTTTTTTGTTTTTGTTTTGGGTTTTTTCTCGTTTTTTCTTTTTTTTTTGGTTTTTTTTAATGGATCTGTTAAAAAATTAACAGATGGGCATTTGGCAAAAAAAAATAAAACTCGAGGATACCGGGCGAAATAGATAAAACTTTGGGACACCTCACAAATTTTGTATTATCTTAGGGGTACCAGGCAAAATGCAACTTTAATGGGGTATTTTAGGGTGGGTCTTATAGAGGGTTTTTGGTGGAATTATTTGCTAAATGCTTCTAGGTGTAATGTTGCATTTTATTGGGGCTTTTAGCTTTAGCTTTAGTTTAAATTATAATTATATCCATTTTTTTATATTAAATTACCAATATACCCTTTATTACATTAAATTACAATTGTACCCCTTATTATATATTAAATTAAAAAATTAATAATTTAAAAAAAATCATACATAAAATTTATTAAAGCTATTTTAATTCAATGATTTTGTTATATTATAAATTTAAAATTAAGAACGAATATTAAAAATCAAATGAAATTTACGACAAACACACATTTATATTAAAATCAACAAAAGTGATGCATAAATTTAAGAAAATACAAACTATTGCGAATTGACGAACTATTGACACATTATCCTTCCAAGCTTTCCAAAATTCCAAGAGAGTGCTGGTTGACGAACTATTGCGAATCAAGATTGCAACACTCCAAACGCCTTCTCCACATCTTTACGAACAAACTCTTGGTGTTGGGCAAACAACTTGGCTTCATCGCCTTGGGGGAGCCGAATTGATTGAACAAATGTTGCCCAAGGCGGGTAGATGTCATTCGCGAGATAATATCCCATCTTGTATTGATTTCCATTAACCGTGAAATTCACGTTTGGAGCTCTACGATTCAAAACTTCATCAAAAACAAGAGATCTCTCAAGAACATTAATATCATTAGCCGTACCTGGTACCCCAAAAAATACATGCCAAAATCACAGGTCGTATGATGCAACAACTTCCAAAATGATTGTTGGATGACCATGATCTCCACATGCATATTGACATTTCCATGCAGTTGGACAACTTTTCCACCCCCAATGCATACAATCGATGCTACCTAACATCCTAGGAAATACACGAGACTCACCCACACTTAGTAGGCGTTGTATGTCTTCTGCGGTGGGAAGCTTGAGATACTCATCACCAAAAAAGGTAATTATTCCATCAACAAAATGCTTCAAGCAATGCCTTGCGGTTCCTTCGGAAAGACGAAGATACTCATCACAAGCATCAACAGCAGTTCCATATGCCAACATACGTATGACACTAGTACATTTTTTTAATACAAATATACTAAGCCTACCTCTTGCATTTGACCTTTGTTGAAAGTACTCCATTCCATTCCCTAGTCTTTCCACAATGCGCTTGAAAACTTCCTTGCGCATTCTGAACCTACGTCGGAAGACATCATTTGGATAAGTTGGTTGATCAGAGAAATAATCTCTATAAAGCTGCTCATAGCCTTTTTCCCTATTTCTTTCAATATAGTTCCGACAACATCGAGCACGTCATGGCTCTACATTGTTTCTGCGATGTCGAGCACGTTCTTGAAGTGCATCACACGCACCAAGCGCTTATTGTGCAATTCTTTGGTATTCACCATCTTCAGAGCTATCGCTAGAAAGTAAAGGGATTGAGTTTGAGGAGTTTGAGGATGAACTAGACATTTTTAGAGATTTTAAGAAATGAGGAGTGACTAAACCATTGTTTATCCTTACTTATTGATCCGCTCTACTTTGTAGTGCGTAACTAAGAGTTGTTACTGGATATTAGGTACCATTTTGTGTGGGTTTAGAAGATATTTGAGGAGAATGGAGTTGTAGAGAAGAAGTGGCGGAAAGGAAGATTTTAGTGCATATTGTGAAGACATTGGAGATGAAGGCGAATCCACAAGAGAAGACCGCAAGCGAGAAGTAGAAGTCGCAGCAGAAGCCAAATCGCGGGTGCGAATGGATGGCCGCGGGCACGGAATGAAGCGTTTGTCACATTCATTGATGCTGAAGCCATTTGACATGCAGTTGGAGTGTCCTTGAAGTAGATGCATTTGTCACATTCATTGATGCTGAAGCCATTTGACATCATGACATTGTCAAATTTTTCATGCCACTGCTTTGGAGCTTGTTTGAGTCCATATAGAGACTTGACAAGTCTGCACACCTTGTGTTCCTGTCCAGGAACCACATAACCCTCAGGTTGTTTCATGTATATCTCCTCTTCTAATTCTCCGTTTAGAAAGGCAGTTTTTACATCCATTTGATGGATTTCGAGGTTTCGTAATTCTGCTATTGCTATTAGCATTCTTATTGAGGTTATTCTCGTAACTGGAGAATAAGTGTCAAAGAAATCCAGGCCTTCTTTTTGCCGGAATCCTTACACCACAAGCCTCGCCTTGTGGTTATCTACTGAGCCATCGGTTTTCAATTTGGTTTTGAAGATCCATTTGCACCCAAGTGCTTTACACCCTTGTGGCAAATCAACTAACTCCCATGTATGATTCTGCATAATGGAGTCAATTTCACTTTTAACTGCTTCCTTCCATGAAGGCGCATCAGGTGTAGACATGGCTTCTTTGAAAGTTCTAGGCTCATTCTCTAAGAGAAAGGCCGTTATGAACTCTTGCCCAAAGGTTTTCTCCTTTCGAGCTCTTTTGCTTCGTCTAGGTTCAGCTTCTGGTTCATTTCGAGCTTTCTTGCTCTGTCTAGGTTCATCTTCTGTTTCATTTACAGAAGTACCTGCTTCACTTTGTTCACGTGTTCGTTTTGGATGTTCTTTATCCTTGCACGGAAACACGTTTTCAAAGAAGGACGCATTCCTTGATTCCATTATTGTATTTACATGTATATCAGATTTATGTACCAGAAACCGATAAGCACTACTGTTATGTGCATATCCTATGAAAATACAATCAACGGTTTTAGGTCCAATTGTGACCTTCTTAGGAGGTGGCACTGCCACTTTTGCTAGGCACCCCCACACTTTGAGATATTTGTACGAAGGTACGTTACCTTTCCAAAGTTCGTATGACGTCTTGCCGGGTAACTTTATGGGGTAAGCAGTGCTTCCCCCCACATGTTCTGGGGTAACCCAGATTCCTGCAACATTGCATTCATCATCTCTTTTAGAGTTCGGTTCTTTCGTTCCGCAACTCCGTTGGATTCTGGTGAGTAGGGAGCAGTTGTTTGATGAATAATCTCGTGTTCTCTATAGAACGCGTTGAAAGGTTCATCATACTCGCCTCCTCTATCACTTCGGATTATTTTTATGGTTTTACTAAGTTGGTTTTCAACCTCCAACTTGTATTCCTTAAACTTTTCCAAGGCCTCATCCTTGCTTCTTAGCAAGTATACATAACATTATTTTGTGCAATCATCAATAAAGGTTACGAAATACTTTTTATCGCCTCTAGTTTGCACATATTTTAAATCACACAAATCTGTGTGTATTAAACCTAGAGGTTCGATTGTTCTCTCAACATGTGGGGATGACGTTTTTGTGAGTTTGGCATGTACGCACACTTCAAATTTTAGGGTTTCGGGGGGCAAGTTACTGTTATGAAAAGAGAGTGTTTTCGGGCTCGGTTTCGAATTCATTTTTTACTAGATTACATCCTCTCATTTTGACCAAATTAGAATAATCTATTTTTATTAGTACAAACGTGTCTGGACATTCAGTTCAGTAGATTAAAGACATAATGTAATTTAACACTATGAAATTTGATTGAAGTTTGAAATAATACGATATTCTGAAGAAAAAAACAAGAGCTTGAATGAAGTGTAAAGTTTTTACAAATTTCATTTAGTCAATACTTTAGAGTTCAGACCCTTTAATATAAAAACTTTGTAATTAGGATGGAAAAACTTTTTAAAAATAAAGCAGAGCTTTTTTTTTGCATATTAACGGAATTTAATTTTTTTTACATACTAAATAAATGTCAATCTAGTTTAAAAAGTTCATAATACAACTTAAGTTTGCCCATTGTTTTGATATACGTGAACCCCACAAGCTTATTGAAAATTAACAAAAATTATTATTTTTTATTTTATCTCGTAATACCAAATATCCAACTAGAATTTTTAAATAATTTAAGTTAATAAATCAAGTTAGAAATCCAACTACTTATTCAACTATAGTTACTAATTTAGTTACAATTATTAATTCAGGTCTAACTCTTAATTCAACTAGATGTACCGAATATTTAAAGCCTATAATGACTATCACTAATTCAAAACTTATTCTTGTTAAACAAAATAAGGTTATACTCGTATTTTGTATGAAAAAATATAACTTATTCATACACATATATAGATTTTAAAACGGGCCGAATAAGGCCAGTTTCGTGTGTGATGTTGGCCCAACCGATTAAGTTGGCCCTTGCTAGTTTACTTCATTCTTCTTATCTTTCATTAAAGAAAAGTTGAAAAAGAAAGAACCAAAAAAATCCAACTCCAACCACCGTCGCCCAGCCGGTTGCTGCCCGAAACCGCCGCTTCTGTCCGACTAGAAACCGTCATCCACGCGCCTCCAACTGATCCGTACGCCGTCGGAGCACCACCAACGAGCCTCACCGGAATTTAGGGGGTAAGGTTCGTATTTCGGCTGATTTTAGGTCTAATTTGAGTTACGGTACTGAAAATCAGGATTGAAAAAGGATCTTGGTGTGTTTTGGGGTCGAGAATTTGCATGCAAGATTCACGGGGTTGAAATTAATAGAACCTTGATGCTCGAAATGCTTCAAGTTTTGTCTTGTTGATTTCAAAGAGTTTTTTGTCCTCATTGCTATATATTGATGTATATACAGACGGTTCTTGTTAATTTTGAAAATTTGGTTGGGATGATATAAATTCTTATTCCCTAACTGATTGGTTCTGCATTGTGTTATTTTAAGAGATTCTTTTATTGATGTAGTGTTGGAATTCAACATCTTCAGCCATGTTGCGGCACACTGCATGTATAAGATCTCAGTTTCTATCTCATCTATATCGAAACTCAAAATGTGATTCTTTTCACACAAGGTTGGATGCTTATTTTCTTGGTTACACTCTATTATCTCTAATTGCACAAACTTATGATATCTCATTTAGACATAACAAGTTTTACAATTATATCTTCAGGACGATTTCCGATGTATTAGGTTGTGTAGAAAATAGTAGTGGGCTGAGACCGAAATATAATTTGGGGCCAATTCCTCAGCGGCATCAGTGCTCCCCAACTAACCCTTCACTTCAATTTCACCGCCATTATGCTTCTTCTCCTCTTCAAGAAAAGAAGTCAAGGAAGACGTTTATGTACTTGACTGCTTTGGCTTTTGGTATGGTTGGAGCTTCTTATGCTGCTGTGCCCTTGTATCAGACATTCTGCCAAGCCACTGGCTATGGTGGTACTGTTCAACGCCGTGAGGTTGGTCAAGTTATCTAGTTATGTAAGTCAAGGAAGATGTTTATGTCCCTTTTTTATGTAATTATAGTCACGGTGATTCAATGATACCTTTTCAGAGTGTAGAAGAAAAGATTGCTCGGCATTCAAAAGACGAGGCTATGAATTCAAGGTTCATTATATCACTAAAATGCATATTAATGCAAGACTTACCTCATTTATGATCTACTTGTTCAGCGTTTGCTAAGTGAATCTCATTTTTTTCTACCTATACATATTGATGTTGAAAGCATTACAAGTGAAGAAGTTAGAAAGAAAAAGTAGCTTAGATCTTAGTCTTGTATGTGTTTATTATGCTGCAGTTTTTTCTTTTCTGCAAGTTTTGCATTGAAGACTGAAGAGTTAATTAAGATGTGGATCTTATACTCATTTTTGTTTTGGGGTATTTTCCAATCCATTATTTAAAACCTTTTTCTCATTGTCCTATTCAAGTCCCACATATTATTTTGTCCAATAAGGTCCTTAAACTTGAGGTTTTTTGTCTCATAAAAGTCCTTCCATAACCACCGTCAAGTAGCCGTTGAGGTGCTTACTTGGCATGACACGTAATTTCTTAGCTGAATTGGATAAAATCTCTTCTTATGTAGCATGGCACTAAAAGACCGAACTCTTAAAAGTTTATCAAAATATCAAGTTGTGATGTTTAATTTTTTTTTTTTAAAATCTTGCAAATAGGAACTTTCTTCAGGAAGCATACCTTTTGCTTGGGAAGAGAGCTTAGGGTTCAACTTGTACGTGACAATTTGGCATAAAACAATGTTCGGAGATGCCATGCTAGACTTTGGTGGGGTTATGGGCTTGGCGGTTACATTGAGTGATTGGCAGGTTTGGGCGATTGGTGGCATTGTTGGGATAGGGTTCTGAGTGAGATTTAAAGGTAGAATTGTTGGCTTGCTGTCATGTTCTTCATTTCCCCACTTATGCTGTTGGCATTGGTGCCAGTAGTGTAGAATTCATCCATCAAAATCTAGCTGCCCAATCTAGCACCACACCCATGCAAGCTGAGCACTATTCCAATTTGCCAGCTTTTGGGTCTATTCATCAAGGACAATGCTGCACCAGATCTTGGATCAGAGTTCGTCTACTAACACGAAATTGCCGCCATGTATCATCCATGATGTGTAATATGAAATGCCAGTTTCTTCTCTCTATGAGTTTGAAGGTCTTAATTTACTGAATTCGAACCTCCAAATCGAGATAATATATACCCAGTTTCTTGGTTTGTTTTGTAGTATTGACAAGCAAAAAATATGTTTTAAAATAGTATTATACTATTATTCAACAAGTGTTTTAATCCAAGTGAGATGCGGTGAAATTTCATGTCCATGTAAACACCTTAATGCCTACTTGACGGTTGTAGTAGACAGAATGATGATTTTGAGACTATAACCTTATGTGTAGGACTGTAGGGACCTTTAATTTGGGAAGTGAATGGGACAATGAGAAAAGGTTTTTGTTTAATTTGATAGCTTTTGATTTCAATTTTTCTCATGTTCAGGGAGATCACAGTCCAATTTAATGCTGATGTTGCTGATGGTATGCAGTGGAAGTTTATTCCTACACAAAGAGAGGTATGACTCATCAACCTGCTTGCATAGAGTTTGCAGGGTCTGTATTTTCCTTGATTGGTATCATCTATTTAACCTGCCTGTTATTCTAGGTTAGGGTCAAACCCGGAGAAAGTGCTCTTGCATTTTACACAGCTGAAAATCAAAGCTCATCACCAATTATTGGTGTATCAACATATAATGTTACTCCTATGAAGGTGTGTCTTTTGATATATGATAGTGAAAAATATGATCTAGTTCTTGATGCTCCCATAATCTTCTTAGCTGATGAAAGTTTGCTGAGATATGCAATCATATTCACATATTCCTAGAAAGTAATTCTTTTGTATGTAGAAAGATTGTGTTCTATTTGATGATGGGTATCCACAGGGCAGATATTTCTTTCCTTGATTGATTATTCAGTTTAGTCACACCTCACAAGCATACAAATTTGTAAAGCTTGTGTGGAACCCTTGAAAGCTTGGGGGTGGAACAAGTTCTATCGGATGTGTATTGAGACATATTTTGAACTTGTATTGATGCAAATCTTTCTCACAGGCTGCAGTTTACTTCAATAAAATACAATGCTTCTGTTTCGAGGAGCAAAGGCTTCTTCCTGGGGAACAGGTTGACATGCCTGTAAGTTCCGTAATTTCAGTTTCCAGTGCATAATAGAAATATAAAAGATAATTTTAATTTCACAATTTATTGTCTCAATTTGTTGCAGGTGTTCTTTTACATTGACCCGGAGTTCTTAAGTGATCCAAAAATGAACGGAATCAATAACCTGATATTGTCGTACACTTTCTTCAAAGTGCCTGATGAAGGGAAGTGATGTTGTCTCCATTGATGACATTAGAGTTTTCTCCGATAACAAAAACTTGGACTCTACTATCTTCAAAAAGTAAGCTCTGCTTATTTCCCAAGTTCTGTTATACTATATATATGGGAAATAAAGAGTTTGAATTCCTTGAATGTGGATGAAATAATGATTGCTCAGCCATGGGATCAAAGTTGTTTTGCTAAATTGCTAGACTAAGAGTGCATTTTTGGGGGGCGAAAGTAGATAAGGAGCCTCTTTGTTAGTCTGAACCATTTCGTTTGCTGGCAAAGAGAGGATTTGGGCAAAATGTTATATGAAATTGGAGGAATTTTAATCCGCTAATAGCTTGTTTTGTATCAACTGGTTTGGCTATATGTGGCATGAAGTTTATTTTTGATACTTTAGGAACGTTTAAGCCTAAACTTGTTGTACATTATATGTTGAAACCCCTATCATCACTTGTTGTCCAAACGTAATCTATTCAACTTGTTGTCCAAAGAACATGCTTACCTTTTCCATATATTCAAAGTTTCAAACAGCTAACTTCCAACGCTCATATATACAAATATTCTCGACGCCAATAAGTTGCGGCCCTTGTTCGCTGTGAGTTGCGTGTATGTTTGGATTGTCTGCCATACAAATTTGCATACGCATTTTTGAGCAAGTAAAGTAAGGTTGCGTTGATTCATCGCGGTATAGCTCATCTTTTACTCTAAAATTGTGTGGCTGCGTAGGACTTTATGATCAATAGGTAAACCCCTTCCAAGGGGTATGCTATGAATATTGTCTTGTAGCAGAAGATCAAACTGATTGATTTTTGTGAACAAGAACAAGAAAAGAAAAAATAGTAGAGTACAAAACAAGGGTCAAGTGGGAAACGTAGCAAAGCAGCCCCTAGCATGCCACATGTATAGATAGAGCATACTAAAATATGCGTATTCGATTTCGCATCAGAGAAAGCCGCCGAAAGTGGAGAACAGGCATGGGAATTAATGTGGGGGGTGGGGGTGGATCTTGATTCTTGAACTTGAAAGGATGGGGAAATGCCAAGTCGTTGCAATTATTGTATCCCCCCCCAGCTTTTCTGGAGTGGATCGCCAAACCGGCCCATATATTACAAGGACATTAATTAATACTAAGTGTCAAATTTCGTGGGCCCATAGACTGGGGATCGTGCGGACACGAGCGCATAGGCGCATATAGGTCTATTACATAAGCCCAATGAGGTTCCATCCTAAAACCAATTGGCAATAGGAGGAGTAGACCATCAAGCTTATATATTAGACAAGTTATATCTCAACTTTCGATGTGGGACGTTTATATTCCAACACTAAGGATGTGTTTGATAAGTGGGGTTGAGGAATGAAGTTTGGGGTTGAGAGATTCCAACCCCTATCATTTTGTTTGTTTTGTAAGACTTTGGGTATGATATCCATTTTTTAACCCATATTTTATGGTTCTCAAACTCCCGAGTTTTCAGATACGAGAAAAAGTGAAGAGTTTGTGTGTTAATTTTTCATTCCTAATAATAAACCAAACATCAAATTAAAATTTATCATTTTCAAACCATACGTTCTCAACCCAATTCCTCATTCCAATCCATTTCCACATTTGTACCAAACACATCCTAATATACGTCTCAATTTTGCAATCAATAAACATTTAAGGGTGGCTTGAGGATTGAGCTCAAGGAGGCTAAATGTGTGTTTGGATCGCATACAATAATGTATTAAAATTTATTAAATTGCATTATTTTAGATATAAAATTGTTGGGCAAGTTTCATCGTTAAATTTCACAATAAAAATCATAAATGCTTGGGCAAAAATAATATTAATTTCCCTTCACAATTGCTAAGCACAACATACGGAATATACATTTTTGGTCCGCTTCAAAATTTTGGTGAGCAACCGAATGAGCATTTTGTATCATGAACGAATTAGGTTACTTTTAACAAATTTTAATCTTCTGGATCGAACATTAAATTTAAGGGTAAATGAGTTAGGGATATGAATTTGTCAGCTACACTACTTACTTCTTGAAAAGGTGTTTAATTCGGCTATTAACAACTTGTCAATGTGAATAAAGGTAAGAACAATTAAAAAGAGGTAGAAAATAATAAAATAAAAGTAGTCCTCGGCCGAAATTGGATCGGATTTGACGAGTTAGTCTGGACCAAATCGAATGAAAAAAATATCAGTCCGGTTCTCGGTCAAGGAATTTCCATATTGTGGCCCAATCCGGCCCAATTTATTTATTTATTTGAGCACTTAGAAATTAAATAGAAGTTTTATTTTCTGTATAATACTATATCGTGTCGTATGGACTTAATTAGATGTATAACAGTATATTACTATCTTTTAACAATGTTTTAAAATTACACAAAATTGAAAATTGGTCTAAAATTTTACTCCATTTCTCATTCCATATACTTTGAGAATTTGATCCCCGAAAAAAAAAAAGAAGAGAGTGATAATGGGGGAAGGAGTCAAAACACAGTGCCCCACCCTCGAAAGGGAAAGCCTACCACCCACCACAAAAACCTTATTCCATTCCTTCCAGGGAAAGTTTCCTCGCCACGCTAGCTAATACAATCACGTTAATTAATTAATTAATTTGACCCACACCCACGTAATTGCCATCATTACCGGCCCAATACCACCCTTTTCCCCGCTCGCTAGCTGTTTAACAAACCACGATTTTGAATTAAGAATCAAATTGATCACCCGCATCCACACTTAATCAAATTACGGTTGGCCACTTTCTCTCTACTTAAGTATATAAGTATGTAATTAAGTATCAGTAATTTGTACCTCGCTTGTTTTAAATCAGCTGCACCGTACTTATCCTCTGCATTAACATCAACCGCTCCATGTGACGCCCTGCACCCATACTTTATTGGCTTTTCCAATTAACAATCAACTACTCCATAATTTTTTTAGTCTATAATTTTTTAAAGTTTTATACCCTTTTAAAAAATTGTCATTTTAGCTCATAATTTTTTTTTGTTTTTTTTTAAGTTTTATATCCTTATTAAGAAATATAATGATTATCCTATATTTTCATAAATTTTTACATAAATACTTAAAATAACAATCTTTTCTTTACAAAAACGGTTTGTCTAATGTGTGTCTATAGGCACATGTTAAGAGGCCAAATTTGGAAACTTTTTCCAAAATAATTCCTAAAACCCCTAGAAAAAAAAAGTTAAACTAGTGACTAAAAGAGATTATTACTAAATATGGGTTTTTAATGTGTATTTATGGGCACACATTAGAAAAATCCTTACAAAAATTATGGGCTAAAATGACAAAAAAAATTTATACGGAGGGAGTATTTATTAACATATTAATTTCTCTATGACGTACCTAGATCTTGACTCACACAAACTTCTTATGAATAATTCCATTGGTTAATATTTAGTTCTCTTCGATGGCGGACACAAAAATGGTAGATGAATGCCAAATCCTCTTGAGTCTCGACGTCGATGTTTTTGGGACGCTTTGTTGTAACGTCGTGGACCAAGAACCTCATCGTCCACTCAATCGGGTTTACTTTCGCATGTTTCAGTAGGAACGTCATCAAACTCTTATCAAGGATCGCGAGCCTATCTAATTCTATGGCGTTTTTCGTTCAATCTGATGCTCAATACAATCGTCAACAACAACTCGATCAATGCACTACAAGTAGTGCACCCATTGTAGGTTGCTCGACCATGATGTCACAAAATGCTACAGACTCCACGGGTACCTCGAGGGTTAGGTCCATGAGGTGTTGGTCGCAATGATGTAGGCCAACAAGGGGTGACATTCTCTCATGGGGTTGGTCGCGACCACAGTTGTCGGCCTTCCAATGTTGCAAACGCCGCCCAACAACCAACTTTTGATTATCAGTCCGCTCTTGAAAGCTCTATAACCAACCAAGATATGGTTGTGTTTGGCAATACTCTTACCTTTGATTAGTGGAAATCAGTTCTACAAATGTTTCACACCATGTTTACAAAATCAGGTGCTATTGAAAACGAGTATGGTAAGGGTTCTTCTTGAATTTTGGACACCGGAAAATCCTTTCATATGACATAAAATTGCAAACTTTTGCGAGATCTTGTACCTATATCATTGATGACTGACAAATTGCATGACAATCGATTTTCCGTCGCCCATTAGGAAGGATCTTTGGTATTTTCGTCCCTTGCTCAAATTGATCATGTTTTATTTATTCCTTGTTTGGATTGCAATCTGATATCTTATTTTCTCAACTGATTGCTAATATCCAATGCCTTTTCACGCTCACATATAAATTGTTTGTCATTCAATATCCAATTCGAGGACGAGTATTGGTGTAGTTGAGCAAGGTGGGATCTACTGGATGCGCACGATCGACTCCACTGCTTGAGTTTGTCACACTTCAGCCTCGACACCATTTGTTTCCGTTTGGCATCAACGGCTTGGTAATCCTTCGTCGTGTGTGTTATATTCTTTGTCATTTTTCTAGTAGTTCTAGAAGTCATAACAATAAAGATGAACCATGTGATATTTGTTTCAAGGCCAAACAACCTCATTCTCATTTTCCTATGAGTTCTAATTAAGTTGCTGCATTTTTCAATTAATGATTTTGACGTTTGGGCACCCTACATTGCTCCTTCTTCTAATTCTCGTGTGGCTTGGGTTTATTTGATGAATTCTAAGTATGAATTTGTTGTATTGATCAAACGGTTTTGTATTGTGGTCCATACGCAGTTTCACAAGCAACTTCGGTGATGAGGAATCATCCCCGTCATTAGTGCCAATCTTTGATGGACTGATTACTAGGTCAAGATTGAAGGAACTACGTCAAGAGCTGGAGACGTTTATGACACATGATGTATCACATGACGAAGAGGACAAGTACAAAGTCAAGGCGTTGACTTTATTGGTCAACGTTACATATGTTTAATCTTATTAATTTCTGCATTGGATATTTTTAGGATTATTATTTATTTATTTTCAGCTTTCTATTTTCGGGTATTTTTGGAACAATTGTAGCCCGTTTTAGGAAGCTAGGGCCGGCCACCTCTTAGGTATTTAAGGCGCCCTTGTCTTCTTCATTAGTTAGATTTCTCATATTGTTAAAACACAAAAACAGAGCTTGGTTTTTTCTTTGAAAACTCGGCTCCCCGTGAGAGTCTCAATCGATTGTTCTTTCATGCTTAGTTGTTTTCGTCTTTGTCAAGTCCCTCTGGAGTTGGTGATTTCGTACTTCATAAGCAATCCTCTCCGTGCTCCAAGTTCGTCAGCGATTCTTGGTTGTGTGACGTTGTAGAGATCGGGTTGGTAGATCATTCGACAAGGTTCCTTGCTATCAAGCAAGCGGGTTTTCTCGTCGTTTCTATTGGTTCTATCTATTATCCTTTCCATTAGTTTCACTTCCGCCATTGTTCTAATCTTGTGTTTTCTTTTGTTTTGAGATCCGTTGCCTAGATCCATCTTCTACACGGCTAACCCCATATCAATTGGTATCAGAGCAGAGGAAGTCGAATTTCTGAGTTACTTTTGGAAGTGAATCAAGGTCAAGCAGAGATGTAGTAGACAAGACAAGTAGATGTACGACGAAAAATGACTCAAACAAAAGCGAGACTAGAGAACGACTCAACAAGGAAAGCGACACAACTATAGTCACAAGAATGAAATGCAACTAAAGATGGGGCTATATATGTGTTTCGAACTCAAGAAATGCGAATTGCAAGTCAGAAAGACGTACCTTTGTCGACTCGGAACGAAGCCAATTGGAGCCGAGAGTGACCCGAGGGAACGGAAGGGAGAAGGGGTTCGGGCAAGAGGGGGGTAGTGCTCGACTGAGGGCAACCCGGGGTGGGACCCGGTCGGGTTGGGGTCAGATAGGGTGGACTGAGAACAACCCGGGGTGGGACCCGATCGGGTTGGGGTCGGGTGGGGCTGACTGAGCGCAACCCGGTGGGGACCCGGTCGGGTTGTGGTCGGGTCGGGGGGCTGTGCGCGAAAGCGTGGACGCGGGGCGGAGGGAGGTGGACGCGGGGCTTCCGCAGGACCGGTCGGAGAAGACGACTGTGGTGGTGGGTCGCCGTCGAGATGAGCGACGGGGTTTGCGGGGAGATGGAGACCGGCGAGGTGGCGATGAGAGGAAGCTTGGGCGTCGGCCTGCGATGAGAGACCGGCGGGAACAAGGGCGAGGGCGAGGCGTGCGAGCCGGCGGAGCCGAGAGGGAGGGGAGGGCGGCCGTGTACTGTTGCGGCGGCAAAGAGGTCCGAAAAAAAAATTCTGAAACGGAACCCTAATTTTTTTTTGTTTTGCTGAAAGAGAGGTCCGTGAACAGTTGCGGGAACAATTTCCCTTTCTTTTTTTGTTTTTGTGTGTGTGTGTGTGTGTGTGGTAACCTAACAAAAAAATCGCGTAGAGACAAAATTAAATCAAAAATCCCAGATGCCTTTTCCTCTTTTTTTTTTCTTTTTTTTTTTGAATTTCGATAATGCTTTTTTTTTTTGATATAATTTTCTTTTAGGCAACTTGTTTTTCCTGGGATATTACACCATAAAGATAAAATAAAATCTTTAGAAAATCAAGCAAGTATCTTGAAGATTACCAAAATTGAACAATCGGATCTCTGGCGCGCACGAACCTGGACGCCGTCGTGTCTTGCTCGCCAAGCGAGGGTTCGAACAACAATGGTGGAAGGAAGGGGGGCCGAAATTTTTTCTGGTGATTTTTGGACGGTTTTGGTATGTTTTTATGGATCCTCGTAGTCACAATCAACCACAACGAACTCCTTTCCAAGACAAACAAGAGCAAACAATCAGTCAGACTAACAATTCACTAATGTGACTCAAAAAAAAAAATTCAATTGACGATTGAAAACAGGAAGATCCAATTTTTGATGATGAATCTGGAACCGTCAAAGGCGATCCGAAGCCGCAAAGCTCTGATACCAATTGATATCCTTAATGTGTTTTCGTTTTGACTATGACACTGAGTTTTCGTGCATGAAAACCTTCTTCCCGGCTTAGGGCATTTTGTTTAGGACCTCTCACCTCTTGAGTGTATACACCTCAACCAAATGGTCGTGTTGAGCACAAACATCCTCATATCCTTAATGTGGCTCAGGCTTTGAGGTTTCTTGCATCTCTTCCTATTAAGTTTTAGGGCAAATGCTTTCTCACTGCTTGCTATTTGATCAAATGGACTCCAACGCCTCTCTTAAATAACAAGACTGTGGAGATAATATATCCCTTACATTGGAAGTTGGGACTAGATCGACAAGACTAGTATATAAGTTTGGTGGGCTACTCCTCCTATTGCCAATTGATTTAGGATGGAACCTCACTGAGCTTATATGTTGGTACCAGAACTGGTCTATGCAATTGCACTTGACGAGGTGTGGAGAGATAATATATCCCCTCCACATCAAAAATTGGGACTAAACAAGACTAGTATATAAGTTTTGGGCTACTCTTCATATAGCCAATTGGCTTTAGGCTTATATGTCGAGCTTTATGTGCGTGATGCGCTCGAACAGACTCGTCCCACTAGAATTAAACAAAGACCATGTGTCAGTTGTTATTCCATCATGAACCATCATATCAACATCTCAAGGTATTCGATTGTCTTTACTTTGCCTCAAAATTGCCTCACCCCAAAGATAACTTTGATGCTCGTGGTGTAAAATGCTTATTTTTGGGTTATCTACATGGAAAACAAGGTTGGCAAGTCATTGATATTGAATATGATCATATTTTTATATTGCAGGATGTGGTAATTTTAGGCAAGTTTTCCATTGAACAACCCGCCTCAATCAACCACTTCACCATTGGCCTACACCGTAACAAGCGACCTATGCTGATGTTCCTTCCTATTCATCAGAATTTCATTAGTCGAGGCTTTCGCTGCTACCAGGCTCGTCGCCTGACTCACCTACTCCCCCTTGTCGCCCCCTGTTGACGCAAGAGGGGAGATCTCTAGTTGTCACTGATACTCGTCGTAGCACACGACTTCACCAACTTTGGTTGTGCTTCGTGACTTCGTCTGTAATACAGTATAGATGTTCCCCCACCCTCCGCTCATAACCAGCCTACATTAGCACCGCCCTTGGTTAAGCCTTACCACCATCGTTGCTCATGTCTCAAATTCTATTATTTCTGACAAGTAGGCCAAGTTTTTAGTAGTCGTTTCTGTCGGACACGAACCTACTTTGTTCTCCAAGGTTGTCAAACATGCCCACTAGCGGGTTGCGATGCACACTAAGATAACAACTTTGGAGTGCAACGACACTTGGGTTTTTATAGCCCTTCCTCCTGGGAAAAAGACGATTGTGTGTAAATGAGTTTATCGTATCAAGTAACAATCCAATGGGGACATTGAATGATACATACCCTGTTGGTCATCCTTGGACAACAAGCAAATCAAAGGCATTGACTTCACTAAGACTTTTGGTCTGTTGCTAAGATGGTCACAGTCCGGGTTTTTTTTCCAGGTCGTTGTCATCAAAGGATTGATGGGAATTACAACATATGGATGTTCAAATGCCTTCCTCCATGGTAATTTGGATGAAATCATGTACATGAATCCTTCAGTTGACTACCTAAATGCACCTCATGGGATGGTTTTTCAAGTTTCAGAAGCCTTTATATGACCTCTGTCAAGCTCCCCGTAATTAGTTCTCTAGTTTGTCCGCTGATCTTCATGCTTTTCGATTTCATCAATGTTATGCTGAGTATTCTCTTTTTTCACTTTCTTGATGTGGCAACACTCTACATGTTCTTATCTATGTCGATGATTTATGTAACACCCCAAATTTGAGATTGATTTATAAGGATTGAAGTGCTACCTATGTCAACATGAGCTCTTCCTTTTTAGGGTTCAAATGGATACACATAACTATGGAGTTAAGCGTGCTATGACAATAGTAGTACATGGATGGATGACCTCCTTGGAAGTCCTCGTGTTGGCATGAGTTGATGATTTTAAGGCATCGGGCCTTACAAATGGTATCAGAGCCAACTTTGACTTTCAAGTATGCTTGGTCCGGTGGATGGTCAATTGACCTAGAGGGCGGTCTTTAGACCTTGACGAGGACGTCAAGGGTGTAATTGGAGGAGTTTATAATATCCCGAATTTGAGATTTGTTTATAAGGATTGAAGTGCTACCAATGTCAACAATAACTCTTTTATTTTCAAGGTTCAAGTGATCGAGGACAAAGAACTCTGAAGTTAAGCATGTTAGAAAGAGAGTAGTACTAGGATTAAAGACCTCATGGGAAGTCCTTGTGTTAGCATGACTGATGCTTTCAAGGCCTCTGACCTTATAATTTTATCATTGCGGGCAATAATTCATCTACTATTTTAGCTTTCAAGGGATACTTGAGCAATTGTTTTCACATGAAGGACCTTGGGCTCCTTATGTATTTTCTTGGCCTTGAAATTTATAGAAACTCTTTGACATATTTCTTTCGCAGTGAAACTATGTACTCGAGATCGCTGGATCCAACCTCCTTGGCTTCAAGCCTTGCGACTCCCTCATGGATCATAACCATCATCTCGCAGTCTCCATTGGTCCGTACCATGTTTGTCCTGATGGCTATCACTAGATGGTCGCTCACCTAATTTATTTTGACCATCCACGCCTCGAGTTGAGGTTCGCATTTCATACATTGTCGTGGTTTATGCAACAACCGAAGGCTGAACATTGGTCTTCTTCTCTCAGTGTCTTTCGGTATTTGAAGTGTCATCCTCGACAAGGTCTACACCTCTTTCGGGACAACTCTCTTCGTGTATCGACCTATTATGACTCGGGAAAAAGAACCTGTTGTATGGGAAATACTTCAGGAAGTTATGCGGGGGCATCCTGTATTATTAAATAGAGCGCTTACTCTGCATAGATTGGGCATACAGGCATTCCAACCCATTTTAGTGGAAGAGCGTGCTATTTGTTTACATCCATTGGTTTGTAAAGGATTCAATGCAGACTTTGATGGGGATCAAATGGCTGTTCATGTACCTTTATCTTTGGAGGTCCAAGCGGAGGCCCGTTTACTTATGTTTTCTCATATGAATCTTTTGTCTCCGGCTATTGGGGATCCCATTTCTGTACCAACTCAAGATATGCTTATTGGGCTCTATGTATTAACGGGTGGGAATCGTCGAGGTATTTGTGCAAATAGATATAATCCGTGGAGTCGACGAAACTATAAAAATGAAAAATTGAACGATTATAATTATATGAAAGAACCCTTTTTTTTTGTAATTCCTATGATGCAATTGGGGCTTATCGTCAAAAAAGAATCCATTTAGATAGTCCTTTATGGCTCCGGTGGCAACTAGATCAACGTGTTGTGGTTTCAAGAGAAGCTCTCATCGAAGTTCACTATGAATCTTTGGGTACCTATCATGAGATTTATGGGCACTATTTAATAGTAAGAAGTGTAAAAAAGGAAATTCTTTTTATATACATTCGAACAACCGTTGGTCATATTTCGTTTTATCGAGAAATTGAAGAAGCGTGTGTCCTATCAATCGTCGTTCCGTGAGAGGCTATTTTATCACCTTAGGTGATCTATTTATTAGAAGACGAAGAAGCAACCAACCGTCTCCCGCTTGTCTGTTGAGGCCGAATATCGCTCCATGACTACCACTTGTTGTGAGATGATTTGGGTAAAATATTTATTTCAATCACTTGGTGTTTGTCACGAGGCTCATATTGTCTGTTTTGTGATAGTCGGGCATCATTGCACATTTATGTAAATTCAACCCTTTAGAGGCCGAATATTGCTCCATTAGCTTTTCTTGTGAATCTATAAATTCAGCCCTTTAAGGTTTAATAAAATAAGAGGAAATTCTCAATCTTGTATCTCTTCAATATATCATAAAGCCTAAACACCCATATATCGGTGTTCATTGGGGATATGTACCTCCAAATCCTTCTGTTGCCCATTGAGGATGGGTACCTTCACACTCTTCCGCTACCCATTGGGGATGAGTACCTCTACACACTTATTATATGTTTTATTTTTCATAGATATGCTTTAAGTACATATATTATAGTTTTCATATATATTATTTTATATTATGTTATATTTTTGTCTTTTGTTACTTAATTAAATTCAACTAATTTTAATATGTACTTAAATCTATTTAACTCAATTTAATAATTTTAATATGTATACTTAACTAATTTTAAATTATTTTAGTATGTACTTATTTAATTTAAGCATGTACCAACTAAAATTGAGATGTAATATATTAACCGTACAACATGATATTTTCAAAATACTTAACTAATTTTAGTATGTAGTTAAAAGTTACTTAACAAAATTTAACTAATTTTACTATGTACTTAACTTAATTCAACTAATTTTAATATGTACTTAATAATATTTAACTAAAAGCTTAAATAATTTTAGCAATACTTATTTAATATTGATAAGTACCAATATTAAAAATTACTTAACAAAATTTAGTATGATCCACATTAGACTATTCTAACGTATTTATGAAGTTTACGTATGCCTATTGTACATGTGAACATTTTTTTTTGTCAAAGTGTGAACATATATGTTATAAGTGTTGCTATCAATGTCCATTGGGCATATGTATTCATTTGGCCCCTTGCCAATGCCCATTGGGAATGGCAAGTGTTTTGGATTAAAAAAAAACTAAAAACGGAGGGCAATTTCGTCCTTCATCAAATAGGTGAGTATACTAAATTTAAATGGGTGAGGATAAAAATTTATTAATTAATTATAAGAAAATGTCTTTTATATGTGTCATATTACTCATATTTGTTATACTGAGCATCCTGCTTTTATAGTACAAGTAGAAGCTTCTTTTTCACATTTGACATAATTATAGTGAAGTAAGCATGCAATATTGATTGTAAATTAGTGTTAAAATTCAATGGATCGGACGACATGCTTAATACTCCGTAGTATCTTGGGTTAAAAAAATGCAACCAATTTCTTGTCCTACTTTCCCAAGGCAAACCAGGATTTTGAGTTGCTGTGTAATTAAGCCAAGATTAAGTAGGGTGATTGGTCCTTTTAAAAAAAAGGAGGTAGGGTGATTGGTCAATGGATATTAAATATTTGCAACCCATAATATTCGAGCATCACAACAGAAAGTAGTTTCCTACATATAAATATAAGTAGCTAGACGTTTAATTAGATAACTAATCGACTGCACAACTGATTGAAGCGTCGATCGAGGTGAGCTGTGGTTGTTCTGTGGCTTCTTGGCTTTCTTGACCGATTGTTTCTGGTCAATACTAAAATAAATCTTCCTAATTCTGACAAAAAAAGAAGAAGAGAGAAAGATAATTCGATATTGGGAGTATATATCTACTCGATCTCTTCTTAGCTAATTGCCAAGCTGTAAAAGTATTAATTGGGCGGCAAAAATTTGTCCATTATATAGCTTTGGTGTTCGATTCCTCCTGTTTTCAGAATTTTTAATTTTATATGCGCTATTTTAGTCTAATAACCCTGGTCGTATAAATTTACCACGATTATTTGAAGGATATTGTTCAACTTAATATCACACATTAAATTATTTGTAGAACGCGATCTGCAGTGATGACCATCACTTTACCTCTCCAATGAGAATATTTTATGCCTAAAAGCCACTCTTAGTTGCTTAACCCATGCTCGGCACATTACTTCCGATGACCAATCACAATCTGACGTGAATCGACACCATGTCAGCAATCAAAAGCAAGACGTAACGGTTATAAATAGGCGTAGAGCTCCATAAGTTAAGGGTTTTTTGTTCAATTGTCAATTTCTCGGAGAGAGAATGAGAGATTTATGATTGGTTCTCGTGTAAAGAATTGTTAAAGTGTAATCTTCATTAGAATTCTCGAGATCATAATAAAAGTAGACTCGTTACGTTCTATAAATTTCGTCTGTAATCTTCATTATAATTCTCTATTATCATTTTAGTTCTTTTTTTGTAATTTTAGAGATTTAATTAGATAATAATTTTTTAATGAGTTACGATATTTGTTATTAAAAAATGTATTTTAACTCTTTTTATACAAATTTATTTGTTAATTGAATAAAAATAAGGTATATTATTAATTAAATATAAACTTTTTGAAAATGATTATATAAATATAAAATATTATTATATTACTTAATAATTATATAAGTGTCTAAAATAACAACCTTTAATGAAAAGAGGTAATACGTATGAAACTAAGACCATCTTTAATGATGATACTCACATTGAGTATCTTATCCATTTATAAAAAATAAAAATAAAAAAATTGTCAGCTTTTTTAAATAAATAAATAAAAGAGTATCATGCAGATGATACTCCTCTCTACTTTTTTGTATTGGTTTACACAAAATTATGACATTGTCTTCTTTTTTTCCTTTAAAAATTGCTTATGGTACTCTAAGTATATCACTATTGTAATTTGTAAATGCTCGTCAAGATCGATTTAGTGCTGTGTTTGGTTGGAAAAAATCACAGGAAGTTTCTGCAAAATGCATGAAGTAGACTTACCTACTTCTCCCTAGGTAAGTTCTCCTTCCACCATTTTACATATAAAATCCCAACTTCCCCCATTTTAATTTACGTATTGTAAAATTCAACCAAATATATTTTCTTCAAATCCCTGAAAATACAATTCACTAGATTTTAATTCATGAAAAGTAACTTATTAGGAATTACAATTTATACGTTCAACCAAACAAGCAGTTAGAATGAATAAGGGAGAGAAAGAAAGTTAATTGATATGGGAAGTGAAAGGTAATGTTGGCCGGTGGGTTCCTGCAAAAATAATAGACCTTTCCGATAAAACTGCGCATTTACAGCTAGCATGCGCCGGCCTGGCCATGATCCACCTCTCCTCTCCTCTGCCAAGCCAAGTTGCGCTCCCTAATTAAACAAATATTGCATCTCCATTGGCAGTCTTCATTCGCTTATGCATGCATGCACATGTGCCTCTATCGATATATCCACATGACACATCTCCTATATTCCAAATTACTAATTAAAAAAGGAAATTCAAGCAAAGCCTTGGGAACACAAAGGATAAGAAATTAGTGAGATACTTTCCATATATTGGTTGCATGACTGTGGAGGAAGCCAGTCGGAAGATAAGATTGCAGAGCGCACTGGATTTTACTTATAACGAGTTACAATTTCCATCTGCACAACTTCAATTCAATTTTTCAAAATAATTAATTGATTGATTAAGGTCCGGTATCAGTATATATTAATATTTGTGTTTGGTATAATTGTAATATTGATATTTACTGTTTAGTATTGGTAGATCTCGGCAAACGCAGGCTAGCCTGTCCGGCCTGTCCGTGTAAGCCCTAAAGGGTCGAAAATACCCGATCCGATTACTGAGAGGGCCGAATATGGACAAGGGGTCAAGCCCTGTAAGGCCGGTAAGGTCGGCCCGTATATAATATATAAATATTATTTATATATAATATTATATTATTACTACTCCTAAAAAAATAAAAATAAAAACAAAAACATTTAAACTAAGTAATATAAAAGCTAAATTTTTATGGGTTACAAACTCCAGTCCATCCCTCGTTCTCACATGTGTTTAGACTTTGATATTGAATATTTAATGTTATTTATTGTAAGGTGGAAATACTATTTGGACTTATAAAAAAATTGATATTTTTTTAATTGCGGACATGAATTATAAGATGTGAATTATATACAAAACCGAATACGGGTCCCAACGGGCTATCCGGGCTCGAGAATGCGGATGGGCTTGGACAGTTGTCCAAGCCCTATTCCCGGGCTCAGCCCGGCCCAAGTCCGGATAAACGGACAAAATTTTCAGGTCAAGCCCGGACCATATCCAGCCCGTGCCCAAAGATGTCCAGGACTAGGTATTGGGTATGGATATCAAAATATGAATATGAGTAATATTATAGTGTTATTTTGACATATTTCACGAAATGAGTATATAAAAAATGGAATATCCATACCCTATACCTTAGTATCACTTATATTCATATCTTGATATCTACACCGATACCGATATCCAATATCTCATATCATATCTTTAATATCGATACCAAACGAGCCCAATAAAAAAATTATAATGAATCACAAGTTGATTTAGCAAAACAAGATGTTAGGTTTTTCTAAAGTGTTTATCCAGTGATGTTGGTTATTTTTTCTATTATCTTATATAAAAAGGTGAATTAGAAGGGTCTTCCAATTAAAAGGTTTATGCAATATCAAACGACTCTAACATATCAAACTAAAAAATTACCGTAGAAAATAAGGATTTTATAATTTATTTATTTCGATGTTGTTCTCTTGTCTCCTTCATCATCGATCAAATCCATCCACTTACATAGCGTTCTTTATTGAAGATGATATACTAAAATAATGAGAGACTCAGGAAAGATGAACCCACATTTATTCCCCAACCATGGGCTGTTGTAGAAACACATCAACATGTAAAATTAAAAACTAATTAAGCAAAAAAAAGGGGTTAATTTTGGGGTCTATATAAAGGGGTTCCCAGCATGCCTCCCATAGAGAGCACAACAAACAACTCTTCTTTCTAACCTTGTTTCCAATCTCAAAAACAATTAGAGGAAACAATAATCAATTCAATTAGGTCATCATCTCATCCATCTAGGGCTCAATCATCGAATTAGGGCTGCTCAAAAGTCGATTCGATCCGAGAAAACAGTGAAATCCAAGGGAGGTGACAGAAGAGAGTGAGCACAAATGGTTGTTTTCTTGCATAATCATGCTTGAAGCTATGTGTGCTTACTCTCTCTCTGTCACCCCTTTCTCCTCTCTTTATTTTCTCTCTCTTTAATTCAATCATATTATGCATACTAATACAGTTTAATTGTCTGTGTGTTTTAATTCTTTGCTCCAGTTATTATATACTCCATATGAAAATGTTTCAGATCTTATTAATTTGTAGGGCTTTCGCCTATCCGTTTTGTTCTAAATTTCTCCCTGTATATTTCTATTTTTTCAGTAGTTTTGTACTGATTGATCAGCCTCAGGCGTGTGATCATTTCGAGGCTAGAGATGATGCGGAGATTGAAGTGATTAATTTCATCCCATGAAGAATTGAGGTCAAATTTGATCTCAATCGATCTGGCCCATGTTATTAATTTGTTGTGTACACTACTGAGTGAAAAAAAAAAAAACAGTTCTGAATTGCGAATCTTGAATCTTGATTATTTGTACATATGTATCAGATTTGTTGTTCGATCGTGCAGCGATTTAGCGATTCAGTTGATTCTCATATTATAAATGCATCGGATTTGACCTAATTTCGTGTTCTCCCAAAAGATTTGAGTACGGGATAGGGGGAGCAAGGGGGGGATCGGAGGAACCCTAGAATTGTGGATGACGTCATATTCCGTAGATATTAAATTAAATTAGTTACGGAATAGTGGAATACGTACTGATATTAATGACCTTTGTTTTGTGCAAGTCGTTAATTCCACCAACCGAAATCGAGTAACAATAATGATAATGTTCAAATTCTAGGTACTATGTTCCATAGTCGCATAACGATTTAATTAATCATTAATCACCATTCACCAGTTGATTTAGTGGATTAATTGAGACGTTATGTTCTCTTTAAGCCTTTGTTTAGAAATTCTGGTTCGAATTTTACTGACACCGAATTGAAAGAATCGCCCAATAAATTTGGGTTCGAATTTCCCTAACTATGGAGTATATGAGATATATCATTGGCGCAGGCAACGGCGTCTGGCTTGATGTCCTCAAAATAATATGCAAAAGTTGCAAGAAATAGTGTCAAAATTAGTGATTGCTTAATATGATAATATTAAGAAAACTATAAGATATTAGATTTGATTAATATTATTCTTAAAATAGTATCAAAAACTAAAATGATAGTTTTTTTAAATTGAAAATAGTATGTTTAAAGTCGTAAAATTAATTATCAAATAAAACATACGAGAGCTAGGTTTTAGAACTTGATAACAAAATAGATCAAGAGCAACGCTAAATATGATAACAAAATGAGGAATAATCTATGCTAATTATTTAAAATTTATCATATACATTACCACACCAATTTTATTGACGGTTGAATGGTCATATGTTGATCGGTCAACTTGACGTTGACCAATTATTTGGAGGCGTCAATTTTTTTGGCTTAAATTTTTTCTTCATATTTTATCACAATTTTTTTTTTAAAGTTGAATACTTATCTCTTAATGTTGAACAATTGTATTTAATTTGTATATAAAGTTGAATAATTATATTTTAAAGTTGAACAATTTCATTTTAATAGTTGGACAATTATTTTCACCATGTATAAAAAGTTGAATAATTGTATATAAATGTTAAGCGATTTCATTTTTTAAAATTTTTTGGGTGGCGGTCAAATTTGTTTCGATTTTACTATTCTTGTTTTCCTACACGTTTTCATCATAATATTTTATAAGGTTGGACAATTGTATCTTAAAGTTGAACAATTGTATCTTAAAGTTGAACAAATATGTTTAATGTATATAAAATTGAACAATTGTATCTTGAAATCGAACAATTTCATTTTTATAGTTGGATAATTGTTTTCACTATGCGTATAAAGTTGAACCATTATATATTAATATTGAACAATTTCAATTTTAAAGTTGAACAATTGTATTTACTATCTTTATTGAAAAAATTAGCAAAAAGATCAATTCTTGGTCAGCTAGCAACTTGTCTTATGCAGGCCGTGTGCAACTTATTCAATCTGTTATTACGGACATTCTCAATTTCTGGTTTAAAGTGATTTTATTCCCTCAGAAAGTGATCAAGGTTATTCAGGCCATGTTGAGGAGCTTCTTGTGGAGTGGAAATGAGAAATCTCGAAGATGCTTGGTTGCATGGAATGATGTTGCTAGGCCGAGATCAGAAGGGGGTTTGGGTTTCAAGGAGCTTCTTGCCTGGAATCGAGCACAAATGGCCAACCTTATTCGTGACATTGATCAAGGTGTGCATAATTTTTGGACTGAATGGGCAAACTCATCTCTTCTCAAAAGGAGATCCATCTGGCAGATTAGGAAGAAAGACAATGATAGTTGGGCCTGACGCTCCGTCATCCAAGTTAGGGACGGGATCCTTGCCAAACAGAGAAGCTTGGAGACTAACAACTGGGATTTGATATGGTCTTGTGAACCTAGATCGGGAACCTGTAATGGCCTCTACGAGTTATGGAGATCTAAAACCAACAAGGTGCCCTGGGGAGGTGTTATTTGGGATACCGCTGTGATTCCCAGACGTGCATTTATTACATGGATCGCTGCAAAGAACAAGGCCCCTACATTGGATCGCCTTTCTTTAATTGGTTTGGTTGATTCTACTACTTGTATTATGTGTAATGCGTCTACTGAAACTAGCCTCCATCGATGGTTCGAATGCCCCTTTTCAAGTGCAGTGATCAAACAAGTTATGGAGTGGACTGGGGTCTACCAATGCAAATCCTCTATAGAGGAATGGCTGCTATGGTTCTCAGCAAGCAAGAGATCGAGCTCAGTTGTGTTTAAGGTTCGTATTTGTGCCTTCACATGCGCAATATATAACATTTGGGCCTCCAGAAATGCAAAAACTTGGCAGGAAACAACAATTACTGAGGTGGATTGCAGCTGCAAAACCATCAAAGATGTGAAAAGCCGCCTTATGGGCAAGTTTAAGGGGAACGATAGGAAGACGCGCAGATGGCTCCACCATATTAGAGTAAGTTGAATTCCTTTATGCGAGCTTACCCCTGCAGATTGCTAGCTTAGTTTGGCTGACTTGTTTGTTGAAGATGCTTGTGTTTGCAAGTCCATTGCTTGTTGAGCGTGTTTCCAATTTGTTGTTCAACTTGTTCTGAACGCCTATCTTCCGGTTAAGCCGGTGCTTTTGTACATGTTTTATACATGCAATATATTTACCTTTTCCAAAAAAAAAAATTTGTATTTACTATCTATATAAAGTTAAATATTTGTCATATACGTTTGAACACTTGTTTAATACAGTTGAACGATTTTGTATATGTTTATACAGGTTTTGTGTTGTGTTAACTTTGAGCATTTTTCATTTATGTTTGAATAATTTTTTAATTGTATTAAGCTTGAAGTATCTTATAAACGAAAGTTCAATTATAATAGACAATTGTTCAGATTTAATAAATTGTTGTTCTTGATCTATTTCTGTAATTGAAAGAAAATTTCAACCGGTGTTATATAATAATAATATTAAAATTTATATCATTGAAAATGAAAAACTGAGAAGATACTAAAGGAGCCCTTGTTAAATGTCATGATCCAATGACACATATTGGTACATATTTAATCAATAAGGTAACAAGTATGTGGGAATATCACATTATAATCTGATTTAGTTGTGAGTGTTTGTGCTGCAAAGTACGCACTTCAGGTCCGGAATTTGTGCAGTGTAATTCGGTAATTATATTAAACAAAGGGTACAATGGAGAAGATAAGTGGTGGTCCACGAATAGCTTTTTTCCCATGCCTTATAATTCCGCTCATAAATTGTTTTTTTTTTATAAGGTAAAAATTAGACTGTAAATCACATAAAAAACGATTTTTCAGTCTATCCTTGTAGATGAGATCTAAAAACTTTTGATTGGCTTGAATATCTTTCAAGGAACTCCGCTAGCCCATCTATGCAATACAGTCGGCCACAACGTTTGTTTCTCGAAAGACATGACAGATCCGCTCATAAATTATTTGATTATAGATTTGATTGGTAATTAATCATTTTTTTTCAAAAATAAAAGCAATTTTTTAAAGAAAAAAAAATATAATTTTTCAATTTTAGTCAATAATTTTGAGAGTTAAGATAATTTTGAGAGATAAAAGAAATTCAGGGCGGGCGGCGGGGGTATTGCGAGGGCCAATGGTGAGTGGCGGGGTGGTTTCGTGCTTAATATAGGCGTATGCACGACCTCATTAGCGGAGTTTTGGGGGTGTATTATCGCCTACAAAAGCATGAGAGTGGGTTGTTGGTGGAGGTTAATTCAGAGGTTGTGGTGGGTTTTCTCCAGAGGGGACCATCATCTCCTGGTATGTATGTGCCAAGGCTTTCTCACAAGGGAATGAAATGTCCGTTTTGCTCATCTGTATAGGAAGGCTAATCGTCTGACTGATGGGTTAGCTAACTATATATGCGTTTACATTTCCGTTAGGTTATCACTTTCTTAGTAATGTTCCTTCTATTGTTGAGGCTATTATGATGGATGATGTAAGGAGCCTGGCGCTTCCTCGGGTTGTTCCTGATTACTTGCCATTTTTTTCTTATTCTAATAAATTGTAGAGAGTAGTGCCTCTCCTTTACAAAAAAAAAAAAAAGATAATTTTGAGAGTTAAGATAACTAGCTATTATGATATGACATATTCTAAAATATTTTTATTCATATGCATAAAAATTATAATTGCTTTAAAACTAAAAGACAAAAATTCACAGAATCACCAAATGAGTCCATTTATTCAAAATTAATTTGCTTAAAAAATAGGGTATTACAATATAACATGCAGAGAGTTGACATCAATAAACTATAGAATAATTAAATACCCTTAATTGTGCTATCATCTATCATAATTGCGCATTATGGAGTGGAAGTTGTAATCCTCCCAAGTTTTCGTGATCAACATGTACATATACATATAAATTGTAGATACATATACGGACCATGTATAGTACAACGTCCAAACTTATCTTTAGGTTTAGTGGTGGCTCAGAGTCAGAGTGCTTTTGTTCCAGGAAGATTGATTACTGATAATGTCATTTCTGCTTTTGAGATTTTTCACCATATGAAGAACAAGAAGACGGGTAGAAAGGGTTATCTTGCGCGTATGAGATGGTGGAATAGTCTTTTCTAGAGCATTGTATGAGGAAGCTCGGATTTGCAGAGGGTTGGATTTCTTTTATTATGAAGTGTGTGTCTTCTATGTCCTTCTGTGTTCTGATGGGAGGGCGACCCACACAGACTTTTATTTCTTCTCGAGGGTTGAGACAAGGAGATCCACTATCTCCCTTTATGTAATTTCTTCTCTGCGCTAAAGGGCTCTCTGGCATGTTGAGGTGTAGTGAGATTAATGACAGGCTACAAGGTATCCAGATTGCTACGTCTGCTCCCCTTGTTTCTCATTTTTTGTTGTTGATGATAGTATCTTATTTACAAAGGCGACCTGTTAACAGAGCACTGAAATTGCTAACGTTCTCCAAGCGTATGGAGCAACATTGGGTCAAAAGGTGAATTTTGCTAAGTTGAAGCTATCTTTTTGCAGTAATGTGTGTGCAGAGAGATGGGCAACTATTCAGGGGATTCTTGATGTCCGTGAGGTTATCTTGGATTGCCAACTATGGTGGGGAGATCCAAGAAGGTGATTTTTTGTCAGATCAAAGAGCGTGTTGAATCGTACTGTGTTAGACAGGGAACAATGAAACTGTTCCCTGGGCATCGGAAATAACAGAGATTCAGTAGTAACAGTAAGACAGTTCCTCAGAGAGGAAACTCTATCAACCAACTAGTTGAAAAGAGAAAACCTCTACCTCTAGGTGTTATCCTAGGAGGATTTCAAACACGTGTACTTGTATTATTAATCAAGTTGTACAATCTCACAAGTCTTATCTCCACCTAATCACACACAGTTCCTAGGTTTCTAGACTTTGAGTGCAATCAACTAGTAACAACACAAGAACACAACAAAATACTCTAAACAAGTACTCACAACACTAGTTTGTACCTTGTCTTGAACCTTTGATCTCAATCACAATAGCTCTTCAGTATGCTTCCTTAGTGATGACCGAGATACCTTATCCTAAGATATCCTCAACTATATATAGTGGCAGCCAAGACCTTGTTACCAAACTCCTAAAACATCTATCGATTTCTATACATGGTAATAGTCTGATATTTCTTTTCCTTCTAAACAACTTGGCTCATAAACACACGGTTTCCATAAGTAAACTTTCCTAAGACACACTATCTAGCTCTTCTCTCTCCGAGTAGATCTTTAAAACATGATTTCCATAAGTAGCGGTCTCCACTGGTAACAGCTGGCAACGTCTGAGTTCTTCATTGTTCTTATCCGCTGTTTCCAAGTATAAAAGTTTCCTTGTATGAACAATACGCGCGCTTCATTCTTCAATCTTGCTTCCGCGTAACTGTTCCATGTTTTCACCACGTTCCTTAGCATCCTCTGCTTTCTTTTCTTCCACATGCTTTTCATTGTTCCCTAAATCGTTCATAAGCCCTGAAACTCATAGAAACAATGTAAACCATAAAACCCAATGGTGTTTATCATCATCAAAACTAGAGGAAACGTCATGGTTCCAACAATTTCCCCCTTTTTGGTGATGACAAACCCATTCAAAATTGTTCAATCATAACATAGGGTAAAAAGCAGAAAGATATAAGTCATAATGTTTCTAAGATCAAGTGTTAAGCAAAATTTTATATCAAATGAATAAAAGCAAGTCATACCTTCAAGTTGCATCATTGTTGTAACACCCCCAAATTTCACCCCATTTGAAAGTATTACTGCCGATGACTCCGGACGAAAACCCCGAAGTCACCCCAGGCTTTTCCAAACGATATAACTATCAAAACCCAGTTACAATACCAAATATCGTAACTTTTATTAAACCATAGTCTCGAAATTACACATGATTCCAAGCACTTTAAATACAACATCAGAATCTTTACAGCGGAAGACTTACAACAAAATCACCTTTTTAACACAGCGGAAGACTTTTAAACAAGGCGACAAAATAACTTGTCAAAACACCGTTCATTTTCATAGTCGTTCTAGCCTTCTCGGATCTTCAACACACCTGATGTGCCGAATCGAACGGATGACACCAGCCAACCATGCAAGGAAAATTATGGTTGGTTAGTCTAAATGAATAGACTAGCAAGGGAATAAAGCAGAGTGGTTCGAAGCAGTCGTATTAGGTTAGACTCATCGCTTCTCGAATCAAAACCGATGACGATAGTCAACCACCATACTCCTACTAGAATAACAAAAGGTATGCACAAGAGAAGATTCTGGAGATCGAGTCTCACAACAATCAATCCCAAAAGAAGACTCCAAAATGAAATGAGCCTTATAGGAAAATATGACAAATGTTGGGAAACTCGAACAAACACACAAACACAGCATCACAATATCGCACACGAGCGACTTACAACTAAGACGAGTTTTTCCTAGCTGCACTAGCGCCTAGCTGCACTACTCGCCACAACATTTTAAATAAGTGCTTTACTCATACGGCACTTTATATTATGGTCAAGGCATTTTGATTATGTGCATTACTCATTGGCACGTATCTTATTAAATGTCAACATACACACATCACGTTATAAGCTTTTAACAT
Source organism: Rheum nobile (assembly GCA_027886185.1). Taxonomy (NCBI): domain Eukaryota; kingdom Viridiplantae; phylum Streptophyta; class Magnoliopsida; order Caryophyllales; family Polygonaceae; genus Rheum; species Rheum nobile. Next base: position 260,611 of record WOAB01000555.1, on the reverse strand, counting down.
ACATGTCCCGCCACTCGCGGAACACATATCGAACCGGGGTTTGTGACACCTGCAGAGTGCACCACTTCTTACTCCACTCGAGTATAGAAGTTAGTCATGACTCACCAATTTATTATAAAGAGACGACAAGACCTCCATCCATTGTCCCTACGAATACTCGTGCTAACTACATAGTTAAACACACAAACACACCACACAGAGCCATCACAGCCCCACCTGCACAAACTATCTGTATCTATGCCCACCTGGCAAACACCCTAGATTTAATAATCTAAACACACACAAATATAATCACATCAAAGTCCCTTACGGCCTTCACCTGCACAATATATCTATAATATACTAGCGTCGATTCTAGCAGAATATACAACCTAGTATAATATCAGATTTTAAACACATAACGTTATCAAAACAGTTTCCAACATAATTCAGAATCATCCCAAATTAATTAACAATAAAACAATTGATAATTAATGAAAGTATGAAATGATGAGCAAGAGCGAACCGCCACTTGCCTGGAGTAGATTCGGCGATGAATCTAGACGAGACGACTACCGAAAATATCCTTTCCAAGGATATGGCCTAAGCTTCAGATAACTCCAACAGATTACGAGTCCACACGCGATCTAGCAGATCACGTTCTAACTGACAAATTAATTATCTATCAATTAATTTATCTGGATGAACTCAAGGAATTATATTTAATAAAATTTAATGATATTAAATCATAAAAAATATTTATTAAATTTTCCTAAAGAAGAATACGGATAAAAGAGAGTCGAAATTATATCGCTCGAATAAATTCGGGTTAAATCTGGACGGCAAGGTTATTGGGCTAATCGGCCCAACAACAACACAAACAAAGGAGGGGCCCACTCGCCTACTGTTCATCTGCCTCCTTCCCAAAACAACAACAACGAACCGCTTCAACAAAACAGAGGAAGCTTGGAGGGGGTCTCGGCGGGGAGGTTCGACGACGCCGGGGAGCAGGCGACGGCAGGAAGGAGCAGCGGCGGAGTTCGGCACCAGCACACGCGACGGCGGCGAGGCGAGCGGAGCTCGAAGCAAGGGACGCGCCTTCGACTCCGGCGGCTCGAACATGGGTGGTCGAACGGAGGCAGCAGCGGCGGAGCAGCACCGCTCGGCAGCCACGGAGCTTGTCGCCACGAACAGCTTGGCAGCTCGGCGGAGCGGCTCGGCGGGAGAAGCTCGAAACAGAGGAGCAACAGGGGAGACGAGAGGAATATGGGAGCTCACGAGAGAGATGGGAGACAAATCGGATGCCCACCACCTTCCATTCACAACACCACCTTATATGGCCCAAGGAGGGGGCAAAGGTCCGACAACTCCCTCTGCAGGGAACCGGCCATGCTCAAGTGGGAAAACCAAGTGGGAAGCCAAGTTGCATGGATGCAGAGATAAGAATTCGGGAAGATAAGATTGCACAGGGAGGATAAGATTCGGTATGGGTTTTAAACCCCGGAAATTATATGTTTGTATCCAAACAAATATTCTAATCTCCGAAAAATACATCGAATGTATTTTATACCACTCAGGAAATTATTACGGAGATCATGGATATTACAGAAAATCCAAACTCCACTGAAAGCGAAAAATTAATCGAACGAAGGATGGGAAAATTACCCAAATACCCTTACAAAAATGCGGGGTATTACAATTGTTCCCCCTCAGCACTAGCATCGTTCAAAAATCATAAAGATTTAGGAACAATAAAGCTGTTACCTCACTTTACTGAGTTCATCACAATTTTCCACACTTCCCCCTTTTGACATCATCAAAAGATAAAAAGATAAACAAGGGAACAATAGGACTATTGTGGCAAATTAGAAGCAAAATAAAGTTCATATATCGAGCAGGGAATGATTACAAAAGATGATAGAAAACATAGCAAACAACTAAACCAAATCAAAAGAGCAAGCATAATCACAAAATAACATAGAAATCCAAGAGAAATATGGAAAGACGGGCTAGGATTGGGAAATGTGTCCACTCAAGACTCAGAATCCTCCTTCTGGTCTTTGTCCTTGTTGAGAAAATACTCAAGAAGCAGTGAAAGGATGTTCTTGATCTCACGTAGTTCAGTCAACATCTGGCTTTGCACAGAGCCACCTTTTGATGTTCCCTCTCTAGCTTCTCGCTTCATAATCTCTGACATAGGAAGAGTTCCCTTGTCATCTCCCTGATATCTCATCTTGTTCACATTCACCATATCCAACTCGGTGACCATGGGAACTTCCCCTTCTGCTCTGTAACCTCCTTCTGCTTGTAGAATAAGCTTGATGACGTTTGGGTAGGCTAGGGAGTGAGTCTTGGCACTGCATTTTGCCATGTGTTGTAGAATGACCCTAGGAAGGTCAATCTTCTCCATGTGCCAAAACCTGTCCAACAGTAGCAGATCGGTGGCAGTGATTGCGTTCCTCTTCTCTTGCCTAGGAACGACAACTTTCATAATGATGTGATGCGCTATTCGCTGAGGCAGAGTGAGGGTCGACACGTGAGTGGCTCCAAATGTGGACTTGAAGAGCCGCTGAGCACTAGCCTCCTTGGCCTTCTTCTGAGCATCGATGATCTTCTCACCAGGAACTTCACAGAACCCTTCAGTAAAGACACCCAAAAGTCGAGCAACCTTCGACACAGTGCATGACAGATCTTCATCGTTGACAGACACAGTTCCCACCATAGTAGAAGCAGTGTTGAGTTGGAAGGAACGGTAGAACTCGCGGACTTGGTCAGGATTGACCATGACGCGGTTAGAAAATAGGTGTTCCCAACCTTGAAATTTGAGACGCTCCAAGACGTTGTCGAACCCTTCAGGGATAAGGAGGTAGGGAGGATCCTTTTCCCTTCGACATGCGGTTCTTCCACCTTTGCCTTCTTCCTGGACTCAACCTTCTTCACTTCAATTTTCTTGACCTCGATCTTCTTCGTTGATCGCAGACGTTCCTTCAAAGGGCCTGGAGTGGACTCACTGGCGGCAGACTTTGTCGGAGTTGAGAAGCCAGTGGACACTCGTTGTTCCCCTGTGATCTCAATATCAGGGTCCTCATCATCCTTAGAGCCTATAGTGTGTTTTCGCTTGCGACTGGGCTCAACAGTTTCGAGAGGATGAAGACCTAGATCAGCTTCCACGTCAGCCATGGCCTCTTCCTCTTCAGCTTCTTTCTATTTGGGAGGAGAGTTGACTTCTTATTGCTCAGTGACAGCCACCATCTCTTTGGAAGCATCTGTTTCTTGGACATGTTCCTCAGATGGCTGTTCCCCCTGAGGCTGTTCCTCCTGAAGTTCAACGATTAAGGAGGTGACCTCTTTGGCTATTTCCACCACTGCAGCAATGGAGGTGGTGTCCTTGGAGGTCGGAGTCTTAGCAGCCTGGTGTGCCTCAATGGATTGCTTGAGAGCAGCCAGTTGCTCCTCAGTGAAGGCAGAGACGTCGATGGCGGGGGTAGAAGAAGATGTTGGAGTAGACATGATGGTTTGGTTGTGTTTGAGAAAGGAAGGAGAAAGGAAGGATTGAAGATTAGGGTTAAAAGCGACATAAAGCAAGGAGAGAGAATTTGCAGAGATTGAGAGAGAGTAGAGGATGTGAGAAAGTAGGGGAAATCGGATTGAGGTGAGGGTGAAGATTTATAGAAGGCAAGAGATTTGGAAAGAAAATAATTAAGGAAAATTAGGATTGGCTTACCAAAGATCTCGCCATTGACATCATCCAAATCGGCAATCAGATCTTTTCTCTCTCTACAGGTAACGACACTTTTCTTCTCGTTTCTTGCAAACACACTGTTCCTCGCTGCAAAGCTATCAAATCACCATTAAATTCAAGCGTCACAGAGGACAACGTTCACCTACAACTCTCAACGTTCAGCAAGCTGTTCCCATTCACCGTTCCTTTAGCAGTTCCCCCTTAGGCAAAGCTCCATTAAGATGACTCTGAGTTGCTTGAGTGGATAGAAAGGCTAGTTTGGATATTTTAATGGGTTCACACAAAATTGCAAAGATATATCCAAACAAAAACAGAGTTAGGAAACAATGACGATCCATATAATGATTCCCAGTAAATTTTGGTAAACAAAGAAAGGTGCATAGGGAACGTTTACATGGATCCAAGCTTGGGACAGCAGTGCAACCAATAATCATTTTGGTTTGTAATGAGGGTTCAAATAATCAAATTGGTTGCTTTGGGCATGAACGAAGATGTTATCAAGTAACCCTGAAGCACAGATGACCGAGTAAAGAAGTAGCATGGAACTATGATATCATGTAACACATAGCACACATCAAGACATGATGAACTAAATTTTACAACTAATAAGCGACATAGAAGATGTTCCTTGAATACAATTGATCAATTTAGCCAATCATGGAAGGAATAGTGGACAGTGAGTTCCTCAGTTTAGAGAGATCATCCCAAGGAGCATTCTCAAATACTCAAAGGGTTTTCTATCCAGTGCTTTGGTGAAGATATCTGCAACTTGATCCTCTGTCCTGCAATGATCCATTCTGATGAAATTTTTCTCAACATTATCACGAAGAAAATGGTGACGAATATCAATATGCTTAGTACGAGAGTATTGAACATGATTTTTGGAAATGTTGATAGCACTAGTATTATCACACATAATGGGAACGGTGCCAAGAGACATACCAAAATCCTCCAATTGTTGTTTGAGCCACAATACATGGGCACAACAAGAGGCAGCATCTACGTACTCAACTTCGGCGGTTGAAAGAGCAACATAATTTTTTTTCTTTGATGCCCAAGAGACAAGACATGGGCCAAGGAACTGTGCCGTCCATGGTGTGCTTTTGCGATCCACTAGGTGACCAGCAAAATCAGCATCAGTGAAACCCACAAGTTCAAACCCACTGTTTCTTGGATACTAAAGACAGAGATTGTCGTTCCCCTTCAAGTACCGCAAGATCCGTTTGACCTCAGTTAGGTGTGACTCCTTAGGATTTGCTTGAAATCTAGCACAAAGACACACACTAAACATAATATCTGGCCTACTTGCCGTTAGATAGAGTAATGAACCAATCATGCCTCTATACATTGTAGCATCTACATCTTTGCCATTCAAATCTGCATCAAGACGAGTGTTAGGAGAAATATGAGTATCAATAGGTTTAGCTTTATCCATACCATACTTCTTCAACAGTTCCTTGATGTATTTTTGTTGATGTACTCTTGTTCCCTCAGAAGTTTGAGAGACTTGTAATCCGAGGAAAAAGGAAAGTTCCCTAATCATACTCATCTCAAATTCACTGCTCATGAGATTTTTGAACTTTTCTACAAGGGCAGGGTTAGTGGAACCAAAAATAATATCATCAACATAGACTTGAACTACGAGAATCTCACCTTTGTGTTCCAAGAGGAACCGTGTCTTGTCAATCGCACCACGTCTGTATTCATTGGAGAGAAGGAACTATGCCAGCCGATCATACCAAGCTTTGGGAGCTTACTTGAGCCCATACAGTGCCTTGTCCAGTGCATACACATGGTCAAGATGTTCCATATCTTCAAAGCCTGGGGTTGTTTCACATAAACTTCCTCTTGAAGATAGCCATTGAGGAAGGCTGTTTTGACATCCATTTGATACAATGTGAATCCTTTGAAAGCAACATATGCAATGATAAGTCGAATGGCTTCGATGTGAGCTACTAGAGCATACGTCTCATCATAGTCGATCCCTTCTTGTTGGTTGTAGCCTTGAGCAACCAATCTCGCCTTGTTTCTTGTCACAATTCCAGAGTCATCGAGCTTGTTCCTGAATACCCAGCGAGTGCCAATATCATGCTTGTTCTTGGGAAGGGGAACAAGTCTCCATACTCTGTTCCTCTCAAATTGGTGTAGCTCTTCTTGCATGGCAACTATCCAATCTGGCTCTTTCAATGCCTCTTTGATGGTTTTTGGCTCTACAAATGAGATAAAGGCATAAAAAGCACAAAAGTCGTATAGTTGAGAACGTGAACCTCTTTGTTCGTATGGTGTGAGAAGAGCATCAACTGGATGCTTCTTTTTAGTCCAGACATTTTTGGATTCAGGAGGCAGAGGGATAGGAGGAAGGGCAGCATTAGTTGTTGCAGTTGAGGATGAGGAAGGAGGAACGTCAGCAGCAATCGTGGTAGCTACATCAGGGACAGTTCCTTCAACAACATCCATGGGTTCTTCCTCAGTAACTGTTACCACATCAACACTCTCTTGGCCATCTCGCACGAGTTGTGCATCCGAAGTGTCACCACCAGAAGTTCCATTGGGAACAGTAGTGACATCAACATCAATGATTGGAGTGGATGTTATGGGAATGTCAAGCGCTGGCGTAGTAGTGGTATTAGCATCACCACTGTTTGTGGTAACTCCGAGAGAACTAGTAGTGCTCCCACCAGCATTGGGGGAACTGTTCCCTATACGTGGATTACCCTGGTGATTTCCATCATCACCTTCGTCATCTGAGTCTTCTCGTTGCATTCGTGGAAAATGATCATCAGGGAACGGTGTGTTGGAATCATCACTCATAACTTTTGAGTGTTCATCAAAGACAACATGAATGCTCTCTTCAATCTTCCGAGTTCTCTTATTGTAGACTCTATAAGCTTTGCTTGAATTAGCATATCCCAGAAAGATTCCTTCATCACTCCTTGGATAAAATTTCCCCAAGTTGTCTTTTCCATTGTTGTGAATGAAACACCTGCAACCAAAAGCACGCAAGTGTGAAACATTGGGCTTGCATTCCTTGATTAGTTCATAAGCAGTTTTATTTGGCAATGGTCTAAGCAAGGCATGATTAAGGATATAGCATGAAGTATTGATAGCCTCAGCCCATAATATCCGAGGAAGGTTGCTTGCTATGAGCATTGTTCTACCCATGTCCTCCAATGTTATGTTCTTCCTCTCGACCACTCCATTTTGCTGTGGTGTCCTAGGAGCCGAGAAGTTATGAGAAATACCATGTTCCCTGCAGTAATCAAGGAACATAGCATTCTCAAACTCCGTTCCATGGTCGGATCGAATGGCGCTTAGCTTGTGTCCCAGATTAGTTTCCACACCCTTGATGAAAGACTTAAATGTCTCGAATACCTGTTCCTTGGAAGAGAGAGAAATTGTCCATGTAAATCTAGAGTAATCATCAACAATAACAAACACATACATGTTTCCTGCATGACTTCTTATCCTCATGGGACCACAGAGATCCATATGGATCAGTTCCAGAGGGCGAGAAGTGGTGACATCAGATTTGTTCTTGAAAGAGGAACGTGTTTGCTTCCCTCTTACACATGCTTCACAAACTCCAGGATATCAGGTTTGACATTTGGAAGCCCTCGAACAAGTTTCTTCTTGTGCAGTTTGTGGATGAGTTGTAGATTTGCATGTCCAAGCCTTCTGTGCCACATTTCCGTCTCTTCAACTAGAGACGCAAAGCACAGTTCCCTTGAAGGCTTGAATGTTGTGTCAACAGTGTACACATCGTTGAATCGGACACCCGTCAATACGATCTCCTTGGTTTTTCTATTCCATACGTAGCAATCTTTGGTTGTGAACACCGTCTCGTTGTCTCCTTGATCACAAAATTGAGCTACACTTAACAAATTAAAACCAAGTTGATGAACCCGACTAACCTATTTTATCTTGATGTTTGAGTTTAAAATAGCTTCTCCTGTTCCCACTATCTCTCTGCATCGTTTATCTCCAAGGGAAACGGTTCCCTTAGAGTGTTGTTGAAATGAGGTAAGGTGATCTCTATTTCCTGTCATATGGCATGAGCATGCACTATCAATGAACCACCTGTTGTTCCCCCTCACTTCATCCTACATTAAGAGAGTTAGTGTTTAGCGACCCAGGCAAGCTTAGCTTTACCTGGTCGTTTAGAAACAAAATAATATTCTCTAGGCTTAGTATTGTACATGTCAAAAGAAGCATCATGATCATTCAAATCAACATTGTTACTTTGACTGTTCCTGCGTTGAGTGTGCTCTTCAGTGAACTTTTGTTTCTTAGCACATTTTCTCACAACATGACCATTGTTTCCACAGTGCCAACAAATCTTATAATAATCCCCCAAGGTGTACTTACGATTTGGGACGGGCATGCTACGTTGCTTGGCTCTAATTGGGTCAGGTGTACTAGGCAACTTATCCTGGGATTGGATGAGATACATCTTATGGGCAGGTTGACCTTTGTACCAAGATTGATTTTCACTCAGCCCACTCTCCAGAGTCTTCATACGCTCTTCTAGGTAAGAGTTCCTATCCTTAGTACTCTGAAGTTCCCTATCTTTTAACTCTCTAAGCTCAGGTATGGTTAACTCATGTTCCTTACTCTTTTGTTTTTCACCTTTGTACCCAACACCATACTTGGACTCAACAAAGGTAATCTCTTATTCCTTAAGCTTTTACTCAACTAGAATGGAATGAATTTTATCAATCTGAGCTTTCATCTGAGACAGTTCCCTAACAGTGCTAAAAGAACTAGGTTCACTGTGAGTAATATCACTTTTAATGCAAGGAACAACCGAGGAACTAGCAATTCTAGATAAAGATTCATTCAATTCAATTTTGCGTTTTGAGGTTCTCATTATACATGCTTTTGATAAGAGAAATCGAGGACTTTTTATCAAAATTGACAAGAGATTCAAAGAAAGTTTCAAGATCTACCTATTGTTCTTCACTTGATGACTTTAGAGTCATTGCACACATTCTGTTGTCCCCCCATGCCTCTGGCTCATCATCATCAGAGTTAGCACACTCATCACCCCAGACAGCAACGAAAGCTTTCTTCTTGTCGTTCCCAGTATTGTCACCGTTGGTGTTGTATGAATTGTTCCCTTTAGGGCACTTGTTAGCATAGTGACCCTTGTCCTTGCAGTTATAGCATGTAACATCTTTGAGATCTCGTTTCTCACCACTGTTCCCATCATCCCTGAATGATCTACCTTTGCGATAGAGGGATCGCATGGCCTTGGTGAGAAGGGCAGTTTCTGGATCTATACCATCCAAGTTTTCATCTTTGTTGTCTTCTATCATCTTGACAACTTTTTCAACCATCAAGGCGATGCCTTTAGGTTTAACATACTTGTCTTCTTCATCATATTTTTTGATTTTGCCAAATACTTCATGAAGGGTGAGTTCAAGAGTTTTGGGATTCTCCTTGAGAATGGCTTTGGTCATCTTGTGCCTTGAAGGAAGTCCATCAATGATGATGATAACTTTCTCCTTGGGAAGAATTTCTTTATCATCGACATCATGAGAAACAAGTCTAGCCATAATTTCCTCAAATCTAGATTGGTAGGAGGAAACAGACTTACCATCAACCATAGAGAAGTTATATAAATCTTTCTTAGCTTGAAAGCGATCCATCTCTCTAAGATCGAAACTTCCCATGTACATCTGTTCCAAGGCAGCCCACATGTCTTTGGCGGTTGCACAAGATTGTAGCTTTGAAGCATCTTCAGCACTAAGGGCATTATTGATGAACATGCGAGCCTTAGAGTTTTCTCCATGATTCTGAAATCATCTTGACTCCAAGGTGTTGTTCCTTTGATCACTGCTTCAGCAACTTTCTCATCACCAACCTCAATAACTCTCCAGCATTGGTAGTCGTTACTCTTCATCCAGTCAGTAAAGAGATCCTTCCAGTGTTGAAACTTTCCACCGATGGGCAGGAACGGTGGTTTGTTGTTCCCAATACCGACTTCATGAGTTGAAGACATTGTTACCTGTGAATCTGAAAAAGAACACACAATCTAGAGCGAACTTGCTCTGATATCAATTGTTGAATCGTAGTGTGTTAGACAGGGAACAATGAAACTGTTCCCTGGGCAGCGGAAATAACAGAGATTCAGTAGTAACAGTAAGACGGTTCCTTAGAGAGGAAACTCTATCAACCAACTAGTTGAAAAGAGAAAACCTCTACCTCTAGGTGTTACCCTAGGAGGATTTCAAACACGTGTACTTGTATTATTAATCAAGTTGTACAATCTCACAAGTCTTATCTCCACCTAATCACACACAGTTTCTAGGTTTCTAGACTTTGAGTGCAATCAACTAGTAAAAACATAAGAACACAACAAAAGACTCTAAACAAGTACTCACAACACTAGTTTGTACCTTGCCTTGAACCTTTGATCTCAATCGCAATAGCTCTCCAGTATGCTTCCTTAGTGATGACCGAGATACCTTATCCTAAGATATCCTCAACTATATATAGTGGCAGCCAAGACCTTGTTACCAAACTCCTAAAACATCTATCGATTTCTATACATGGTAACAGTCTGATATTTATTTTCCTTCTAAACAACTTGGCTCATAAACACACGGTTTCCATAAGTAAACTTTCCTAAGACACGCTATCTAGCTCTTCTCTCTCCGAGTAGATCTTTAAAACATGGTTTCCATAAGTAGCGGTCTCCACTGGTAACAGCTGGCAACGTCTGAGTTCTTCATTATTCCTTATCCGTTGTTTTCAAGTATAAAAGTTTCCTTGTATGAACAATACGCGCGCTTCATTCTTCAATCTTGCTTCCGCGTAACTGTTCCATGTTTTCAGCACGTTCCTTAGCATCCTCTGCTTTCTCTTCTTCCATATGCTTTCCATTGTTCCCTAAATCGTTCATAAGCCCTAAAACTCAGAGAAACAATGTATACCTGATCAGCTCTACTTTGTAGTGCGTAACTAGGAGTTGTTACTGGAGTTTTAGGTGCCATTTGTGTGTGTTTAGGACACAATGTAGGAGAATGGAGTTGTGGAAAAGAAGTGTTGGTTTGGTGGTTTCTAGTACTTAAATGAAGACTTATTGAAGATGGAGGAGAAGCCACGAGAGAAGACCACAAGAGAAGTTGAAGACCGTAACAGAAGACTTGTCGCGGTTGCGGAAATACTAGCCGCGGTCGCGGAAACACACGGAAGGAGCGAGCACTACATGAACTTTTCCGCGGTCGCGGACACTGTTCATACGCACAGAGCTGGGATTTCGTTCGAGTTTACTTTATTTTATTTCTTTTCTGTTCGTTAGTCTCCTTTTAGATATTATTTCTTATCTTTTGGATTAGGGTTTGCTAGGGTTATACCTAGTTTTAGTTAGCAGCCTTTTTCATTACGCATTCAGAATTCAACATTTACTTTATCATTCAGTTTTTCCCTTAGAGTTTTTATGCTTTTGAAGACTATGAAGAACTAAACAACTTTTGCTTAGTCCGACGATTGAAGCCTTCGTTTGTATTTGGTTGTGAGATTATAACTCTATTTCTTTTCCTTTGATTATATTAATTCTCTCTATGCTTCATTCCATTGAGTTTTACTGATTTCTCTAGTCTAATCATCTAGTTTTATTGGTATTATTCATACTGCAGGATTAGGGTTTTGAATTCTATTAGTTGATCTAGTTCATCAATTGTTGTGATTGGTATTATTAATATTAGTTTCCCTAGCCTGACAAACTAGTTCAAATTGATATTATTTATAGTGCTAGTTCCCTTAATCTGGTCAACTTGTTGAGATTAATATTGTTCATCCTTAATTCAGTGTAGCAAACATGATATTCTAGAACTGGTTGGACTAGTTTATTGTGAAGAGAATTGATTACATGTCGAGTACTGACGGGTTGTTAAGTATTGCATGTATCCTGGTTAATTCCTATGCTTACTCCTGCCTTTAGATTGAATCTTGATGGTTTCATGATTGTTTAATGGTAAGTATTTTCAGGGCTGGTTGACCTATCTATATACATAAGATCGGGACAAGAATATTCATTGGTAGGAAATTGAGATAATCTAGGATCAACCAATCAAACTTAATGGTGGATATTTGTCTGGCTAAGTTACTTCTCACCCATAGATTACACCTTTTGCTTTAATTTACTTTGTTACTCATTACAAACCAAACCCCCCCCCCCTTTAGTTACCATTGGCATACATCCCTTTGCACTTAGGAAGATTGCTTACCTCCCTGTGGGGTCGATCCTTATTTACCCTACTACATTAGTTAGGTTTTTGAGGTTTACTTTGATAGGCATCATGACTTTAGCCTCATCAAATTTGGCGCCGTTGCCGGGGAGGCAAGTTTTAATTTTTCTTTGTGTTTGTTTGTGTGTCAACCTTTGTGTGGACCTATCTTATGGTCCACACATGTGCTACTGACTCTCCACTTTTAGACTTTGATACAGAAATCGAACGAACACTTTCCAGAAACCGTCTAGCATCCCGTACGCCAATCGAGATGGCGGAGGAAGCACCGACTTTGAGGCAGTTGACTGCACCGAATCTAGAGCAGCAGTCGCTTACTGTGCAGTTTCCAGAGTTGGCGGATGGCGTGAATTTCGAACTCAAATCTAGGTTGATTCACTTATTACCCCACTTCCATGGGATGAGTGGAGAAGACCCCAACAAACATCTGTTTGAATTCCACGCGGTCTACAGCAGTATGAAGCCAAGGAACATTACTGAGGACCAGATCAAGCTGAGGGCCTTTCCTTTCTCTCTGAAGGATTCGGCCAATGATTGGTTCTACTATTTGGCCCCAGGAAGCATAGATACATGGGCTAAGATGAAGAAAGCTTTCCTGGAGAAATACTTCCCTACATCGAAGCTCAATAGCCTGAAGATGAACATTAGCAATATTGAACAACATGCTACTGAGACGTTGTATGAGTACTATGAGAGGTTGATTTCAAGTTGTCCCTACCATGGGTATTCTGACCAAGACCTCATACTATATTTGTATGGTAGACTTCTTGATGATGAGCGTCGGATGGTGAACGCAGCTTGTGGTGGAAATATTCTTAACAAGACGCCAGCTGCAGTGTTTGAGATTTTCTTTGAGCTATCTGAGGGCTCAAGACAGTTTAGCAAGAGAGAGAGCACTCACATAGTCAAAGCTGCAGACTCTCAGCCATCGTCCGCAATACTTTCTGAGATGAAGGAGATGATGAGGAGATTTATGATGAAGGGCAACCTGCAGCAAGTCAAATCCTGCGGACTATGCTATGACACGATGCACCCTACAGATGCATGTCCAACGCTGTAGGAACCCACTGCTGAAGTAAATGCTACTGGAGGTTTCGGCCCTCCTAGGCCGAGATATGACCCGTACTCCAACACTTACAATCCAGGGTGGAGAGATCACCCAAATTTGAGATATGGAAACAACAGAATCCTCCTCAGGGTCGTGATGACCAAGAGTTCCACCAGAGGCCGCCACAATTCTTACAACAACAATAACAGTTTCAGCGGCCTGGGGGTCAACAACAACAATTCAGAGCTCCATATGACCTTAGACCTCAAGGCCAGGGCACAAGTTCATCTATGTCCGGTGATGACATGATCAAGTCACTAGCTCAGAGTGTATCGACGTTGGCAACCACTATGGTCCAACAAAATCAAGAGATGAAGGCTAGTATTCAGAACTTGGAGAAGAAAGTGGGGCATATTTCTCTCGCAATGAGCAAACTAGAGGCCCGAGATTCGGGGAAAATATCATTTCAAACGGTAGCAAACCCGAGGAAGAATGTTTGTGCGATGACGCTAAGGAGTGGAACACAAATGGAGGAAGTTTGAGGGCAACAGAACGAATTTCGCGATCGCGGAATGCACAACTGCGACCGCGGAATTGCCCCTGAAGGCGGTGAATTTTCCGAACTTTTTCCGCTACCGCGGCCAGAAATCCGCGACCGCAGAAATGTTCATGGAGACAAGAACTTTTCTAACGCAAATCCGCGACCGCGGACTGAAATCCGCGACCGCGGATTATCTCCTGGAGGCCCAGAAGCTCCTAACGCAAAACCGCGACCGCGGGTCCCAAACCGCGATCGCGGTTTTCCTGATGAGGCCTATGACGATTATGTTCGTCCAAATTTCCCTCCACTCGGTTCGCTGAAACCACCCGCGCCCTTCCCCGAGGCATTGAAGGATACTAGAAGGCTGGAGAACGACAAGGAAATTTTTAAGACCTTCAGCAATTGCGAGGTAAATATTCCTTTGATCAAGCTGGTTAAGAGCATCCTTCGCTACGCAAAATTTTTGAAGGAGCTGTGCAAGATTAAGAGGACAAAAGCAGTGAAAGCGAAGAAGAAGGTCCAGGTGAGTGAGAATGTCTCCGCTATGCTGCAAAAGCGGTTACCCAAGAAGTGCAGTGACCCAGGCATGTTCAGTGGTCCTTGCAAGATAGGTGACACCACGTTCGATAAAGCCATGCTGGATTTGGGTGTATCTATAAATGTACTGCCTATGTTGCTGTATGAATCTTTGGAGCTTGAACCATTACAGAAGACATGGACAATGATTCAATTGGCGGATATGTCCTATGTGTATCCCAAAGGAGTCGTGCAGGATGTTTTGGTAGAGGTCGATAAGTTGATTTTCCTTGGTGATTTCATTGTGATAGATACGGGGCAAGACAAACATGCAGCTAGGGTTGAGCATTGGTCCAAACCCGGACCGGACCATACCGACCCGGAACACCAAACAAGGTGGACCGGAACCCGGACCGGAAATATCCGGTCCGGACTGGTTCGGTTCTATTTGGACCGGATTTCGACCGGTTTAGGGTTTTGTTAAATTTAAATCTATTTTATTTACATTTAAACATGAAAAAACCCTCAAATTTAAATATAATTTACTCTTAAATATAATTTACCTTAAATCCTAAACCCTAAACCTCAAATGTAAAAAAATCTTAAACCCTGAAATATTAAGATTTTAAAAAAAATACGGGTTGGACCGGACCTGACCCGGACCGGACCTAGAAATATGAAAATCCTTGGACCGGAGACCGGTCCGGTTCGGTCCAAAATTCCGGGTCGGACCGAATTTTGCTCAACCCTACATGCAGTCCCTGTGATGCTGGGTAGGCCGTTCATGAAAACGGCGAATACGAAGATTGATTCGAGTAGTGGTTCGCTCACCATGGAGTTCGATGGGGTGAGGGTCGAGCACAACATCGATGATGCAAAGAGACACCCTCCTGATTGTAGCCCCAAGTGTTCGGTTGATGTGAGCAACCCAAGCTGAATTGAAGGGTACTATGTCGAGCCACGATAATAACCAAGGCGCTGTTCGGGAGGCAACCCGAGGTATGTAATTTTTTTCATGTCCTTTCGTTTCTAGCTTTCATTATTGTTGTTTCGTTTTCGCTTTTAGACTAAACCGCAGGTAGGAGACCCGAAGCCAAAATTTCAAAAACGGTGTTAATTTCGCACCAGACACGTAACCGCGACCGCGGTTTCACCACTGTAAGTCTCTCAGTCCTGGAAAAAAAACTGAAGACCCAGTTGTCCGAGTTTTTCTACGAGATGTGGTGCGCATCATGCTGCCAAGGAGGAGACATTAGCCCAACATTTTTATTTGGCACCGATGATGGCCCGACATTCGACAGCTGACGAGGAGGAACACCAGAGCCCACAACACGATTACATTCGGGCTCCAATTCTGTGTTCGTTGAAGGCCCGTACAACCCCAATTTCTTTGATGTGCCACTACTCCTTACGGTGGATTTATTTGGTTGCACGTGGAGTTTGATTGAGGAGGACCTCCGCAACACCAGCGACATGTGTTTTCACTGATGTACCGCCAGCCCCAACATCCACATCCAGGCCACCTCGGCGACGGTGTGAGTACTTTTCTGTTTTTTCCCTGTGCTTTATCTTTTTGTCTTTCATTACATTGAGGATAATGCAATGTTTAAGCATGGGGGAGTGATCTATACTTGCTAGTCGTCTGAATAAAAAGAAGAAGAAAAATTGAAAAAGTAAAAAATATGAAAAAAGACAAAAGGAAATCCTGGAATAAGTCGAAAACCCGAAAGGGCGGCTTAGGTAATAAGCAGGTGGCTTGGACCAGCATTAGGCTGGGGTAATAAGAGGTCAAGAGTGATGTGAGTTTTTGTGAGCCCATCTATTGAAAAATGAAATGAGTGGCTGGGTGAAAACCCGAAAGGGCGCCTTGGCAAAATGAGTGAAAAGAAGAAGAGTGATTATTAGGATTCCTCATTTTTCCTGGCGTGGTGACATAAGAAGAGGTGATATAAGGAGGATTCGGGTAGGTCACTTTGGGAGGTATAAGAAGTTAGATGGAGGCTAGGATTAGATGGTTACTTTCACTCTATGGTGTTTGGGTTAAGCTTGGGGAAGTACTATGCTTTCCTTTAAGCTTGTATGTTGTGTTATTGTGTTGGTACTGGGAGATTCATGCTTAGGTGCAGTTCTTAGTGGATATAGTTTTGTTGTGCTCCCTGAGACCTTGGGTATTTCATTAGAGGAGTAGGTTTCTATTAGCTTACTCGAGGACGAGCAAGGTTTACGCATGGGGAAATTTGATCAGCTCTACTTTGTAGTGCGTAACTATGAGTTGTTACTGGAGTTTTAGGTGCCATTTGTGTGTGTTTAGAACACAATGTAGGAGAATGGAATTGTGGAGAAGAAGTGTTGGTTTGGTGGTTTCTAGTACTTAAATGAAGACTTATTGAAGATGGAGGAGAAGCCACGAGAGAAGACCACAAGAGAAGCTGAAGACCGCAACAGAAGACTTGCCGCGGTCGCAGAAATACTAGCCGCGGTCGCGGAAACACACGGAAGGCGCGAGCACTACATAAACTTTTCCGCGGTCGCGGAAGACAAGCCGCGGTCGCGGACACTGTTCATACGCGCAGAGCCGGGATTTCGTCCGAGTTCAACATTTACTTTATCATTCAGTTTTTCCCTTAAAGTTTGTAACACCCCCGACTTATGTCGATAGTGCGACACACCAGTGACCTCAGACGTTATTGTCCAAAATCACCCTAGGCTTTAATCGGAACAATTAAGCTTAAATAAGTATATTAAATAACGAAAGATTAATCAGCGGAAGACATTTTTAAATGAAACTCAACCTTTTATTAACAGATCTCTCATTAAACGAGAGAGACGATTTTACAACAGAGTGAAATTACAGCGGAAGACTTTTATAATAAACCCTATTACATGACTTGGTTATATATTAAAGTAATACTTAACAACCTTTAAAACACTGCCACTTAAATCTTCAACTACAAGCCTCTTCTTCGATTGGTTACTTCAAGTCTTCGGGGACCAACCACTGATGTGCCGTATATGACGGATGACACCAGCCAACCATGCAAGGAATAAAACCCGGTTGGTTAGTCTAATGAAAGACTATGCAAGGGTACAAACAGAGTGGTTCAAGTGATCATAACCGTTTACTATCATTGTCCCTCGAATAATAATCGAAGGAACGATACATTATCCGGAACTTTCACATAATGATTTGAATTAGACATGCACTGAAAAGAAGACTCCAAAGGAATTGAGTCTTATGGGAAACGTATGACAAATGTTTGGGAACGTTAAGTATTTACACACAAGTTTTAAAAATGACCTTGATTATTTGGGTCAACGACCAACCTCACCGCACAATGCGAATCCAGATTGGAAAGAAGACTTACTCTAGCAAGAGTCCGGACGGTTTCCACGGTGTACTCCTCGCCCGAGGGTTTATTAATTATGTGCATAACCGCACTTATCTTATTTACTTCTAAAACGCACATTAACATTGAAGCTTTTAATACAATCTCGAATAACTACGAGAACAACACAGGGTGACATTACGTCTAACCCAATTGCACTAGCAAGGTGCTTAAACACCTCTTATCCTTAACGGGTGGATAAGAAGCAATGGTCATGACCTTAAAAGTATTAGAGAATTATTCCGACTAATACCGAGTTATAAAGAAACGACTAATCCTCGTAGGGAATTAGCGTTCCTACGAATACTCGTGCTAATCTAGCATTTAAGTCCACATATAAATCCACAAAAATCCATTTACAGTAATATCATATCAAACTATATAATAGCGTTATTTCTAGCAATATATACAACCTATTATAAAGTCATATTTTAACACATCGTTTAATTAAATCTGTTCCCAAACAGAAAACAACAACTTTTATCCCATCTTAATTAACAATCAATTAATTGATAATCAAGGGAAACATGGAATACTGAGCAAGAGCGAACCGCCACTTGCTTTAGTTTAGACGAATCGAAGATGTCGGGTTCCGAGATCTGGATACTGGAATCTGAATACAGATTCCTATGACGACGTCGAAACAAAGACGGAACCCTAAGTTAGATTCGATACGAACGAATAAACGATACGAACATATAACGACACGAATGAAAGGAAACAAGGCCTAAGTCGTGACCGTGTTTGTCCAGGCCACGATCGCGCTTGCTAGAGCAAGCCGCATTCGGGGAAACTACCATCTCAAACGGTAGCAAACCCGAGGGAGAATGTTTGTGCGATGACGCTGAGGAGTGGAACACAAATAGAGGAAGTTCGAGGGCAACAGAACGAATTTCGCGACCGCGGAATGCACAGCTGCGACCGCGGAATTGCCCCTGAAGGCGGTGAATTTTCCGAACTTTTTCCGCGACCGCGGATTATCTCCTGGAGGCCCAGAAGCTCCTAACGCAAAACCGCGACCGCGGGTCCCAAACCGCGATTGCGGTTTTCCTGATGAGGCCTATGACGATTATGTTCGTCCAAATTTCCCTCCGCTAGGTTCGCTGAAACCACCCGCGCCCTTCCCCGAGGCATTGAAGGATACTAGAAGGCCGGAGAACGACAAGGAAAATTTTGAGACCTTCAACAATTGTGAGGTAAATATTCCTTTGATCAAGCTGGTTAAGAGCATCCATCGCTATGCAAAATTTTTGAAGGAGTTATGCAAGATTAAGAGGACGAAAGCAGTGAAAGCGAAGAAGAAGGTCCAGGTGAGTGAGAATGTCTCCGCTATGCTGCAAAAGCGGTTACCCAAGAAGTGCAGTGACCCAGGCATGTTCAGTATTCCTTGCAAGATAGGTGACACCACGTTCGATAAAGCCATGCTGGATTTGGGTGCATCTATAAATGTATTGCCTCTGTCGCTATATGAATCTTTGGAGCTTGAACCATTACAGAAGACAGGGACAATGATTCAATTGGCGGATATGTCCTATGTGTATCCCAAAAGAGTCGTGCAGGATCTTCTGGTAGAGGTCGATAAGCTGATTTTCCCTGTTGATTTCTTTGTGATAGATACGGGGCAAGACAAACATGCAACCCCTGTGATGCAGGGTAGGCCGTTCATGAAAATGGTGAATACGAAGATTGATGTGAGTAGTGGTTCGCTCACCATGGAGTTCGATGGGGTGAGGATCGAGCACAACATCGATGATGCAAAGAGACACCCTCCTGATTGTAGCCCCAAGTGTTCGGTTGATGTGAGCAACCCAAGCTGAATTGAAGGGTACTGTTGAATTCCTTAAGTTTTGATGGTAACAAACACTCAACTAATATGTGTACCAAGTGTTTCAGGGACAAGAGAAGTTATCCCAGAGAGCTTTGCAGCAAAGGATCTCAGAGGGAACAAAGTCTTGTCAAGTGCTTTGTTACCTCTCAAGGAACTGAAGTGACGGACTAGATCAAGGCTGCAAAAGGAAAGAAGAAATCCAGCGTATTGAATTAAGGAAACAAATCAAGAAGCACACGCGGAAAAGGATGAAGACTTCGGCTCCAAGGATCAAGCCGGATTGCGCGAAGATATGGAGAGAGAAAACCCGATTGTGTTATCTTAGGAATCTTTCCTAAGATAAGGCAATTGGAGAGAGAAGAAGAACATCCTTCCGATTGGATTAATTAAGGAACTCCTTCCTTAATTAATATAATCGGTTGGGATATTATTCTTCCAACAAAATCATATCTTTTGTAATCCGATTTTAGAATATCCTATCTTGTTATGATTAGGGTTTAGCCGAGTTGTATTTAAGTTAAGTGAGGATTCATTTCTTAGGTACGACGAAAAAGGAGAAGAAGAGAAAACAAAGAGAGTGAGGTGTGTGTGAGTCTTTGAGGGTTGAGTTCGGATTCATCGTTGTAGAAGAGGCTTCGAGTCTAGCTAGTTGTTTAGAGGTCGAAGTCCAGGATACAAGTGTAATCGAACAAGAAATCAATAAGACAAGTACACACTTCAAAATCCTCTCAAGCGGAAGCTTGAAGGTAGTGGTTTTTCCTTGAGAAGCTAGTTTTGCTAATCAGGGTTTCCACTATACATCGTGAGTTCGTTCGTTATCTTTCTTGCTGTTTTTAATCCGTTGTGCCTTCTGTGGGAACAAAGCCTTTGTTCCCTCAGATGTAACTCTAACGATCCAACAATTGGTATCAGAGCCTAGTGCTCTAGATTGTTTTCGTTACAGAATTTGCAGGAAAGATGTCGTCGTCAAGCAATGCAATCGGTGATTCATTCTGGAAGCCACCAATTCTAAAGGCCGGTGAATATGACTGGTGGGTGGAGCAAATTGAGTCCCACATTTGTTCCCTTGATGGACAGATCTGGAGAGTCATTGAAGTTGGACCTTTGGCTATCAAAAATGAGAAGGATGAGACGAAGCCAAAACCAAAGGCCGACTACACCGATGATGACTGGAAGAAGTTGGAGAAGAACAACAGGGCTAAGAAGATCCTTCACATGGCTCTTCTTCCCTCGGATATCAAGAAAATCATGAGCTATAAGACTGCCAAGGAGATCTGGGATGCCTTGAAACGCCTTCATCAAGGAAATGAAGATGCCAAGAAGAACATAATTCTCTCTCTGATAAAGGAGTACGACCAAGTCTCTCAGGAAAAAGATGAACACATTCAGGAGTACTACTCCAGATTCCAGCGGCTAATTGGTCAGCTTCAGTTCCTTGGTGAAGCAATGCAGACTGGAAACTGACTCACCACTTCATGCAAGGCCTCAACTCTCAGTGGGATGCCATTGCTCTTGCTCTCTACTCTCACAAGCTGAACAAGAAGGGAGAGGAGAAGGCGAAGAGCATTGCCTTAAAGGTGGAAAAGGCATTTGACTTGTCCCAAGTCGAAGTCGAAGATGAAGATGAAGATGGTGATGAAGATGTTGCGCTCATCACAAGAGCCATGAGGAAGATTTGGCCTCGGAACAAGGATTCGTCGAGTTCCTCCGAAGGGAACAAAGACCTAAAGGATGTGGTGTGCTACCATTGTCAGAACAAGGGACATATGGCCAGAAACTGCTTCAAGAAAAAGGCAGGAATGCCTCCAGCAAATGAAGGGAAGCAGGCAATGGTTGCCACCTGGGAAGACTCAGACTCAGACGACGAAGACTCGTCATATTCCAGGGATGTCTGTTTGATGGCCATTGAAGACCCCAATGAATCAAAAGGAGATCTACTCAACGATGAGGTAACCGAATCTGATCTCATATCAAGCTTAAAAAGTAAATCTAAAGAAAACTTGATATCTCTTATTAAGAAACTTGTTCATGAGAATAGTCTTTTTAGTGAGCAAATTGAAGAGAAAGATGAATCGATCTCAAGTTTGATCGAAGAAAATCAAGGTTGGGCTGACAAAGTGCTCAATCTTGAGAAAGGTTCATCCTCTCCTTCAAACTCTTGCACTGAGTGTCCTAAACTCACTGAAAAGATTACGTCTCTGGAGTCCTCTATTTCCTCACTCGAGGCTGAGTCATTAATGTTGAAACTAGGAAATGCAAAACTTTCTAGTGATCTAACCAAACTCAGTGAGGAACAGAAGGACAAGCCAAAAGGCATTGTCTTTGTTGCAGCCAAGAATGAAAAGAAGACTGAGTCAAAGGAAGTGTCTCACTTTGGGATTGGCTATCAACCCAAACTTCATGTTGATGGAACCAAGCAAAAAGGCTCTAAAGTCGAAGGAAAGCAGTCTGTAAAAGAAAAGGGGGACAGTTCCTCCGGAGGGAACAAAGGCAAAGACTGTTCAAACTCGACTGAGGAGGGCAAAGCTTGGTATCATGGACAGAAGGCTCACTCTATCTGGTTGAAGCAATCTCAAAGCAGTAAGTCCAATAATATTGATTTTCATTCAAGGATTGCTAACAAAACAATTTGGCCTGGAAAGAGCAAGTATGCAGATCTGAAGTGCCATAGGGTCTGTTGGTATTGCGGATACTCTGGTCACTACAAGCAAGAGTGCTTTCTGAAGCAGCACAATGAGAAGATTGCTCGCACTACTAGAGAGCAAATGAATGCTGAACCTCCTAAGATTAGATATGTTGCTCCTGTGCCCAGAAAGCATAAGCTTATCTGGGTTCGCAAGAACTAACTCTTTCTGTGCAGAATAAAGTGAGGAAAGTTCCCGGTATTTTATTCGTACAAGGGTCAGTTACTTGACAGGGAACGAAGCGAATCTCACCTCACTCCTGCAGGAATGGTTGAGACTCTAAGGCCTGGTAACAAAGGTAAAGGAAATGGAGATGTGGATAAGGATTTAATGTCTAAATTGTTCCTTGTTTGAATACTCAGGTACCATGTACATCTAGGAAAGACATCACCGTGTCGAGAAAGATTGGCATACAGGGAAACTTGTGGATCAAAGGATCACATGCCAGTTTTCTCATTAGGACACCTGTTGGGGAACTCTACATTCAGTTTCATACGAAGCCTGGTTTGTTCCCCTAACTACATGTCTATTTGTTGTGTTCCCTCGATGATTGGCTAGATTACGTGGTAAATTGTGAAAGATGAACTTTCATGTCTTGATATGCATTCTCGTCCTTGGGTATTAATTAAACATTCGACTTGAATATGTGCTTCTACTTCCTTGATGTACTGAATGTCGTGCATGATCTTCTATGTCATCATTTGTCACATGAATCGGCTTTATTTCAACCCAAAAGAATCAACTTGATGTTTTGTTCCCTCATCATAAGCCCAAATGATAGTTGATTCTACAGCTTACCTAGACCGCCATGTTTGAAGTCTCATATGAGCCCCTCTTATCATCCACAACTAGAGACCCCTCAGGCATGATGTAAAAATCAATCGCAAATATCATATATTTTGGTATGATGGTATTTTGTACCCTCTCTGGTAACTAACCCCCAGCATCACACCCTACTACTTTTTGGTTTGGCGGGAAAACGATTCGGCTTCTGTGACTTACAGGTTGTGGCGACGTGTGTTTGCAGGGTGTAATGATGGAAGTCTGTGTTGGGCCGCGTTGAGCATTTAGGGCTGATTTGATGGAAAGGAGTTGGGAAGGGTAATTCGGCTGGCTAAGTCGGATTTGGACGAGATTCTGATTTTATTTTGGGAAGTTGGAAGATTGCAATTGTTATCTGTTGGAAACTGAAAAGATTTGAATTTATTTTTGGAAACACTAGAAGATTCGGTGAAGATTATAAATTGGAGTCTCCGGGTAAGTCTCCTCCTCATTGTTTCCTTATCTTCCTCAAGCAATCTCTCATTTCCTCTCTGACTTTCGTCTTCTCAGAACTCTCCCTCTCACAGAAATGGCCTCCAACTCAAACCTTTCCACCACCATCGCCCAAGACCTCCAAGCCCTTATCTCCAAACTCTCATCAATGGGAACCGACCCCGCTCTCCTCGCTGCCATAACCCAATCCCTACCTTCCATCTCCACCTCTCCGGCAACCACCACTGTTACCCCTCCACCATCACCTAACCAGAACCAACTCATCATGGTCCCCTACGTAGCCCCAATGTCCCCAAACACAGAACCCACTACACAAAACCCTAACCCTAAAATCTCCTCAGCCGTTCCCTCCACCATCTCCTCTACTGAAAGAGAGGAGGTTTATTCCTCTCCAACCCATCCTGACCCCATCGAAGAGGTGCTAGAGGAATTACCTAGAGAGACCACCCCAGCCACCACAGAGGAGCACGTGGCTGTGAAGGAGAAGATTCAGGGTGTTGTGAGGAGTCTCGCCAAGGAATTGGTTGAGGGAGATGATGAGGAGGAGACACCTAAGGTTCCAAAGTCGTCTGGAAGGGTAAAGACCGCATGCTCCTCCAAGAGGACGACACGCTCTCAGAAACAGTCCGTGAAGGCAATCACTGTAAGTTCTGACGAGGAGTCAGAACCCCTCTCTGGAAACAAAGCGAAGAAAGCCAAGGTCTCTGCCGGTCCTCTCCGCAAAAGTCTACGTCGTCAGCCCGCCAAAGCCAAAGGGAAGGTGGGGGCTGATGAAGTTAAAAGCATGAGCCATAAGTCCGTGGTAAAAGAATTGTTGGTGGACCCGGAGTTCCTTAAGGAGAATTGTCTGAAGGAGGCGTATGCAGTACTGGACGCTCAGAAGTAGAGTCTGCTGTTCGTGGAAGAGGAAGGAGTGGATGAAGATTTATTGAGGGAGTTCTATTCGTCTTATGTGATGGAAGTCAGACCCCACGCCGTTCTGGGGAGCTACAAGCTTGGAGGGAAGGTACATCTGTTTTCATATTGAGTTGGGAGTAGCTTTGGGAGTCCCACATGAGGGGTATGGCGAGTACCCGAAAGGAAGGTGGCCTAAGGATTTTCCATATTCTGAAGCAGTGTGGGCAGTGGCCGGCATTGAGAATGCTCTGGGAAGTGGTGATCTTGACATATCTGAGATGTCTGCCGTCAACAAAGTACTATACCACTTCTTGATCAGCAACATAACGCCCAGGGGACAGAAAAGGAACCGACTGCTGATTTTGGATATTGTCCTCCTATCTACGCTATTGAAGAAGGAACCCATTTGTCTTCCCGGGATTATGATGCAGCACATGTCCCATGCCAGGAACACAGACCAGCACGCTCTTCTGTTCCCTCGAGTTGTCAATAAGATTCTTGAGTATCATAAAGTCTATAACTCTTCGGCGGAATCGAGTGTCTTCTCCCGCCCCTTCGATGTTAGTAATCTGCACAAGATGAAGTTTGTTCTTCAAGGTGACGAAGGTTGGGTGAAAATGGACAGTGTTCCGGCTGTTTCTGAGACTCTGGAAGATTCTGAGGCGGACAGTTCTGAGGGGGAACTGAATGAGAAATCAACTCTGGGGAAGGATCTGAGAAGTCTTTGCCAGGCAATGCAGGATTTGGCTGCTCAGTAGACGTTTCTCATGGCAGATGTGTGCGCGCTTATCTCTCATCACGCATCGGCTCAACCAGCTGGTCACAGTGATGCTTGATCGCTTACCTGCTGTCCTTACCCCTCTTTTGTTCCCCTGCCCATCTACTCCCTCTTAGTTGTTTTTCTTGTTATCTGATTTGTGTGCCCGGTGTGGCATTTTGACTATGTTTTGATGTTTTGTCTGTCTTGGCGGTGTTTGCATGTTTTTAAGTTTTTTTTTTAATTAATGACCAGGGGTGTTTATGTTTATATGGCCTTGACTTTTTCCTCTCTAACTTTTTACTGATGTTTTTGATGATGCCAAAAGGGGGAATATGACAGGTAGCATTGGTTGAGGGGGAACAGAATAGGTAAAACGTATTGCTGAACTAAGGGGAAACTAACTGTGTCTTAGTGGGAAACTTTCATGTCATATTTGTCTTTTTCTAGTTGGTATATGCTTTCTTGTTAAGGGTGTTTGTCACCATCAAAAATGGGGAATTTGTTGAATTTCTTAGGTTTTGATGGTAACAAACACTCAACTAATATGTGTACCAAGTGTTTCAGGGACAAGGGAAGTTATCCCAGGGAGCTTTGCAGCAAAGGATCTCAGAGGGAACAAAGTCCTGTCAAGTGCTTTGTTACCTCTCAAGGAACTGAAGTGACGGACCAGATCAAGGCTGCAAAAGGAAAGAAGAAATCCAGCGTGTTGAATTAAGGAAACAAATCAAGAAGCACACGCGGTAAAGGATGAAGACTTCGGCTCCAAGGATCAAGCCGGATTGTGCGAAGATATGGAGAGAGAAAACCCGATTGTGTTATCTTAGGAATCTTTCCTAAGATAAGGCAATTGGAGAGAGAAGAAGAACATCCTTCCGATTGGATTAATTAAGGAACTCCTTCCTTAATTAATATAATCGGTTGGGATATTATTCTTCCAACAAAATCATATCTTTTGTAATCCGATTTTAGAATATCCTATCTTGTTATGATTAGGGTTTAGCCGAGTTGTATTTAAGTGAAGTGAGGATTCATTTCTTAGGTACGACTAAGAACGACGAAAAAGGAGAAGAAGAGAAAACAAAGAGAGTGAGGTGTGTGTGAGTCTTTGAGGGTTGAGTTCGGATTCATCGTTGTAGAAGAGGCTTTGAGTCTAGCTGGTTGTTTAGAGGTCGAATTCTAGGATACAAGTGTAATCGAACAAGAAATCAATAAGACAAGTACACACTTCAAAATCCTCTCAAGCGGAAGCTTGAAGGTAGTGGTTTTTCCTTGAGAAGCTAGTTTTGCTAATCAGGGTTTCCACTATACATCGTGAGTTCGTTCGTTATCTTTCTTGCTATTTTTAATCTGTTGTGCCTTCTGTGGGAACAAAGCCTTTGTTCCCTCAGACGTAACTCTAAAGATCCAACAGGTACTATGTCGAGACACGACAATAACCAAGGCGCTGCTCGGGAGGCAACCCGAGCTATGTAATTTTTTTCATGTCCTTTCGTTTCTAGCTTTCATTATTGTTGTTTTGTTTTCGCTTTTAGACTAAACCGCAGGTAGGAGACTCGAAGCCAAAATTTCGAAGACGGTGTTAATTTCACACCAGACACGTAACCACGACCGCGGTTTCGCCACTGTAAGTCTCTCTGTCCTGGAAAAAAAATATACTGAAGACTCAGATGTCCGAGTTTTTCTACGAGAGGTGGTGCGCATCATGCTGCCAAGGAGGAGACATTAGCCCGACATTTTTATTTGGCACCGATGATGGCCCGACATTCGACAGCTGACGAGGAGGAACACCAGAGCCCACAACACGATTACATTCGGGCTCCAATTCTGTGTTCGTTGAAGGCCCGTATAACTCCGATTTCTTTGATGTGCCACTACTCCTTACAGTGGATTTATTTGGTTGCACGTGGAGTTTGATTGAGGAGGACCGCCGCAACACCAGCGACATGTGTTTTCACTGATGTACCGCTAGCCCCAACATCCACATCCAGGCCACCTCGGCGACGGTGTGAGTACTTTTCTGTTTTTTCCCTGTGCTTCATATTTTTGTCTTTCATTACATTGAGGACAATGCAATGTTTAAGCATGGAGGAGTGATCTATACTTGCTAGTCGTCTGAATAAAAAGAAGAAAAAAATTGAAAAAGTCAAAAATATGAAAAAAGACAAAAGGAAATCCTAGGATAAGTCAAAAACCCGAAAGGGCGGCTTAGGTAATAAGCAGGTGGCTTGGACCATCATTAGGCTGGGGTAATAAGAGTTCAAGAGTGATGTGAGTTTTTGTGAGCCCACCTATTGAAAAATGAAATGAGTGGCTGGGTGAAAACCCGAAAGGGCGCCTTGGAAAAATGAGTGAAAAGAAGAAGAGTGATTATTAGGATTCCTCATTTTTCCTAGCGTGGTGACATAAGAAGAGGTGATATAAGAAGGATTCGGGTAGGTCACTTTGGGAGGTATAAGAAGTTAGATGGAGGCTATGATTAGATGGTTACTTTCACTCTATGGTGTTTGGGTTAAGCTTGGGGGAAGTACTCTGCTTTTCTTTAAGCTTGTATGTTGTGTTATTATGTTGGTACTGGGAGATTCATGTTTAGGTGCAGTTCTTAGTGGAGATAGTTTTGCTGTGCTTCCTGAGACCTTGGGTATTTCATTGGAGGAGTAGGTTTCTATTAGCTTACTCGAGGATGAGCAAGGTTTAAGCATGGGGTAATTTGATCAGCTCTACTTTGTAGTGCGTAACTAGGAGTTGTTACTGGAGCTTTAGGTGCCATTTGTGTGTGTTTAGGACACAATGTAGGAGAATGGAGTTGTGGAGAAGAAGTGTTGGTTTGGTGGTTTCTAGTACTTAAATGAGGACTTATTGAAGATGGAGGAGAAGCCACGAGACAAGACCACAAGAAAAGCTTAAGACCGTAACAGAAGACTTGTCGCGGTCGCGGAAACACACGGAAGGCACGAGCACTACAGGAACTTTTCCGCGGTCGCGGACACTGTTCATACGCACAGAGCCGGGATTTCGTCCGAGTTTACTTTATTTTATTTCTTTTCTTTTATGTTCGTTAGTTTCCTTTTAGATATTATTTTTTTATCTTTTGGATTAGGGTTTTCTAGGGTTGTACCTAGTTTTAGCTAGCAACATTTTTCATTACGCATTCAGAATTCAACATTTACTTTATCATTCAGTTTTTCCCTTAGAGTTTTATGCTTTTGAAGACTATGAAGAACTAAGCAACTTTTGCTTAGTCCGACGATTGAAGCCTTCGTTTGTATTTGGTTGTAAGATTATAACTCTATTTCTTTTCCTTTGATTATATTAATTCTCTCTATGCTTCATTCCATTGAGTTTTACTGATTTCTCTAGTCTGATCATCTAGTTTTATTGATATTATTCATACTGCAGGATTAGGAGTTTGATTTCTATTAGTTGATCTAGTTCATCAATTGTTGTGATTGGTATTATTAATATTAGTTTTCCTAGCCTGACAAACTAGTTGAAATTGATATTATCTATAGTGCTAGTTCCCTTAATCTGGTCAACTTGTTGAGATTAATATTGTTCATCCTTAATTCAGTGTAGGAAACATGATATTCTAGGACTGGTTGGACTAGTTTATTGTGAAGAGAATTGATTACATATCGAGTACTGACGGGTTGTTAAGTATTGCATGTATCCTAGTTAATTCCTATGCTTACTGCTGCCTTTAGATTGAATCTTGATGGTTTCATGATTGTTTAATGGTAAGTATTTTCAGGGCTGGTTGATCTGTCTATATATATAAGATCGGGACAAGAATATTCATTGGTAGGAAATTGAGATAATCTAGGATCAACCAATCAAACTGAATGATGGATATTTGTCTGGCTAAGTTACTTCTCATCCATAGATTACACCTTTTGCTTTAATTTACTTTGTTACTCATTACAAACCAAAAAAAAACCTTTAGTTACCATTGGCATACAACCCTTTGTACTTAGGAAAATTGCTTACCTCCATGTGGGATCGATCCTTATTTATCCTACTACATTAGTTAGGTTTTTGAAGTTTACTTTGATAGGCATCACGACTTTAGCCTCATCAAAACCATAAAACTCAATGGTGTTTATCATCATCAAAACCAGAAGGAACGTCATGGTTCCATCAGAGCGGATCTTGAATAAGGTTGGGGGTGGAATTCAAAGAACATGTCTAGAGCTGGTAAAGAGGTTATGATTAAGGCTGTTGCGGAGGCTTTTCCTAACTACATAATGACAGGTCAGGGGGTCGACATCAGAATTATGTTGCGGAATCATCAAGGGTAGGTATTGGGAGCAAAAGTTATGCATTTTGATTATGAGTAGTCACTTGGCATTGCAGAGGTCTTGGTTGTGAAGATGGGTATGGAAGAAGCAATTTGCCGCGACTTCGATCGTATCATTTTGGAAATTGATGCACTTCCTGTAGTTAAAGATTTCTATGTTTCTAATGCTTATATTTCTTATGTTGGTTTACTTTTAGAATATATTAGAGTGCTTTGTTTGTGTTTTAACATTTTCCAGCTTAGACATGTAAAAAGGGAAGGGAATTATGTAGCTCATTGCCTTGCCCGTATAATCCCTGCAATAGGTAATGAGCAACTTTTTGATACAGTTCTCCCACGAGGCATTGCAAACCTGGTAATTTGGACTTATGTGAATAATATTTGTACTACTTAAAAAAAGTATTGCGAAGCAAAGAATATTTTTTATTATGAAAATTCCCCCTTCATATTTCTTTATTATGAACATTCCCCTTAATTAATTAGGATATATATAGGCAAGACAAAAAGAATTAGAATATATGCATTCATAAAATATAATTTTTGTTGAAGAACTTCAAATCTTCTTTGTTTTAAATACGGAAATTTCGCCCGGTACCCTCGAGGTATTGCGTAATTCGCGAAATAACCAGAGGTATGGTATATTTCGTGTGGTACCCTTGAACTTTCTATTTTTTTTTGTCAAATTCCCTTCCCGTTAAACCAACGTTAACAAAACATTAGTGCAAAAAAGTGGCTCTCCTCTGGAGAGGACGAAGAGAGAAAGGGTGGAGCTCATCGTGTCGCCGCCGACCAAGTGGCTCTCCCTCTGCGCCGCCGTCCAAGGCCTCTCCCACCGTGCCACCACCGACCAAGGCTTCCTCCGTATCCCTCTCCCCCAATTTCCACCCCCAATTCAACCTCTCCCTTCTCCTCCCCAAATCCTCCTAGTGGCTCTCCCTCTGCGCCGCCGTCCAAGGCCTCTCCCACCGTGCCACCACCGACCAAGGCTTCCTCCGTCTCCCTCTCCCCCAATTTCCACCGCCAATTCAACCTCTCCCTTCTCCTCCCCAAATCCTCCTCCCTCGATCCAATCGAATCTCCCTCCACCACACCTCCT
Organism: Rheum nobile; assembly: GCA_027886185.1. Lineage (NCBI taxonomy): Eukaryota > Viridiplantae > Streptophyta > Magnoliopsida > Caryophyllales > Polygonaceae > Rheum > Rheum nobile. The sequence continues at coordinate 230,313 of WOAB01000555.1, read as the reverse complement.
CCGGCTCTCGTTCCTCCCCCTCCGCCGCCTCCATCCGCCGGAATTGAAACAAAAGTCGCCGCCACCACCCTCCTCTTCGCCACCAGAACCGTCGTCGGTCGCCGATTTGGTCGCTTCCTCCTCCATAGAGTCGTGCGCGCTCGTCCTCTTCCAACGACCACCAGCTACGTCGGACTCCTCCAGCACAAACGTAGCAATCGGCTCCCGGAGATCCACCTTACATCTGGCATTGGAAATCGTAGCAATCGCCGGTGTCGTTGTCGTCTTCTTCTTCTTGCCGGAGCTCTTCGGCTTCGGCTGAAATCCACAGATCCCGTCGCAGGGGTGGAGAGGTTGAAATCCACGGATCCGACTTCGATCCCGCCAGATGATTCGACTGCAAGGAGGAGACGAGGAGGAGACGGCGAGGATATCGCCAGATCCGACTTCAGTTTCATCGCCAGATATCGCTGAGGAGGAGACGGCGCTTGAGCTCCTCTCCAATGCCTCACCGACGGCGCGAGAGATCCGGCGAAGATTGCGGCCGAGGAGGAGACGATGAGAGCTTGGCGGAAGATTGCGGCCGAGGAGGAGACCAAGTGGCTCTCCCCTAGTAAGTTTTCTATTTATTTTTTCCTTATTTTTTTGAATTAACGAAATTACTAATTGAGCATATCAACGAGGGTATTTGGCAAAAAAATTAATAAGCTTAAGGATACCACACGAAATATACCATACCTCTGGACATTTCACGAATTACGCAAAATCTCAAGAGTACTGGGCGAAATTTCCGTTTTAAATATTAGAGGATGCAATCCACCATAACGACACTGTTGCTTTTGAGGTTTGACAATTGTCATTCAAACATAAGTGATACGTACTAGCTATACATATCACATATGTATCAAGCATCTCCTAAATTAAATCGAATTATTAAGATAATTTAACAAAAGCAAGATTTTTAGTTGATTCTAATTAATATAATTAAATATATTTATGCTGGTACGTTGTTGAAGTGTTGTCGATGAATCATTTGGTTTTAGTGAGCTGGTGTAGTACTATTTTAAAGTGTAAAGTACATTACTTTTTAAATAATGTTAATATTTACGTACAATTAGTTGAATTTTGTTTAGAGTATGGAAAAGATCGTGAGCCGGTGTAGACGTACACCATGTGAAATAATTAAGTATATTCATTAATTTATTTTTCCTCACATATTAATTTACGAGATCAAGTTTTTAAGATAATTCACAAGGGAAATATTCATTGTTTTTTCCTTCAAAATATTAGTGCACAATACAAACTTATGAAGTTATTTCATGTAGTATTTATCTTGGTAATTGTACCTTATCAGAATTGAAAAATAATATTTGATTAAAATTCAAATCATGTGAATTATGAGAGAAGAAAGTCTTATGCACTCCCTTTAGATAATTAAAGTTCTTGTATTTTGCAGGAATTCAAAATCTCATGAAGTGTCTTCTTGTGATTTTATGTGATATTTGTTTTAACCAAACTAGTTCATAATCCGTGTCATGCACGGATATTTTTATTAGGGTGATGTTTTAGTATAACTTTAACATCACTTTTACGTGTATATTTAATAAAATTTTATGTTAAAGTGATGTATTTGTATATAGTTTATGAAGAAATATTAACCATAAACTCACAATATTAGTAAAAAAAGAAGAAAATTTGAATAATATTGTTCACATGTATCATGATAAATTTGTAAAAACTAAACTGAAAATGATATGATAAAGGATATATTATCACATCAATATATAATATTAGAAGATATTTAATTGAGCCTACCAAAAAAAAAAAATTGATGAAAAATATGGTAGCTTTTTTTGGTAAGAATGATCTCTTTAATAAAAACCGTGTTTTATCAATTCAATATATATAAAATTTTATATATATTGAATTTATTGACTCAACGATATTGTTCCTATTGCAATGATAAAAGTAAATGTTATTTTATATGAATGTTGAGTAATTTTCCATTTATCAGTATATTCTTCAACAGAAAAATTTGATACTTTGTATATGGAATACTCTTTGATCATTTGTGAAAATTTGTTGACAAAATAACTTGGAATGATAGATTCAATCCACGAATTCTGCATGAAAAAAATAATAGTTCATTAGTAATGTATATAATACAAATTAATTGCTGAAAATGAAAATATAATATAATGTCTCTGAAATATATTAACCTTTTCATCTATCATAACCATGTGAATTTCGTCTCTTCCTTTATAAATTTTTTTCTTCCACATGCCAACAATACGAACTTTGAGTGTCCAAACACCTTTCACTTCAATAATTTCTTCAATATAATTGGCCATTGGAATACCTAAATAATGTAAACATGCATTTTTAGATATATGTGAGCAGGATGCAATACATATAAATCTCATATTGTAAGCTTAAAAAAGTAAATAGAGATGCATACACTGATTCTCAAATATCAAACTTCTGCTCCAATACGTAATGCACTACATAGACCGGAATAATCTATATATAAGAATCTGAACTTTTTCTTCTTTTTTCTTATATAAAAAGGGAAGATATGATTTACTAATTATGGACAGATATGTAAATCAAATCAAAGAACATAGTTTTTTGGAAGAATTCAATTTTGTTTTGAACTCAAATAACATAATCGATTTTTTAGGCATAATTCAGTTTTATAATTATATCAGATTTGGTTTTAATAATTGTGGACAGATATGTAAATCGCATGGGTTTTAATTGAAAATAAAAAAAGTTCAGCAATGTAGGATAAAATTTCAAGTTCAAAGATTTGTTAGGATAAAAGTTCATCAAACGTAGGTTTTAATTCAAAGATTTGTTAGACTAAAAAATGATTAGTTCTTCTTAAAAAAATTATAATGTGGTGAGATTTTATAGATGGGCTGCATTCAGTTATTGTTGTGAGATTTCATTAAACAACAATATCTAATTGGGCTTTACATGAAAATTAAAAAAAACTTTAGTTACGTAGGATAAAATTTCAAATTCAAAAGTTGGTTAATGCTAGTAAATAATCGGAGGCATTAAATTTTGTTATTATAATCATAAGCTATACAAATAATCGGGTTTGGTTTTGTACTCAAATCACAGAACCGATTTGTTACGTTGTTGTGAGATTTCACTTCTTTCTTTTTTTTTTATGAAAGATTTATGTGAGATTTTACTTTTTTTTAAAGGTTGTTGTGAGATTTCATTAATCAACCATATCCTATTGTTTGTTTTTTAATAAAAAAAATATGAGCTTATTGTTATATAAATATAAGCTTTGATATATTAGTTATATAAATATAATCTTATTGTTTGTATTTTTTTATAAAAAACTTATCACATTCATATATATAAACATTCAACAAAGTTATATATATATATATGATTTATAGATTCAAAGTTAGTTATGATTATATAAGCTTATACTGTGGTCAAAGTTCAAATATATAAGCTTTGATATATTAGTTATATAAATATAAGCTTATTGTTTGTATTTTTTTATAAAAAATTCATCACCTTCATGTATACAAACATTCAATAAAATTGTATATATATATATATGATTTATAGATTTAAAGGTAGTTATGATTAATATTGTGATTTAAATTAAATAGAATTGTTAATATTTAAAAAAACGTGAATTAACTTCAAAATGACACGTAGAATTTGCGGGGCCGGAATCAATATGGTGGATAAATATGGATAAAATAAATAATATTAAAAATAATTATTGAAAAATAAGGTGGAACTCAATGTAATTAGTAATATTAGCTATTGTATTATACCTTCAAACTAAGTTTTGGTTAAACATGGATAAAATAAAGTAAGCTGAAGATTTTAAAATTATAAAAAATAAAATTATATATGTATAATTAATGAATAAGGCCAATGTAAATTTAAAAATAAAAAATTTATATTAAAATAAGATTTATGTTTTTCAAGAAAATATATGTAGCTAAACAATGAGGATCCGAAATTGTTGTTACACCTTCAACGATACTTGTAAAAATCACAATATAAAACAATGATTTCTTAATATTTACGAAAATAATAATATACGTAAGGTTACGAAACCAATATTTATCATAGCAAGCTACTTTATGATATAAAATATTATGTTGTAGATATTTCATTTGCATATGGAAAAGAACTAAAGAAGTGACATCAACCTAATAAACATGATATTATCTCGTATGTATTTATTATAATGAATATTAAAAATAATTATTGAAAAATAAGGTGGAATTCAATATTTGAATATATTTATTTCAATGATTATTAAAAAAGTATTTTTCATTTTAATTACTCAAAAAAGATAAAATAAAAGGCAAGCTCAATTTAAAATTCCATGCATATATTCACAATGGATAATATATTTGACCCTTATATTAAGTTAAAATATTTATATAACAATTTTATCGTAGAATATAAATGTGAAAATTAATATCCAAATAAAAGAAAATATTTATATTAGATCAAAGGTAATGTTCATACAAAAAAATTGAGTTATTTGATGAAATTTTGAAGATTTTTATATTATAAATTTAGTTAGTTTAAGGAAAAAAGTAAACTAAAAATAGGATTAATCGCAAAATAACACGTAAGCAAAGTTGACCTAGGGTTGAGCAGATTCCGGTCCGGCCCGGAAATTTGGACCGGATCGGACCAGTCCGGTCTTCGATCCAAGGTATTTCGGATTTTCGGGTCCGGTCCGGTCCGACCCGGTATTTTAAAAAAATCTTAATATTTTAGGATTTAAGGTTTTTTTAGGGTTGAGGTTTAGGATTTATGGTAAATTATATTTAAATTTGAGGGTTTTTTTCATGTTTAAATGTAAATAAATTAAATTTAAATTTAACAAAACTCTAAACCGGTCTAAATAGGACCGGACCGGTCCAAATAGGACCGGTCCGGACGCGGTCCGGTCCGGATATTTCCGGTTCGGGTTCCGATCCACCATTTTTGGTGTTTCGGGTTCCGATCCGGGTCGGTCCGGTCTGGACCGGGTTTGGACCAATGCTCAACCCTAAGTTGATCCATGATTGTTTTGGTGTCTCGAAGGGGGATATGAGGTCAAACGAAGGGAAACAAATAATTTTGATATTTTAACTTTTTGTTAAAATAAATATATGAAATAATTCAGCAAAATATATATAAAAAATATTACAAATCAGCTAGATAAATCATATTTTTTTAGTTTTTTCTAATTACGTAATGGACCCATCTAAAGTTTTAAGATTTTGATTTTAATTTATATCCTTACTTATAGAAAACGATAACTGAAAAGTTATTTGAATAATTAATTAATCAGTAGTGGTTGATTTATGTAGGTGTAAAGTTATCTCAAATTCAAATACTTTTCAAATAGTATACGTACTACATTTAATTTACTTTTGATAATGTGTATAATCATATGAAATTGAAAGTTTGATACAACAAAGATTTAGCTAGATTTTTTAGTTGAAGCTTTTTGTTCGATTTAACAAAATTTTCTTGGTAATTTATAATTGATATTTCACGGTTTGTTTGTGAATATTTTCTTGGTGATTAACAAACTCAATTTAATTTTTAAAAATTGAAAATTACATTTTGCAAAATGATAAGTAATAAGCCCATAGAAACATTGTAAAATCGGAAAATGGAGACCATGTGTTTTTTATAGAAAATTATAATCAAATAAAAATTGTTAAATGAGATCGTACAATATACATTCGTTAAAAATCTGATAGGATATCATTGTTGTTAAAATTGAAAGGTTTAGAAGAAAATCTCAAGATTATATAACTTAAGTTTGTTAAGATACATTAGTCTGAAATTTCACTAAATTGTTAATAAAATATGTATGTGTAATAATATAATATAGTGGGTTGAATTATAAAAGCACATGTACTGTGAGTTAAAAATTGTATATATTGTATGATTTTGGCCCATAAATTTATATATATATATATCATACTATATATGCAAAATCATAAAAATAATATTACTAATTACATAAATTAATATAAGATGTACTTTATATATAAGTTTAGTAGGAATTCTATCATATATTAGTTTGACAGATATAAGCTTGTTTTTTGCAATTTGTAGAGATCAAAATTTATAAAAAAATGTATAAGCATTCAACAAAGTTGTATATAGTTTTTATATATTTAAAGTTAGGTGTGATTAGATATTGTGGTTTAAATTGAAATATAATGTTAAGAAAAAAAAAGTGCATTAATAACAAAATGACATGTAGGATTTGTGGGGCCAAAAGCATTTTTGTGGCTCGAAATTCAATAGCTTTAATATATATATATATATATGGACCATAAAATTTGTTCGGGTCATTTTACTATAAATGGGCCATAAATTTGTATGTGTAATAATATAATATAGTGGGCTTGATTATAAAAGCACATGTACTATGAGTTGGAAATTGTATATATTGTATGATTTTGGCCCATAAATTTATATAGGTCAAATTATATATGTAAACGCATGAAATTAATATTACTAATTACATAAATGAATATAAGATGTATTTTATAAATAAGTTTAGTAAGAAATCTATCATATATTATAAGCTTATTGTATCTGTAATTTGTAGAAATTAAATTTTATAAAAAAGTTGTATATAGTTTTATATATTTGAAGTTAGTTGTGATTAGATATTATGATTTAAAATTTTAAATATTTGAAGTTAGTTGTAATTAGATATTGTGATTTAAATTAAACAGAATTATTAATATAAAAATAAATTGGATTAATCATAAATTGACACCTAAAATTTATGGGGTCATAATCAATATGATGGCTTCAAATTCATTTGCTTTAATATATATATATAGATACATATATTTACTCATACTTTTTGAAATATTTTAATTCATTAGAATTCAACTGCCAACCAAACAAGCACTAAACAAAAGATATTTTCATATTTTATTAGATTTGAGTTTCTTTATTTACATGTTAAATTTCTTCTTCAAGATATGAGCACAATATAAGAGGAAACTTTAGTCTGATTTTTCTATATACTAGTTTTCGGGGCCCATGCTACGCATGGGTAAACCGAAGTTTGTATGCGAAAGTTTCGTATTTTCGAGGAGAATTTTCTAGAAGTATAAAGTGTTCAATTATTATATCATTGTTGGTGAGAAAATATTAACCGAATTCAAAAAAATAGTATCTTTTAAAATCGATTTGATAGATTTATTGTAGAGTAAAATGCAACTTTGATGAATAATTAGCGTATATGTGTTACATTGCTGATGTATTACAAGAGGCGTTACATGGGGAATTAAATGAACCTACATATATCTTATAGTACATTTGCTCCTAATACAAATGTGGGACCATGCATCCATATGAGCACTTTTACATTAAGGGATAAGTTATAAAAAAAATTACCATTTGCTTGTTAATGAGATGACTTTATATATGTAAATTTAGGATATGATATGATAAAGAAAAATAGTTGATAAGTATTAGAATCGTTTGATAATATTCAACATGGGAAAAAGTTTGTATATGAAGTGTTGTTGTTGACTTAAAATCGAGAAGTACTGCAAGGGGGCCCTACTCGAGCGAGCAGGAGCTAAGACCCGGGCCGGAGGTACGATACGGGTATTTGGATCCGTTTCGGGTTTTTTCTTGGGAGTATAAATACTGTATTAGGGTTTGTAACTGTTTTATCCATAGCAGCAATAGAAACCCTAAAGGGGCGTTTTTTCTCTCTCAAACTTTGTTCTCATTCTCTTGCGTTAATCTGTTCGATTATCCCTCAAATTTACAACATGAAGCTCAACTTCTTTGCAATAGATATCAAAGATTGTGCATCTTACTTTCACTCCTCTATGTTCCTTGAGATCTCAACTTCAATGTTAATATTATAAAATGCTTGCTTTAAGACTGAAAGATCTTTGTGCTTAGACAATACGACTTCTAATTTCGCTTGCAAGGTTTTGATATAAATAATAAGACTTTCATCACCTTGTGACAACGATTCTCTTTGTTTTGACTCAATATGTAACGAACTTTGTATATTACAGTCTTTAGGCCTTTTGGCATCAAATACGTACTATAGACTTCCAATTTCGCGTTTGATCTATGTCATTAAAATGAGATTTATTACTGAACCCTTATTGTCGTCAAATGTAGGTACGGATTAACATTTAGAATTTTCCTCATTGAATAAAGGGTCGACTTGATTCCCTTAAATATTTCTCATTCTATAAAAGTACTATTTTACACGCCTAGGGTTATCCAACTTATGCTAAAAGACCCAAAATACCCAAATTTCATTTGTCTCTCTGTTCACAATGCTTCCCCTTCCTCACACTAATCCTTTTTCTCGTCTTTCAGCTACATCTATTCTAGCACCTCATACTTTCCACCTCGGGATTCGTTGCGCCGCCACCACGGGTCTCGACGTCACCGGAGTAGCTCGACCTTTCTTGAGGAGCTTGTACTCACCAATCTTGGTCCACTCACATCCTTGGTCGTACCCTTCCCTTAGTTGTGTGCAACTCCACCATTATCTACCATTGCCACCACCGGTCGGTCGCCCTCCACCGCATTCGTCGTCGACAAGGAGCTATCTGACCTCCGACAGTCCTTTTAGCGTATACTTTTAAAATTGCAGTATTTCTTGTAGTTGACATTATAAATATAGTGATAACACACTAAGTATGTCGAGAACATGTAATTTTATTTCATTTCCTACACAAATTTAATTAGGTTTGCAAACTACCATACTTGTACCGCCACTTAAATAATATGTAAGACATCTCCAACAAAAACTAGAATTGTTTTAGACACTATCTTTTATGTATAATTAGAAGAAATTACACATTATTTAGCAAATATTGTGCGAGACTATTTATCCATAGAAACACATTTATATATGAAGAGAAAAGAAAGTTATATAGATAATGTACCACCTATTTGTTAATGATGCAATTTTTTATATGTAAAATTTATGATGTGATATAATAAAGGCGGAATCTTTTGTTAAATATAGTACATTCGGATTGTATTAGTTGAAAAAATTACGAGATAGTTTTTTATATACACATTTTGCATTAACAATATTGTTTAGAATTTGAATAATGTATATTTACAAATAGATTAGTCATATAACATATTTTTCAAAATTCTAACCTTTTTTCCATTCATATAGTCCAATTATATTTTTTTAAACCATGTAGACTAATTATACTGATGCAAAAAACATATGCAGGTCTCGGGTTCGATCCCTGCCTGTCCCCCTTTCTCCTGGATGCAACTCCCAAGGGTTTATCGTGTCCCTTGCCGCTGGATCGAGCCGGTCGGCGTAAGCCGATTTATCCGATTCGGGGTCTTTGCCGGCTAGGTCCCGGGCCCGCAGGTCTACCACCCCGTAAGTAGTGGGTTCCTGCGTCGTCAAAAAAAAAAAAACTTTAACATAACGTCAACATACAATAGTAGTTGTAGAGTTTATAAATAAATATATTTGTAGCATGACCAATGCCAAGAAACACAATACCTAAACCAAAAACAAGTAAAAGATCTATAACAATAATTAAAAAAATTGCTTCCTTTCTCGTGTGTGAGAAAAACAGAAGAAATAAAAGGAATAAAATTTGGAGGGAGAATACACAGAGGGAGGGAAGGAGGGTTAGACATCCAAAATCAAAATCTCTACCAAGTAATGGGTAGAAAAGAAATGAAGAGAAAATATGAAAAATTAAGAAAGAAAAGAAAAGGGAGAAGACCTTAGTAAAGGGGATGAATTTTATGTTTTTTTTTTTGTTTGGATGAAAGGGGTTTGAGAAAAAAAATTTATTGTATTTATTTTATTATTTTTTATTTTCAAAACTCTCATTAGAATTTTTCATTCAAATTTTATCATTTTAGAGGGATCTATTTTTTCTCTCAGTCTCCTCTTATTTCTCTCTCAAATCCACTCAATTCTCTTCATTAATACTAATCAAACAAGAAAAATTATCTATCCTTATTTCCCTCCCCTTAAAATTCTTCCAAATCTCTCCAACCAAACACAGTGTTAAAGCAACATCAGCAATTGCGGATATCCAGACAATTCAAAACCCTAACCCTAATAATACCCTATGCCAGTTTATCGATCCAACAACCGACACCCTAACTCCGGTGTCTCCTCTCCCTCTTCCGATGACGAGCAAGATGAGGCGGATGAAGAAGGGGACATTTCAACCTTGAAGCGTCGAAGGGAGAAGAAGCTCAAACTCGTTCACAACTTGCTGAACTCCCCGGTTAACTCTGGTTCGGTGAATTCGGGGTCCGATTCGAACCTGGAGGATGAGACTGCCGATGCGGTGAGCCATAAGAATTGATGAATTGAAGCGATATGTTACCATATTTCCTTGTTGCCTATATTAACCTTGGCAAGATTGTAATTTTGTGGATCTGCTCAATCTGATTGTTCAATTCTTGTTGCCTTATTGCCGAAATAATCAGTGAAATATCATGGATTGAGATAAGATAGACATTTCTTCATGAAACATGTTTTTTGCTTGTAAAACTGTATTCAGTGTATATTAATTTTTTGCAAAGATGGCAACTTTGCTGAGGTGATCAATGATGTAAATACTGATTACCTCCTTTCCTTGTTGCCTATAATAATCCCAGGAAAAGATATTAGCTTTTTTTATATGCTCAATGTGAATGTTAAAGTCCTTTTACTTTAGTGCCACCTGTTTGTTCTACTGGTGTCTTCAGCTTCTGTATTGACAATAATTGCCGTATGTTTATCCCAACCATTTTTTTCCGAAAAAAAGAGATGGAGAAACTCTCAGATGTGTTGAGGTCAGTGACACTATTATACATAGCTTTATGTTTGAATTTAGGTGATGTAAGGTTTGCTCCGGATTTGCTTTAGTGGTCGGAGTTAAAGTTGGTATTTTTCATGTCCTTTAGTTTAGTCTGTTCTTTCTTTCTTTTTGGCCATTGTTGGGATTGTATGTTTATTTGCTAATGTTTTTCTTTACATAACTTAATTCAGCTAAGGATATAGATGTTTGTTGTGGTGCCTTTTGTAAGATTCTCTATGTGTTTTGTCTGTAAAATACAACTAAAGGGATGCAATTTTTCTATGTTGAAAGGAACTCCTCATCTCTAATAGTTAAGAGTTGCTATATTATGCCTATCTATCTTGAATACTTGCCAACTATAGTTTCATGTTGCATTCAAAACAGATGATGACATTCCAAAGAATTTTCTTTGATCCTGGAACACAATCCTTGGTGCAAAAATCATATGATAGCTCAATGGACTCCAAATTCAAACTAGTCAAGGAGAAGAAAGAGGAATTCAACTTTGGCAAACTGTAAGATCTAGAAAAAGCCTTCTAACGTCTCTTGTAGTGCTATTCTTCTGGCGCTTTGTCAGCAAACTCTTGTTGTTGGTGTGATTATTGTTAATTTGCTACATGTTTTTTTTTATCACAAACATTGGTATAGGAGAAAGACGATTCCTCTGGCGGCTGTCTAGCTGGCAAATTTAGTTTAATCTGCAGGTATATTGTTCTATATTCATCCTTTTTATTATATCAATTTTGTCAGTGTCATACTAAAATTTCGTATACACTCCACTTTGAAACTTGATAGATACTCTTTCTGTCTTCAAAGCAAAGCCTCTATCTCTATCAGTAAGAATCTCTCTTCGGTAGTTCGGTTTGTCTCATTTACAAAATTACTACCCACTTGTAATTTAGATTTGATCAAGAGTAGATGAGTCTTTCCATTGTTACCTTTACTCAGTTGCCCCTTGATTTTTCTTCAATCATCCTTCCAAGACCTTGATTTTTCTAATCGGTCTTTGATTCTTGCCTTGAGGCTGTGAAAGTCCATGGGCTCATAGACTCGGGGTTGTGCGGATACGAGCGCATAGGCGCAGATAGGCCCAGTACATAAGCCCAATGAGGTTCCATCCTAAAACCAATTGGCAATAGGAGGAGTAGCCCATCAAGCTTATATACTAGTCAAAATTATGTCCCAATTTTCGATGTGGGACATTTATATTCCAACATGCCCCCGCAAGTGCAACGGGCGGGCAATTGGTCAGGCCCAGTTGACACTTAGACAAACGGGTGTGGGTGGGCATCTCAATCTCTTTATAGCCAGATTCAACCAACCCAAGAAAGGGATCCATGACCGAACCAGCTCTGATACCATGTGAAAGTCCATGGGCCCATAGACTAAGGGTCGTGCGGACACAAGCGCATAGGCGCAGATAGGCCCAATACATAAGTCCAATGATGTTCATCCTAAAACCAATTGACAATAGGAGGAGTTGCCCATCAAGCTTATATACTAGTTAAATTATATCCAAACTTTCGATGTGGGACGTTTATATTCCAAAAGAGGCTTCATCTACAAAAAAATTATTTCTAGAAATTCCATTTTATCAATTTGTCGACAATGTATTTTGGACATGGCTTTGGGGTTAGCCCTTTGAGGATGAAATCCATCTTTTTGAGTACCTAATGGCTAATATGCTATATAATACTAATACCACAGTTATACAAAACATTATAGTCTTTTTTGCTTTTCAAAAGTTGATTTCTTATTCTTGAAATGCTTTTAATATGTGGGTAATTGGTTTTAAAATTATATGCAATAAATGATGTTTTAACTTGGCAATCTTTGAACCTCTTGCATCTCAGTAAGGATTTCCTTTTTGGTTTTCAATCTTCTTAGTCGGTCCATTTTTAAAATTATATGTAGTAGATGATGTATTCACTTGGCAATCTTTCAGCCTCTTGCATCTCAATGAAGGTCTCCTTTCTGGTTTTCAATCTTCATACTCTGTCCATTTTTATTTGTAAAACGGGGTCCCCGTGATCTTACTATATTATAGAACCCTTCAATCTCTCTTTAAATCAATCCAATTTGATTGTTTGTTTATCTTTTCGGGTCAAGATCTAATTGATTTTTTGTTGCAACTACCCCATTTCTTGAAGCCATCAATGAGAGAAAATCTTGCATAGCTTTTGAAGCTTCGGACATTGATTAGTTGTGACTTGTAGACTCTGTTGTGACAACCAAATTCTTGATTCTATTCACTCGTTCTTTGTAAATTCTCATTTGTTCTTTGTAGATTCTTGAATTGATCATTTTCTTTTCTGTATTCTTAGCTATCTGATCAACCGACAAAATCCAATTCATGATTTATTGTAAGAGTGCAGCAACAACCATGGTGGAAGAGAAATATCAAGATGAAATACGAACCAAAGTTATAAACCTTGCAGCATGCAAAGAACAACCAAATCTAAACAAAACCAAATTATGGAAACCAAAATAAGGACGTTAGAGACCTTACTATATCTTGGCATTCTGCTAATAGGAACAAAATGGAAGGTACTAGAGCAAACTCACGCCAACCTGTTGAAACAAAGCATGGTGAAGCTCAATGATCAGCTCTACTTTATAGTGCGTAACTAGGAGTTGTTACCGGAATTTTAGGTACCGTTTGTATGAGTTTAGAGCACAAGTTAGGAGAATGGAGTTGTGGAGAAGAAGTGTTGATTCTGTGATTTTGAGTGCTTAAATGAAGACATATTGAAGATGGAGGCAAAGCCACAAGAGAAGACCACGAGCAGAGAAGAAGAAGAGCAACATGAAGATTTCCTTGGGCGCGAAAGCCACCGCCGCGGTCACGGATTGAAGAAACAACGAGAACGTCCAGAGACTTTTCCGCGGTCGCGGAAGATAAGCCGCGGTCGCGGATACTGTTCACACGCGGATCCGGGATTTTACTTCGTCCGAGATTTTTGTTCTACTTTGTTTCTTTTCTTTTATTTCCGTTTATTTCTTTTTAGGATATTATTTCCTATCTTTTGGAAACTAGGTTTTGCTAGGTTTATATCTTTCTTTTCATTAGCAACCTTTTCATTAAGAGATTCATTATTCAAGTTTACACATTATCGTTCAGTTTTTTCCTTAGAGTTTTTATGCTTTGAAGACTATGAAGAACTAGGCAATCTTTGCTTAGTCGGACGATTGAAGCCTTTATTTGTATTTGGTTGTGAGATTATAACTCTATTTCTTGTCCTTTGATTATATCTTTTCTCTTTGTGTTTTATCCCAGTGATTCTTGCTGATTTGACTGGCCTGATCAACTAGTTGATATTAGTAATTATCTATTGCTAGGATTTGGATATTTCTGGTTGAAATCTCTTATCTTGTGTAGCAAACATGATATTCTAGGACTGGTTTGACTAGTTTATTGTGAAGAAGATTGATTACATGTCGAGTACTGACGGATTGTTAAGTATTGCATGTATCCTGGTTAATTCTTATGCTTACTGTTGCCTTTAGATTGAATCTTGATGGTTTCATGATTGTTTAATGGTAAGTATTTTCAGGGTTGGTTAACTTGTCTATATACATAAGATCGAGATAAGAATATTCATTTATAGGAAATTGAGATAATCTAGGATTAACCAATCAAACTGAAGTGTGGATATTTGTCTGGCTAAGTTACTTCTCATCCATAGATTACACCTTTTGCTTTGATTTACTTTGTTACTCATTACAAACCAAAACCCCCCTTTTGTTACCATTGGCATACACCTTTGTACTTAGGAAGATTGCTTACTTCCTTGTGGGATCGATTCTTATTTACCCTACTATATTAGTTAGGTTTTTGAGGATTACTTTGATAGGCATCACGACTTTAGCCTCATCAAATTTGGCATCATTGCCGGGGAGGCATAGTTTTAATTTGTCTCTGTGTTTGTTTGTGTGCCAACTTTTGTGTGGACCTATCTTATGGTACATACCCGTACTACCGACTCTCTAATTTTAGATCTTGATACAGAAATCGAAAGAACACTTTCCAGAAACCGTATAACAGGCCGCACGCAACTCGAGATGGTTGAGGAAGCACCGACTTTGAGGCAGTTAACTGCACCGAATCTATAGCAGCAGTCGCTTTCTTGCAGTTTCCAGAGTTGGCGGATGACGTGAATTTTGAGCTCAAATCTGGGTTGATTAACTTACTACCCCCACTTCCATGGGATGAGTGAAAAAGACCCCAATAAGCATCTTTCTGAATTCCACGCTGTCTGCAGCAGTATGAAGCCAATGAACATTACTGAGGACTAGATCAAGCTGAGGGCCTTTCCTTTCTCTCTGAAGGATTCGGCCAATGATTGGTTCTATTATTTGGCCCTAGAAAGCATAGACACATGGGCAAAGATGAAGAAAGCATTTCTGGAGAAGTACTTTCCTGCAACGAAGCTCAATAGCCTGAAGAGGACCATTAGCAACATCGAACAACATGCTACTGAGACGTTGTATGAGTATTACGAGAGGTTCAAGAGGTTGATATCGAGCTGTCCATATCATGGTTATTCTGACCAAGATCTCGTGCTATGTTTGTATGGTGGACTTCTTGATGATGAGCGTTGAATGGTGAACGCGGCCTGTGGTGGAAATATTCTGAATAAGACGCCAGCTGCAACATTTGAGATATTCTTTGAGCTATCTGAGGGCTCAAGACAGTTTAGCAAGAGAGCGAGCGCTCACACAGTCAAGGCTGCAGACTCTCAGCTATCATCTTCACTATTTTCTGAAATGGCTGAGATGCAGGAGATGATGGGGAGGTTTATGATGAAGGGCAACCATCAGCAAGTCAAGTCTTGTGGAATATGATATGACACGATGCACCTAACTGATGCGTGTCTCATGCTGCATGAGCCCACTACTGAAGTAAATGCTATTGGAGGTTTCGGCCCTCCTAGATCGCGATATGTCCCGTACTCTAACACCTACAATCCAGGATGGAGAGATCACCCTAATTTGAGGTACGAGAATCAGCAGAATCCTTCTCAGGGTCGTGATGATCAGGAGTTCCACCAGAGACTGTCACAGTTCTTATAGCAACAACAACAGTTTCAGCGGCCTGGAGGTCAACAACAATAACAATTTAGAGCTCCATATGACCCTAGACCTCAAGGCCAAAACGCAAGTTCATCTATGTCCAGTGATGACATGATTAAGTCTCTCGCTCAGAGTGTGTCGACGTTGGCAACCACTATGGTCCAACAAAATCAAGAAGTGAATTCTAGTATTCAGAACCTAGAGAAGCAAGTAGGGCAAATTTCTCTCGCAGTGAGCAAGATGGAAGCCCGGGATTCGGGGAAACTACCATCTCAAACGGTAGCAAACCCGAGGGAGAATGTATGTGCGATGACGCTGAGGAGTGGAACACAAATGAAAGAAGTGATGGATGCAGCAGAAGAAGAACCGCGACAGCGGCCTGATATCCGCGACCGCAGAATCATCACTGAAGGCGAAGCAAAAATCGGCGAATTTTCGCGACCGCGGCCAGATCTCCGCGACCGCAAAAATGTTCCTGGAGACGAGGATTTCTCTGAAGCGAATCCGCGACCGTAGATTATCCACTGGCGACCCAGATCCTCTCAAAGCTGCGCCGCGACCGCGGGTCCCAAACCGCGATCGCGGGCTCTCTGATGTTGCCTATGACGATTATGTTCGTCCGGATTTCCCTCCGCTCGGTTCGCTGAAGCCACCCGCGCCCTTCCTTGAGGCACTGAAGGATACGAGAAGGCCGGAGAACAACAAAGAGATTTTTGAGACCTTCGGTAATTGCGAGGTAAACATTCCTTTGATCAAGCTGGTTAAGAGCATTTCTCACTATGCAAAATTTTTGAAGGAGCTGTGCAAGATTAAGGGAAAGAAATCAGTAAAAGCAAAGAAGAAGGTCCAGGTGAGTGAAAATGTCTTTGCTATGCTACAAAAGCGATTGCCCAAGAAGTGTAGTGACCCAGTATTCCCTGCAAGATAGGTGACACCACGTTTGATAAAGCCATGCTGGATTTGGGTGCATCTATAAATGTACTGCCTCTCTCGTTGTAATAACCCTCATGATTACCGTAAGGGTAATATGGTAAAATGTATAATTGGTGAAAACAAGTTATAAAACTCTTTAGGTTATGAAGGGTCTAAATTATGGTTAACCTTACGTTAACTATAATTTGAACCAACTTATCAATTTTAACTTAAAAATGCTTGAACCAATTTACAAAGTATTAAATGGGTTAGGCATGGTTAAACTTATAAGGTTGAGTAACTTAAAGTAAGGTTGTTTTCCCCGAGCTGTTATCGGTCAAGTTTCGGGGTCGAATTTTTTTTTAAGGGGGTAGTATTGTAATAACCCCTAAAAGTCTCAAACTGTCGTTTTGTAAGAAGGACATAATGGACAATTTCTGTAATCTCAGTAAGATTATTCGAACATAATAATATACGTTTAAAGTGTATTGGGTCTTAGAATAATTTTAGAAGTACTAAAAATGAGATTTGCCAAAAGACCCGCGAGAAGACCAAGGAATGGATCGCGGCAATTCCGCGACCGTGGAATGCTTCCGCGGGCGTAAATTGGCCCAAGAGCCATCCGCGATCGTGGCTCCGTTTCCGCGACCGTGGATCGTTGGTTCGTCTTCTTCGTCGTGCTTATCCGAAGCTTCGCCAGATCGAATTTTTGCGTTTTGTAACTTCCGCCGGTGAGGGAGCATGAAGCGGTTGGTATGCCGGCGTTGAGCTCCCTCTTACCCTATAAATAGGGGGCTTCCATCACCAGATTCTTCATCCTCAGATCCACATTTGCATCTCTCTCTCGTTTGGTGCTTCGCCGGAGTTCTTGAGTTCGTCGGAGTGTCGCCGGAATTGTTGGAGGTTGTCGGAGGTGTTCTGGAAGCGTCGTGGTGGTGGTGTTCGCAGTGGTGAAGTAAACGTCGTCGTCGTCATCGTGGGTAAGCCTCGAAGCCGTGTTGGAGCCGCGTCGGAAGGGAGATCCGCGACCGCGGAGATGAATTC
This sequence comes from Rheum nobile, assembly GCA_027886185.1. NCBI lineage: Eukaryota > Viridiplantae > Streptophyta > Magnoliopsida > Caryophyllales > Polygonaceae > Rheum > Rheum nobile. The sequence continues at coordinate 212,464 of WOAB01000555.1, read as the reverse complement.
CGCGACCGCGGCTCTGCCCAGATTTCTGCGACCGCGGATGTGCAAACCGCGACTTGCCTTAACAAGCGCGATCGTGGTTTGGGCATCCACGGACATGACCCAGGCTTTGTTTCCTTTCGATTCATATCGTTTCGTTCGTATCGTTTCGTCTGTATTGTGTCTAACTTAGGGTTCTGTCGTTTATCTCGTCATCGTCGTAGGAATCCATACGCAGATTCCAGTCTCCAGATCTTGGAATCCGACATCTTCAATTCGTCTAGATTAAGGCAAGTGGAGGTTCGCTCTTGTTTATCATTCCATATTTGCTTTAATTATCAATTACTTGATTGTTAATTAAAATGGGGTGAAGTGTTGTTTTCGTTTGGGAACATTTTTTTATAAAATGATGGGATAAAATATGACTTTATAATAGGTTGTATATATTGCTAGAACAACGCTATTATACTTGTTATTACTGTAAATGGATTTTTGTGTGGATTTATATGTAGACTTAAATGCTAGATTAACACGAGTATTCGTAGGAACGCTAATTCCTTATGAGGATTAGTCGTTTCTTTATAACTCGGTATTAGACGGAATAATTCTCAAATACTTTTAAGGTCATGACCATTGCTTCTTATCCACCCGTTAAGGATAAGAGGTGTTTAAACACCTTGTTAGTGCAATTGGGTTGGACGTAATGTCACCCTGTGTTGTTCTCGTAGTTATTCGAGATTGTATTAAAAGCTTCAATGTTAATGTGCGTTTTGGAAGTAAATAAGATAAGTGCGGTTATGCACATAATTAATAAACCCTCGGGCGAGGAGTACAACGTGGAAACCGCCCGGACTCTTGCTAGAATAAGTTTTCTTTCCAATCTGGATTCGCATTGCGCGGTGAGGTTGGTCGTTGACCCAAATTGTCAAGGTCGTGTTTTAAAAGTTGTGTGAAAATTTAACGTTCCCAAACATTTGTCATACATTTTTCATAAGACTCAATTCCTTTGGATTCTTCTTTTCAGTGCATGTCTAATTCTAATCATTCCGTGAAAGTTCCGGGTTATGTATCGTCCCTTCGGTTATTATTCGAGGGACAATGATAGTAAACGGTTACGATCACTTGAACCATTCTGTTTGTACCCTTGCATAGTCTTTCATTAGACTAACCAACCAAGTTTTATTCATTGCATGGTTGGCTGGTGTCATCCGTCCTATACGGCACATCAGTGGTTGGTCTCCGAAGAATTGAAGTAACCAATCGAAGAAGAGGCTTGCACTTGAAGATTTGAGTGTGAGTGTTTTAAAGGTTGTTAAATATTACTTTAATATATAACCAAGTCATGTAATATGGTTTATTATAAAAGTATTCCGCTGTAATTTCACTATGTTGTAAAATTGTCATTCTCATTTAATGAGAAATCTTTTAATAAAAGGTTGAGTTTCATTTAAAATGTCTTCCGCTGCTTAAGCTTTCGCTACTTATTATATACTTATTTAAGCTTAATTGTTTCGATTAAAGCCTAGGGTGACTTTGGACAGTAACGTCTGAGGTCACTGGCGTGTGGCACTACCGACATAAGTCGGGGGTGTTACAATTATGGTATCAGAGCAATGATTTTAAAATTATTGGCCTATTGTTAGGTTTGAGAATTTTCGGAAAAAAAAATCGAAACTATTTTCAAACTAGTTTCTTTTAAAAAGGAATTTCGTAAATCTAAATTGTTAGTGTTAAAATTAAGGTCTTAAAAGTTTATGAAAGTTAAAAGTAATGTTTAAACTCTCTTGTGTTAAGCATTAATTTTCATAGTACTTTTATAAAATAATGTTATAAACATTTAAAAATTAAGTTGTGTTATAACTTTAAAAAAATGTGGTTTGAATTTTGGTAAGAGTTTACAAAGAAATAATAATGTCTTTATTTCAAGGAAATAACTTTATGATTTTGCCAAGTTAGGTATAAAAGATTTATATTCATAAAGTATAAGGTTTAATAATAAGTGGTTTTTAAACTTCTGTAAGCTTCGAGTTCTTACTTATTCCTTAGATTCATTCTTAGGGATAGTGTCTCTCCTTAAGTTAATGTCATTTAAAGGTTGACATTTCTCCTAATGTATCCATTCTCAAAGTAAAGGGAAGAGGATCGTTTTGCGGTTAAAGGTGAAGGGTCAGTCAGACTGATATAAAGTTATTTGTTTGGACCTTATAATTCGTATCATAACGTAATTGACTAAGTGTCATGTGCAAATCGGAAAAGTTCTAAACTGACGTTATGGTTCATCAACAGATGGTGAACACAAGAAGCACAATCCGTGTCGGAGCTGGGCCGAGTAACAACCCAAGGCGGAATCTGAGAAACGCCGCTAATCAAGGGGATGAGAGTGAATCTGTCTCTCACAATAACCCCGCAGGCATTGGCCAAGTTCAGGCTAACCCTCGGGTGGTGTTCGATGCTATGGCCATAGAGGCCATTCGGGGGATCGTTATGCAAGCGGTCACCGAGATGATTCGGCCAGTCGCACCACAAGCACCAGGTGGTCCAGTTCCTCAGGTTATTCCTGAATTTGAGGAGCCAGTGGATCATGTACCTCAGGTCGATGCCGTCGGGAACAGAGGAAATTACGGTCGAGTCGTGAAGGCCATAAACTCAATGAGGCCTGGCAGTTATGACGGTACTGGAGAACCAGTCAGAGTGGTGTATTGGTTCTCGCACATAGAACGGTTGTTCAGGAACGTGGATTGCACTGAGGCTGAGAAAGTGCACATCACCTCCCTTCAACTTAAGGATGTGGCTAGCGAATGGTGGAAGAACACTGGTTTAGCTCATCATCCCGGGTTGAATTGGGGTATGTTCAAAACAAAGATAACTGACCATTTTTTTTCCCGTGCTATGAGGGAGGATACGCATAAAGAATTCTTTTACCCTAAGACCGATGGGTTGAAGGTGACTGAGCTTGTAGCTAAGTTCAATCACTTGTTGCAATATGCGGGACCAGAAGTGTCGAGTGAAGAACAAAAGATCTGGTACTTCTACGGATGGATGAATCCAGAAATCAAACATCTGATGGTGCGTCACAGTTGTTCTACGTTAGAGCAATATTGCGGCCTACAAAATAGAGGCCATACTGGAAGAATCGGCCCGAAAGCGGGAGAAGCAGAACAAAGGAAGGGGTGGGCAACAGAACTGCCAGGTTGGTACATTCAAGCGACCGACATCGCCCACCAAGTTTGAGAAGTCTGGTCGTGCTAAGACCGAGACGACTCAGTCTGACTCCGCTAGAGGCTTAGGTTGGAGTAGCGGAGTGATTCAATGCCACAACTGTGGTGAAGCTGGGCATAAAAGTCTTAATTGCCAAAAGGATAAGCGGGTATGTTACAATTGTGGGAAGGAAGGCCACATGAAAACATACTGTAGGCAGAAGGGTCAAGGACCAACACAATCATATCAAGCCTCAAATGTTGGCAATGGGCAGAATCCAAAGCCAGAGGTGTCCGCTCCTGAGCAACCTATTGCTCGTAATAAAGGCAAGGCGCCTATGGAGTCTTCGGGTCGGGGGAAACGACTCTTCGTGATGCGTCAAACCGACGGGAATGAGACCCTGAATGAGTAGTTGTAATTTTATTGAGCCTTTTAAGAATAAGGAGCGATGACTTGTGTTTATAGTCTCCATAGTTTAGTAATCTGTCTGTTCGACCTTCTGTCAGTTGTTTTAATATAAAGTTGTCAATTGTTTTAATGTAATGTTTCGAATAATAAAGAAGTGTTTCCTTGTTCCGGAAATTACTAAATTCGTTACTATTGCAAGTTGTTCGTTCATACGAGAATCCTTGAGTGCCAAAGGTAGTACATGTCACGTGTTGATAAAGACTGTTTGGACTCATAAAGGACAGTGTTGGGTTGGGACATGTGTGGTCGTTCCCTACCTTGTTAGTGCCAGTTTCGAGGTCGAAACTATTCATAAAAACCCCTCTATTTTCCTGAATTAATGTGAGGTTGAACATGGTCTTGAGAGGATAATACTGTAAGGATTCCTTGCTAGAAGGATTTGGTGTGTGTAGTAATGCTCTGTGGAGTTTGAGGCTATTCCTCATGTGTATACTCTGAGCATTAGATGGGATGAGTTGTATAAATTATATATTTAATGGAATAAATGTATAAGAGAGGTATTTCATAAGGGGTCGTTTTCTCTAAGATGATCGTACTCTAATACAATCCTGAGTAAACTTTAGAACCCAAGAGCTATGTGTATTAGGTTTATAAACGAGCGTGTCCACTCTGGAACCAGTGTTAAAAGCTTTTTGGGAAAGTTAAGTGTGCGAAATCATAAGATTTAATTTGGAAGACCTATTCAAGGTTTCGTTGCGAGGTATTCTTAAGGAAATGATATGATGAGATGATGATACAAGAAGTTTTAAGGTGATTAAGTCTTGGGTAAATAGTAAATATCAGTAAAGCAAAATGGTGTTTGATTTGGGATAATAAGTCGTGTGAGGACGACTGGTTGTTTAAGGACTTATGAGTGAATAACAAACTCAACTGGTAAGAGTTGTTATGATTTTTGTGGATCAAATAGTGTGGCAAAAAAATAAGTATGTGGATGTTATCGACTGGACTTGAGGAAGAAGTGACCTACGTGTATTAAGGTGATCGTATGATACGTTTGGGTAAAACGAGGTTATAATCTGGTGGAATGAGTTATTAAATCATGTTGAGGTGAACATGAATAGGATGCAGTTAATTGTGGAAAATTAAGGAATCATTTAAGAAGATGGCATAAGGACCAAATTTAATTAAGGTAAATAATGAGATAGATAAGGTGCATATGTAAAAGAGTAAGCCGATATGACAATTGAGGTATTAAGTTGAGATATAAGTGAGTTTTTATGTATGTACTTTGAGGATCTGATCATCGAAAAGAAGTTAGTAGAAAAATGTTGTATTCTTCTGCTTGAGGACATCAAGATCTTTATGATGAATAGAGCATAATAACGAGATTATATTGGATATTATAATGGATACTCTGATTAAGGTAATCATAATCGTGTGAATGATCATATCAATTCTAACGAGGGTAATGAACGAAGGCAGTATGTAGTAGGTGGATTCATGATCGAATAAATAGTTCGACTTTGGTAAAATAGGTTACGAAGACCAAATTTAGTTAAGGATATCAACTTAAGAAAGTTAAGGTATGAACTTTGAGAGAAGTTTATAAAGAGAAAAGTTGAAAGAGAAATGTGTGTTCTCATGCTTAAGGTATAACAAGTCTATTGCGATGATTATGGAGACTATTATCCTAAAATAATTATGACCTTGTGGATATAGTCACGAGTTATTACAGGTGTAGCACATAGAGATAAGATATGTGAAGATAATGGTACGGTTGAGGAACCAGATCGTTTTCCTAGGAGCAATTTCAATGATGAAATGATTAAGGATATTAAGTGCAGGTAGTAAGGTTAATGGTAAAACCGGTCACTCTACCTTAGTGATGTTAGTTTCGGGGTCGAAACTATTTTTAAGGGGGTAGTAATGTAATAACCCTCATGATTGTCATAAGGGTAATATGGTAAAATGTATAATTGGTGAAAACACGTTATAAAACTCAGGTTATGAAGGGTCTAAATTATAGTTAACCTTACATTAATAACCTTGTGAAGCATCCTGACTGGACGAGTCAGATACAAAGAAATGTGATACACATCGACCAAATGAGAACAAATATTAAACATGTATGTGAACTCACTTATTTGTCTGTTGATATCATTTAGATTTTTACTAAGAGAACCAAATATCGGGCCTTTCAAAATGAATCCCCTACAGTATACACACGCTATAACTATCAATACCATGAACTAAGGGACAAGACCCTTAATTGTCGTTGGATATGGGGCAATTACTCAATAGGTTTTTTATGAAGATTATAACCTGGAATTGTTATGGGATCGGGAAAAAAACCATATGGATGGATATTGAATTCTTCTGTAAAATTGAACGAATCCAATTATTCACATTATTTGAAACTAGAACGAACAAAGAACCTAGTGAAAAAGTTTGGAAAAAAGTTGGATTTGATCAATTTCATTGTGTCCCGACTACTGGCTTTTCAGGTGGCATTTGCGTCATGTGGAAAATGTACCAACTCACAAATGAAATACTCGAAATAGACAAAATCGAACCAAGATTTGTCAGTATTAAGTATACAAATTTGTGCACAAACATTAAAGCTTTGCTCATTCTCACATATGCCCCCCCCCCCCCCGCCTCCCCCCCGAATGAATCTGGTAAAAATGAATTTTGGGAAAACATTATTTCATTTATCAAAAGCATCGCCTATCCTTGTATTATTATGGGCGACCTTAATGAAATACAAGATCCAACTGAAAAAATGGGTGGCTCTCCCCACCACTGACAAAATTTGCTAGACTAAGACACTTTTAAAATGAATGTGAATTATTGGATAGACAAATTCAAGGGAATACCTTTACTCGGCGGAAAAACAAAACAGAGATAGATAACATCTATGAAAAACTAGATAGAGTTTTGATTCATCACCAGATGTTGCAATGATATCCAGATATTTGTACCAAACATAATGCATTTACAAGTTTTGATCACTGCCCCATATCCATTGAACTAGCATCTGCTATACCTATAAAAAATCAGCCTTTCAAATTTGAAAAAAATTGGATGACAAGAAAGAACTTTAGAAGGGCATTCAGTTTTGCACCGCATTTTTTTGTTTTTGCACCAGGGTTTAAACGCTACCTGGTAGCGTGTGATTTTTTTTTAAACGCCACATTGTGGCGTTCACCTTTTCTTGTGTTTTTTTTTGGATTTATTGAGATTTTAAAAAAAAATCGGCTCAATTAAACCGGGTCCAACTTAAATGCTACGCCTTAGCGTTTAAAATGGACCCGGTTTATTTGAGCCGATTTCCATTTAAATGCTACGACGTAGCATTTAAAAATTCAAACGATCACTTTCAAACGCTACGTCGTAGCGTTTAAATTTTAAATTTGACTGTTTGAACTTTTAAATGCTACGACGTAGCGTGTAAATTTCCAATAGTCATTTTTAAACGCTACATCGTAGCGTTTAAAAACTGCCCTTTTTTTCCAACGGTCCACAATCCATTCCCCACACTTGTATATATGTGTTTCTTCCATATGCCTTCTTCACATTTACACAATTTCAAAGCACAATAGTAAGAGAGAGAATGTTGTTCTCAATCGTAGTCGATGGGTCCGGTCTTGAATCGATTAGTGAAGATAATGTACCGGTACATATACTGTAGATTTAAATTGATTATAGAATATTATTATGTTAATGTACAATAGTAGTTGTAAATTATATTTTATAGATATTATATGTATGTTAGTGCACATTATTAGTGGTAAATTATATGTTAATATATTCTTGTTAGTAATAATTATATGTTATAGATATTATAGGTATGTTAGTATAGAATATTAGCAATAAGTTATATTGACTATGTTATTGTAGAATATTAGTATATGTTTTATTTTAGAACATTATGTTAGTGTAGAAATGTGATAAAATATATAATTAGCGTAGAATTGGAAAGTATTTGTGTAAATTTAGGTGAGTGAGGAAAACGGACAAGTGTTTAAATTTTCTACATGTATCATATTTGCACCATGATTTTTAGGGTAGAACGTTAGGTTAGGTAGAACACTTTCTTATCGTAGAACATGAGTATTTATCTTAGTTTGTATTTATGCATATTTATAATGTATATCAATGTTTGTGAAATAAATAGGATGATTCTAGTGGTACCAACTTTACGAGTGCCGATTTTTCTTCGCATTTTACTACGGATGAGGAATGGGGTAATAGACAGAGTATGATCAAGTGGATTCGTTCAGTGGGCAAGGAACTGAACATTTTGATTGTCATACAAAAATCATGGGCTCAAAAGATGATACTATCATGTGAGAAGTCTGGATCATACAGACCGGCGAAAAATAAGGTGGTCGAAGGTTCCGAGCCAACCCCTAAATCGAATCGGTCAACTAGGACAAAGAAGAGTGAGTGCTCGTTTGAGATGCATGGGTTGTTATCAAAAGAGAGTAAGTGGACCTTAAAGGTCATTTGTGGATGGCACACCCATGACATCCCAACATCCTTAATGGGGCATGCTTTTGTTGGACGCCTTGAAGCGGAACAAATCGAGGCGGTGAAGTTGTTGTCTGCCACCGGCTCGACGCTGAAGAACATTATTTCTCCTTTTCTCGGAGTAGACCCAAAATGCTTGACATCAAGGAGCCAAGTGTACAATTGCAAGGCTAGGGAGAGGAAGAAATGCAGGGGCAATTTGACGGTGACACAATTCACGTTAGAATTTCTAAGGTCTAGAGGATATTATGCGGACGTTGAAAGGGTTAAGGTTAAGATGAAAGAAAAGGGGAAGTATGTGGTGAAGGAGGTCATGAGTGATCTTTTTATTAGTCACCCCGACTCTAAGCACTTGTTGGGTTTGTTCCCTCACGTCGTCATTATGGATACAACCTACAAGACCAACAAGTAATCTTTAGTTTTCATCTTTAGTTTTCATTTTCACTACATCTACACTATGTAATTGCATCTAATTTTCTTTTTGATTGTACATGTATAGGTACGGTATGCCGTGTTTGGAGTTTGTTGGATTCACTTACACAAACCTTAACTATTGTATTGCCATCGTATTCATGTGAAATGAGACAATGGAGCACTACGTATGGGCCCTGCGGCGTTTGGATGCCTTGTTCGAAAAAAAAAGAACCTACGGCGATCATGTCAGACCGAGATTTGGCAGTTGTGAAGGTTGTACCAATAGTCTTTCCCAATGCGCACCATTTGCCGTGTAGGGTCCATGTGAACCGCAATGTTGAAGCAAGGGTCACCGGGAATATGTGCAAGAAAAGTGTTAAGCATTTTGCGGGGAATATTCGTTGGTTGTTGAGGTCACCCACGGAGGATGTGTACGAGTCACGACTTAAGTATTTGAGGGACAAGTGGAAGAAAGGTACCTTTATGAAGTACGTGGAGGAAGTTTGGCTTAACGATCACAAAGAGAAGCTAGTTGATGCATGGTCCAATCATATTCTTCATTTCGCCACAAGATCATCAAACAGGTAAATTATATAGCATATTTTCACGTAGTATTTTTTATGAAGTATAACATGAGTATTATTTTTCAGGGTCGAGTCTCAACACTCTATGCTCAAGGACACACTAAAATCATTTGTTGGAGGGTTTGACACGATCGTGGTACACATCGACAATATGTTCACGGATCAGGTATGTGTAATCTTTTGGGCTCGTTGTATTATTTTCATTTGTACTACTTTGTGCCTATGAGAAATATAATATGAAGTGATATGTATGAATGATCAGATACGTGTGATTAAGGGGTCTATGGAGCAAAGCAGTTTTAAGTTGGCCACTGTCATAAAGAATGGGCCCCAATGGGTGAAGATTTTGTTCAGTCGCCTTGAGTACAAGATATCGGACGAGTGCATAAGATTACTATACAAACAAGCTATTCGGGCAAATGAGGGAAAGATACCTGATGAAGGGGGGTGTAATACCCAATATCATGCCGCTCATCGGTCATTGCTAGCTCTTCTAACCTGGGGATGCGGATGTCCGGGAAACCTCGGAAAGTACGCCCATATCCACATCTGCAATCGTCACAAAATAAATTTAAACCCTAATTTTTTAAATGGTAGTTTTAAAGTTTGGTGCAATATAAAAAGATTAATAGATTAGCGACGTTTTACCTGGAGTAGCAAACAACAACCGGCTATGCTCTTGGCCTTCCCACGTGAAGCCTCACCTAGGTTCCTGTACAGGCAAGCGAGAACTCCGGCTCCCCAGGTCGTCCGCTGGGTACGCTCATGATCCACGCACAACGGAAATAGCTGACACTTCAACTTGTTCGTCGACTTGTTCACGAACAAGCTGGACCCCAGCAAGTGGAATAAATACCCTGTTGCACAAGATATGGGGTCGTCGCCCATCAAAATCATCCAACACACGTCGAACACGAAATCTCATGCATCAATCCCAGCTTTCTTCACCCACTTTTTCACCTCTATTAGGTCGTAGTCAAAAACCTCATGCCATAAATCGGCCAATGCCCCTTCATCTAGTACCGGACTAACGGCGTATCCCTCGATAGGCAACCCCATGATCCTCTCGACATCATGAAGTGTGACGGTAATCTCGCCCCACGGAAAATGGAAGTTGTTGGTCTCTGGATGCCACCTCTCCACAAAAGCAGAAATGAGGACATGGTCCACACTTCCAAACTGAAACACGTGGAGTCTTGTCAGCCCGCTCAGTGAAGCGTAATGCCACCAGCTATCCTCAACCACCTCCCCCCTGGGAATAAGGCGGTGCCGTCTCCAGAAATCGAGATAGCGTGGTGTATGAACCTTCAGATGGGGAGGGGCCTCCCTAGGATGATGTCATATCCAATGCGCAATGTGTTGGTCAAAGGACGACAGAAGCTCACCGTTTCCCACACCATAAGGAGGTTCGGGACGGGCATCACGAGTGCGACGTACGGTCTGGGGAGCTGGAGGGTCGGGAATGGGGTCGGGTATAGGGTCGAGAATAGGGTCGGGAATAGGTCAAGAATAGGGTCGGGAACATGCTCTTGTTGGGGCGGGTCCTCCATGACAATATCAACGTCGTCCAATCCATGGACGAGATCATCGCTATGGACGGGACATCGAAGCTTTTTCTTCTTCTTCTGCCCGGAAACATCTGACATCATCCGCTTGCGAGCAGAAGCAGTAACGCGGCGGTGCTCTGTATCCCATCCATACGAGCAAAACCATCGTCGAAAACCATCCAATATATCCTATTTAATCAAAAATTTATTTCTTTTGAGTTACATTTGGTTTATACAGTCAATGTGAAGTTTATATATACTTTTACGGAGAATAATTTACTTAATTATATTATTTTTTATTTTTTCATTTAAATTATAATAATTTTTTTTTCTAATCTTTAATATTTCAAAATGAGATAAAATTATCAATTAAGATAAGATAAATTTAGTTATGTTATTTAATTAATTTAATATTTTTTCCAATAATTTAAATTATTATTTACTTATTTTTCTTTGATTTATATTTTTTTATTTAATTTAAATTTGTTTCTTTACTTATAATTTACTTAATACTATTATTTGAATTTTTCTTTGATTTAAATTGTAATAAATCTATATTTCCAACTTTATTATTTTAAAATGGTATAAATTATCATTTAAGATAAATTTATTATGAAATTTTAATTTTAATTTAATTTATTTTTTCCTTATTAGTATCATTTCATACATCCATAAGCAATTTATACCTAAAATCCTTCTAATATTATATTCGTAAAATTCTATTTCCCTATTATAATTTAATTACGAGTGCATTTCAATTATCATATATAAACAAGTAATTATTATATTAAAAATATTTAAATGATATCTAAACAAAAATAATTAATAATTCATAATACGTTCATAAAATACCTCATAAGTACGCCGTTTCGGCTTTAGAACCACCGAAACAATTTTCGATCCGCTCGCCTCAATCATAGACGCCACTGACTCATCCCACGTCGACGACTCCGGACCCAGCTCCTCCGCATCGTTCTCCTTGACGCCGCAGGCTCCTCGCTTCGCTTCTCCCTCCACCGCGCACAGATCTGGTTGGTCGTCCTCCGCACCCATCGTTGTCTCTCCTCACACCTCCTCCACCATATCTGGCTCCACCTTCGCACGCAGCTCCACCACTGTCGTCTCTCCTCCCGCCCCCACCACCTCGCCGATGTCCTCCATTGTTTCGCCGTCGCCGTTTGACATTTGTAGGGTTTAGAAAAGCTGAAAAGGGAAATAAGAAGATGGAGGAGGAGGAGGAGGCGAAACACGCTTTTTAATAGGTTTTTGAACGCTACGTTGTGGCGTTTTTAAACACGACAACGTTGCGTTCAAAAACGCTAATTTTTCTCCAGATTTTAATTTCATTTTTTTATTTTACAATTTACGGTTTAAAAGAAATTGAACAGGGTCAAACATGTAAACACTATATGGTAGCGTTTAACTTGACCCGGTTCAATTTATTGAACCGGGTCATCTCAAACGCTACCATGTAGCGTTTACTTTTTTTTTTAACGCTACCATGTAGCGTTTAAAAAGCGGTGCAAAAACAAACAAAAACCTGGTGCAAACAAGACCCCCGCTTTAAAAATGTCGTTAAACAAGCTTGGAGAACAAACTATCATGGATCTAGAATGTATAATCTAGTATCCAAGACAAAGCTACTAAAAAAACACGCCAAAATTTGGAATAAAAGCACATTTGGTAATGTGTTTACCCACCTCAAAACATAGAAAAACAGCTATCTGACATTCAAATAGATATTTGTACAAACTCTAATAATAATCTAATCCAAAAACAAAACAGACTTATTGGAAAAAAAGAAAAACTTCTCAATTTCCAAAAGATTTTTTGGAATCAAAGAGCAAAAGTAAAACATATAAAGTTTAACGACACTAATGCTAGTTACTTTCATAAAATTGCAAGTGGGAGAAGAAATAGAAAAAAATCATAAAAGAAATCAAAACCCAAGAAGGAACTAGTATTATTGGAGAAGAGAACATTAGAAATGATTTCATAAAGAGATTTAGAAGCGAAGAAATGAATGAAGGTTTACTGCGGGATAACCTTGAACTAATTCAACCTGAAATTTCAACAGAGAACAATGCATATTTAACAAGAAATGTCTCTAATAAAGATATTAAGGGCATGTTCGGCATGCATTAAGGGGCGTTGGAAGTGAGTTGAAGTTGAAACTTCATCTGGCTTCATCTACCTTTGGGCATGTTCGGTAATTTCTTGGTGAGGGAGTTGAAGTTGGGGGTTGAAGCAGGAAGGAGGTTGAAGTTGATGGAATTTCGTAATGCAGGAGGGTGGACTGTAAGCATTAAGCTCGGGTTGAAGCATGCCAGTTTACGCATTTTGCCCCTGAATTTGTACTTTTCATCAACTCCCAGCTCCACCTTCCTCCCAGTCGCGAGAAGTGATTTTTTGTGTCAAGCTCCTCTTGTTTCCGAGCTCCTAGGTGTGTAGCCAACTTCTCCATCTCCATTGTTTCTCCTGTGAAACCGCCATTTTTACTCAATTTTTTTTAGGTTTCAGCCGCCGTCGAGTCCTCCAGCTTCGTTGTTATTCCTCCTCTGCAAAATAGCGAATAACCCAGGTAATTGTTCATCAAATTACAGATTTTTAGGGCATCGTCCTCTCCTCTGAAGAACTGACATTGTTCAGCTATGGTTGTTTTTAGGGTTCATGCATCAATTTCCTTGTAGTATTTAGGGTTTTTGATGTTTAGTTACTGTGAATTTTAGAAGAACAATCGAAAGCCCTAAATTGCTATGACTTATGAAGAACCCTAATTTCAGTTTGTAACCCTAATTTTATTGGTTCCTCACTCTAATTCCAAAATTAACTGGTTTTGTTTATCAATTTGAGACTAGTTGCATACACTGTTCCTAACAATTGAAAACCCCTAAAATTTGTAATACGTCCAATTTTTATATTTATTAAAACCCCTAATTTTATCAATTGTGAAGAACCTATGATTTAAGGAACAAGTTTTTGTTGACTCATGTCTGTTTCATTGTATAGTTGACTCATGTGTTTTGTTCTTATCCTGGCCACCAACAAATTTAGGGTAATGACTGTTTTCTATTGACTCATGTGTGTAAGCTCAGTTGGGAGCAATTTCACACTCACTCTTCACAGCTATATGTTGCTTTGTGCTCTTGTGTGACAAGCATTTGATTGGACCTTGTCTATTTGTGGTGGGGGAATTATGAATGAAGGATGAGGGTCTAAGATGAGCAAAGCATGAGGATTCTGGATTGCAGTATTAAGTTTGTTGATTTGAAGATATTCTGATAAAAAACTTGTCATGTTTATAATTAGCAAACTAACCTTGAGTATTAGTTTAGCCCAAAACCAGCAGAAAGTTTTTCATATTTTATAATCAGCAAACTAGTCATGTTTACTTTGAGTCCCTTGCAATGAAGAAAGTCCTTCGCACCTACACAAACTAGTCATGCTCAATTTTTTCAAGCTTGATAGTTGCATTTCATTAATAGGGATTCAATTCCAAGAAATGTGGCTCTTTACAATGATGAGGATGAATGGTCTTCTTAGAAAGAGTTGGGTGACAGTGTTCTTCGTATTGAGCTTTGCCATTGGGTTGACATTATGGTTATTGCTCCACTGTCTGCAAATACATTGGCCAAGCTAATTTTTGACTTATTTGTAGTGTTTTCCCCCTTCTTTGTAACCCTTTGACTTAGTAGAAGCATTGGATTTTAGAGGTACTAGCTATAAGTGATGTTTGATTGGTAATTAGCCAAATGATCTATTTGCTATTTAGACAACAACTCACTAAAAAGTTGTCAGGTACTAGCTACTATGTATACGTGTTGTTTGTGCCTAAGAACTATGAAGTGGAAATTTGGAAAATCAAACAAACTAACCAGAAAATCAAACAAACTAACCAGAAAGGGATAGAAATCTGGAAAATCTGGAAAATAATAAATAAAACTAATAAAATAGATAATCTGGGTTTGTATCATATTTATGTTGTGTAATTTCATATTTCTGCTAGACCTATATGAGGTTGTATATGTTTGATTGTACATGTGATCTCACACCAAAAGAATAGGTTGGTTAATGTTACTCTCAATATGTTTAATCCTATCATTTTTGTGTGTATAGTTGTTGTACTTGCAAACACTATGCTCGCAAATCAGCAGGGATGGGATCCTTGAATCGTAATTTGTATCTAATCTCTTTACTCTTATTTATGAAGAATTTTCTAGGGATTCATAGTATAGTTGTTGTACTTGCAAACTGTTAGGCAACGGAAATCAGGAACCTCAGTTTCTATGAGAGTTCATTTCCTCAGTTTCTCTATTTTTGAAGATGACAAATACTTTGATACTAATGTTTTATCTCAAAGATGTGTTTAAAGGAACCACATGACAGTTATTGAAACCATGGAAGCCAAACAAGACAAAGAAACCAAACAAGCAAGCCAAAGGAACCCAGAAGTGCAACACGTGACTTTGCTTTTCTCGATAAAGCTGGGAACGCTGAACCTCGGACAAAAGATGGTGAAAACGACATGAGCAAAGTTTCTAAAGCTTGCCACCGTCCAAAGGAAAGCTCCAAGCTGTCTAGAACGATGAGCCTCAGACAAAGGTCGGTGAAAGCGACATGTCAAAGGCATGTCACCATCCAGAGGAAAGTTCCAAAGTGTCTAGGTAGCCGGACCTCGGACGAAAGGCGTTGGACAACAACATGACAGATTCGTATCAAGCCTTTGACCAACCAAGATGTATTCTGAGCTTGCCTAGGTTGTTGGTACATGTTTAAGTCAGCGTGAATTAAGGATAACCACATAGCCTAGGTCAAGCTTGCTCTGTGGGAACCAAGAGAAGACTCAACCTCGAGAATACACTATATAAGGAAGATAAGCTTCAGTGTTATCTTCAAGCACTACAACAAGAATCACACTTCATAGCAAACATCATAGTGTGAGCTCTCAAACAGATCGTCAACTCAAACCAAGATCAAGAGGAACCAGTCAAGGAACCTGAGAGCTGTGTGCTAGTTCCTGTGACTGTAAGTGAGTTAGTTTCTTAGTGCTTAGGACTGCTTCTTGGATTGATTATACTTTCTGTTAAGTTTATCTAGGATTGTCTAACTGTGTGTAAGACAAAGAAACTGTGTGTTTGTTCCTAGAGTAATCTATAACCGAAGTGATAAGAAATCAAGAAGTAGACCTTGAAATCATTTCGAAAGAAAGGTAGTGGTTTTTATCCTAGATTGCTAGTTGGCAATCGAAGGTTTCCACTATAAGGAGCTTGTTCATTTATATTTGATTGTTTATTTCCGCTGCGAAGGGAACTGTAATCTGTATTTTCAGTTCCCTTGTTCTTAATCTAACAATCACGATCCTATAATTGGTATCAGAGCGGGAAAAGCTCTAGATCTTTGTTTAAGTTTGCAGATCTAAGATGTCTCAGTCAAGCAAGTTTGAGCTCGGAATCTCCACCAACAAACCACATCTCCAAAAGAAGGGAGAAGAAACATGGTGGGCCAAGTGCATGGAAAGCCTCATAAAGACCAATGACTACCAATGTTGGAGGATAGTCGAGAATGGAGATGGCTATGTCGATCTCAACCAAAAGGAAGAAGATTGGAAACCTGAGCATTATGTCATCATGGAAAAGAACGCCAAAGCTAGACAGTTCATTCTCAATGGACTGGATAGAGAAGATATGGACAAAGTCATAGGAATCAAGACGGCGAAAGAGATATGGCAAGCACTCAAGGGCATGCATGAAGGAAGTGAGGAACTAAAGCAAAGCCGAAAGTTTGCTTTAGAAGGAGAATACCATACATTCAAAATGATGGAAACTGAAACCATCTCTGAGTATTACTCTCGCTTCAACAAGCTCATTGGAAAGTTAACAACGGCTGAGGTCACCCTTGATGAAGTCTCCAAATCACTGGTGGTCATCAATGGACTTAACTCTAAGTTCACCCTCATCAAAGGAATCATGAAGAACACCCCAGGCATCCAATCTCTTCCCTTAACTCAAATCATAGGGAAACTGGAGGTTGAAGAAGGAGAACACACCAAAGTCAATGCTGACAAGAAACTGGAGAAAGGAATTGCCCTCAAAATCTCCAAAACCTTCACAAGGCTTGAGATGGAGCAGGAGAACTCAGACCTAAAAGATGAGGAGGACGAACTTACAGCTCTCTTCACAAAGAACATCAAAAAATTCTTTGTGAAGGGAAAGTTCCAAAAATGCAGTTCCTCTCACAATGGACTGAGGAGAGATCTCAAAGATGTATCTTGCTATGAGTGCAAAGAAAAGGGGCACTACGCTAAGAGTTGTCCCAACAAAGAAGACTCCAAAGAAGATGAAAGACCTCAAAGGAAGAAGGCTCTTGTGGCCTCATGGGGAGAAGACTCAAATGAGGAACTAGATCTGAGTGGATTCTCTGGAGGAAAATGTCTCATGGCAAAAGGAGATCCAAGCGACTCAGAAGACCTTGAGGTAACTTCTGATGACTTCTTAAAAACTCTAGTTGATTGTGACAAGAAACAACTTCTAAAGATCATAAAAAATCTAGGGAAGAAAACTAGTGATCTTCAACAAAAACTTGATGATTGTGAAGATGAGATTGCTTGTTTAACTGTTGAGAACTCTGTGTGGAGTAAGAAACTTGAAGAAACTGAGAAAGATATCGCTGAAACTCACTCCAAACTCATGGAACTTAGGAATGTGCATGATAGTTCCCTTAAAATTTGCCAATCTTGTAGTGAGTCTAAGATAGAATTTGTTACAGTTCATATGCATGATAATCTATCTGGAAATGTTTTGCTTCAATCTATAATTGATAGGTTAGATACTCTTACTGATTCTATAAATGAAAAAACGATCAATCAAACTGTCTTTGTGAAACAACGTCATGGAATTGGATACATTGACAACAAGATCAATGATGATGCTGAAAATGAAAAGGTTAGACGTGAACTTGTTGAGATGAATGAGAACCTCAGTACTTCTCTTGCAACTTCTCGAGATAGGAATCAATTCCTATTAGAGAAGATCATGGTTCTTAAGAACAAGGCTGAGGTTGCCAAGCTTCTCGTAGAAAATTCTAAAAGTCCAAAGAGGGACCCTAAGGCCTTTGAAAGGGAACCTAAGGGAAATGAGAAAGTATCTCCTAAAGATAAGTGGTTCACTAATTCCTTCGTTCACAAAAGGTACGTGGACATGGCAAAGTTAGAAATAATGTTGATTTCAATAAAATAAAAAATGAAAAACCTTTTAGGCCAGGAAAGGGAAAATATGGACATGTGTACAATCGTCTGTATTTCTATTGTGGTAAGAATGGTCATTATAACACTGAGTGTCCTAAGAAAAGAAACTATGATAATGAGAAAAGTGCATATTACTGTGAAAGGAATCAGTTCCCGTGTCATTCACAGACTCGCAATGATAAATCGCATGCTAATCCCTCCAGTAAAGCCAAGCTTCACTGGGTTCAGAAATCTTAGTTTCCTTGTGTGCAGAAAGAAGAGAGACAACCTCAACTATGGTACATTGACAGCGGTTGCTCGTGCCATATGACCGGAAGAAGAAATCAAATGACCTCTCTTCAACCTCTCCAAGGAGGGAACATCTCTTTTGGAGACAAAAGCAAAGGGAAATTTTGTGGGATAGAAACTGTGAATCTCAATGACCACATTAAGGTAAACAAAGTTCACCTTGTTGATAATGTTGCTTTTGATCTAATTAGTGTGTCACAACTGTGTGATCAAAGAGACAATGAAGTTAGATTCAAATCAAATGAATGCACTGTCCTTGACTCCTCGGGACAAATCATCTTAAAAGGTAAAAGGTTCAACAATGTGTATGTTGTTGACCCATCCTTCGTTCCCAAGGAGAAGCTTTGTCTCTCAATTGTGAATGATCAGACGGACTTGTGGCATCAACGTCTTGGTCATGTTAGTACCAAATTAATCCAAAAGCTACACTCAAAGGAGCTAGTCAGAGGCCTCCCAAAGATAAGTGACAAATCTAAGGAATCATGCTCAGACTGTGTAAGAGGAAAACAAGCTCGGAGTTCCTTTAAATCCAAGAATATGGTAAGTTCATCAAGGCCTCTTGAACTCATTCACATGAACCTTTGTGGACCCATGAGAGTTCAAAGCCTAGGAGGAAACAGGTATATCTTTGTTCTCGTCGATGACTTCTCTTGTTTTACTTGGACAATATTCATAAAATCTAAAAGTTTCATCATTGGACGATTTAAGGATCTAGTTCCCATGTTAGAAAAATCTCTCGATTGTTCCATCAATTCTATTCGTTCTGACCATGGTACTGAGTTCGAAAATGGAGAATTTCTAACCTTCTGCAGTGAGCATGGCATTGATCACAACCTCTCTGCACCATACACTCCTCAACAAAATGGAGTAGTGGAAAGGAAGAATAGAACCTTAGAAGACATGGATCGAACTATGCTCATCTCAAGTGGACTCTCTCAATCATTCTGGGCTGAGGCAATCAACACAGCCTGCTACATCATCAATCGAGCTATGTTTCGCCCAATCACAGAGAAGACACCATATGAACTTCTAAGAGGAAGAGTTCCCAACATTTTACATCTTAGGGTGTTCGGATGCAAATGCTTTGTGCATAATAATGGAAATGATAATCTTGGCAAATTCGACCCAATGAGTGATGAAGGGATCTTCATTGGATATGCCTCAAGCAGCAAAGCATACAAGGTCTTCAACAAAAGGACTAAAAAGGTAGAAGAAAGTGTTCATGTTGTTTTTAATGAGAAATCACTTGGTAGAAATATGCAGAACACCACCAGTCCCTTTGAAGATCCATTTCCCAAGCCATCTCAAGAAGATCCAGATGAAGACATCACACCTCCCAGTTCCTACCCAGTTGCACAAATTGTTCCACCAGTTCCCATGGACAATCAACAACAATCCATTTCTGGGAACCATGAACATGAAGATAATACATGTGGAGACATCAATGATTCATCCTCTCACATGTTCTTAAATGGAGAAGGTGATCCCAATATAGAATTTGAAGTTGAATGTTCAAATCAAAATGCCTCCACATCAAATGCTCTAGCTCCCAACAGAGAAAGAAGAACCATCAAGCCTCCAGTCAGGTTCGAACATCTAACCTTCTTTGCTTTCAATGCTTTTTTATCTATTGTGGAACCAAAGAACATAGATGATGCACTGAAGGATGTAGACTAGATCCAAGCCATGCAAGAAGAAATTCATCAGTTTGAAAGAAACAAAGTGTGGCATCTGTTAGGAAACGGAACTCTGGAACTTAGGTTCCCCTGAGAGTTCATTTCCTCAGTTTCTCTACTTTTGACGATGACAAATATTATGATACTAATGTTTTATCTCAAAGATGTGTTTTAAGGAACCACAAGAATATACCGAAGGCAAGAAAGCCAAACAGGACAAGGGAACCAAAGGAACAAGATAGATGAAGGAAACCAGAGGAACCCAGGTGTGCCCAGAAACTGAGAAATCTGGAGACACACAACCTCGGACAAAAGGTGTTAAAATCGACTTGTCCGAAGCTTCCAAAAGACTGCCAATACCCAGAGCAAAACAACAACATACCCAGAAACGCTCAACCTCGGACAGAGAAGGTGAAAGCGACAGGACATAGAGACGTCGTTGTCCAGAAGACAGTTCCCAAGCGGCCAGCTTGTTCAACCTCGGACGAAAGTATTTGGACAACGACATAGCAAGGCTCGTCTGAGGTAGTTGACCAACCAAGAGAGATTCTGAGCTACCTAGGTTATTTGCACATGCCAAGAACAACGTGGATCAAGGAGAACCACTCATCCTAGGGCAAGCTCAATCTGTGGGAACCCAGAGAGGATCGAGCTGCGAAGAATTCTCTATAAAAGGAAGACTAACCCAAGGGTTATCTTCAAGCACTGAAACACGACTCACACTCATTAGCAAATATCTAGTGTGAACCTCCAAACAAGATCATCAAAGTAAACCGAGATCAAGAGGAACCAGTCAAGGAAGAAGAGCTGAGTGCTAAGTTCCTGTGACTGTAAGTGATAGTTCCTAGGTACGAAAGTCTATTTCTTGGATTGATTATTGATTGTGTTAAGTTATCTAGGATTGTCTAACTGTGTGTAAGGCAAAGGAACTGTGTGTTCGTTCCTAGGATAAGCTGTAACCAAAAGAGATAAGAAATCAAGAAGTAGACTTTGAAATCCTTTCGAAAGAAAGGTAGTGGTTTTTATCCTGGATTGCTAGTTGCCAATCAAAGGTTTCCACTATAAGGAACTGGTCATTTGTTTGATTGTTTATTTCCGCTGCGAAAGGAACTGAGAATTGATATTCTGAGTTCCTTAAGTTTTTATCTAACAATCACGATCCTATAATTGGTATCAGAGCAGGAAAAAAGCTCTAGATCTTTGTTAAGTTTGCAGATCATGTCTCAACCAAGCAAGTTTGAGCTCGGAATCTCCACCAACAAGCCACATCTCCGAAAGAAAGGAGAAGAAATATAGTGGGAAAAGTGCATGGAAAGCCACATCAAGACCAACGACTACCAATGCTGAAGGATAGTCGAAAATGGAGATGGCTATGTCGATCTTACCATGAAGGAAGAAGATTGGAAACCAGAACACTATGTCATCATGGAGAAGAATGACAAGGCCAGGCAGTTCATCCTCAATGGATTGGACAGAGAAGACATGGACAAGGTCATAGGCATCAAGACAGCGAAGGAGATGTGGAAAGCTCTCAAGGAGATGCATGAAGGAAGTGAGGAACTAAAGCAAAGCAGAATGTTTGCTTTGGAAGGAGAATACCACACCTTCAAAATGATGGAAACTGAGACCATCTCAGAGTACTACTCCCGCTTCAACAGATTGATTGGAAAGTTGACAGCGGCGGGAGTCGATCTGGATGAAGTTTCCAAGTCCCTAGTGGTCATCAATGGACTCAACTCCAAGTTCACCCTTCTCAAGGGAATCATGAAGAACACTCCAGGCATCCAATCCCTTCCCTTGACCCAAGTCATAGGGAAACTGGAGGTTGAAGAAGGAGAGCACACCAAGGCCAATGCCGACAAGAAACTGGAGAAAGGAATTGCCCTCAAGATCTCCAAAGCCTTCTCTAGGCTCAAGATGTAGGAAGAGAACTCAGACTTAGAAGAAGAGGAGGACGAACTTACGGCCCTATTCACAAAGAACATCAAAAAATTCTTTGTGAAGGGAAGGTTCCAAAAGGGCAGTTCCTCCCACAATGGACCCAAAAGAGATCTCAAGGAAGTCTCATGTTACGAGTGCAAGGAAAAGGGACACTATGCTAAGAATTGTCCCAACAAGGAAGACTCAAAGGAAGAAGAAAGACCTCAGAGAAAGAAGGCTCTCGTAGCCTCATGGGGAGAAGACTCAGATGAGGAACTGGATCTCAGTGGCTTCTCTGGAGGAAGATGTCTCATGGCAAAAGGAGACTCAAGCGACTCAGAAGACCTTGAGAAAGAAGAGAGGCAACCTCAACTATGGTACATCGACAGTGGGTGCTCATGCCATATGACTGGAAGAAGAAATCAAATGACCTCTCTTCAACCTCTCCAAGGAGGAAACATATCCTTTGGAGACAAAAGCAAAGGGAAAATCTGTGGAATAGGAACTGTGAAACTCAACGATCACATTCAGGTAAACAAAGTTCACCTTGTTGATAATCTTGGTTTTGACCTAATAAGTGTGTCACAGTTGTGTGATCAAGGAGACAATGAGGTTAGATTCAGATCAAACAAATGTTCAGTCCTTGACTCCTCGGGACAAATCATCCTAAAAGGGAAAAGATTTAACAATGTCTACATAATTGATCCATCCTTTGTTCCCAAGGAGAAACTTTGTCTCTCAACTGTGAATGACCAAGCTGATTTGTGGCATCAATGCCTCGGTCATGCTAGCACCAAGCTGATTTAAAAGCTACACTCAAAGGAGCTAGTCAGAGGGCTGCCAAAGCTAAGTGGCACATCTAAGGAACTGTGCTCTGACTGTGTAAAAGGGAAACAGGCTCGTAGTTCCTTCAAGTCCAAAAACATGGTAAGCACCTCAAGGCCTCTTGAACTCATCCACATGGATCTGTGTGGACCCATGAGAGTTCAGAGCCTAGGAGGGAACAGGTATATCTTTGTTCTTGTCGATGACTTCTCTCGCTTTACTTGGACCATCTTTATTAAATCTAAGAGTGAAGTTATTGACCGCTTTAAAGATCTGGTTCCCTTGTTAGAAAAATCTCTTGATTGTTCACTCAATGCTATTCGGTCTGACCATGGTACCGAATTCGAAAATGGAGAATTTCTAACCTTTTGCAGTGAGCATGAAATTGATTACAACTTCTCTGCACCATACACTCCTCAACAAAATGGAGTAGTGGAAAGGAAGAACAGAACTTTGGAAGACATGGCTCGGACTATGCTGATCTCAAGTGGACTCTCTCAATCATTTTGGGCTGAGGCGATCAACACAGCTTGCTACATCATCAATCGAGCCATGCTTCGCCCAATCACAGAAAAGACACCCTATGAGCTCCTAAGAGGAAGAGTTCCCAACATCTCACATCTGAGAGTATTCGGATGCAAGTGCTTTGTGCACAACAATGGGAAGTACAATCTTGGCAAATTCGACCCAAGAAGTGATGAAGGAATCTTCATTGGATACGCCTCGGGTAGCAAGGCGTACAAAGTCTTCAACAAAAGGACTAAAAAGGTAGAAGAAAGTGTTCATGGTATTTTTAATGAAAAATCACTTGGAAAGATTGTGCAGAACACCACCAATTCCTTTGAAGACCCGTTTCCCAAGTCATATCAAGAAAATCCAGATGAAGATGTCACTCCACCCAGTTCCTGCACTGCTGCTCGGAACCCTCCAATGGCTCCTCCACCAGTTCCCATGAACAATGAACAACAATCCATTTTTGGGAATCATGAGCATGACGACAATATCTATGGAGACCTCAATGACTCATCTTCCCACATGATCTTCAATGGAAAAGGTGATCCCAACCAGGAAGCTGAATGCTCAACTCAGAATGTCTCCACATCAAATGCTCTAGCCCCCAACAGAGAAAGAAGAGTCGTCAAGCCTCCAGTCAGGTACGAACATCTAACCTTCTTTGCCTTCAATGCCTTTCTGTCTATTGTGGAACCAAAGAACATAGATGAGACACTGAAGGACGCGGACTGGATCCAAGCTATGCAAGAAGAGCTTCATCAGTTTGAAAGGAACAAAGTATGACATCTAGTTCCTCATCC
Source organism: Rheum nobile (assembly GCA_027886185.1). Classification (NCBI taxonomy): domain Eukaryota; kingdom Viridiplantae; phylum Streptophyta; class Magnoliopsida; order Caryophyllales; family Polygonaceae; genus Rheum; species Rheum nobile. Next base: position 188,539 of record WOAB01000555.1, on the reverse strand, counting down.
TAAGGATAAACACATCATAGGAACCAGATGGGTTTTCAGAAACAAGTTGGATGATACAGGAGCTGTGATAAGGAACAAAGCGAGACTTATAGCTCAAGGATACAATCAACAAGAAGGAATCGACTATGATGAAACCTATGCTCCAGTGGCAAGGATTGAGGCAATAAGATTGTTGATTGCCTTCGCATCACATAAAGGGTTCAAGTTGTTCCAAATGGATGTAAAGACGGCCTTCCTCAATGGAATTCTTCAAGAAGAAGTCTATGTGAAGCAACCTCCAGGTTTTGAAGACAATGATCATCCAGATCATGTCTACTTTCTAGACAAGGCACTCTATGGCCTCAAGCAAGCTCCCAGAGCTTGGTATGATCGTCTTGCCCAGTTCTTACTCTCAAATGGCTACAGGCGTGAAGTTATTGATAAGACTCTCTTCATCCTAGAAGAAGAAGGTAACATCTTAGTGGTTCAAATCTATGTTGATGATATCATTTTTGGTTCCACTAACATGTCCCTTGTAGACAAGTTCAAAGACTTGATGAGCAGTGAATTTGAAATGAGTTTAATTGGGGAACTCACATTCTTCCTCGGATTACAAATCACTCAAAAGGAAGATGGTATTCAAATCCACCAACAGAAGTATGTCAGGAAACTACTGAAGAAGTTCAAAATGGATTCATGCAAGCCTCTCTCCACTCCCATATCCACCATTGCCCATCTGGATAAGGACCACTCGAGTCCTCTAGTGGAGGAGAAGCTCTATAGAGGTATGATAGGCTCACTCATGTACCTAACCGCTAGTCGACCAGACATTGTCTTTGCTATTGGCTTGTGTGCTAGGTTCCAATCTTGTCCGAGAGAAACCCACTTGGCTGCTGTGAAGAGAATACTTCGATATCTCAAGGAAACTGACGATCTTTGCATTTGATACCCCAAAGAATGTCCCTTTGAGCTCATGGGTTTCACTGATGCTGATTATGCTGGATATTTGGTGGATAGAAAGAGCACTTCTGGAATGGCACAGTTCCTAGGCCCTTGCCTTGTATCATGGGGATCAAAGAAACAGGTTTCAGTCTCCCTCTCCACCACAGAATCCGAGTACATTGCAGCCGCCTCCTGCTGTTCCCAACTTCTCTGGCTAAAGCAACAACTCGCGGACTTTGGTATGTCTTATGGCCCTCTCACTATTCTTTGTGATAACACTAGTGCCATAAACATCTCTAAAAATCCTATGCATCATACTAGGACCAAGCATATTGACATAAGACATCATTTTCTTAGAGATCATGTTGAGAAGGGAAACATCATTATGAATTTTTGTAGAACTGAAGATCAGGTTGCAGATATTTTCACTAAGGCATTGAATAGAGTTCCTTTCGAGAACCTTAGATTGGAACTAGGAATGATTCCTATTACTCAGTAGTTACCTTAGTTTAAAGAATTCCTTCCAGTTCCCCTGATTGATTAGTCTAAGTTATTTAACTTGTTGAGTCTTGATATCCTTGTGTTATATCTTTTGCTACAAACTCTTCTTGTCATAATGATTTCTTACAAAGGCTTAGATAAATTTTTCTGGTTCGTTTCCTTTTGGTCCTCATTATTCTTTCAACTCCTCATTGTTCAAATTTCTTTGATGGCCCAAAAGTCACAATCTGATCATATTTCTATCCCAACAATACAAGCCGAAATGATGATTGTGTACTAAGACCTACCCTTGCCTCATTGCTCAATTCAATTCTCTATGATCCATCTCTAAACCCTCTCTGAGAATTAATGTGCAATGCGATAAATGGCCTACCCTAATTTCGCGTATGGGAACGTATCTTTTGGTTCCAATGTTTGACCCACATCAAAGGTTCCCATACATCCCTCTAGCACGCTGAATATATCGCCAGAAAGGAACCAGAATGCAACGCTTCTCCAACGGCTAGATTGGCACCTCCCAGAAGTTATTTATGGCAAATCTCAGAAGCTCAGACCGGTCTTATCAGTTAGCAGGCTCCCCTCTTCTCTGAATGGGCAAGTTTTGAATTGTTTTGATCCATTCCAAAAAGCTGCAATTAGCCTTCAATGCTCCGGATTCTCCCCAATCCTCTCAACGGCTAGATTTGCTTCAACGGTCTCTTCAGCCCTCACCGCCTTTAAAGAGTGGCCCTGTTCATCCAAGCTAATCCCACAACTCGCCATTTCTCTGATCTTCTGCTTCTCCTTCTCTCAAACACAGAAATCCTTAAATCCTCAAAAATGGCCAACCAAAACCCTAATGTTATCCTGGATGAGGAAGAGGCTGCCATTCTCAGAGCCTTTCGAGAAAAGAAGGCAACTTCATCTTCTAAGCCCATTTATGCCACCTCCTCTCAAAAATCCCAACCTAAAGAGAAAGCAGTGGAGAACCATGTGGAGAAACCAGTGGAGCAACCCGAAGAGAAACTTGAGGAGCCACCAAAGGAACAGGCTGAGGAGAAAGCCATGGCCATCACTCTGGCCTCTGAATCGGCCACCAAATCCGCCTCCGAAGGTGGCTCTCATGACTCCTCGCCTGACAAGTCTCTCCAAGAGCTCCTCAGCCCTCAACCCTCACCAGTAAGCCTCAAATCTAAAACCACCTCTAACCCTGATCCCTTAGTCGCCACTAGAATGAAACAAAGAAAGAGGAGCTCCCAAGCTATAGTTCTCTATGAGGCCAAATCCACAAAAGAAACCAAATCCATAAAAAGAGCCAAATTCACCACCCTCTCTGCCACTTCCTCCCTGGGTCACGTCTCTTCTCTAAGAGGAAGATCCTTAAGCCTCTCATAATCGACAAGGAATTCTGGACCCAAGAGCTGGCAGAAGAAGATGAGGAAATGTTTGGAGAGGCCATGGACGAGCTCCATTCTCTGCTACAGTTTCAAGGCTGGGACGAGATGTTGACTGAGCCCTTCTCTGCTTCTGATGAGGTCGTCCACCTATTTTACCAGTCCATGGAGTTTGTGCCCGCAAAGGAGAACTGTCCCTGTAACGAAGCCATTCTCATATGGAAGGGAACCAGCTATTCACTGTCCGCCAACCTAATTACGTCTGCTCTAGGGATTGAGTCAAGGTCTGGGTTTGGCATTCTCCCTCAGAAAAAAGGATGGCCCAAGGGAAATGACTACAAATCCAAGGGAGCAGTGGTCAAGAAAATCTACGACGGCGCCTCCCCTTCATCTTTGGAGACAAAGGATCTCTCCATCGCAAACAGGTTGTTACACTTCTGGATCACCCGCAATCTGGTTCCCAGACAAGAGCACAGGAATGATGTTCTCATCACAGATGCCATTTATATGGACAAAGTACTCTCTGGTGTTCAATTGGATCTCCCTCGTATTGTGTTGGCTCACATGCAGTTTTGTGCATCTCATGACTCCCATGCTTTACCCTTCCCCCATATCATCAAGAATATCCTCTCTAACCTTCACCAGTACCCAGACGATCTGTCTGAGACAGTCTACAGCAAGTGTCTTACTATAGCCACAGTTCGGAAGTTGAAGACTAAGGAACAACTGCCCAACCCTTCTGAAGCTCAAGAAATTCCGCATAAGGAAAAGGCGAGTTCCCAGGACCCTTCTAGTTCCCGACCACAACTCAACCCCTCTTTAGACTCCTCTACGATCCTTGCTGCTCTGGATCGTATTGAAAAGGCAATCATGGAAGGCTTGACTGCCATACCGATCGCCCTCCATGATCAAGTAAAAGAGTTGGGGCGTATAAGTTCTGCTGTTATGGATCTGGTAGAAGTCCTTCAGAAGGATTGGCAAGGTGCAATCAGTGCTCATCAGGCCACGGGCCAAAACGTAGGAACTGACGACAAAGCTGAAGACGAGGAGGCCGCTGCTAGGCCATAGGAACGCTTGTTCTGGTTCCCAGTGCTGTACCACCACAGCATGCTAGTAGTTTCCCTTAGGATCCTACTCCCCTCGTCTATCCACTTGTTGTCCCTCCTAAGATTGCTTTTGTTGTTATCTTTGTCGTTTGTTGTCCTGTTGTTGGTCCTTGTTGGTTGTTGTTTATGTTGTTTTATGGTTGGTCTTACCCGTCTTTGAACAATGTTCAGTTTAAGCTCTAATGATTATCTTTTGGTTTCGTTCCAATGATCAATCTGTTTTTTGCCTTAAAGTTTCCATTATGTTTCTGCTATGGGTTTGATGCAATTGTATATTCACTTGAACATCTTGCTCTTAACTAGTACTTAATCTTTTCGATGATGTCAAAAGGGGGAAGAAAAGGATATGAACCTTGAACTTTGGAGACTACTGAACTAATAGGAACCCTGAACTAGTTCTACTTCTAAGGGGGAATTTGAAATAAACTCGTTCATTTGCTTATGGGGAATTTGCAACCATTGAATGTTCTATCATTAATTTGTAATGTTGTAACTCCCTTAATCTCAACTGGTCTCATGAAATTCAAAGTCCTATTATGTTGCCAGGTTCCTTGTATTTGTCATCATCAAAAAGGGGGAAATTGTTAGGAAACAGAACTCTGGAACTTAGGTTTCCCTGAGAGTTCATTTCCTCAGTTTCTCTACTTTTGACGATGACAAATATTATGATACTAATGTTTTATCTCAAAGATGTGTTTTAAGGAACCACAGGAATATACCGAAGGCAAGAAAGCCAAACAGGACAAGGGAACCAAAGGAACAAGACAGATGAAGGAAACCAGAGGAATCCAGGTGTGCCCAGAAACCGAGAAATCTGGGAACACACAACCTCGGACAAAAGGTGTTAAAATCGACTTGTCCGAAGCTTCCAAAAGACTGCCAATACCCAGAGCAAAACAACAATATACCCAGAAACGCTCAACCTCGGACAGAGAAGGTGAAAGCGACAGGACATAGAGACGTCGATGTCCAGAAGACAGTTCCCAAGCGGCCAGCTTGTTCAACCTCGGACGAAAGTATTTGGACAATGACATAGCAAGGCTCGTTTAAGGTAGTTGACCAACCAAGAGAGATTCTGAGCTGCCTAGGTTGTTTGCACATGCCAAGAACAACGTGGATCAAGGAGAACCACTCATCCTAGGGCAAACTCAATCTGTGGGAACCTAGAGAGGATCGAGCTGTGAAGAATTCTCTATAAAAGGAAGACTAACCCAAGGGTTATCTTCAAGCACTGAAACACGACTCACACTCATTAGCAAATATCTAGTGTGAACCTCCAAACAAGATCATCAAAGCAAACCGAGATCAAGAGGAACCAGTCAAGGAAGAAGAGTTGAGTGCTAAGTTCCTGTGACAACGTGGATCGTTCCTAGGTGCGAAAGTCTATTTCTTGGATTGATTATTGATTGTGTTAAGTTATCTAGGATTGTCTAACTGTGTGTAAGGCAAAGGAACTGTGTGTTCGTTCCTAGGATAAGCTGTAACCAAAAGAGATAAGAAATCAAGAAGTAGACTTTGAAATCCTTTCGAAAGAAAGGTAGTGATTTTTATCCTGGATTGCTAGTTGCCAATCAAAGGTTTCCACTATAAAGAACTGGTCATTTGTTTGATTGTTTATTTCCGCTGCGAAAGGAACTGAGAATTGATATTCTGAGTTCCTTAAGTTTTTATCCAACAATCACGATCCTACAGCATCTAGTTCCCTGCCCCAAAGATAAGCATATCATAGGAACCATATGGGTTTTCAGAAACAAGCTCGGTGACTCAGGAGCTGTAATTAGGAACAAAGCAAGGCTTGTTGCTCAGGGATATAATCAACAAGAAGGAATCGACTATGATGAAACATATGCTCTAGTGGCAAGGATTGAAGCAATAAGGTTATTGATTGCCTTCGCATCACACAAGGGGTTCAAGCTATTCCAAATGGATGTAAGGACCGCCTTCCTCAATGGCATTCTTCAAGAGGAAGTCTATGTCAAGCAACCACCCGGTTTTGAAGACATTGATCATCCAGACCATGTCTATTTCCTAGACAAAGCCTTGTATGGTCTCAAGCAAGCTCCTAGAGCTTGGTATGATCGTCTTGCCCAGTTCCTACTCTCCAATGGTTACAGGCGTGGAATCATTGATAAGACTCTCTTCATTCTAGAGAAAGAAGGTAACATCTTAATGGTTCAAATTTATGTTGATGATATCATTTTTGGTTCCACTAACCTGTCCCTTGTAGATAAGTTCAAAGACTTAATGAACAGTGAATTTGAAATGAGTCTAATAGGGGAACTCACTTTCTTCCTCGGATTGCAAATATCCCAAAAGAAAGATGGCATACAAATTCACCAACAAAAGTATGTCAGGGAACTGTTGAAAAAGTTCAAAATGGAGTCATGCAAGCCTCTCTCAACTCATATCTCTACAATCGCCCATTTGGACAAAGATCACTCAAGTCCTCTTGTGGAAGCAAAGCTCTATAGAGGTATGATAGGTTCTCTCATGTATCTAATAGCTAGTCGTCTAGACATTGTGTTTACTGCTTGCTTGTGTGCCGGGTTTCAATCATGTCCAAGAGAAACACACTTAGCTGCTGTGAAAAGGATATTCCGATATCTCAAAGGAACTGACTCACTATGCATGTGGTACCCCAAAGAGTGTCCCTTTGAGCTGATAGGTTTCACTGATGCTGATTATGCTGGATACTTGGTGGATAGAAAGAGTACTTCTGGAATGACACAGTTCCTAGGCCCTTGCCTTGTGTCATGGGGCTCAAAGAAACAAATCTCAGTCTCCCTCTCCACCACAAAATATGAGTACATTACAGCTGCCTCTTGTTGTTCCCAACTCTTATGGCTAAAGCAACAACTTGCGGATTTTGGTATGTCTTATGGTCCTCTCACTATTCTTTATGATAATATTAGTGCTATAAACATTTCTAAGAATCATGTGCATCATACTAGGACCAAACATATAGATATAAGGCATCACTTCCTTCGAGATCATGTTGAAAAAAGGAACATCATTATGAAATTTTATAGAACTGAAGATCAGGTTGCAGATATTTTCACCAAAGCTCTGAATAGAGTTCCCTTTGAGAACCTTAGATTAGAACTGAGAATGATTCCTATAAACTAGCAGTTCCTTTAGTTTAAAGTTACTCTCTAGTTCCCTTGATTGACTAGTTCAGATCCTTTTTCTTATTTTTGTGTTGGAATCTTTGTGTTGTCTCTTTTGCAGTAGACCCTCATATCTATAATAGTTACTCAAAAGGCTTTGATAAATTTTTCTAGTTCTTCTCCTTGAATGTTCATTTTTATTATAACTCAAGCATTGTCCAAGTTTCTTTGTTGGCCCAAAAGTCACAATCTGATCATATTCTAACCCAATAATACAAGCCGAAATGATGATTGTGTACTATGACCCTCCCTTGCCTCATTGCACAATCTAATTCCCTATGACCCATCTCTTAACCCTCTCTGGAAATTAGTGTGTGATGCGATAAATGGCCTTCCTCGATTTCTTTTATGGGAACGTACTTTCATGTTCTATATCTTAAATCCCTACATCAAAGGTTCCCATATATCCCTCTAGCACAATGAAAAAATCGCCAGAAAGGAACTAGGTAAGGCAGTTCTCCAAACGGCTAGTAGAAACTCGCTCTTTCCAAGACGACATTTATTGCAAATCACCAGCGTCAAAGACTCTGATCAGCCCTGCATTGTTGCCATTTTTTATCATTTGCTTTTTGAAATTGTGACCGTTGCAAAGCCGAAAAAACTACAAGAAAAAGAGCCGTTTCCAAATATCAGAGTTCCCAGAAATCTCTCTCCCCAACAGCTTGATTTTCAACGGCTCCAAAAGCTGCTCAAGGATTATTTAGGGACTCCTATTTGATTGAGCCGAGCACTCTACTTCCCTTGCTCTCTCGCTTTCTCTCATTCTCTTGCTCACCCCTTTTTCTCAAAACACAAAACTCCTCAAATGGACAACAAAGACCTCAACCCTCACCTTGCTCAAGATGAGAAAGAAGTTGCTCTCCTCAGAGCCTTCAGAGAAAAGAAAGCCGCCTCATCCTCCAAATCCCTTGATATCACTCCCACAAAAAACCCCATACCCAGGCAAACAGAAGAGTTGGAAAAGGAACTCCATCATGTATCTGAATCAGCTACTCGCACTATCTCTGAAGGCGGTTCCCATGATTCATCTCCCGACAAGAAGACCCTGGAGGTTCACAGCTCCGATCCCTCGCATGTCAGCCTCGAATCCAAGCCTGCTCCCTCTGTTGCAACCAGGCTCAAGCTTCGCAAGCGGAGCTCCCAGGCCCTGGTTCCCTTCAACCCCGCTTCAGAAGAGTCGACCCCCTCCAAAAAGCCCAAATCAGCAGCCCTCTCTTCTTTGTCCACCAAAGTAATCACCTCCACCTCCTCCCTGGGGAAAGTGTCTTCCTCTTTTTCCAAAAGGAAGATTTTGAAGCCTCTCATCATTGGTGAGGAGTTCTGGACCCAACCCCTTGAGAAGGAAGATGCTGCTCAATTCAACGACGCCCTCAGCGAATTCCACTCCCTGTTTCAGTTCCAAGGATGGGACCAAATATTGGTGGAACCCTTCTCCGTCTCAGATGAAGTAGTTCGACTCTTCTACCAATCCATGACCTTCGTGCCAGCCAAGGCGGACTCTCCCTGCAACGATGCCATCGTTCAATGGAAGGGAACCATGTTTCCTTTGTCCCCAAATATCATCGCCTCTGCCTTAGGGATTGAGCACAGGCCTGGCTTTAGCATTCTGCATCAAAAGAAGACGTGGCCAAAAGGAAAAGGGTACAAAACCAAGTATGAGGTGGTAAGCATGCTCTATGATGGTGACAATCCAAGAAATTTGCTGACCAAGGGGCTCTCTCTGTCAAACAAGCTACTGCACTTCTGGATTATTCGGAATCTGGTTCCCAGGCAAGAGCACAGAGCCACAGTTTCATCACAGATGCCATCCTTATGGAGAAAATTCTATCTGGGGAACAAGTTGATCTGCCTAAGCTGGTGCTAGCTCACATGCAATTCTGCCAATCCCATGAATCCCATGCCTTGCCCTTTTCTCACCTCATAAAAAACCTTCTCTCAATGCTCAACCTATATCCAGAAGACCTCAAGGAAAACTCCTACAGTAAGTTCCTCACCATGGCAACTGTGAGGAAGCTCAAAACAAAAGACCATCTGGATGCTCCCTCTGAGGTGCAAGCGGACTTGCCTAAGGAAAAGGCAAGTTCACAAGCCACTCCTAGTTCCTTGCCTCCGCTCTACCCTGTCCAAGACTCCTCTGCGATCCTTGCTTCACTGGGTCGTATTGAAAACGTCATTACAGATGGAACAACTGCTATCTCTGGCGCCATCCGTGATCAAGTGACAGAAATGGGGAAGACCAGGAATACAATATCCGGTCTAATGCGTGTGATTCAACAAACCTTGGAGGCTGCAACTGGAGGAGCTCAAGCAGGCAAAGAAGAGGAAACTGAGGAACCGAAGGATGCTGAAGAAGAGGAGGACACTACGAAGCCATAGGAACGTCTCTCCTAGTTCACAGTGCTATAACGCCACATTGTGCTAGTAGTTCCTTAGGATCCTACCTGCCTCCCCTCTCCCTCTCTTATGTGTTTCAAGTTATTTGTGATCTTTTGTTTTTCTTTCCACTATGCATCATGAACAATGTATTGGCTTTAATGTTTAATGAACTTTTCTGGGTATGTTTCTACTGCATCATTTGTCTTTGCCTTAAGTTTCTATTATGGTGATTGTCATGGGTTTAAAGCAATTGTTTATTTCACATTGATATCCTACACTTAACAAGTTAATTGATCTTTTCGATGATGCCAAAAGGGGGAAGAATGGATAGGAACCTTGAACTCTTGGAACTACAGGACTTATAGGAAATCTGAACCCGTTCTCTTTCTGAGGGGGAACTCGAATAACTTAGTTCATTTGCTTAGGGGGAATTTACAACTATTGAATGTTCTCTCATTATTTTATAAAGTTGTAAATCTCTTAGCTCAACTGTTCTCATGCATTTCATGTCCTTATTATATTGTCAGGTTCCTTATACTTGTCATCATCAAAAAGGGGGAAATTGTTAGGAAACGGAACTCAGGAACCTCAGTTCCTATGAGAGTTTCTTTCCTCAGTTTCTCTACTTTTGAAGATTACAAATACTTTGATACTAATGTTTTATCTCAAAGATGTGTTTAAAGGAACCACAGGACAGTTATTGAAACCATGGAAGCCAAACAAGACAAAGAAACCAAACAAGCAAGCCAAAGGGACCCAGAAGTGCAACACGTGACTTTGTTTTTCCCGATAAAGCTGGGAACGCTGAACCTCGGACAAAAGATGGTGAAAGCGACATGAGCAAAGTTTCTAAAGCCTGCCACCATCCAAAGGAAAGCTCCAAGCTGTCTAGAATGATGAACCTCGGACAAAGGTCGGTGAAAGCGACATGTCAAAGGCATGTCACCATCCAGAGGAAAGTTCCAAAGTGTCTAGGTAGCTGGACCTCGGACGAAAGGCATTGGACAACGACATGACAGATTCGTATCAAGCCTTTGACCAACCAAGATGTATTCTGAGCTTGCCTAGGTTGTTGGTACATGTTTAAGTTAGCGTGAATTAAGGATAACCACACAACCTAGGTCAAGCTTGCTCTGTGGGAACCAAGAGAAGACTCAACCTCGAGAATACACTATATAAGGAAGATAAGCTTCAGTGTTATCTTCAATCACTACAACAAGAATCACACTTCATAGCAAACATCATAGTGTGAGCTCTCAAACAGATCATCAACTCAAACCAAGATCAAGAGGAATCAGTCAAGGAACCTGAGAGCTGTGTGCTAGTTCTTGTGACTGTAAGTGAGTTAGTTCCTTAGTGCTTAGGACTGCTTCTTGGATTGATTATCCTTTCTGTTAAGTTTATCTAGGATTGTCTAACTGTGTGTAAGACAAAGAAACTGTGTGTTTGTTCCTAGAGTAATCTGTAACCGAAGTGATAAGAAATCAAGAAGTAGACCTTGAAATCCTTTCGAAAGAAAGGTAGTGGTTTTTATCCTAGATTGCTAGTTGGCAATCGAAGGTTTCCACTATAAGGAACTTGTTCGTTTATATTTGATTGTTTATTTCCGCTACGAAGGGAACTGTAATCTATATTTTCAGTTCCCTTGTTCTTAATCTAACAATCACGATCCTACACAAACGCTATATCAATTGAAGATGTTCGCAGGGAGGTGAAAATACTGAAAGCACTGTCAGGCCATAAGCATCTGGTCAGATTTTATGATGCTTGTGAAGATACAAACAACGTATACATAGTTATGGAGTATGTTTTTTCTGCTTCTGTTTTAAATTGTGTGATCTTTCCTGAGAGCACTTTGTTGTGGAGGCTTGAATTTGCTGCAAAGCTCGAGACATGTATGTTAAATAAAATCAATAATTCCTTTGCATGCATTTAATTTAGGTTTTAGCAGATGCCTTGCAAGTAATATTGATGTGGCAATTCTTATAGTTGGAATACTTGACATATTAATCATAACAGGATTATAGGTAAGAGGACCGTCTTTCAATGTCATCGTCCTCTAGTGATGGGGAGAGTGGTGTGTATCCAGATGAATATGTACCGTTGCCAAGCGATGTTCGAGAATGGTTATCCGACTACAGCTCGGATAGCCTACCCATTGATCCCTGGTGGCGGGTAATGAATTGTCTCTTAGGCCCCCTAATATCCTTGTATTTGAATCATGTTATAAAAAATATTATATAACCATGTGATTGAGCCAGATTTTATTATAACTATGTGATTGTCATTGCATTGTCATGGTACATGAGTCAGATTTTACAGATTTGAGTCGGGTTTTACTATAACCTTTACATATGATTTTACAGATTTGAGTAAGGTTTTACTATAACTATGTTATTTTACTGATTTGAGGCAGATTTTTTACTATAACCATGTCATTTTATAGATGTTAGGCTGATTTTACTATAACCATGTGATTTTATAGATTTCAGCCAGATTTTACTATGACCATGTGATTTTACATATTTCAGCCAGATTTTACTATAGCCATGTGATTTTACAGATTTCAGCCAGATTTTACTATAACCATGTGATTTTACAGATTTCAGCCAGATTGTACTATAACCATGTGATTTTACAGATTTCAGCCAGATTTTACCCTGTGATTGAGCCAGATTTGTACTACTGCGAACCATGTGATTGTCATTGCATTGTTATTTGTCATTGCATTGTCATCATGGATCCATTGCATGTGATTTTACATCAATTTCTATTTTACAACTTAAGAAACTAGTGACTAATATATTGTTTTTTTTTTTGCTTGCAATCTGCACCTCCTAAATTTCTTTCATAGGAATATGACACTACAAGGTTTGATAACCTCATTGTTGGGGTCGAAACCTCTCCGCATGCACGGATGATGCAAGAGGTTGTTAGGGGGCTGCGTGCGCATGTCGTGGAGCTTGAAATGGATGTTAGCTGAGGTAGAAACAAAATTGAAGATCTTACCCATGAAGTTCAACAAGAGCTTAGGAATGTGGGTTACTTGGATGATATGAACCAACAATTGGTTGAGCAAGTGTCTGCACTAGCCACTTCAAACGTCCAGTTGGCGTTGGACCGTGACAACCTCCTCACTGCAAACATTTATGTTTTGGATGTTTCAAGGAGGAGGTTATATTACGGTTGGGTGGTTACCGTTCTCCTTGCCTTAGTTATTATATTTGTTATCATCCGTATGCTTTTCTGAAGTGATTATGTGGTTATTTTGGGGCGACACTATGTATTGGACGCTATGTATTGTAAGCGTACACTTTGTATTGGACGTTATCGCAATGACGTACTAGGTTGACCTTTGTAATGTATTAAAGACTAATGTTTGTTGCGTATTTTGGGGTGACCCCTTTTGGACGTTATCACAATGACCTACTAGGATGACCTTTGTAATGTACTAAAGACTAATGTTTGTTGTTTAAGACACTCAAGCTTCTTATGCATCATTATATGTATATATATGTCCCACCATGTAGCTATTATAAATTATCATATTTGTATTTTCCTACGAAATATGTGAATAGTTTTGCATTGAGTATGTCAACTATTCACCTATTTATTTCATTTTGTATATTGTTAGGTCCTTTTATTTTTATTGCATTATATATATGGGAATACTCCCTTTGTCTTCCATCACACACGAAGCAAGACACAGAGAAGAGAAGACAACTACACTAGCAGGCTAGAAGAAGGGATAAGGTTAGGCCCTTTATTTTTCTATTGATAAATATGTTTATATATATGGGTAACTCATTTCTTCATTGTATTTTAATATTGGCTCTATGGTTGCGAAAAGGAGCATCGAAGATGTCTTGGACTTGGAATAATGATGACAAGGTGCATTTTCTCGAGGTGTGCATACAATATCAGGTTGAAAATGGGAGAATAGTGGCTCTCGAATGGGGCACCATAAACGATAAGTTCCGTCGTGCTACTGGCAGAGAGGGTACTAATAGTATGTTGAAGAACAAGTTTGAGCTTTTGAAGAAGACTTGGAAGGTATGGAAGACCCTTGAATGGTCGGGCGATGTTCAATGCGATCCGTTAAATGGTGCTATCATAGGGGATGACGATTGGTGGGAGAACAAATTGATGGTGAGTTACCGCATTCGAGATCTATATTATTGTTGTGTTCAAGAAAGAATTGCATTTTATGAATACATTTTTTTTGTAGGTGAACCCAAGTTTCAAAGCTTTTCGTGCTAGGCCATTGAATCCGACCATCAAGCTTTTGTGTGCTCAACTCTTCTTCCCATAAGAATTACTTCCGGAAGTGAAGAATAAATGTGAAATGCTTTGTCGTTGTTTTCATACGCTATGAGGACGCGTTTTTAAGTTCAAATGTGTTGTGTATGTAGTTTGCCTTATGGTTCGAAGCACAATAGCGTTATTGTGTTAATAAATGCATCGTAAACCTTCAATCCTAAAATAATTATGGTTTTGCAATTGAACCTATGCTTGTGCTCCTTAACTCTACCGTTTAATTATGTTGAGTATCGAATGAAGAAATTGTCAAATATACTGTATAAGCACTATGTATTGGGATGATAAATATGGCACACACAGTGTGTCAAATGAGGTAAATTTGCGTTCTTTGCTTTTTTTCCTCCAATGTAAAACTGTTGGGATAGGTTCAATCTCTGAAATTCCATCTTTCTTGTCAGGTGGTGGCTCAAATGAGGGAGATCCTGAGCAAAGACAACGAAAACTTACCGTCAAACTCATTCTTGATGGATGATGATCTAAGGTAAGCATTATATCAAGATACCTGGCTCTTCTAAAATGTCACTGGCTCTCAATGAATGTACTACTTACTGCACTTGCAAGGTTTTAATATGCACATTTCACATTACTTTTGCAGCATACCATTCTCTACTGATGATATCTCAAAAACCATCCCGGGTATTGATCCAGTGACCATTGATCTTCCAACATCCTTGTCGGATTGTCCTGCTGCTAAGTTCCTCATCAATCAAGAAAAAGTATGGAGTTAACTTGTTATACCAAGTGCTGCACTAACAATTATCATATAATCCATTAAGACAAGTGCTTATGCTTTGACAATCATGGGTTCCATGCTGATGGTTTGATGGATCATCTTGTGCACTGTGACCACTTGATTGATCACACCTCCCCAACTGATTCTTGTGAGGGGAAAAAAGAACCCAGAGTGATACTTATTTCTTCTGTCACTGCACTAACGAAAATCTATAAACAAAAATAGAGACAAAGTAGGAAGGCAATACAGGATATAGGAAGCGGTAGAATTGACAGTCAGTGGTGTGGTTGAACAGATTAGCATGATATGTGGAAGACTTGTGATTCGGCAGTGGCTAATGAGGTTTGCCCATGTTTTTATGTGCTAGGCTAAACCTTTTTTAAGCCTTTGTATTGACCTTGTCTAGGCAGCACAGGTGGATGTTGTAAATACAATTGTGTTATTGTTTCATTGTGTACATAATGTTAATAAATCATATATATGGTTGCGTTAAGAAACCCTGCAATTATACTTGTGGTTTGTTTAAAGAGATCTATATGCCCCTCTGCACGTTATTTCACAGATTAGTTCCACTCAAAAACTAAATCTTTTGAAGGGTACCTATTTTGAAATGTTGCTGAGTTCAGTTTTTGAAATTTAAATGTTGGATAACTCAGCAATTGTGTAATGCAGCTTGAATTTGATATTTTGTCGCACTGGTGATTTTGAACTAGCCTAGATAAATTAGCAATGTACAAACGTATTCACGTAAGACTGGTGATGTTGGATAACTCAGCACTGGTGATTTTGAACTTTGTCTACATAAAAACCAGTCAATAATTGTAATAGACTTTGTACAAGCACAAGCATGTGAATGTCTGTTTGTTTTCAATCAAACGTATTCATGTAAGAACATATTACCTCCTCACTTTGAAATCTGCCTAGAGTATTGCGGATAAAGTAGATACTAAAAATGGCCTCGGTAGCAAGGGAAATCGGGAAGGTACATAATGAGGCCAAAATTAAGTGCAGAATGAAGTATGCCAAAAAGAAAGATCAATTGAAAACAGAACCTTAGGAAAATAACTACTTTACACAACAATAACTAATTTAAGCATCCGTCTGCATTTACATATCATTTCCCAAAAGCATTTGTCTGCATTTACATATCATTTCCCAAAAGCATCACTCTGACCACAAACTAAGACCAGATTAACAGTTCAATCTACTACATTTACATTTCCCAGTCTCATGCTTGTAAGATCTTCCATCTCAAGTTTTTCAACACTTCAATCTTTCCAAAAAATAATAGCCCAATGTAATTGGCCACATAGAATTACATTGCTCCTAAATATCTCCTTTTGTTGTCCCATATCTGTTTTGCAATGGCATCTCGGACGGTACCCATGCCTTTGGGATTGTTATCTTCGCCTTCATCTTCGGGTCCAAATGTCTGACATTCCTCTTCCTCGTCATCATCAAGGATTGCATCGTTATGCTTGTGCTCAAGAATGTAATTGTGCAATGCAAAACAAGCCATAATTATGTCAATTTGCGTCTCAACTGAGTAGGTTGGCATGCTCTTCAAGATCTTCCATCTCTTCTTAAGAACCCCGAAGCATCGTTCTATTGTCGTCCTCAACGAAGAATGCACTCGATTGAATCCTTCGCGAATGTTTTTTGGGGCCGCTCGCTGGAACTGGAATTGATGATATTTGACTTTAGAGTAGGGCATCATGTATCACAGTCTGTCAGGGTATCCCTTGTCAACTAAATAGTATCTACCTACAAACAAATAATTATAACAAATCTAGGTTAGAGAACATTCATGTGACATCAAACTAGTTATACATATAATGTGTTTTACAAAATGAATGTGATAGATTACCTTTCGGGGGACGGGGAAAGTTCATCTACGGAGTGTTTAGAGCGTGGTCCAGCACCCTAGTGTCATGGGCACTTCCTTCCCACCCAACGGAAATGAATGTGAAATACATATCGAAGTCGCACACCGCCATTACGTTAAACGACGTGAATCCCTTACGACCTCGATATGGGAATTGATCTTCCTCGGGGATTGAACATTCCATGTGCACCCCATCAATGCATCCAATAACACCATATTTCAGTAACAACGATTAAGTGAAGAAACCATTATATATATGCTTGTAAGATAAAACATAATAAATAAAAACTAATACCTTAAAAAGGCTATATTTGTCCTCGCTTAAAACTTTGTTTGGAATGTTTGTGAAATTGCAGTCACGGGGTTGTACAAGTTTACGTACTAACCCGTTGAACCCGATTTTCCTCCCAACTAGCGCATATAGTACCTGGTGAATCACACGATTTATCGTGTCTCCCGATCGTTGGAACCGCTCACATGTAGCTCTGTTGGAGCTCCCTAATGCAATCGTGTATAGGAAAATTCCAACCTTCTCTAAAACCAACATATTGCGTGAAGCTTTAAGCCCGTAGTTGGACTCTAACTCGTCGCACAGATTTTGTAGGACATGTCTCTCCATTCGAAATGCAATCATACATCTGACGTCCGATTCAGAGTCTAGAATTTGTCGCATCCACTTATACCATGTCAATTCTGAATCAAAACAAGGTACCTTGTGGATAAACTTTTGATGATATGCCGTCGACATATGTGCACATGAGGCCAACCACATCTGGCATCTGGGGATCCACTTCTTTCTTTTCTCATGTCTTATCTTTCGTCTAACAGCTAGAGTTCGAGATCTGTCCATTGCTGCAACCTTCAATTCTGATATATAAACAACACTATTAGAACATGCTCGAATGGAGCCTAAATTAATGAAATCAGACATACAAGTACACAGAAATATAAAACCATGAAACTATAGCTCACATCATAAGTTATTACAAATTAAGAAGTCATGTCTCTTCAAACTACACATAGACCATTACATCCAACTTGCCAACCGAATAAAACACAACTTAAGTTCTTTGGATTATGCAAACAGTTCGTACAAATGCGAAGGTGAAATACAAAGCTCTACGGTTCATATAGGTTGTACGCGAGGTCGTACTCGTACTGGAGCCACTTCATCCTGTTGGAATCTTTTGGCAGAGACATAAACACCTCACGTATGTGTTCCAACGCAAGCTGACTAACTGCAAAGCACCATATCTTAGACTCCTCTTCTAGCAGCTCAGCACTTACCATTCATTCCAGCGCAACAAGAATATCTTTGTATTCATACTTTTTGCCTTCTTGTGCATCAACTGTACTACCAATATCACCTTCCATCAATGATAGCATCTTCTTACTAGTCTCCCCCACTAAAGCCATGTGTTCGTTGAATGCAGTAGTTGAGGGTGCTTGCTTTCTCCGACGCTTGGTGCTCACAGCTTGGGATGATGTTGTAATCCTAGTGCTCTTCCCCTTTTTTTGTGATGCCCCAACAGATTTGTTAGAAGGAGTAGGAGTAGTTAATGTGTTGTGTATACTTGCTAGGCATTCTTCATATGGTAGATCCAGATTAACCCTAGCAACAATGTCCTGAAGGTCTTGTTCGTCTTCAATGCGATCATTATCCATTTCAATCTCAAGAGAATCCTTGCTTGTTGAACCCCCTTCATTGCCATCATCATCACCAATGCAAATAGGAATAGAATTAGGGTCCATACTTGGTGAAACGACGTGCTTTCCCGTTGCAACAATTTGGTTGAAGACGTCGTCCCACAAATCACTTAACTCTGGTGCGACTCCTTTCTTTCTAAATTGACTGTACTTGTCATCTTTTTCCTATAATATGAAATAGTGGAGTTAAGAGATCATAACCATTAAACTACAGTGCAAGGAAACATGAACAACCAATGCTTCTTTTGAAAGGAAAAAGAGTCAATACCTTCTTTTGTCTTTCCCACCATTCATCATCACATGTGACCATTCCAGTCATTGAATCCCACCCAGCACCTGTCACCTTGTACCGTAGGTCACTCTACGACCTCCATAGTTTTTTCATATGTTCCAATTTGTTTTTTGCACAATTTTTTGAGAGCTTTATTCCAGTTTTTTTCTCAAATTCATCATTAATTTCAGGCCAATCAAAGGTTTGATTATAGCCATGTGATCATTGATACTCTTTGCAAATCTTTAGTAATATCACAATTAGAGGTTCAGTCTAAATGATGCCCTTCTCTTTTCCCTTTCCCTTCACTTTTTCAGCCATCTAATTTGTACCATGGACACTAGTTCTAATTCAAACAAGGAACGTACACTCCCACACAATGCATTAAATATGAATTAGGGTTTGCGGATATACCTTTCAAATTCACCAGCCAACTTCACTTGAGCAAATTGGACGCCCTAAATGTCAAAGAAAAAAATGAACCAATAGTCAGTAAACAAAAAACAGATTCACTACTTAAATAAATGTACTACTAGCAGATTCACTACTTAACTGAATGAACATTAGATGACGATATACTAGTAAACAGACTCTACTAGCAGCATTCAAGATATACTTCAGTTTTATCTAACTGAATGTACTACTAGCAGATCTTCAAGTCAGGTACAGTGTATACCTCTCTACCTGACTTCAGTTACAAATTGGGGTGTATTTATGCCTCTCTACCTGACTTCAGTTATAGGAAATTTGTGTTCTTCAAGTCAACATTCAAGATGTAACTGAAGTCGGGTAGATGTAACTGAAGTCAATTACAAGTTGAAGTATGTAACTGTGTTCATTTGTTTAAAATCAGAAATAAATTGGTAATCAGCTACAACAAATGAATGCAGTCACAAGAACACATTCACTGAAATTACAACAAAATTTACAATTACAACAAATAAATGCAGTCACAAGAACATAGAAACTGAAATTACAACAAAATTTATTGACCTTAGCACTCTACAGTCTACACTAGTATAAGGCTGGCTTTGGTAGAGCAGTAAATGTCATTAGAGCACAAGCATCAATGGAAATGCACAAGTTTCCCGATCAACAAGAATGCTAAGAGATATGCACTAGTGCATCTATAATGGACTGAATTGGGTAAAGCTATCTGCTATGTAATTTGTCCTTAACAGCAACCAAAATTATGGGAAAAAGTCTAAAACCTTTTCTTTCAATCACATGAATAATCTTTATGGAGCAATGATATCCCTATAAATTCCCAATTCTTAATTGGAAAGATAGAATAAGAAACAATCATATCATGATTCATGCATCAGAATACAACTTTGACAAACTTAGGTTTACTTGATTGCTTTTTTTATTTTCAATTCAAGGTATCCTCGGAAAGCAAAGCAGTGCTTCTCACTTGATTGCCTTTTAACCTTAGGTTCTGTAGCAGATTTAATCAAACAAAAAAATTAAAGCTAGCCAAATCCGAGCTCAGAGAAGCAAATCCGCGTAATTCATTCAATAACCACAACAGAAAATGGCAGAACTCATCGCTTAAACATTCAACCCTTTGGAGGAGGTAACAGTTTTCACTAGTAAGAACATGTCTTAAATCATGGACACTGACAGCCCTTTGGAGGAGGTCACTCTAACCTTGGAGAAGAGAAGAATAAGGAGAGGAAAAGAAGAAGGAGAGGATGCTACCTTGGATGGATGAGGAAGGAGACCGCAGAGGCAACCCTAGCAATGGCTGCAATATGTTGGGGTCCAAAGCCAAGGAGAAGAATGCTGAATTTGGGTTTAAAAATCAGCATGTGAGGGGCACATGTTTGGTCACGTGATTGGCACGTGCTCTCACATCCCCAATATCTCATACCCCTTTCAGTAATTTTACACCCTAATTTTATTACTTCAACTCCTATAAATTTTGATTACCGAACACCCTAAATTTCACTTTAACTACCTAACTTCAGCTTCAGCTACTACTTCAACTTCAGCTTCCTTCGACTCACTTCAGCTTACCACTTACCGAACAGGCCCTAAGAAGGCTAATTTTGACATTGGCTCGAATAAATCTTCGGACCCTGATGGTATGATAGCAGAATTCTATCAAAAATATTGGGACATCGTAGGTCCATTTGTGATTCAAGAGTAAAAAGTTTCTTTCTTTCGGGGAAATTACTAAAACAAATCAACCATACGTTTATATCCTTAATCCCAAAATGCGAGAATCCAAACTCTACAAACCATTACAAACCCATAAGTCTATGTTCCACAATCTACAAAATAATATAAAAAAATCTTAGCAACAAGGCTCAAAAGCACTATGGATAAGTTAATCCATCCCCTGCAAGGAGCTTTTGTAGCAAATAGAGCTATCCAAGATAATATTTTAATAGCTCATGAAATGTTTCACTCATTTAAATCGAAACAAGGAACTGAAGGTTTCATAGCCCTTAAGTTAGATATGGAAAAGGCCTACGACGGAATTAAATGGAATTTCATTATTAAAATTATGGAGAAATTTGGATTCCATGCCAAATTCATCAACTGGATAAAAGAATGTATTACGACTATCTCCTTCTCTGTGCTAGTCAATAATGGCCCCACGGAAATTTTTAAACCAACCACAGGACTTCGACAGGGAGATCCTCTCACCATTCCTTTTTATTCTAGGATCTGAAATCCTAGCTCGAAAGTACAACGAGCATCTGATCGACCCCGAAAATCTATTGGTTTCCAAATCTCTAGACATGGAATTCGCATCCCTTTCTTGGCATTTACGGATGATGTTATGATATTTTCAAAAGCAAAACATAAAAACTGTAAGGAAATTAAGGATATTGTGGACGAATACTGTAAAATATCCGGACAAAAAGTAAACTTTCATAAATCTGCCTTTCAAGTCACAAAAAAGTAAACAATACAAAAAATTGGCGATCCAAGGAATACTTACAATCACAAACATGATATCTCTTGAAAAATATCTAGGATGTTCTATCATTAATGGTAGAGTGAATTCAAACACTTTTGTTGACCTTGTAATTAGTACACAACAACAGCTAACCAAATGAAAAGCTAACTCTTTATCTCAAGCAGGTAGAACTACATTAATAAAAGTTAATCTTGCATCAAGACCAAATTATCTTATGCAAAGCTTTATGCTTCTCGCACAAACCCACAATGAACTTGATAAACTAAACAGAACCTTTTTCTGGAATAAAGATCAATCATATAAACCTTTGATAGGATGGGAAAAGATTTGTAAACCAATACAACAAGGAGGACTTGGATTGAGAAAATCAAAGGATATGAACAAAGCTTTACAATTTATATTATTATGGAAAATCTTGGCTGAACCAGATAATTTCTGGGTGAAAATTATAACCGAAAAATACCTAAAAATACAACATATCCTACATTATGAAAAGAAAGGCAATTGTTCTTGACAGTGGTCCAAAATGATTGAAATTCTAGACGAATTCAAAACAGGACTCCTTTGGCAAGTAGGAAATGGTAGAACTATTAAACTCTGGACTAATAGATGGTTCTCTAAGATTCCTTTATGCGACATTATCAACATACAACCAACTCAAAACAAAGATGCATTGGTGGCAGAATTCATCTTACCAAATAATACTTGGAATAAGGAAAAGATTGAACAAATTTTATCAACTGATATATCTAAACAAATCACACCCATACCAATACCCTTAAACAATATTAATGATAGAATATACTGGGAAACCAATAAAAATGACTGGTTCTCTACAAAATCCGCCATGGATATGATTATGGGAAAAAAAATTAAACAGCTTATGATTCATCTTGGATTTGGAAGTTAGACACTTATCCTAAGGATAAAAAATTTCTTTGGAAAATTATGAAAAATGGACTCCCAACCAAAGCAAGACTAGTTGAAAAAGGAGTAGCACTCCCTTAGGGATGTGTCCGCTGCAATGCACAAACCGAAGACTCTAATCATCTTCTATTCCAGTGTAACCATACCATGAAAACTATAGAAAAAATGAATACCCAAACATTTGGAATCATCAGATCCTTAAACATTGGAAATAAAAAAAACATATGAAACAATTGAGGAAATCCGACACAAAACTGATAGATCATAATTCATAGAATTGACAGTTTCTTGGTGGGGAATCTGGATCTATAGAAATCAACAAAGCTTTGGAAGAACAAATAATGACATTGACACGATTAAAGATGTACCAATTTACATCAAAAATCAAATCCATAATTGGAAACAAACGAAGAATTGGAACCCATATTGTTTGGCTGAAGCTAAACAAAAGAAGAACAAAAACAACAACAGTAGACGACCAAAAAAGAAATGGAAAAAACCACATGATAATATCATAAAAATTAACACGGATGTATCCACTAAGAATAATAGAGACTCTAGTTATGGCTTTATTTTTCGTAACAGCAAAGGTGAACCAATTTTCCTTTTGGGGGAAAAATGTGAAACTTCTACCCCTTTAAAAACAGAAACTTTTGCAGTTAGAAATGTCTTGGTTAAAGTCTATGAATTAGGCCTTAACAACATTCAAGTTGAATGCGATAACCTTACTATTGTAAACGTCCTGAATAAAATCTGACATTGTCCTTGGGATATTGAAATTTTAATTTCTGATATTCTTTGTGTTTTACAACTGTTTTCTTCAGTGCAGATTTGTCATGTATTTCGATAAACTAACGTTGTAGCCGACTGCATTGCAAAGCTGGGTCAGCGGAATTTCTTGGAAGATATTCAAGTCAATCTAGAGCTTTTAGTTCTCATCCGAAAGGATGCTATAGACTGAAAAATCGTGTTTTTTATGATTTTTGATCTAATTTTTACCTTATCAAGTAAACCACTTCACGTACACTGGCAGTGACCCATAAGTCCAAGGGATAAAGTAATTTCATTTTTCATTAAACAGAAACGTAATCTCAACACTTATCGACCAAACTTGCTCAATGTTCTGATTGGATACTATTAAGCTCAATTTAATTCACATCTATGCACCATTTAGCTTCTAACTAATTATTATACATATGACTGCATTATTAATTATTATAAGATGGCTACTATGTTATTTATTTAGTTTTTTAGTGTTAATCCATCCAACTTATAGGAATAGTTTGAAAATACTTTTAAATTTTTAACTTCTTGGCATATATCTACGATACACAATAGAAAAACCATTGTAAGGTTCTTATTAAATTCGATCCCTACTCCATTGACATGCTCATTAGGTAGGCCTACTTGCATGAAACGGCCCACACTTGACAAACAAAAAGAAAAGCAATAGTACGTACGTATCAATCAACGATTTTGTTTATCAAGATAAAAATCAACAAATTAACGTAGCATCCTTAACGCCCTCCGTATCTACAACAAATATGTAAAAGCATAGCGTAGCAAGCTACGTAAAATTAGTTGATGAGAGTATGGCAGAAATATATAGAACAAAATACATTGAATAGAGAATGGGGAAAGATGGGAATACGACCTCAATCAACAAATTATAGAATCGTCCTTGAAGGTATTGTCATTTGTCAATCTTTATTCCATTAAAAAACATATGCATATATGTATACGGTTAATTTTAATTAAGTAAATAATCTTTTGACAAATCTTTTTTTAAATTAATGAATTCTTGATAAAAATAAATTAATGAATCTTTGGTAAAAATGGACCCCTCTTCCTCTCTCTTAAACCCTACCTCTTAAACTCTTAAAAACTAGTAGGGGTCCATTTTATTAATTGAAAACTCTTAAAGGGTCAATGGACCCAAAATCCTCTATATGTATCTGGGTTCTTTTCTGTTAATGGGCCGGCTCAGATTGATAATGGGCCTTTGAAATTGGAGTATAAAGGATCCGCTGGCCTGCGTGCAACTCAAGGGGAAACAAGAACTTACTGTTGGGCCGGATTTGGTTATATGGGCCATTTATTTATAATCAAATATGGCGAGGGATATGCCAAAACGATTTCTCTCGTCAGAATGATACACATATTGGTCAAAAGCCTATATATAAAAAGTAAATTTATGTATATATAAGTAAAATTTTAGGCACTTTTAAAACTTATGCACATGTAAACAAAAATGTATGCAATTCACAAAGTCACACACATACACGTTAAAACTTGTGTACATTCTAAAGTACATAATTTTTTATCTATATATACACGAGTTTCGAAAATTGCATACGGGGAATTTTTAGAAGTGTACATATTTTGTCTACACGTGCATCATTCTCACGGGGAAAAAAACATTCTCACGTAGTGTTGGCCAAATCCGAACCTGAACCTTGGAACCGGACCGGGTCAAACTCAGTCAAATCTTGAATCGAACCAACTGTTCAAGAGTTCAGAAGGTTCAGGATCAGGTTCAACATCTCCTGAACCGTCGGTTCGGCGTTTCGAACAGGTGGTTTCGAACCGGCTTGAATCGTCGGTTCGGTTGTTAAAATTTAAAAATATATATATTTTAAATATAATTCATATCTTATTAGGTTAAATAATACATAATTAAGTTAAAAGTGTAAGGTTAAGGTTAAATTTTAAGTCTAATTTTTCAAAATTTAAGTTAAAAATATATTAATCAAATTTTTAGATTTTTTTTAAAAAAAAATGAGTGAACCGGATTCCGAACCAAGTCAAACCGACGGTCTCTTGAACCGGAACCAAACCGGCGGTTCCGGATTTTTCCGGTTCAAGTTCAAGCTCCCATTGAACCTTGAACCGGACCCGCCGTTCATGAACCGTATACATCACTATTCTCACGTGAACATTATCCTAAAACTAATATAGTGGTGATATATGAAAGGACAAAAGCTGAAGATAGATAGATAAGTTGAAGAATGTGAGCCGAATTGATTTAGTTTCAATAAAAGATAGATATTTTATAGGAGTAGAATAAAAATAATATACACTCAAAAATATGTATTGAAACATAAATATAAAAATATCTTAACAATACGAGTATCGTAAAAAATTAAATAAAAATAGTTATGTTATATTAAAAAAGAAAACGAGATAATTCAAAAAATACTACAATAGAATATATTTCATAAATGATAACGAAAAATCAAATGACATATGACTAATGACTCAATATAGAACTCCCCATCACCACTCTAGGGGAAAAGCTCTAATTAAATTTAGAGGAGAATAACCCATTATCAACTCTAGGGAAAACCCTCTAATTATATTTAGAGGAAACCCATTAACAATTAGGTAAACTCCCCCATCAACAACCAACTCCACCATCATCAAGGCAATTGATCGACCACTAAAAATACAAGCTTTCAATTCAAATAAAAGTTTTCTAGGCAAATCTGAAGCTAGCTAGACTCTTTCAATTTGCCCCAAGAAGCTTGTCTTCCACCAACCATCATCATCCTTAGTAGTTAGTATCTCAAAAACAAGGGAAGAGTTGCCTCCATTTGAGAACCAGATAGAAATTAAACAGGAAATAAAACAAAACTGGTTCACCACAAAGAAAAAACAAATTTTACAAGGTCTTGTTTTCATTAGCCTTTATTTTCAAACATTTTCTTTGTCAACCACATAGGAAAAAAATATATCAAACATTAATAAACAAAACTAGTTCTCGGTTCTAGCTCATATTTGATTGGGATGGAGCTTAAGTTGATGAGAAGAACTAAAACCCTTATACAATATACTCACAAAAACTCCAGATCCCAAATCTAGGGTTCTTGATGGCAATTTTCAAATCTATCCTTCCTTCAATTCTTGCCACCTTTACTCGCGCTTACCTTACTTTCGGTTTTGCGATCATTAATATACACTTGTGATTACGCTTGTGATTACAAGGGTGAATTGAAATTAGTGTTACCTGTATAGCACTTTGGGTTTGGGCTTTGGATTGGCCCATGTGGTCCTTTTTCTAGCCCAACTCAACTACTATAATAATATATTATGCAATAACACCCCATTTACAATTTTATGCTATCTCTTTTTCAATTTTAGTTTGTACTTTTTAAATTAAAACTTATTTTGGCAAGCGTGTTTTAAATACTTATTTGCTTTTGCGGTATTGGTCCAGATTATGGACCGAGCTGTGATGGTCGAGGTTGTGGTTGTGCTCTCGGCTTCTGAAGATTTTTCATTTCAGTGGAGGAAACATCATGGTGATTCATTTTACACTTTCCTAGACGATATCTTATTTAACCTGCTTCCAGCGGTGCTACTCTTTGCTAGTGCTTTACTCACCTCGCTCTCTTGATTGTTTTAGGTTTTGTAATTTTTGTTGTATTACTCCCTTCGTCCTTGAATATAGTTCTTGTTTTCCTTTTTAGTGTCCCAAAATATTGTTTTTGTTTCTTTTTTGTCATTTTTCTCACTTTTTGTGGACGAGAATATCCTCATTGAATACCTCATATTCCCATTCTATCCTCATTAAAAAAAAACACCCACCCACTATCTACCACTCTCTCACCATTAAACCGTCACTCCTCTCCATCATCTCTCTCTCATATCTCTCCATCTTATCTGCTCTCCATTTGCGCCGCTTCATCTACAAACTCCCTAAAAACCCTAAATCGACTCTTGCTTTGATCCTGAAAATCTTGGTTCGATCCTCAAAATTTTTGGGTTTGTGGCTCAATTTCTTTGTCTCTTTGAACAAATCTTATCTCCCTTCTCCCACCTCTCTGTTCCGCTCTCCATTTGTGTGACGCTTCATAAAAAAACTCTAGATCTGGGTTTCGATTCTTTGTTTGATCTTGTAGATCTCATTCTTTCTCAAATTATCTCCCTCACCCTCAAAATTTATGGGTTTGCATGCACTGGGTTTGAGCCTCAAATCGTGTCTGTTCATCTAAGAACCCTAAAATACCGATTCGTTTCTTAAAGATGGGATGTGATTCCTTGTTTTCAACTGATAGTCCCCTTTGTTCCGATGGATCTGGTACCTACTCTTGCTCTGACGCTCCAAATTGCGAGTGGGGTTCATCCTGTGATGGAAATCACAGCTATAGTCCTGGATATCTTCAATCGGCGTATGATTCAACATCTTCCTCTACACTTGATCCAACTGTGGAGGCAAATTTGGAAGAAGAAATCCCAAAGGTTGAAGTAGTTATTGACGAGGCTCCCTCTGAGTCCCCTAAGGGAGGTGTCGTTTCTGTTGATGGTGCTAAATGATGATGATGTTCGTGTTGATATCGGTGGGAGATCTTTTGATGTTGATGAGACTAGTGGCTCCGACTACGATTCTTTTGGTGGTTCATGTAGCTAAGTCCCCTGAATTCTCTAACTCTCTTTATCTTTCAGTAGTCCTTTATTTTGGAGTATGTTTGCATGTTGTGGATACCAATTATGGATGTGAGTGATGCTTGGATGGTTTATGTGGATGGATGTCAGTGATGCTTGGATGATTTATGTGTATGACGGTTTATGTGGTGGATTGATGCTCTTATGTGTTGATAATTTGTGATATTGTCCCCTTTGAAGGATGTCCCTAATTGTTGCATGTGTTTTGATGGGTCTTGTTATGTTGTTTGATCAATGATGGGTCCTTTTATGCTGAGATTACTCATCCTAATGATGCTTCTAACCCTGCTATGTCATGAGAAACCATTCATTTTTTATTGAATGTGGCTCATGGTGTATTTAGGGTTAATTGCTAAGGGTAAATATACTCCATCTATCCTTGAATATAGTTCATGTTTCCTTTTTAAGTGTCCCAAAATACTGTTATTGTTCTCATATTGTTCATGTTATGTTGTTTGATCAATGATGAAGTCTATTATGCTGAGATTATTCATCTTAATGATGCTTCTAATCATGCTATGTCATGAGAAACCATTCAATCTTGACTGATGAGGCTCATGGTGTAGTAAGGGTTAAATGCTAAGGGTGAAAGTCAGTGAGGCTTGGGGATATCTAAGATTAGTCTTAGAAATACTTAGATGTAACTAGTGCCATAAGAAACCAGTCACTTGTGACTGAATGAGGCTTATAGGTAAGTTATTGTTGTGTGAATGAAGTGTCAAACTGTAATCCTATTGGTTATCAATAAAGTGCTCTTCTATTTTGGGAATTTCTGTAAACAATTGTTAATTTTTGTGACTAAAAGTATAGCATTAAATGCTATACATTGTTAAACAAAGTATAATATTAAATGCAAACTGTATTGTGTTTCAATTTCCTTAATTCATGTGCATTTTTGAGAAACAAGAACTATATTATGCTACATCTGAGATTAGTCCCTTTTTATGTTGTTTGTGCATTCTGTTGTTTGATCAATGATTAAGTCTTGCTAATTATGAGATGCAATTCATGTATGTTCACTACTTTAATGTGCCATAAGAAACCAGTCATATATAATTGACTGATTGAGGCTTATGAGTATAATTTTGTTGTGAATGGAGTTGTGACAGTAAGGGTTATGGGGACATCTGAGATTCTTTTGTGTCATATACATAGATGTTCTGAAAATATTTATATTCTGATTAGTGTTCACAAAAGTTGGAGCTTTACAAAAAAATTATACTATTCAAATAACTTTCTAAATTTCCACAAAAGTACCACTAAGGTTCACAAAAATATAAGCTTTTTACAAGACAGTCAATGTATCTAAGATTCTAAATACATTGACTGTCTTGTAATGCATATGATGTTGTTGCTACTTCTTGAGTGTGTTGTAGTGCACATGATGTTGTTGCTTCTTGAGTTTGTTCTGCTGCTTCTTGAGTTTGTTCTTGAGCTTCTGCTTCTTGAGTTTGTGCACCTCCATGAACTATGTCCCATGCTTGTAGCACTGCCTATATAGGTGCTTTGATTTCTCCTTCTAGGTTTCCACCAGCCTCTAATTTTTTCTTGTTTACATGTGGAAAATCATAATCATTTCATCCTTTTGCTTTTAATATCTCATTCATGACATACTGTAGTGGCATCCATACATTATTTAGAGTTTTGGGGTCTAACTCATAAAATGCTTCATGCACTACATCTAACATCTTATCAACATCCTTAGGCATTTTTTGTGATCAATGATTGTATACTTCTAAAGAACCCTAGATCTAAAATATTTTGAATTAAAATGAAAGTAAAACCATCTTGTTGATATATTTGTTGCCATTCTGCATCATCTTGAGTTATATGGGTATTTGCATTATCTTGTTGTATGAATATCACTTTGTGACCTCCATCTGTTGGCCATTTTGCCTTGATTGCCGGAATGATTTGGTTGATTAACATGCTCTTTGTGACTTTCTGGTTAACTGATTCAACAATCTTAGTAACAATTGTTCCCTTGTCTCTGTTTTTAGAATTCCTTTTTGCTGGCTCTCTGAAAGTGAATGGGAAGATACCAATCTTCCCATCAAAAGTATATTGTCTCTCTGTATTGAATCTTGGTCTAGCTACAACAACAGTGAACGTGACTTTGGGTATGAACTTACTTGAACTTGCAGATCTGTATTTGCCCTTCTCACATTGTGCTAGATATACTCTGTGTGACTTCTTGCTCTGATTAAACCACTTTTCATCCAAGTGAACAAAGTCATACATTGGATAATATTGTCTCTTTGTTTCTGTTGTATCCCCTTGTAGTAGCCCTAATATCCATGCCAACCTTGTCTTTTTGTTTGCATCCTTCAATTCAGGATAGAGTGGATTTGTATGTGGCTTGATAATTCCCCTTTTAATCATCTTATGAACTGTGGTCTTTGAAATGTTAAGCTTGGTAGCTAAGTCTCTGATGCATGATTTGTCCCCCATATTCAGTTTTGTGATATATTCAACTGGAACTTGAATTCTCTTTCTACTAGAGTTGTGAAACTTTGTAGTGACATTGTATCTATGTCCATCATTTTTCTGTTGTTTGGTTGTGTTCCATAATTTGCTTATGCACCTTGATGATACATTAAACTCATGTGCAACTGTCTGTATTGAATCACGTTGAAGCTGTTGTGATACCCCGTATTTCTGTAAGGTTATTTTGGGAATTTTGTCGAGTACCCGTTTCATACGTCGGATTTAATTCAGATAGTTTGAGACATTCTGTAATGTGCTCTGCCTCTGTAATATTTTTCTCAGTGAAATAACATACAGTCGACGCATTTTGGGAGCTAATACTCGTTCGTGTATGAATATATTTAACACGGGGTTAAGATTATTGCCCAAGAATTATCATCCAATGGGCATTAAAGTACAAGTTTGTTACCCTAAGGTTTTTATCCAAGAGGCAAAGTGCAAGGTTATTATCCAAGGGATGGGAAGGAAGCTTCCTATCACCTTCCTCCCCCTTGGATTTGCCTATATAAGGATGGCTTGGGAGGAAGAGAGAGGGCTAGTTTCATAAGCTCTCAAACTCTCAAAAACGCTCTCTTCAGGAAAGCTCAAGTCGAACGTCAGAGCTCATTTGGTGTCGTTTCCGGTGGCCAAGAGAAGCTTGGGAGGCCCTTAGAAGCCTAGAAACCAAGCAAGGCGAAAGACGAGCCAAACCGATCGTCGAGGGTGAGTTTTTCCTCTCGTATTTCAGTTTCTGTTTAGCGACGGCGACCGCCGGATAGAGGCAGCGACCGCCGGCTTGAAGGCGGCGACCGCCGGCCAGAACACGGCGCCTGCCGTGATGAGCACGGCGACCGCCGTGATGAGCCCGACGACCGCCGTGAAGATCCCGGCGACCGCCGTGAAGATGTGGCCACCGCCGTGAAGAGCGGCGCCCGCTGCATTTGGGCGGCGCCCGCCGCAGCTGAGGCGGCGCCCGCCGTAAGTTTGGTTGTTGGCCGGTTGCTGTCGTGACTTCCGTGGCCTTCGTTCGGGTTTCGTTTCCTTCGATTCATTTCGTTCTTTCTTAGATCTGTATTGTTGTTTGTCGAATCTAACTTAGGGTTTCTTTGTGGGTCGATTTGAAGGAATCTGTGCTCCAGATCTGTCCCTGTGTCGAGCCCGGAATCCCGTCGTTAGACTTCATTCAAACTCTGCGGATTCAGGCAAGTGGCGGTTCGCTCTTGCTCATCGTTCCATATTTACAATAATTATCAGTTGTTTATCTGAGTAATTAATTTGGAATGATTACTGTGTTTATCTAGAATTGGTTTTATAAACTGTTTTGGAAACTGTAATAATGATACTAATAGGTTGTATATCTGTTAGAACAACGCTATTATTTATGTTCGCCTTGAGGGCATTTATGTGGATTTATCCTGAACTATTGTTGTGCTCGAACTGTTAGTTAGCACGAGTATTCGTAGGAACACCTGGACTCTGAGAGGTCCATTCGTTTCTTTATAACTTGGGGAAAAGGGCGATCAAGACCCTACGATAGTAGAAGCTTGGACTCTGTGAGGTTCATTCCTTCGATATAAGTCCAGAGGCTTGAATTCTGTGAGGTCCATTCCTTAGTTGTATGTCCTGCGTGACAGAGCATATGTTTAAAAGCTTATAATATAATGTGGGTTTTGGAATTTAATAAGATAAAGTGTCTGAGTGCACATAATTAATATACCTTTGGCGAGTAGTGCAACTAAGTAAATAGTGCAGCTAGGAAAGCTCGTCTCGACTTTTGATCAGAGTACGTTCTCTTTCCAATCTGGATTCGCTGTAAGCGGTGAGGTTGGTCGTGAACCGAAACATCTAAGTCAGCTTTTAAATCACTGATGTCTGATTCTGTCAACATTCCAGATTTGTCATATTTCCTTAAGACTCACTTTCGTTGGAGTCTTCTTTCGGGTCGATTTCTGTGAAGATTCAGTCTTCCGGAATCTTCTCTTGTGTATACCTCTTGTTTATTCCAGTAGGAGTATGATGGTTGACTATCGTCATCGGTTATTATTCGAGAAGCGATGAGTCTAACCTAATACGACTGCTTCGAACCACTCTGCTTTGTACCCTTGCATAGTCTATTCAGTAGACTAACCAACCGCAATTGTTCTCTGCATGGTTGGCTGGTGTCATCCGTTCGATTCGGCACATCAGATAGAGCGAAGATATGAGGAGACTAGACTGACTATGAAGACGACGATTATTTTTGGATGTTTTTAATAATTTCTTTTAATCAGGTTGAGATCCTTGGGAGATGACCATTGTGGTCAAGATCCTTGTTTGTATTATATTTAAAAGACTTCCGATGTACCTTGTTTAAAGACTTCTGTTGTACTTTGTTAAACTCTGTGTTTGTCCTATTCGGGATTGGGATGTAATCCCGGGACTCATGTTTTATATGAATAAAGTTATCATTTTGTATCATTGTATTTCATGGTTTGTATTCAAACGGTAAAGCCTTGGGTGATCTCGATAAGGAACACTGAGGTCACTGGCGGTAATACCTTTCCAAATGGGTTCAGATTTGGGGGTGTTACAGCTGTCCATCTGTTCCTATGTTTAGAAGCCATAACAGTATTTGCATTCGTTGTTCACTGCTGAGCTTGTTCCTTGATGTCTGGTGATGACATGTTGCCTGTGTTTCTGGTTGCTGATAATCCCGTTGATCTTCTTCCATGTCCTCTGGCTCATTAAGATAAAAAGAAGCCCATCTTCTTCCATGTCCCCCGCTGGCTCGTTAAGATCAAATTGGAACTCAGATTCTTCCATGTTGTTAAAGTCTAAAGCCATCAAGAGCAGGCAGTGATGCAATTTTCTTTATTTTGTTTTCTTTTTCTGTTGTACAGAGTCTGGGTTTCTTGTGTTTTCAATTTTTTGAAGTTGAGGGTTGAGACATTAATGCTTGTTGATTGCTGTATTTATACTGATGAGAGAATTGAAGAGGCATCTGCAGAGGGAATGTGAGTTTAAGGCACAATGTGTGTGCTCAAAATATTGTAATCCTATTGGTTGTCAATAAATATGATTTTCTATTTTGGAAATTTCTGTAAACAACTGTTAATTTTTGTGATTAAAAAAAAGAAAAAAAAGTCACAAAGTACAACATTAAATGCAAAATGTACTGTTTTTCAATTTCCTTAATTCTTGTGCAAAATGAGAAACAAAAACTATATTCAGGGACAGATGGAGTATATTTTTCTTGTGCTTTTTGTTTGTTGTTGTCTGTTGTCTAGCCAGTATGTTCAGCTGCCAATTTATTCGGTCTCTCGATTTTACCAGAGTTGTTACTCTGATATATCGATTTCTTTCCTATAAAAAATAGATAGAGTAGATAAATAGCAAAGTCTAGATAACTTATATTGGTATTAGAGTCGGTTCTAATTTAGGCTATGTTTGGCAGTCACTTTATACAAACTTTAATTATAAAAATTATTTATTTTTCACTTTTATAAATCCTTATAACACTCAAATTTCAAAAATTATTCTAAAAAACATTAAATTATAATTAATAATTTCTTTATAAATACCCTCACAAAAAAAAATCGTTACTAATTATTTAGGACAACACCAAAGCATACCATATTCAAAAGGGCAAGTCACCCAAAGATACACCCACTACCCCTATTAAAGGAGATTCAACAAAATTACTACCCCTTCAGATCATCTGTCAAAACAGATGTTATAATCCAAAAAATATCATTGATAGGTATGATCTCTTTCCTTACCAACCTTTGTTTTACCATGTATCTTTAAGGGGCTCTTACTACTCCCTATATCATTACTACATTATCCTCACCAAGTCATCCATTAAACTATCCTTCACAGATCTTGCACTCTGGAAGAACTATCAAGATTATCAAAGGAATCCAGTCAAAGCTAGATTTGGATCTACACAACAAACACAACAATTGAAGGGCAACTGTGCTGAACAGAAACACCCTAACTTTCAAATTCTTATTAATCATAAAAAGACTCAAATCATGTTTGCTAGGTCGTATGACCAAAAACTTTCAATGCTACATTCCAACCAAGCGTTTTTGAACATCTTTGATGTTATATCCTTTAAACATTTCATGTTGTACATGCATTCTGGTGAAAGGATCCCAAACCATGCTTATTATGTATGGTTTTGGTCCAGTAAAACCAAAACCCAACAATACAATATCGGTATGATCCTACTTGGAATTAATCACACTTACAGGACGTTGCCCAGATGGTGGACCTTTCCTTTAACAAGGCCCAACAAAATCGAGGACTCAACATCTGGGATTCATACTTTTTTGAAGCTCATTACACTTAAAAACAATATCCAATATGACCAAATTTTTTCTAATGGTATAACTAACAATAACAAGATCAGTGATAATGGCGAGGCAACAAATACTCTACCAAAAAACACTAAACTCTCTACACTAGCAAATCTCACAAAAAAATAAATAAATCACAAATCAAGACTAAACTCACTTGCAAAATCACTTTATGGTTTTTTTATGAAGATAAGCCTATGAAATTGTTGTGGTATTAGTCATAAAAATATGTGGACTGATATCGAAGGATTCTGTAAAATGGAAAAAATACAAATTATGGCACTAGTTGAAACTAAAACCGTCAAGGAGCCTACTCAATCTATCTGGCAAAAAGCAGGATTTGATACCTTTCATTTTTCACCTACCACTGGATTCTCGGGGGACATCTGTGTTATGTGGAAGGCATACCAACTTTATAATGAAATATGTGAACTCATACACATTGATAAAAGATTCATTGTCATTAAATATAAAATTCTTGACAAAAACTATTGCATGATGCTTATCTTTACGTATGCTCCGGCCAAAGAAAACGAAAAGAGAGCATTCTGGGACCTTCTTACAAATTTTATCCAAAATACACATTTACCATGTCTTATCATTGGAGATCTAAATGAAATTACTAATAATAACGAGAAGATAAGAGGTGGCCATATACATCCATCAAGAATCCTACGACTTAACCAATTTAAAAACAATTGTGATCTCTTAGAAATCCCTACGCAAGGAGGGGATTTCACTTGGAGAAAAAACACAATTGAGATCAACAATATTTATGAAAAACTTGACAAAGTTCTTATTCATAACCAAATCCTACAATGGTTCCGAGGAATTTTCACTAAAAACCATGCTTTCACCTCCTCGGACCACTGTCCTATCTCAATAGAATTAGAGAACCCTAATCCTTTTAAAGCGCAACCCTTCAAATTTGAAAAAATGTGGACTGATAGAAAAGACTTTGAAAATATTGTTAAACAAGCTTGGAGAATAGACTCTCAAGGATCACACATGTATAACCTAGTGAAGAAAACACAAGCACTTAAAATAAGTGCTAAAAAATGGAACAAAACAACATTCGGAAATATTTTCAAACAACTACAAGAAACAGAGGAAAACCTCTCCAGAATCCAAAAAGACATACTAATAAACCCAAACCAAAATCTCATAGCAAAACAACATAGACTTCTCAATTAAAAAAGAAAATATACTTTCATACCAAAAAAAATATTGGAGTCAAAGAGAAAAAACTAAACACATAAAATTAATAGACACCAACACTAACTACTTTCACATAATTGCAAATGGAAGACGTAGCAAAAAAATCATTAGAGAAATAAGAACTAATGATGGTACTATTATCATTGGGCTTGAAAACATCCGAAATGAAATCATAAACGATTTTGAAAAAAGATTCAAGAAAGGACGAATTAATCATTGTGTTCTACATGATTACCTCGGTAACATCAACAGAGAAATCTCTGACCAAGACAACGAGGAACTAACCAAACAAGTTTCTAATGAAGAAATTAAAAATGTTGTTTTTAGCATTGGGAGTAATAAATCCCCAGGACCAGATGGTATGTATGCCTTGTTCTACCAAAAATACTAGCACATCGTTGGACCAATGATCACCAAAGCTGTAAAAGGCTTTTTCCACTCGGGAAAATTATTAAAACAAATCAATCATATCTTTATTACTCTTATACCAAAATGTGACAATCCAAACTCAACAAACCACTACCGACCAATTAGTTTATGCTCCACCATTTATAAAACAATATCCAAAATAATAACCGAAAGAATGAAACCCATTTTAAATGAATTAATACACCCACTACAGGGTGCTTTTGTTGCCGACCGTGCTATTCAAGATAACATTCTAATAGCTCACGAAATCTTCCACTCCTTCAGATCCAAAAAAGGTAAAGAAAGGTGAATTGCAATCAAACTAGATATGGAAAAAACATATGATAAAATTGAATGAGAATTTTTTCTATCAGTACTTAGCAAATTTGGATTCTCAAGCCGTTTTATTGAATGGATCAAAGAATGCGTTGAAACAGTCTCCTTCTCAGTACTTGTCAACAACGGTCCCACTGACATCTTCTACCCACAAAGAGGACTACGCCAAGGCGATCCTCTTTCACCATTCTTATTCATCCTCGGAGCAGAAGTATTGGCCAGAAAATTACAACAAGAATGAAATCCCAACCGTAATCAAATTGGATTTCAAATTACACGAATGGGTACCAACATACCATTTCTAGCTTTCGCAGACGACATCCTCATCTTTGCAAAAGCTAACCAAACTGCATGTACCAAAATCAAAACAATTATCGAAGACTATTGCTCCATATCTGGACAATGTGTTAACTACCATAAATCAGCCTTTCAAACAACAAATAATACCCCTAACAACATTAAAACAATTATATAATCTGTTCTAAATATCCCGAGAACTACCTCGCTAGAAAAATACCTAGGATGCCCAATCATCAATGAGAAAGTCAATCGGAACACATTTCAAGATAATATCATAAACACTACAAACCAACTATCAAAATGGAAGGCTAGCTCCCTTTCCCTTGAGGGGAGAGCTATTCATATTAAATCCAATCTTACTGCCAAGCCAAACTTTTTAATGCAATGTTTCATGCTCCCAACCCATATTCACAAGGAAATGGACAAGATTAATAGAAATTTCCTATGAAATAAAGACCCAAACTACAAACCACTTATTGGATGAGATAAAATATGTAAAAATAAATCAAATGGTGGTATTGGTATCAGGAAAACACAAGATATGAACAAAGCCTTACAAATGAAACTCATTTGAAAAATCTTTGCGGAACCAAACAACATTTGAGTTAAAATAATCACTGAGAAATATCTAAAACAAACATGCATTCTACAATATGCTAAAAAGAGTAACCATTCTTGGCAATGGTCACAATTGCTTAAAATGCAAACAGACTTCAAAGTTGGTTTTCACTGGCTAATCGGAGATGGCAAAGCTATCAATTTTTGGGAGGATAACTGGGTCAATGACTCCATCCTACAGAATGAAAAAATGTCAAATGTACAAATAAATACCAACACTAAAGTTAGTGAATTTATAACAAACAAAAAATAGGATAAACCCAAGTTGGAATCATGTCTAAACAGGAAAACAGTTAATAAAATCATTGATATACCAATTCCTAGTAATGATATATTAGATAGACTCTACTGGAAACCGAGCAAAAATAGATGGTTTACTACCAAAACAGCCTTTGAACTTATTACAAAGCAAACAAACACACAAATTGATGAATTCTCTTGGATTTGTGATCTTGACATCTACCCCAAAGTTAAAAACTTTTTTGTGGAAAATATGTCATAACAGACTACCAACCAAAATAAGATTAGCACAGAAAAATGTGGCAGTACCACTTGCATGTGATCTATGCAATAACTCTCAAGAGGACTTAAATCACTTCATTTTTCAATGTCCCTTTACCCTAAAAATTATTAAACTACACAACAATAAAATAGAACAAATAATGAGACAAATAAACACCAATAACAAACCAAAGGAGCGTCTTTTTGAACTACAATCAAAATTATCTAAAAAGGAAACCATATGCCTAGCAACTACATGGTGTACATTATGGATCAACATGAATCAAATCATATTTAACTATAGCAACGATGAAAGAATTAAAGATCTTAAAAATTACACAGAATAACTAATAAAAAACTGGGAAAAAACAAAATTTTATGACAAAGAAGACTGCATACCCACTCATAGTAATAAGGGGTCTGCTAGGAAAAAAAGAAACATCAAGTGGGAAAAACTAGCACCCTACTTTACTAAAATTAATTTTGATGGAACTA
Organism: Rheum nobile; assembly: GCA_027886185.1. NCBI lineage: Eukaryota > Viridiplantae > Streptophyta > Magnoliopsida > Caryophyllales > Polygonaceae > Rheum > Rheum nobile. The sequence continues at coordinate 150,193 of WOAB01000555.1, read as the reverse complement.
AATTACCTAGTGGAGAAGCTGAGATTAACTACATTCTTAGGAATGACAAGGCCGAAGTGATTCACATTGACAAAACAGATGTGGATTTAACACAACTTTAATGACTGAAGCAATATCCCTTAGACAAAGCATCAAAAAAGCTAAACAGCTCCAAATCCATAATATTGAAATTGAAGGAGACAATCTTTGCCTTATCAACTCTATTAAAGACACTTGAGTTTGTCCTTGGAAAATCGAAATGGTTGTTGCAAACATTTTGTTCGACCTTCATTCTTTCCAAGAAGTCCAAATCAAACACATTTTTCGGAAGGTGAATCGTTCTGCTGATAGAATTGTGAAACTCAGCTTTTCACCTCATATGACTAATTTTTCTCTTGATTCAAAACTTCGTGTTCTCATGCGGCAAAATGCTCTAGGCAGACATCGTCGCTAAGCTAGCCTAATTCTTACCTAATAATAATAAAAAAAAGTTTTTTCTAGTGTGTGTCCATGGACACACTCTAAGAACTCCTTTTTTGGCAATTATTTAATTAGACACTAGTTTAATCTTGTTTGCTAAAGATTTATCAATTCTCTATTAGAAAATATTTTGAAGATAAATTTCCTATTTAAGCTTGTTAGCATGTGATCATGGACACACACTAGAAAAACCGATAAAAAAATACAAATTAACTGAATTTTGTTATATATATTTTTTGGTCGAAAAAACCACTTTCATCTGAACTCAATCCGTCTCTCCCTACTCGTCTCCCCTTGCAACTTCGATTCCAATTTACAAGCCCATCAATGGAGTCGGAGATTCTGGACGAGAACGCTCAGGTTGCAGGTCTCATCCCGCTAGCTTCCGTATCCCAGCAGCCCTATGTCTCCGAGCTCCTGTCATTCACTCTCGATCGCCTCCACAAGGTTTTGATCTGCTTTCCCCCCTTATCTCTTGCAAATCGTTGTTGATGTGTCTGGATCTACCGTTTTCATGATTTCGCCATTTCTCAGGAGCCGGAGCTTCTTCGAGTTGATGCCGACCGGATCCGGCGGCAGATGCAGGAGGTGGCGGTTTCTAATTACCGAGCCTTCATTTCCGCCGCTGACGCCTTGCTTGCGATCCAAGAGGAAGTCTCTTCCATAGACAAGCATCTTGAAAATCTGGTGATTCAGCTCATTCCCCTGATTCTTCTGCTTGTATTTCTTTCTATGCAAATTTCGTGAGAAAAGGTTTAATTGATTTTCCACTTCGAGATCAAAAGAGGTAGTTAGTAAGGATTGGAAATTCGGAATTTTCTTCTGCTCCAAAATTTCGAGATCGAAAGCTTTAAAGTAAAAGGCTGAAACCCTGTTTACATTAATTTTTGAACAAGGAAGAAAATTCTGAAAAAGTAGCCTGCTAGATCTAGACTGTAGTTGTACAAGATTATTAGTTGTATGTATATTTGAAGCTGAATGTGGGTAGAAGCAAACATGTAAAACTTGAATTGAGGAGGTAGAAGCAAACATGGAAGCTGTATACCATGCACATTTTGCTTTCTAGCTATTTGGCAGAATGCTCGAGGTCCTGCATGTCAAGTTCTCCTCACTAGATAAGTTCTTTACAACTATATTATTCATTTCTCAGGTTGAATTTTAGATTGAATTTTGAAAGCGATTTAGTCACCAATATTTGTTCCTTGAAACGTCCGTAGCCCAAGAAAGCCTTCCAAGAGTTCTCAGTCTTAATATTGCCATTAAATTGCCACTTTTCTAGAAAAAAAAACCCTCGTCATGTGGGATTTGAATGTTTAAAGATAAATTCATTATATGAATTTTTATATTGGGACATGCATGAGGGACTGACTGGAGGGGTGCAAATGTTCTTGCTTCTTCTTGTTTTTGATTTCCTCTATACTGAAACAAGGGTTAATTCTATTTGGGTTGTGGGGTTGGGGACTATGTCTCCTTATCTTTCTTTCTTATAAAAGGAAGAATGTTTTGTGCTTTCCACATGTCACCTCAAATACCTAGGCATCTCCACTGAGGTTTTCTTTTCCTAATACTAAGGCGGGTGTTTGATTTCAATCCTTTTTATGTCAATGATGACAGTATACTGCTTTCCTCCTTTTCAGATTGCTGAAGTTCCGAATCTGACAAATGGGTGCACTGAGTTCATAGAATCTGCAGAACAGATTTTGGAAAAGAGGAAGATGAACCAAACATTACTGTCCAATCATAGTACAATGCTTGATTTGCTTGAAATTCCCCAGCTTATGGACACGTAAGTGCGTAATTAATCCAAAACGCATGTCCAAATATCTGCTTCCTCAAATGATGAATCATATGTGCCAAATATAATAATATTGCCAATAAATGTAATGATTAACCTGGATCTAGCATGGGTTGCGGGTTTTTCGCAGCTTCACTTAGTCTTCTACTAATAAGTTACCACATCCTTACTCCAGTTTATTATTGGTAATATTTTTTTCTCAAGAAAACTTGTATGAAGAGAAGTGATTATAAAGAAAACAAAGATACTGTTAACCTGATGAGTTCCATGCCTCTGGCCTCAGGATGATTCACTAGTTTTTGTACTTTTGTAGCAGTCTCTTGATGGAGTTAAAACTTTTCAAGAATTCACTGAGCACATTGATTTCTTGTCTATATTTCATCAGATGGTGGAAGTTATAGTAAAGATAGATTTAGTCAAGAAACGTAAAAGTTTTCTTATTCATGTTTTCAAGATTTGAGATGGTTGTTACCACTGAGGTGAATTTATACTTAAGCTTTTGGAAGCTTCGTTATAGGTTGCAGTTGCCATACCCTGTAGATTATAGCATTGCAATGGATCTTATGTGTTGAGGCTTTCATTTTTCGGTTTTTCTTGGTGATATTTCATGAATTGTTAGAGAGAAAGTGATACAAGCTGCATCTATTCTGATTATTAATGAACTTCTGTAGATGTGTGAGGAATGGAAACTATGATGAAGCCCTGGACTTGGAAGCCTTCGTTTGCAAGGTTTCAACAATGCATCCAAAGTGGGATTTTCTTTCCTAATCTCTCACATATTGCACTTTTACTGCTAAGAAGACAAACTTGAGAAGTCTGATGGATGTTGTTTTGCTCTTGCTTCTTTCTCTTGAAAAGGATTCCTGTTATTCAAGCTCTGTCAGCTGAAGTGAGACAGACTACGCAATCTCTACTCTCTCAGCTTCTTCAGAGACTCCGGTCTAATATTCAGGTAGTACTTATCTTAAATTTGTCTATTTCTTAATATCAAAGATAATAATGTGAAAACCTTAGTAAGAGAAATTTACACCATAGAATAATATATCTATCCTCTGATGGGAAGGGCGGAAAAATATTACAAGGTTTTCTAGTTCAGTTGAATCAAGATGTTTGAAAGAACCTGTTAAATAATCGTAGAATGGCAGTAAGGGGTCATTTGGCATATGGGAAGAGAAAGTAAAGGAGAAAGGAACATATGCAAGTTTTTGGATGGTCACCACTAACCATTACTCGGAGTAACTCAGCATCATTTGATCTTTAACCTATTTTCATTCTCACTCCGCTTGATCCATGGGCTACTAATTCTTCTGTTTGATTCATGAGATAATTCTTCTTTAATATGAACTACTTTTCCCCCCCTTGCCTAACTTTTTAAACTACCCCTCAGTAGTCAGTACACATAGTCTCATAAGTCATAAATAATACCTTCACTTTCATAAACGTATCAGGAAAATCATGTCATTTTTTTTTACTCCGAATGCACCAAGAGATAGCTAGATAAACTTGATTTTTTTATATTGTATCTTGAAATGATACAACTTTTACTTTTGTGCATCGATGATTTTTTTCCCAGCTGCCAGAGTGTCTTCGAATAATTGGATATCTGCGTAGAATTGGAGTATTCAGCGAATATGAATTACGTTTGCAGGTAAGACCTTGGAGCGGTTAGATGCTTACTAACTTTTTACTTTAATCTCTTCTTCCGTTTAAGGGTTCACAGAATTGTGATTTGTATATCTTTTGCTTTTGGAGTAGTTCTTGCGATGCCGGGAGGCATGGCTGATGGGGATTCTTGATGATTTAGACCAAAGAAATCCTTATGAATACCTTAAGGGTATGGTTAGTTGCTATAGAATGCATCTTTTTGATGTAGTTAATCAATACCGAGCTATATTTGCTGATGATACATCGGGCAGCGAAGAGAATTATGATGGTGGACTTCTTTTTAGCTGGGCAATGCATCAGATTACATCTCATCTTAAAACTCTCAAGTTCATGCTTCCCAAGTTAACTGAAGGTGGTTCATTGTCAAACATCTTAGATCAGTGCATGGTAAGGATGTTACTTTTGTCTTCACATGCTTTAATATGCAAGGCTGTTCTCTACTTCTATTCTCTGCTTTATTCATTGCTCTAAGGTAGCTCTTCTGCTCTACAGGGTTAATCTCTTCTCCTCCCTAGCTAAGTGCATCGTAAGCTAGCCATAAACTATGTGCTTATTTCTATTTATATTTAGTCTGTGTTGGTATGATCTGATTTCTTAAAGTCAGTCAGGGAAGCAGAGTGAACTGCATTAACATTAGGTGTTTTGTTACAACCTGATGAGTATGGAATCTGAATTTTACTCCCTCTGCCAAAAATTACTTGTCACTCGTGGGAAAATATAAAAGATAGGATTTTGTCACCCTACTAATTACCAACTAAGTGTTCCTTGACAAGGTTTTGGAATTACTGAAGAAGAGGAAGATTTGACAAATATTGGGCACATTTGATTTGGAAATTTTGATATGCCAAACTTGACAGAGAAAATATTTTGAAGAAAACACACAATTTTAGATGTCTTATAGTTAAGTCCATTTTCTTTCTGCTGCTTCATATGCTGGTTAACTTTTGCTTATGAAATCTCTCTTTTAAGAAACGAGACTTTTGGAATAGATTTTGTGTCTACTAGGTTAGTGCTTACCAACCAACTGATCTGAAAGTTGATTTATGTTTTATGATTGTACAGCCATAGAGTCTTTCCTTCAGCTTACTATACAGAGAGATAATTACATGCTAACATTTTTTAATTACTCTGTAGTTGGGTTTTGTGGGACAAGTTACAATTGATGCAAATTGTTTCTTTTCTATATATCAAAATTTACTGGATTGTGATTAGCCTTGATGTCAAAGTACACATACTATACTAATGGATCTAGTTTTTTTATAGGCATGTTCTCATATATTTTTACTTATACCTCTTAATCATAGATGCTGATGAAAATGTAGATAGCCTGTTTTTTTTTTCCGTCTAATATATATTCATGTTGAAGATTGTTTTTGTGTATTTTGACAGTATTGTGCTATGGGGCTTGGTTGGGTTGGATTGGATTTTAGGGGTTTGCTGCCATCAATTTTTGAAGAGTAAGTATATGGCTGAATTTTACTCCTATCTCTGTGGTTGACTTGCTCTTGTTTACTCATTATCAATGTATTTAATTCGATCACATTGCAGGGCTGTGCTAAGCTTGTTTAAAAAGAATATGATCTCAGCCATTGAGAATTTTCAGGTAATGTTGACTGGTACATAAAGCATGTAGACTTCTTATTATAGAACTAGTCAATTACTTTTTTTTCTTCTGTCCGTGTATCGTTTTCTTTCTCCTCAAAATTTAGTTAGTTATGCTAACCAAAACCAAAACATTCCCCATGCGGAAAGGTTCTTGCACCAGCACAAACTGGGGGAAGGCTTAGAAGGGCTTTAGTTGAAAGCATATGCTGATCTAACAGCCAGGAAGAAAAAAAAAAGGACAGTCCATCATCCATTTTCCGTGTAGTGAAAACCAAAGCTGCAAAAATTATCTGCTGGATACTATTTCATCTCTCTTGAAAGACTCTGTTTTGTTGCTTCCTTGGGTTACTAGAAACATAGCAGGGGATATTTGTTTGACCTCTGACTGTATTTCATGTCATGATTGCCTCTTATCTGTTTCCTTGCGTTCTTTGTGTACATTTTTACTTCAGCTTGTACTGGATTCACATCGTTGGGTTCCACTTCCAGCAGTTTGTTTTTCAGCCCCTAGTGGAGGGGAGGAAAACCATGAGGATGTGACTCCACCACCTTCTTTGATGGAGCATCCACCACTTGCTGTGTTTATAAATGGTGAGTAAAAAAGTGTTTTGTTTCAAAAGCTATCTTCATTCAGAGAAACTAATGCAATGAACTTGCTAAATGTCTGATCATGGAATTTGTTTGTCATTAGTAACCGCCTGTCAAGACTACAGTGATTAAGACAAGAATCTCCCAAAGAAAATTTTGGCATGAACAATACAAGATATAAGCTATTTTGCTTAAATCATCTCACATTTTAAAAACAATTTTAATTTTTCATGATCTATACCAGTCTAAATATATCTTAAATATTATTAGTATTACGAAAATCCATAACATCTGTAATATTTACATAGTAAAATGTTTGGGAGCACAAAAATGGAACAGAACACGAGTTTGGATTATTCTTACAAGCATCCTTACGTTACGTGATATTATCTTTGTAAAGTGCCTTTTAGATTGATCTATAAATTTTCCTTCTGGAAATTTTTAATGAAGAGGTGGTTGGGTATCTAACTTGAGATTTATATTGTAACTAGTCTGCTTGGGCACTGCAAAAAAGTAGTAGCACCTTAGGTTGGCTTTGTACAGACTACAGATCAAGCTAATGGTTCAATCTTCATGTCTGATGTTGGATTATAATATACTATAACAACTGGCTGATGGTAGTATGAAAATTGTGCTGTTGTTGAGGGAATAATTCTGTGTTGCTAGAAGTGCAGATAAATTGGCACTGCAGTTGAGCAGTGGACTTGGTTGGGGTGTCTTGTTACCACAAACAAGAAACGGTTTCGTAAAGAGTCAAGGAGTATTAAGTTTGCAACCCTCATGATGAGGATAGTTTCATATCATTTGGCATCTCGTAAATCACCTTATTCTTGTCTGGCAGATATTTTATGCTAATTCTATATGGAGTAGATGTGTCAGATCACCTGATGCGCATAATGTGTGCATTTACTTGGCTAGGATCCGGTTAACTGTGAACTCACTGTTTGCTGCTTCTTTAGGTGTATCTGCTGCGATGAACGATTTGCGACCATGTTGCCCTTTAAGCTTGAAACACATTCTTGCTCAGGAACTAGTTAGAGGGTTGAAGTCTGTTCATGACTCATTGCTGAGGTACAATGAATCTAGGTTGCTCAGAGATAACGAATCCGTGCTCTTCTTCTCACTTTGCCGGTCATTTATTGAGGTGAAATTTTTGTACACTTGTCTTAGACTTGCTTCGACAGCTCCAAGGCGTTAAGCAGGCTAACTTTTTTCCGTACACGTTTAGGTTGTATTACCACATTGTGCAACATGTTTTGGCCGCTGTTACCCTGGTGGAGCTGCTCTAATTACAGATGCCAAGAGCTCATTTGACGGGATCACGAAACTGCTGTCTGTCTCGTCCTCAAGAAATGTTCACAAACCAGTCGTTATCACTTCAACGAACCCAACTACTTCAGCAAACGAGAGCGCTCCATCATCAGCAGAAAATGGAGCTTCAGCAAACGAGAGCGCTCCACCATCAGCAGAAAAGGGAGGTGTGCTCGATGGTGAGGTAAAAGACAGCGGCCCTGTAGAGGAAGAGCAAACTGGTGATAGTTCAAAAGCTGATGGGACAAATGGTGATTCACAATAATCTTCCATTGAAATGATATCTCTCCGAGGTCAGTCTTGCACAATATTCCTAACAAGTTTGCAAATACTTCTCATCCGCTTTGTTTGTGAACGGCAAGAAGTTGTCTATAGCAGGCTGATTGGGGTCTTGGAGACTTCCTTAGAAGTACTATATATTGGGCTTTGAAGTATTGCAAGTCTAGATTTTTGTTCTTCTTGTGATCATTGTACAACCTTTAAAAACCAAAAGAAAGAGGGGAAATAATATAGAGAAGGGTATTGCAGAATTTCCGAGGTCTTCATTGTCTTGAGAGTTGAGATGGCCATTTGTATTAGAAGATGCATAATAAAGAGTCTGTTGTCTAGTTGTAGCTGATACACCTTATGCTTTATTTGTTCATTTAAAGTCTATTGTCGTTCCAAATTTGAACACTACACCAGATTGTACAACATGATTTTACCCTGCTTCCGATTCCTGCTGCAGGAGAATAATCATCAAAAACTATGTTACATACAAAGAAAATATATCATTATAAATGAAAAACCATGCCAATAAGTTGGGGTAAAACTTGCTTACATTCCAGATTTAAATATAATACTAATTGTAAAAGGAAAATATTCCATCCCACAGTTTTCTACCTTCATATACCTTTCTCCAAAGCCAACCATTTACACCGGAATCCCATTAACAAAAATAGAAGACATGAATCAACAACAGCAGCAGGACATAAAAGCAAAACCCAGGCAGGGGATTTGACAAAGAAGCTCCATTGGAGTAGAAGTAATAGTAAGGGTAAGGATAGTTATTCCCCTGCCCTAATGGCGGAGCGGGCCCGCCTGGAACGATCACGTACGGTATGTTAGGAGGCGACCGAGCGGATTTTGGGTTGGTCACTGAGGGAGTACTACTTGAAGGTGGCCCCTTGGGTGTTGGTGGTGGTGTTCGGGGCGGAGTTGGTGGTGGATGGGGATGACTACTTGGCGGTGGAGAGAACTCAACTATTGGAGCTTCAGGTGGCAGCAGAAGTGGTGGAAAATTGCCGGATTCCGGTGATGTTGGTGGCGATGGTGGTGGGGAACATATAACTGGGCATGTACCGCACTCACTTATGCATAGCAAACCAGCAGTGGGCACTCCAGAAGCCTGCATTTCATCAGCAAAGGCGATCGAAGCCGCGAGCAGAAGAGAAGCCATCAGTTGTGAAGGGTGAATCCATCTTGATGTCTTGTTAGAAGCCATTGCGTTTGCCAGCTTCGCATATGATATGAGAGAAATGAGTGTGGAGCTTTGTAGTAGTTTTTGAGGTGTTAAGCCATGCAGAAACTTCTTTGTGTCTGTGTTTGTAATTTGTATTGTTGGAGGGGGCTTTTGATTCTTGTGGAGGGCACTTTTGGAAAGTAAAGCCTAAGATGCTCTGCTTAGAACTTGGAAGAAAGGCAAGGAATTCCAGGTTACGTGGGGTGTAAAGCTTCAAATTTTCATTTTGATTATGCCTTTACAAATTTGTAGCTTCAGTTATCTGTGCATGTGTAAGAATAATTATTATCGTGTAAAATAAGAATGATATACATATACATGAAAATTTATACATGTATAGATAAAAACTTCTGTAATTTAGAAACTTATGCACATACATGTAAACAAAAATTACACTTTAAAATATGTTCAAATTTTTACTTGCATGTGTATAAATTTTTAACATGAGTTAAAAATACATAAATTTTGTATATGTATGTATATAAATTTTTATTTATATGTATGGCAATTTACATAATAATAATAATAATCATCCTCACTGGATGAATGCCCTACCACTTAATATTACGTATTTGAAGTAACTATAGTTTACGGATAGTGGATACTCAATTTACTTAAGTTAAAATACAAGTTTGGTTTGTGGTGAGGCGAATCCTAATGCCCACTTTGTGAAGGTTGTCTTGTCTATCTATTATTTACTTAATAATCCTTCTCTCTTCCAACTTCTCACTCACTTTTTTTTTTCCTCCCTACACACATATATATATACACTTGTTAATTAATAAACTTTATGATCTTGTCTTTTGAGGATCCTTTTCTTCTTGTAGAGGTGTGTGAATCATCAAGAAAGTACGTCAGCAGAATCCCTTTTTTCTATGGGGGAGCTCATAGTCTGTGGAGACAGTGCCCATGATCAAGCAAGGTATTCCCATAAGCATATTGTATAGTTTAATTTATAGTAGCGTTCACACTCTAAACTAAAAAATGTTTACATGGAGTTCATTTTAAAAAGAGTGAAGGAGATTTCACCCAAAAAAACGGGTGAAGGAGAAGAGTGTTGCATGTGAATAAGAGCAAAGATAGTTTAGTCCACATTTATAGTCTATTTTATTGTCTATTCTCATTAATTAGATGTTGTGAATATTTTATATTACTTCTTTTAAAATATACTAGAAATCAAAGCCCGTGCGAAGCACGGGCCTTTTGTGTATATGTAGTGTCGCGATTTATTTGTGAGTTTGTAATATATGGATTGTTACTGCATGTTTTATCTTAGACGATATATTGTTTGATATGTATTTAAATGTAATATCTAAGTATTTTAGGTATAAAATGCTATGATTGTACGAAGTACAATTTTATTTATTTATTTTGGTCAGAAGTTCATTTTAATTCTTGAATTAGGTGGTAGTTGTTTTTTGTAGGGATTCGAAATTTTTCTTTGAAAATATTTGGAGAATATTTTAGAAATGCCTATCTAATTATATGTTATACTTTAACTGGAGTATTTGTAAGAAACTTGCTACAACTCTCATTTATTGCATGCTCCACTATCCTCCACATTTCTAATTTTCTGCCTTTATCTTACAAATTTATTGCCTTTTACTAAAAAAAATTTGTTATGTTTTAGTTATTAATATTCATTAATATATTATTTTATTTTTTTGTCTGGAATATATATCGTTTTATTAGTCACATGGACTTTACATATTCCTAGACATTAATATCATTTTTATTAAAATATATTAGTCATTACTTCTTATTCTTATTAAATACGGAGTAATAGAAATAATTGGTGACTCTGCATATTCTTAAACCTTGTTATATTTGATATAAAAGTACATTAGTTATTTTATCGGTACTTGCCTACTCTTCTTAGCGAAAATATAATTCATAACTTCTTCCTTGTATATTTCATATGTGAGAGTGAGTACATGTCTATTATTTTGGCTTCCATCCTTGATTAATTCCTCTAGACCAAGACAAATGAGGCTAAATTTAGTATATATACACGATGAGTGTAAATGTCAATGTGCTATACGACGTACCTCTTCATCGTGTTGGTGAGTCTGATACGATGATATTGATATAGTTGTTGTTAGTGGAATTTGGAATTATGAGTGAAATTGGGAGAATGTATATATATATTGGTGAATGGTTTAGGGTTCATACCGTAGAAAATAAAAGGCATTTATTTATAAAAATAATAAAGATATAAGCTATTTTTAAAGCTTGGATTAATTATTTAGCTATTTCAGAGAATTTTTTGTCGGAAGCTATTTCAGGGTCTTTATATAAGGCGGGTAATTTTTTTTTATTGAATGCAATAATTATGATTTGTAACTTCCGTTTCATTAATTGTTGAAATGACAAACCAAGGAAAATCATATTAATGATGTAATTGTCCTAAGTTAATGGCCGATACTATACTACGTGTAATTTGGATTTTGGAGTTAGCCGTTTAGAAGCTTAAAAGTTCAATAATTAATGTAATGATTTGTAACCTCCATTTCATTAATCGTTGAAATGACAAATTAAGGAAAAATATATTAATGATGTAATTGTCCTAAGTTAAAGGTAGATACTATCTATGTGTAATTTGGATAAAGAGATACGTGGCTAAATATTTTCTGAAGAGATTCCTTAAGCTTAAGCTTTATTTAGGGGAGATTACATGGATTCAGAGCTGCTGTCAACTTGTCAATTACATAAAACGAAAGGTAAGAGATTTCATCCCACAGTTCCATTAACTGACAAATATCATATAGAAGGGTTAACACATTTAACACAAACTTCCCCTTTGTCCATGCAAAATTACAGAAAAGAGACAGTTTAAAGTACACAACAAACTTCAATGACAGACAATAATTTCTCCTAATGTCGTGGAACCCATACCCTCCAATACTTCAGTAGCCCCAACTTCATCGTTATCAACACCTTCCCTCTCATAATCCCACCAACCAGCTCCATTTTGATCTGTTAACATTAATAAGAGAAGGTGAGCATTCAACCTGTAACACCCCCAAATCATAACCCATTTGGAAAGGCATTACCGTCAGTGATTTCGGAATTTCACCTCCGAAACTACCCAAGGCTAAACCGGATTATTCAAATCATACATAACATTTATATAATCCATAAACCAACGGTTCAAACATAAGTCAGGGGATTACAACCCAATCCCCGTAGGATAAAACATTGTTTCAGAGTAAATACATAGCGGAAGTCTTTAAAGGTAAAACAAGTTTTGACCATAGCGATCAACGCCAAGGATCTCAACCTGAATAAACTTATCAAAAACATTGTCCGTCATAGTCGTTCTTAGCCTTCACTGGGTGGCAACTTGTCTGATGTGCCGAATCGAACGGATGACACCAGCCCACATGCAAAGAACAATGTTCGTGGGTTAGTCTAATGAAAGACTAGCAAGGGTACAAAGCAGATGGTTCGAGTAGTCGTATTAGGTTTAAACTTATCATTTCTCGAGTAAAAGCCGATGATGATAGTCAACCTTCATACTTCTACTGGAATGGACAATTATCATAGATATGATCAAGAGAAGACTCCAAGTGAACTGAGTCTTATAGGAAAATCCAAGAGAAGACTCCAAAAGAACGAGTCTTATCGGAAGCATGATAAATGTCTGGAACATTATAAGTTTATATATATATACATATACATTTAAAGACTGACTGAGATGCTTCGGTCCACGACCAACCTCACCGTATAATGCGAATCACCGCATGATACGAATCCAGATCGGAAAGAGAACGTACTACATTCAAGTCAGGGCGAGTTTCCTAGCTGCACTATCACTTAGTTGTACTACTCGCCGGAGGTAAATTAATTATGTGCACTCGAGCACTTATCTTATTTAATTCCAAAATGCTCATTCACGTTTCAAGCTTTTAAAATCTCATCCTCGACGGATATTGAGATATAGAGAGTTGGGATTAAATCCCAGAGATTGGCACCAGCTGTTGTGCACATCTCCTATACTCGGATAGGAGAAGGTCATGACCAAAGAAAAGTGTTGGGGCCTGGACATCCCATCCACTTGGTTATAAAGAAACGACTAGTACTCACTGAGAGATACCGAGTAGCGTTCCTACGAATACTCGTTCTAACTAAACAGTTCAGAATAATCAAATAATAATTTCAAAGCCATCAAGGCTAACATCCTAGATATATTTCAATCTAGATCATATATATATATAATAGCGTTGTTCTAGCAGATATACAACCTATTATAATATTCATTTTATCTTTCCAAAGATATTTCATAAAACGATTCCAGACATGAACAATAATCAATCCAAATTAATTAACAATTAAGCAATTGATAATTAATAGAAATATGGAATGATAAGCAAGAGCGAACCGCCACTTGCCTTGGATCTGACGAAAGCTTCGAAAGCTTAGAACGAAAGGGTTTCCGAGTCCAGAATGGGAACAGATCCTGGATAAAATCCATATGGAACGACCCATAACAAGACCCTAAATTAGATTCAATATCTATATATACGAATCTAATGGAATACGAGTCAAAAGAACAAAGCCATAGCCCATGCCCAACACCACAACTCACAGCCGGCATGGCCGCCGTAGGTGCGGCAGCACACGGGCGCGGGTGCGGCACACGGACAGGGCAGAGGACAGAGGCGGCAACGAGCACAACTCACCCAAATCGAACCCCTCTGGCTTCAATTCTTCTTGGTTCGATCCTACCACCCTATTAAGCTTCCAACAAGCTTCAAAAGCCTCTTGAGAATGGATCAAAACAAAGCCAGCACAACCACGAAAATCGGATTCAAAGTTCAGCAAAAGTCATAAAATTCGAAGGTGAAAACAGTGACTTTCAAGGGTTTTCTTACCAACTTTCGATCGACTTCTAGTTCGAATCAAGCTTGGCTATTCTTCTCACCCTCTTAAGCTACACTTCACCTTCAATATGCAACTTTGATCTCGCCAAACAACTTACAGAATCGATCAGAAATCGAATTCGAAGTTCAGCTCAAGAACGGATTTGCTGGTTTTTGACAGAAAAGAGGAGGACGAAGATGGTGAGGAGTGATTTTCCAGCTTCTCCCATGGCGTCTCCTCTTCTTTTATAGCCAAAACACGAAGAGACCTTGATGGACAGGTATACCAGGAGGTGGACAAGCTAGTCCCCCTAGCCTTGGCGAGTCAGCACGGCCAATTTCCAAGCCCGCCAAGTTGCCTGCAGGTGCTGATGTCCGTGCTTCTGTCAGCGGCCGCGGGGCGCGGTGAGGGCATGCCGCCGGGTGCGGTGAAGGCCCTTGGCCGACTCTCGGCCTATTTTGGCTTTATTTACCTTAAGTGGTAAATTTACTTAACCCTGGGTTAAATATATTTGTACACGAACGAGCTTTTAAGCCAAAAATACCTTAACTGTATTTTATATTGCTCAGAAAAATATTACAGAGGCCAAACATTATACATAATGTTCATACGTCTCCGAATTTAATCTGACTTACAATACGGGCTTAAGAAAATTCGAAATTTATTCGTACAAATATACGGGATCTTACACAACCAAGTGCGCAACCATCATTTAACTACATATGAAAGAAACAAATACATCAGCAAATAACACGTCTCTACATAAACACGTTATTAAAAACAATAAAAAGAAAGTAGCAAGGGATAGAAGGAACAAAAATATTCAAGTAGATTCTGTTTGATGTGAGAATGGGAAGAGAAAAAACTCTAGAACAGTGACATAGAAAAACAACATTTTCGTCTACAAACAGCTAAAGCTCCATAATCCGAACAAAACCGGGAAAGAAGATTACATGCCCGTAAATGCCTTCTTGCCACCAACAGCTGACCCGACATGGATAACCTTCAACACATTGAATCTCACGGTCTTGGACAGGGGCCTGCCAGAAAGTTTGATACATGGGAAACAAAATACTCAGCAATATTTCATGAGTAATAGCAAATTTCTAGTTTTTTTACGGGTTCTTGATGAGAATGTATGGAGGAGAACTAACCTGCATTGTCCAATGATCACGTGATCTCCTTCTTTGACACAGAAGCAGGGAGATACATGAGCAGGGATATTAGAGTGCCTCTTCTCATATCTAAAGCACACGTGTACAGAATTTGTAAGTTCCAGAACAAACAGTCACCAAAAAAAGGAATAGAACTTGGAAGTATGATTATATATCAAGTTAAGATTATACCTTTGATATTTCTTCACCCAATGAAGGTAATTCCTACGAACAATTATAGTTCTCATCATCTTTGCACTGTGGCAAGTACCAGCGAGGATGCGGCCCCTGACTGAAACGAATCCAGTGAATGGACATTTCTTGTCGATGTAAGTTCTTGTCAACATTCAAGTTTTGTAGGACTAAGAACACAAGCTACAACATTAAAGGGACATGATGCAAGCCAAGGATAAGAACAGTAATACTATATGACATGACATGGAAATAATATTTTAAAAAGAGCGATACAATTATGCCCAAACAGCTCAAACCATTGCCAAAATGTTTTCAAGTAAGAAAGGATGCTATTAATTAGGTGTTTGAGCTTCATATATGAAATGTGCATGATACTGCACAAAATGAGACAACACAAGAGAAGCCCTTGTAATAATTATGATTGATCTTATCATATTAACCTTGAAAACAAACACATGGCCAGATTTCATGTCACAGAATAGTAGACAACAAATATGAGCTTTTAAGTCAGATACTTGTTTCACTCTTCAAATTATAATTGAAGTTTTATCTGTTGAACTAACAGATTCATTCTCCCCGAACTATCAAAAAAATAATTAGATTGTTACATTCTACTTGTAAGTCTACTAAGATGATTACCTTCAGTGGCCTCGCTGGGAGTCTTGAATCCCAATCCAATGTTTTTCCAGAACCTGTTTCCTCCTTTACCAGGTCTCTTCCCCTTGCCAGTTTTCTTCGATCTAACAAATTCATTAATCGAATAAAATTATTAATCCCACAATAAATTCAAAATCGTTGGAATTTAGTCCACACAGAAGCTTTATGAAACTCACGAAAGGAAAACCTTGGGCTGCTTTAGAAATGCCTTCTCAGTCTGCAATCAAACCGAAACCACAATGACTATTTAATCAGAATTCATACCAAAGATTAACAATTACACTTCTAATTATCTTTACTCACACTGGAACCTTTGAGGAGAAGAATATCAACATTCGAAAGAAATAGCAAGTAAATGGGCTGGGCTTAAGAAAAATAAGCAAGACCATAGGCCCGTTACCTCGACCGTTTGACCATCGAACCTAACAAATATCAAAAGCATCTTCTCTTTCCCTTCCCTTCGCTCTTTCTCTCCAATCTGATTTCATTTCCTGCGATTTCTAGGGTTTCCCCTACGGTTAATAATCCCAATTTCAGGCAACCAGATCGAGAATGATGAAGTTTCTTAAGCCTTTCATGCTTCTCCAACCTGCCTCTGTCGCTTGGGGCGTCGCCGCCGGCACCACAGCCATCTGGATCGTTTAGGTTACTCTTTTGCCCCCTCCTCTTATCTCTCTCGGATTTGAATCACCTTCCACTTAGCAGCATCAAGAAAGACTGCACACTTTTCTTCACAAATTTATAAACTTGAAAGTAGAAGAAAAAAGGAACCTGAAGAGCACGGGGAAGCACGGAATTGCTGTGTAGCCTTCGATTAAGGTAATCGGAGAATGAGACGCGCTTCGCTGGAGCCCCCAAATTCGCTCCCTCCTTGGCATCTCCAGAGCTAAAACATCACAAAACTATGCACAGTCAAAACAAAAATCCTAGAAATTTCGCATGAGCCGTATTTATAGGCACAAGGATGAGGAACACCATTCATGTAGGTGTAGGTGTAGGTGAAAGGTCAATCGTTTACTTCATTTCATGCCTCTTCATCGTTCCTACTTAATTCTCTTAATTAAATGGAGGTAGGTATAGGGTTTAACTTTGTTTGAACGTTAGCAGATGGTTAGCTAAATTTGTGTTGGGCCAATCGTTTAACTTTGTGTTGGGCCAAATGTTATAATTAAGGCCAAGTATCGTATTGTTTTTCAAAATTTCCAGTAACACCAGCGTGTAAATTAATCTCATATTGGCAAGCCTTTTGGGCCAATTTTAACATAAGGCATTTGGATCCACTTCATTATAAGGTGAGTTTTGCCTTTATTTTTTTTTATTGATTTTCTATCTAAAAGTTAGCATTCATTGCACCACAAAGCTAACTTTTAAATAGATATTGATTTATCATATTTGACATATTTAAATTATTTTTACCAATCAAAATTAATGGATCACAAAATGGATTATAAAAGTAGATTAAAGAATCTTTAGGGATTGTTTGGGAATTCAAAGGAAAAAGGAAATGGAGGTTGAGCTAGGATCACGAAATAAGAACATATGTGAATTAGGACATATGTTCTTTCACACTCACTTTAATATGAAAATCAAGGAATCAATCGTCTATCTATCTTCTATACTACATAAAAAAAAATTAGCTTTGTTCTCTAATAAATGCTTTAAATTTTACAAAATTCTCTCTTTTCACCTAAAACAACAAAGCTAATGCATTTTCATCATTATTGTTATTACAATGATAATTTGTATATCTATTCTACATATAAAGCAATATTTTTTTATTAATAAATGTTAATATTCAACAGAATAAAGGTCATTTTCATTTTAAATTAAAATGTTCATATATCATCATTTTTATTTTACTTAAGTTTTTTCCATAAAATAAACAATGATCAAATTTAGAAATTTTAGCATTCTAATTTTATACTATAAAAAATTCAACTCTTAATTTCTTCTATTGTACAATAAAATAAAATTACTCCTTATTTGAGTATGTACATAACATAAATACTTTAGAAAAATTATACGAAAATCATCGATATAAATATAAACTAATGTTTAACAAACAAAATTAAATACTATATTCAATATTAGTCACAATTGCAAACTAAATTACCCAATCACATATCACAAATAAAATAGACCTTAAATCTTCGGAAAAAAATGAATAGACAACCTCTTATGAAATGAAAAAAAGACACACACTAATACAAACTTATTATTATATATTATAAAAAATAAAATAATTATATATTCTGCTACGTGCAAAGCACAAGTTCCACCATCTAATCTCCTTAATAATCAACTCTAGCATATTTTTTTCCTAGTAATCTTCTCATAAAATATGCACTAATCTTTTATCTTCGGCCAAGAATATTTCTAAAGATTTTGTGCAAGACTAATGAGTTTGGATAGTGATTTGTGAGGAGAAAAACCGTAAAGCCAAAAGAAATAGTAAAACAAAACCTAGGTAGTTAAGGAAGGAGTCAAAGGAAACTGTCCCCACCTTTTTTTTACAATAATGGTTATTTTCCTATAGATTATAGACTTAAAGTTGTTCTTGAAAAGAAAAAAAGTTGTAGGAATAACATTAAAAAATAAAAATTATAGAAATATCTTCCCAAAAGAATTAACTACTCTACTAGTGGGTTACCCGTGTCGTGCACGGGTATGATGAAAATAAGATATTATAAGACGTGTAGTTTACATTTAATTAATTTAATTTTACATTGTAAAAATATTATATTTATTCTGCCAAAAAAATATTGTATATTTGTATGTTAAATAATAAGCACTTATTCAAAATAATATCGTAACCCATTAAATTTGAAAGTCTATATTATAAGTTTGTAAGTCAAGTGCTTACTTGTAATATCCCTCATTTTATAAGGATATTTTAGAATTTTTTCAACTCCTGTATTACAAGTCGGATTAATTTTAGAGAGGTTCAGACATTCTGTAAATTGTTTGATCTCTGTAATATTTTTCTGAGTAATATAAAATACAGTTGACGTATGTTCAAGGTTAAATAGTTTCGTGTACGAATATATTTAACCCGGGGTTAAGATATTTAACCCAAGATTTAAAACGGACAAGAGGGTGAAAAATGGCATTGATCGCACCCCGCGGTCAAGTGGCCGCACCCGCGGCGTAAGGCAAACAGATGAGTCGGTAACTGGGCGCCACCGCACCCTGCCGCACCCTGCCGCACCCCGCGGTGGGATATTTTTCTTCTGCAACGTTATCCTCTTCCCCTGCAAGTGGCGCCGGTTGTCAGGCCTAGCCTCGCCTAGCCTCCCTTACTGGTCTCCTGCTTGTTCCCTGCTGGGGGAGCTCTTGGTTGGCTATAAAAGGGGTCGACATCAGAATGGGATGGAGCGTCATCTTCCTCCTCTGTTTTTCTCCTCTGAAATCTCCATTGAAGCACCAAGCTCTTGAGCTTTGTTGGGAAGGTGTTCGAATCCCTTTGAGTGTTGGAAAGAGGTACTCCTAAGTGGTATTCAAGCCTAAGGTGTTGAGAAAACAAACCAAGAACGAATCAAAGTCGAAACGAAGTGATTGGGTGAGTTTTCTCCATTAAAACGTTGTCGTGAGCTCGCCACTGTAACCCCACCGCACCCGCAACAAGCCTCCCACCGCACCCGCGGCGAGCCTTGTCCGAGTGTGTGTTATTGGGTGTTTGGCTTTGGGCGAGGCTTGATTCCTTTGATTCTTTTCCTATTCTTTTAGATTCAATTATGTAGATATTGAATCTAACTTATGGTCTCGTTATGGGTCGTTTCATAGGGATTTATTATCCAGGATCTGTCCCAGTTTCAGACTCAGGAACCCGACGTTTCTAAGCTTTGTTCGAGCTCGACTAATCTAAGGCAAGTGGCGGTTCGCTATTGCTCATCATTCCATATTTCAATTAATTATCAATTGTTTAGTTGTTAATTAATTTGGGATGATTTACTGATTTATTATTCGTTGGGAACAGCTTTGTTAATAATTGATTAAAAGATGATATTATAATAGGTTGTATGCTAGAACAACGCTATTATAGATATAATTGATTAAAAGATGATATTATACTATGTTGTATATCTGCTAGAACAACGCTAGTATAAATATATGTTTATGATGTTGGCCATGTTCGCTTGGATGTGGACTATTACTGTGTTGAACTGTTAGTTAGCACGAGTATTCGTAGGAATGCTTGGACTTTACGAGGTCCATTCGTTTCTTTATAACTTGGCAAATAACAGGGCGATCAAGACCCTATGCCAAACTTTCTGGTCATGACCAACCGAGATGTGGATATAGAGGCTTGGACTCTGCGATGTAGATATAAAAGCTTATAACGTGATGTGAGTTTTGGAATTAAATAAGATAAGTGCTCTTGACGCACATAATTAATATACCTTCGGCGAGTAGTGCAGCTAGGCGATAGTGCAGCTAGGAAAGCTCGTCTTAACTTTTAAATCGCTCGTATGCGATACTGTGATTCTATGATTATTTCAGTTCCCCAACATTTGTCATATTTACGATAAGACTCATTTCCTTGGGAGTCTTCTCTTCAGTGCATATCTTATTTGATACTCATTCAGGGAAAGTACCGGGTTATGTATCGTTCCGTCGGTTATTATTCGAGGGACAATGATAGTAAACGGTTACGATCTCTCGAACCACTCTACTTTGTACCCCTTGCTTGGTCTTTCATTAGACTAACCAACCGTAATTGTTCTCTGCATGGTTGGCTGGTGTCATCCGTTCGATTCGGCACATCAGATAAATTGCGGATCCGAGAAGGCTAGAACGACTATAAAGGCGAACGATGTTTTTGTTGTTATTTTAAGACTTCCGCTGTGTTAATTATGTTTTGTATTTAAGACTTCCGCTGTAATAATTCTGATAATGTATTTTGATGTATTTGAAATTATGCTGTAATTCCGAGACTTGGTTTTAATGGAAGTTATGATATGTTGCATCATAACTGTGGTTTAATGATTTATATCAAGTGGAAAAGCCTTGGGTGACATCGGACAGTACGTCTGAGGTCACTGGCGATAATACTTTCAAGAGGTTATTTGGGGGTGTTACAGACTTGGTATCAGAGCCGATTTTTTTTTCTTACGAGTCGGGTTTAAAATGTTTTATAGGAACAAAACTTTTATAAACCGATCACTCGTTTGAAACTGAGAAAGGTTTTAGAAGGCTCTGAAATTTTCGAATAAAACTTTTAACCGTTCATCGTCGTGCCTTTTATTGAAGTCTGATATGGAAGTTCACTCCCATGTCTAGAAAGACTAAGTCTCGTCTTGTTACCCCGTAGGTTATGGGTGCATGCATTTCCCTTATGAGAGATTTGGAAGATGCCGAGATGGCTCCGCCATCTCCAGGAAGGCTAAATTTCCCTACTCCCCCGAGATGCTTTGAGATCGGAGGACCTAGTAACCCACCCGAGGAAGTAAAGCATGTACTTCCTAAGTCAGTGGTACTTAGATCCAACGATGTTGTGACTCCAGTAGTGGAACATGTTGAGCTGTCAAGGTACGCTCAAGGATATTACAACGACGACCTCGAGATTGAGTCGGTACCCGAAGAGGATCCTGAAGAGGACCCGGAAGAGGATCCAGAGGAAGATCCTGAAGAGAACCAAGAAGAACAAGGGCAAGAGCCCGATAGTTTGAGACACTCATTGGTGGACCATGAGGACACGGGGATGCAATTCCTCTACCCAAGTCCGCCACCCGAATCAATATACGCGCCAGTGACTGACACTGACTGAGAAACACTCTATGCCGAGTATGGCATTAGTGAAAGCGGACCACGAGAATTATCTGAGAACTCAGAGCCTAATCTTCTTCGGAGAAGGCGAAGGTCGAGCCCTGAATTGCGCAGGATACTTCGTCAAAGCCAAGAGATCTCTTTTGAAGAGCAGCGGCTGATGGACAAAATGGCGGATCATGCTCAAAGGAGGGCAAGGCCAAGAGCACCAGAACCAAGGGATGAACCATGTGTTCCAGGGCCGAGTAGGGTCAGGAGTTCGTCACCGGATTCAGATGATGAACCCCGCTCAAAGAAGCCTTGTGTGAGGAGTTTGCCATACAGGAAACGTGTTTAGGGCGCCTTGATATGGGCCAACGTTGACTGTAGTAGTTTCTTTTGCGTATATTTTGATGTATATACGGTGAAGTACAAAAAAAATCTTCGAGCAATTTTGTTCGAAAGCTCGGGAGATTCCTTTGTAAAATCAGTAGCTCAGTTGAAAATTCATCTATAATTAACAAGTTGATCTACTCTGAGTCGACTTTATTACATTAAGTATGATGGAATGATATTAATGTATAAATTACTTGGGATTTGATCGGTAAACAGATGGTGAATACAAGCAACACTATCCGTACTAGTGCGGGGCCAAGCAATGACCCCAGACCAATTATAAGGAATGTTCCAGACCCTGTGGAGGAAAACAAATCAATTTCGCATAATAACCCTAGGGGCAATGGCCAAGCTCAGACCAACGCTCCGATGGTGTTTGATGCAGCGGCAGTTGCAGCTATTCGGGGAATATTTATGCAAGCGTTCGCCGATGTTATGCAACATGTTGCACCTCAGGCACAAGGTGTGCCAATTCCGCCAGAAATTTCTAGGTTCGTGGAACCTAATGTTCATATACACCGTGATGAGACGACCAGGAATAGGGATAATTATGGTCGAGCACTGAAGACCATTAACTCTATGAGGCCGGACAGTTATGACGGAAAAGGAGAGCCGGTCAGGGTGGCTCATTGGTTTTCCCATATGGAGCGGTTGTTCCGCAATATCGAATGCACCGAGGCTGAGAAGGTGCATATAGCTTCTCTTCAGTTGAAAGGAGATGCTAGCGAATGGTGGGAGAACACTGGACTAGCTGATCGGGCTGATTTGAACTGGGGGATGTTCAAAACAAAGATGAATGATCGTTTCTTTTCCCAAGCCATGCGGGATGAGAAACACAAGGAATTCCTTTATCCCAAGAATGACGGATTGAAAGTGACCGAGCTAGCGGCCAAGTTCAATCATTTATTACAATACGCTGGGTCTGTTGTGTCCAGCGATGAACAAAAGATTTGGCATTTCCATGAGTGGATGAACCCAGACATTAAACCGATGATGTTGCGTCACGGATGCTCTACCTTGGAGCAATACGTGGATGTATCGTATAAGTTGGAGGTGACTCTGGAAGAGTCAACCAAGAGACGGAATCGCCAGAGGTCGATGCAAAATCAATCTCAGACAAATGGATTTAAACGTCCTGCGCTACCGTCCAACTTCGACAAGTCTGGCAAAGCGAGGACATAGATGACTCAAGGAGGTTCAACACAACAATCAGGTCAGGGCAAGAGTCTGATCCAATGTCACAATTGTGGTACAGCTGGGCACAAAAACTTTGTGTGTCCGAAGGAAAAGAAGACGTGTTTTGGTTGTGGGAAGGAAGGGCATATGCAGAGGTTCTATCGACAGGGAAAGCATAAGGGAACAAAGTCACAGCAAGGGTCTGTTAACCAGAACAACCGACCTAGGTTCAAACCAACAGAGACTCCTAGTCCTTCGATGCAGACGACTGCACAGAACAAAGGCAAAGCCCCAACTATTTCAGGAGGTCAGGGTCAACGCCTGTACGAGATGCGTGAGGCTGATGGACCTAACGCTCCAGTTACTCAAGGTACTTTATACCTTCATTCTACTTCAGTGTGCATACTGTTTGATTCCGGTGCTATCCATTCCTTTATTTCAGAGAATTGTGTTAGTAAGTTAGGTTTAGTCTGCAACGAGGTTTGTGAACCTTTCGTTGTGAATCTTCCTAATGGTGACCATTTAGTGGGCACCAAGCGTTTGTCAGAATTTCCGGTTACCATTCAAGGTAAGAAGTTCGAGGCAGATTTAATCTGTATTGCTATGGTTCCATACGACATTATTCTCGGTATGGATTGGCTGACGCGTCATGGGGCGGTGATCGACTTTAGTTCAAGGACTGTAATGGTGTCATCTAGGGGCCAGTGTGTGTGCAAATTCAAGGGTCGGAATGACGCGGATAACGGCAGGCTTATCAATGCGATGGCTGCGTTTAAGCTACTTCGACAAGGTTGTGTCGGGTACCTTTGCTACCTGGAAACGCCCATGAAAGATGAACCAACAATTCTTGATATTCCCGTGATTAATGAATTTCCTGATGTTTTTCCGGAAGAGATTCCTGGATTACCCCCGAAGCGTGACGTGGAATTTTCTATCGATCTCGAGCCTGGTATCGCGCCAATTTCTAAAGCACCGTACCGGATGGCTCCTGTAGAGATGAAAGAGTTGAAGAAGCAACTTGAGGATCTTCTCGACAAAGGTTATATAAGGCCGAGCGCATCACCTTGGGGCGCTCCGGTGTTATTTGTCATAAAGAAGGATGGATCGTTTCGACTTTGCATCGACTATCGTGAGTTGAATAAAGTCACGATCAAGAACAAATATCCTTTGCCAAGGATTGATGATCTGTTAGATCAACTACAAGGTGCAAAAGTCTTTTCCAAGATCGATCTGAGATCTGGTTATCACCAGCTCAGGATTCGTGAGGAAGATATTCTGAGGACTGCATTCCGGAAGAGATATGGTCACTACGAGTTCGTAGTCATGCCATTTGGACTTACCAATGCTCCAACAATCTTCATGGATCTGATGAACCGATGTTTTCACCAATACTTGGATAAGTTCATGGTGGTCTTCATCGACGACATTTTGATCTACTCCCCGAGCGTGGAAGCTCATGAGGAACATCTTCGGATTATTTTATCAGTCCTTAGACAAAATCAACTATATGCGAAATTGTCTAAGTGCGACTTTTGGATCAAGGAAGTGGCTTTCTTAGGCCATGTGATCAATGATAATGGGGTGATAGTTTGATCCCCAGAAGATTGAAGCAGTAGCCAATTGGAAGCGGCCTCAGAACGTGAAGGAGATGCGTAGTTTTCTAGGACTTGTGGGTTACTACAGACGGTTCGTAGAGGGATTTTCGAAGATCTCTCTACCTATGACCGATCTGCTCCGCAAGGCCCACAAGACGTTTGTCTGGAATGACAAGTGCGAGGCCAGTTTTCAGAAGCTGAAGCAATGTCTGACCTCGGCACCAGTGTTGACGCTGCCAGAAGGAACTGATGATTATGCGGTCTATAGCGATGCTTCAAAAAATGGGTTGGGATGTGTGTTGATGCAAAGAGGCAAGGTTATTGCTTACGCATCAAGACAGCTAAAAACCTATGAAGAAAACTATCCGACGCATGATCTGGAGTTAGCAGCAGTAGTGTTTGCGCTGAAGATTTGGAGGCACTATCTCTATGGTGTGAGGTGACAAGTCTTCACTGATCATAAGAGTCTCAAGTATATATTTACTCAGAAGGAGCTGAATATGAGACAACGTCGCTGGTTGGAGCTACTCAAAGACTACGACATCGAATTGTTGTATCATCCGGGCAAGGCTAATGTAGTAGCTGATGCATTAAGCCGGAAGACGCCGCACGAGACTGTAGTGGCTTTGCTTGTCGCTCAGACCAAACTGAACCAAGAATTGTGCGAGATTGAAGTCTTGTACGATCAACGTCGTGGATACCTGAGTATGCTTGAGATTCAAGCTACGCTTCTTGATCAGATCAAGGAGAAGCAGGTCGATGATGTAATTCTGGTGAAGCTATGCAACGAAGTAATGGACGGGAAAGCTCCCAATTTCGTGATTCAGGAAGATGGATCACTCTGGTTTCAGGACCGGATTTGTGTGCCTGACGTTGAGGGTCTTCGCCAATTGGTGATGAAGGAAGCCCATTCGTCAGCCTATTCTGTACATCCAGGCTCTAGCAAGATGTACAAGGACCTCTGAATGAAGTTCTGGTGGCCCAATATGAAGTGGAATGTGGCAGAGTTTGTGGCAAAATGCTTGACTTGTCAGAAGGTCAAGATAGAACATCGAAGATCCGGTGGAGAATTGCTACCTCTTCCAGTTCCAGAATGGAAGTGGGAGGACATTGCAATGGATTTCGTTACAGGGCTGCCTAAAGCTCGAAGTCAGAAGGATGCTATATGGGTTATCGTTGACAGGCTCACGAAGAGTGCTCACTTCGTGGCTATCAAGACAACGTGGGGAACCCAGAAGCTGTCAAAAGTATTTTTACACGAGGTTATCCGTTTGCATGGTACTCCAAAGACCATTGTATCGGATCGCGATGGCCGATTCATGTCAAGATTCTGGAAGGAATTGCACAAGGCCATGGGAACCGAGTTAAGATTCAGTATTGCGTTTCATCCTCAAACGAATGGACAGTCTGAAAGGACCATTCAAACCTTGGAAGATTTGCTAAGAGCTTGTGCACTCGATCGTCCGACTAGCTGGGAGGACAACCTGAGTCTGATTGAGTTCACATACAACAATAGCTGGCATGCTACTATCAAGATGGCTCCATTCGAGGCTTTGTACGGTCAAAAGTGCAGATCTCCGATTTGTTGGGATGAGAATGCCAACAAGATTCTACTCGGACCAGAGCTAGTCGAAAGGACCGCCTCAGACATTGCCTTGATAAGACAAAGGATGTTCACAGCTCAGAGTCGACAAAAGTCTTACGCTGACCCGAAGCGTAGGAATGTTGAATTCAAGGTGGGTGACAAAGTATTTATCAAGGTGTCACCATCCAAAGGTGTGTTCAGATTTGGTAAGCGTGGGAAGCTTAACCCTCGCTACGTGGGACCATTCGAGATCCTTGATAGGGTGGGATCTCTAGCGTACCGTTGGCATTGCCGCCATCGGCACATCCAGTGCACAACGTATTCCACGTATCCTTGTTAAGGAAGTATGTGCCAGCTGAATCTCATGTGCTGAGTTATGAAGACATCGAGATCCAGGCAAATGACACCTACGAGGAGATACCTGTGCGTATTCTCGAGCGTCGTGAGAAGCAGCTACACAGCAAGGTGGTACCGTTGGTACGAATTTTGTGGTCCAAGTCAGGAACCGAAGAGGTTACTTGGGAGACTTGGGAAACTGAAGAGGATATGCTTAGACGCTTTCCCGAGTTGTTTTCGGCCTAGAATAGCCAAGTTTCGGGGTCGAAACTTCTTTTAAGGGGGAGGTAATGTAATATCCCTCATTTTATAAGGATATTTTGGAATTTTTCCAACTCCTGTATTACAAGTCGGATTAATTTTAGAGAGGTTCGGACATTCTGTAAATTGTTTGATCTCTGTAATATTTTCTGAGTAATATAAAATACAGTTGACGTATGTTCAAGGTTAAATAGTCGTTCGTGTACGAATATATTTAACCCGGAGTTAAGATCTTTAACCCAAGATTTAAAACGGACAAGAGGGTGAAAAATGGCCTTGACCGCACCCGCGGCATAAGGCAAACAGATGAGTCGGTAACTGGGCGCCACCGCACCCTGCCGCACCCCGCGGTGGGATATTTTTCTTCTGCAACGTTATCCTCTTCCCCTGCAAGTGGCGCCAGTTGTCAGGCCTAGCCTCGCCTAGCCTCCCTTGCTGGTCTCCTGCTTGTTCCCTGTTGGGGGAGCTCTTGGTTGGCTATAAAAGAGGTCGACATCAGAATGGGAAGGAGCGTCATCTTCCTCCTCTGTTTTTCTTCTCTGAAATCTCCATTGAAGCACCAAGCTCTTGAGCTTTGTTGGGAAGGTGTTCGAATCCCTTTGAGTGTTGGAAAGAGGTACTCCTAAGTGGTATTCAAGCCTAAGGTGTTGAGAAAACAAACCAAGAACGAATCAAAGTCGAAACGAAGTGATTAGGTGAGTTTTCTCCATTAAAACGTTGTCGCGAGCTCGCCACTGTAACCCCACCGCACCCGAGGCAAGCCTCCCACCGCACCCGCGGCGAGCCTTGTCCGAGTGTGTGTTCTTGGGTGTTTGGCTTTGGGCGAGGCTTGATTCCTTTGATTCTTTTCCTATTCTTTTAGATTCAATTATGTAGATATTGAATCTAACTTAGGGTCTCGTTATGGGTCGTTCCATAGAGATTTATTATCCAGGATCTGTCCCAGTTTCAGACTCAGGAACCCGACGTTTCTAAGCTTTGTTTGAGCTCGACTAATCTAAGGCAAGTGGCGGTTCGCTCTTGCTCATCATTCCATATTTCAATTAATTATCAATTGTTTAGTTGTTAATTAATTTGGGATGATTTACTGATTTATTGTTCGTTGGGAACAACTTTGTTAATAATTGATTAAAAGATGATATTATAATAGGTTGTATATCTGCTAGAACAACGCTATTATAGATATAATTGATTAAAAGATGATATTATACTATGTTGTATATCTGCTAGAACAACGCTAGTATAAATATATGTTTATGATGTTGGCCATGTTGGCTTGGATGTGGACTATTACTGTGTTGAACTGTTAGTTAGCACGAGTATTCGTAGGAACGCTTGGACTTTAGGAGGTCCATTCGTTTCTTTATAACTTGGCAAATAACAGGGCGATCAAGACCCTATGCCAAATTTTCTGGTCATGACCAACCGAGATGTGGATATAGAGGCTTGGACTCTACGATGTGGATATAAAAGCTTATAACGTGATGTGAGTTTTGGAATTAAATAAGATAAGTGCTCTTGACGCACATAATTAATATACCTTCGGCGAGTACTGCAGCTAGGCGATAGTGCAGCTAGGAAAGCTCGTCTTAACTTTTAAATCGCTCGTATGCGATACTGTGATTCTATGATTATTTCAGTTCCCCAACATTTGTCATATTTACGATAAGACTCGTTTCCTTGGGAGTCTTCTCTTCAGTGCATATCTTATTTGATACTCATTCAGGGAAAGTACCGGGTTATGTATCGTTCCATCGGTTATTATTCGAGGGACAATGATAGTAAATGGTTACGATCTCTCGAACCACTCTGCTTTGTACCCCTTGCTTGGTCTTTCATTAGACTAACCAACCGTAATTGTTCTCTGCATGGTTGGCTGGTGTCATCCGTTCGATTCGGCACATCAGATAAATTGCGAATCCGAGAAGGCTAGAACGACTATAAAGGCGAACGATGTTTTTGTTGTTATTTTAAGACTTCCGCTGTGTTAATTATGTTTTGTATTTAAGACTTCCGTTGTAATAATTTTGATAATGTATTTTGATGTATTTGGAATTATGCTGTAATTCCTAGACTTGGTTTTAATGGAAGTTATGATATGTTGTATCATAACTGTGGTTTAATGATTTATATCAACTGGAAAAGCCTTGGATGACATCGGACAGTACGTCTGAGGTCACTGGCGATAATACTTTCAAGAGGTTATTTGGGGGTGTTACATTACTGAAAATGTATTAAACTTAAAAATGTGTCTAATAATTATTTATAAAATTGATAACATTATTATATGTCATCAACAGGATAAATACATGATAAAGATTGGTCAAATAAAATATTTAATAATTAAAAATATAGATAAAATAACACATATGAAACCAAATTTTTAGTGTTTTAAAAAAATATTTACACAATAGTTTTTCATGTTTTTTTAAATTAAAACTTATTTACATTAAAGTATGATCACATATAAAATTAGGCTAAATGGTTGTAAGTGACTCATTACACAATATTTCAAGTTGAGTTATGTTATGTTTTGAACATTCTAAGTTGTATTAAATTTAAATTATTTTATAAACAATAGTTCAAGTTTATTGGACATTGTTCAAATTTTAATGAATTATAGTTCATTTTTATATTTTCTAAAATTTAAACAATTTGAGTTATATTATGTTCTGAACATTTTTAATTGTATTAAGTTTATATTATCTTATAAACAATAGTTCAAGTTTACCGGACATTGTTCAAATTTTAAGGAATTATAGTTCAACTTTATATTTTCTAAAATTTGAACAATTTTCATTTATGTTACAATTTGAGTTATGTTATGTTATGAACATTTTTAGTTGTATTAAGTTTAAATTATCTTATAAACAATAGTTCAAGTTTATAAAATAACACGTAGGATTTGTGGGGCCAGAAACATTCTTGTTGCTTGAAATTTAATAGTTTTAATATATATATATAATATAGAGTGCGGTTCTGGTGCGGAGCACTCTTCCCGTACGGACGTGCGGACATGCACTATAGGGCCTTATTTGTGCACTTTTGGGCCTTATTTGTGCACTTTTGCAAAAAAATTGAAAAATGCTTGGAAAAAAATTTGAAAAAGAATTTTTTTTTGTTTGTTTGTTGAAAAAGTGCACAAATAAGACGTTAAAGTGCACAAATAAGACCCAAAAGTGCATGCTCCGCACGTCCGCACGGGAAGAGTGCTCCGCATATGATCCAAACTCATATAATATATATAGATAATCAATATTTGAATAACTTAAAATATCTTCTACAACTTTACAAAATAATTAATAGATACGTAAACCATACAACAATTGGAGAAACAAAAAATGAGAGATATTAGATTTGAAAAGTTGTGAAGTTATACGTAGATATGAAAATTTCAATATTGAAGAAATTTCAATATTAGATATGATATAAGAATTGTTTCATAAATAAATAAAAGATTTATCAAATAAAAAATTGAAAGATAATTTAATGATTTTTTTCAATTGGCTAATGTTCTTTTGGTCATATGAATTGACTAAAATATGAATCAAAATTCAAACATCAAAATGTATTAGGCAAAAATAGATGAAACTCATGTAAAAAATCAACACTTTAATACTTGAAACTATGTAGAAAGCTTACAATTTTTATGATATGAGCACAAATAAAATTTATACAATTGAGAGTTATTATTTAAATGGGGTCAATATGCTTTAAGAAAATGATATAATTAAATGAAATTTGGATGCGACCTTAACGATACAAAAAATAAAAATAAAGAATACAATATTAAATAAAATTTTTATAGGATTTAAAGTGATAGTCTAAAATATTAAGTAGATATAATAAAACCACAAACTCATATGTATATATTGTTAAGATCTCCCTTTTGATATTGTTACCTAAATCACATAACAAACAACAACAACAATAACAACAACAAAATTGATAATAATAGATTTGATTATAAAAGAACACGTACTATGAATTGAAAATTGTATATGTTGTATGATTTTGGCCTATAAATTTATATAGGTCAAATTATATATGCAAACTCATGAAAATAATATTACTAATTACATAAATGAATATAATATGTATTTTATATATAAGTTTAGTGAAAAATCTATCATATATTATTTTGACATATATTATAAGCTTATTGTATGTGTAGTTTGTAGAAATCAAATTTTATAAAAAAATTGTATATAGTTTTTATATATTTGAAGTTAGTTGTGATTAGATATTGTGATTTAAAATTTTAAATATTTGAAGTTATTTGTGATTAGATATTTGATTTAAATATTTAAATATTTGAAGTTAGTTGTGATTAGATATTGTGATTTAAATTGAATATAATTATTAATATAAAAAAAGTAGATTAATCATAAATTGACACATAGGATTCGTGGGGTCAGAATCAATATGGTGACTCTAAATTTCTTTGCTTTAATATATATTAATAGATTAATAGATCTTATGGACTTATATGTGTCCCAAATTATAATTATTTTTTCCCCATAAATATATCAATATCCATCCCATTACATTATTTACTTATAAACTAATGAAAATATAAGGGTGCTGTGAAAACATAACTCATCTTTTAAAGTGGTAAAGAACCCAACCTATATGCTATAGGTATACATTTGAAAAAAAAAAGTAACACCAATGTTGTAGGTTAAAATTAAGCCCAAAATAAAAAAAATACCCATATTTTATTCATCTCTCACATTAACCACCACCTTTAAAATTTATTTATAAAAACACCAAACTTATCTATACATGTTAACAAAGTGACACCAATTTTTTTAATGTCAAAATTAAGCCCAATTTTTAAATAAATTTCGCAAATTTTATACATTTCTCATAGAAATAGCAACTCTTTAAAATTTATTCACAAAGACATGTATACATATTTTTTTGCAAAATGGATGGTTTTGTGAATTTTTTTGCAAAGTGGTGGTTTTTGTGAGAAATGTATAAAATATGGATGATTTTTTGAAATTTTGGGCTTATTTTGACCTCAAAAAATATAGTGTAACATTTATAGATAAGATTGATTTTTGTGAATATATTGTAAAAAGTGGTGATTTTTGTGAGTAATGTATAAAATTAATATGGGTGATTTTCTGATTTTTTTTGTCTTAAATTGGTCCTCAAATAACGTTAGTGTTACTTTTTTAATACGTATAGGTAAGGTTGGGTATTTTCGTTTACCCTTGGATTGTTTTCTTATCACCCCCAATGGTTGGGTTATTTTAATTAATTCTTTCTTATTTCTTTTATCAATTTTTTCTATATTTACATATTTTACACTTATTTTTAATAAAATTTTAGTATGATATAACAATGTCATGCATAAAAAAATTTAGATTGATGAAATTGTTATGTAATATAATCAATTCTAAAAGTTTCAATACATGAATTCTTACAATATTAAAAATAATGATTTCTTCATAAAACACTTCATAGTCTATTTTTTTTATATAGAGTCTTATATGCTAAACAGTTATAGAAATATTATAATGAACTAATTTATCATTTAACCTCACTTTAAAACAATACAATGTCCAAAAATATATATTTTGTCTTTAGAAGTGAATTCGAATTATTCTATTTTTAATATATATATATAATCTTAATGTAAATATCTGTAATACCCCAAAACTTAACCCTTTTGGAAAGGTATTACCGCCAGTGACCTCAGTGTTCCTTACCGAGATCACCCAAGGCTTTACCACTTAAATACGATGTATGAAATGCAATTAGTACACAATGATCAAACACTAACTTCCAAAACGTAACATTTTCAAGGAAACAAGGGTTACAGGATTACAGCCCAATCCCGAATAGGTCAATATAGAGTTTAAAACAAACACAGCGGAAGTCTAAGAAAGTATATTACAATTAAAGTTATTGTCCAAAAGATCTCAACCTGATTAAAGAAATAATTAAAATATTGAAAAACCACCGTTGACTCCATAGTCCTTCTGGTCTTCTGAACTACTTCTTATCTGATGTGCCGAATCGAACGGATGACACCAGCCAACCATGCAAGGGAAAATATTGGTTGGTTAGTCTAAATGAATAGACTAGCAAGGGAACAAAGCAAAATGGTTCGAAGCAGTCGTATTAGGTTAGACTCCTCGTCCCTCGAATAATAATCGAGTACGCTTGTCAACCACCATACTCCTACTGGAATGAACAAGAGGTATGCACAAGAGAAGATTCTGGAAGACTTAATCTTCACAGAAATCGACCCGAAAGAAGACTCTAACTGAAATGAGTCTTTAAGGAAGTATGACAATTCTGGAAAGTTACAGAATCATACAACAATGATTTAAAACTGACTGAGATGCTTCAGTCAACGACCAACCTCACCGCCTTTCAGCGAATCCAGATCGGTAAGAAGACGTACTACATTCAAGTCAAAACGAGTCTTCCTAGCGGCACTATTACCTAGCTGCCCTACTCGCTAAGCGTTCATTAATTATGTGCGTCAAGGTAGCACTTATCTGATTATGTTTCAAAAACACACATCACATTATAGACTTTTACATGTGTACCCCACCAATGGGACGACACATCTTAGTATACGTTTCGTCGAGAGTGACGTACACCGAAAGGTTTGTGACACCAGCTAAGTGTCTGTCTCTACACACTTGTGAAAGAGATCAATCATGATCTTAGAATAGTACCAGATGGGGACGAGCCACCCCGATACCAGATGGGGAAGAGCCACCCCGATACCAGATTATAAAGAAACGACTGGACAGAGTCCGAGTAACGTTCCTATTTAACAGTGCTAACTAAACAGTTACAGCACCACAACAGTTACAGGATAAATCCACATAAAGGCCCGAAAGGCGATCACAGATAATAGCGTTGTTCTAACAGATATACAACCTATTATATGATTTTCAAAACAGTTTATCAAAACCGTTTCCAAACAAACAGAATATTCATTCCAAATTAATTACTCAGATAAACTACTGATAATTAATGTAAATATGGAACGAATGAGCAAGAGCGAACCGCCACTTGCCTTACTCCGCAGAATAGTCTAAAGACGTCAACTGGATCCCGGGCTCGACACGGTATAGTTCCGACAGCACAACAACCTTCGAGTCGACCCATAAAAGGAACCCTAAGTTAGATACGACATAACAGTACGAATCTAAACACGGCGAAAGAACACGAAAGGAAAGACGCCACGACGACAACCGACCAAGCCAAAGCCACGAAGGCATTCTGGGCACTGGCGGCGGTCGCCGCATTCATCACGGCGGTCGCCATGAAGAACACGGCGGTCGCCGTGACGAACTCAAACGACACAGAACGAGAGAAATCTCACCCCAAAACACGAGCGGTTCGGCCTCCTTCGACTTGCTTTGGCTTCTAACCTCCAAGGCTAACCAAAAGCTTCACAAAGGCACTCAGGAAACACACCAAAGCAACACCGGCGAGACCTTCAAACTCCGACGAGAAAGAAATCCGACAGCGATTCGGGGTTGGAAGGGCTTCAAAACCCTCTCCCAAACACTCCTATTTATAGCCAAACACCTGGGAGCCTCAACCAAACCCTAAGACGTGGCCGAAAGCAAGATCGGCGCGCCTCGATTACCGCCGGCGACCAACGGGCAATGCCCACTGGACAAAACACGGCGGGCGCCGTTTTTAGCCTGCGGCGGGCACGCGGCGGTCGCCGTAAATGCGGCGGTCGCCATCGCTAGGCCTGTCGCGGCTAGCTAGAAGCTGACACGCTGACTCCTCGGTCCCAACCATGGCGGTCGCCGTTTCTGAACGGCGGTCGCCGTTTCTCCCTTTTCCCGCCCATTCAGCTTTGAACGAATCTGACGTTAAACCGGGATAAAAATTATCATACGCAAACGACAATTAAAATCTAAGGCACCTTGTCTGTATATTATTTCACTGAAAATATTACAGATACAGAGCACATTACAGAATGTCTCAAAGTCTCTGTATTAAACCCGACGTACACAACGGGTACTCGGGAAAATTCCATAATTCCCAATATAATCTTACAAAAATACGGGGTATCACATCTCCTCCCCCTTACAAGAAGTTTCGATCCCGAAACTTAGGTAAAGAATAACTCGGGAAAACGCCTGAGCATATCTGACTCGGTTTCCCACGTCTCCCAAGTAACTTCTTCGGTCCCTGACTTGGACCACAACACTCGTACCAACGGCACGATCTTGTTGCGCAAACGCTTCTCCCGACGCTCCAAAATGCGCACGGGCAACTCTTCATAAGTACCATTAGCTTGAATCTCGATGTCCTCATAACTAAGCACATGAGACTCATCTAGCACATACTTTCTGAGTAAAGATACGTGGAACACGTTATGCATCGGGTGAGCCGATGGCGGTAACGCCAAGCGGTATGCTAGAGATCCTACTTTATCCAGAATCTCGAATGGTCCCACGTAGCGAGGGTTAAGCTTCCCACGCTTACCAAATCTGAAAACTCCTTTGGATGGCGATACCTTGACAAAAACCTTGTCACCGACCTCGAACTCGACAGTCCTGCGCTTCCGATCTGCGTAGGACTTCTGTCGACTCTGAGCGGTCAACATCCTTTGTCTGATCAAAGCAATGTTTGAAGCCGTCCTTTCGACCAACTCTGGTCCAAGCAGAATTTTGTCGGCATTATCATCCCAACAAATCGGAGATCTGCATCTACGACCATACAAAGCTTTAAACGGAGCCATCTTGATTGTAGCATGCCAGCTATTGTTGTACGTGAACTCAATCAGACTCAAGCTGTCCTCCCAGCTAGTTGGACGATCGAGCACACAAGCTCTAAGCATATCCTCCAGAGTCTGGATGGTCCTTTCAGACTGGCCATCTGTCTGAGGATGAAACACTGTACTGAACCTCAATTCGGTTCCCATAGCCTTATGAAGTTCCTTCCAGCATCTTGACATGAAACGACCATCTCGGTCCGATACAATGGTCTTAGGAATGCCATATAAGCGGACAATCTCCTTCTGGTAGACTTCTGCTAATTTCTGGGTTTCCCATGTGGTCTTGATGGCTATGAAATGAGCACTCTTCGTAAGCCTATCCACAATTACCTAGATAACATCTCTCTGACTTTGAGTCTTGGGTAGCCCAGTGAAGAAGTCCATGGAAATGTCCTCCCATTTCCATTCTGGTACGGGGAGAGGTAGCATCTCACCACCTGGCCTGCGGTGTTCGATCTTGACCTTCTGGCAAGTTAAGCACTTTGCCACAAAGTCTGCTACGTCCCACTTCATGTTTGGCCACCAAAACTTATTCCTGAGATCCTTGTACATCTTGCTAGAGCCATGATGCACAGAGTAAGCAGATGAATGAGCTTCTCTCATCACCAACTGACGAAGACCTTCTATGTCAGGCACACAGATCCGATCCTGAAACCAAAGTGATCCATCATCCTGAACCACAAAACTGGGAGCTTTCCCATCCATCACTTCACTGCTTAACTTTACCAAGATGATGTCATCGACTTGCTTTTCTTTGATTTGATCCAACAGTGTAGCCTGAATCTCCATCATACTCAGGTACCCTCTACGCTGGTCATACAAGACTTCAATGTCGCATGACTCTTGGTTTAGCTTGGTCTGAGCAGTAAGTAGAGCAACTACCGTCTCATGCGTTGTCTTCCGGCTTAGTGCATCAGCTACTACATTAGCCTTGCCCGGATGATACAACAACTCCATGTCGTAGTCCTTGAGCAACTCTAGCCAGTGGCGTTGTCTCATATTTAACTCCTTTTGAGTAAATATATACTTGAGACTTTTGTGGTCGGTGAAGACTTGGCATCTTATACAGTAGAGGTAATGCCTCCAAATCTTCAGCGCAAAGACAACCGCTGCTAACTCATAATCATGGGTCGGATAGTTTTCTTCGTAAGTCTTGAGTTGTCTAGATGCGTAAGCAATGACTCTGCCCCTTTGCATCAAAACACAACCAAGACCACACTTGGAAGCATCACTATAGACCACATAATCGTCGTTCCCCTCTGGGAGTGCTAACACGGGTGCCGAGGTCAACCGTTGCTTCAACTCCTGGAAACTGACCTCGCACTTGTCATCCAGACAAACTTCTTATGGACCTTGCGGAGTAGATTGGTCATAGGTAGAGCGATCTTTGAAAATCCTTCTACGAACCTTCTATAATACCCAGCAAGTTCAAGAAAGCTGCGCACCTCCTTCATATTCTGGGGCTGTGTCCATTTAGCCACCGCTTCAATCTTTTGGGGATCAATCATAACCCCATTTTTATTGATCACGTGGCCTAAGAAAGCCACTTCCTTTATCCAGAATTCACACTTGGACAGTTTAGCATAAAGTTGATGTTGTCTAAGGATTGACAAGGCAATCCGCAGATGTTCCTCGTGGACTTCTTCATTAGGAGAATAGATCAGGATGTCGTCTATGAAGACCACCATGAACTTATCCAAGTACTGGTGAAAACATCGGTTCATCAAGTCCATAAAGACAGCTGGAGCATTTGTAAGCCCAAAAGGCATCACTACGAACTCGTAATGACCATATCTGGTCATAAACGCAGTTCTAGGAATGTCCTGCTCACGAATCCTGAGTTCGTGATATCCAGATTTCAAGTCGATCTTGGAGAAAACCTTTGCTCCCTGCAATTGGTCCAACAAGTCATCAATCCTAGGCAAAGGATACTTGTTCTTGATCGTCACCTTGTTCAACTCTCGGTAGTCGATACAAAGTCGGAACGATCCGTCCTTCTTTTTGATGAATAATACCGGGGCACCCCACGACGATGCACTCGGCCTGACATAACCTTTGTCAAGAAAATCTTCAAGTTGATTCTTCAATTCTTGCATCTCAGCTGGAGCCATCCGGTACGGTGATTTGGAAATCGGCGCCGTACCAGGCTCGAGATCAATTGAAAACTCTACGTCGCGGTTCGGGGGTAATCCAAGAATTTCTTCCGGAAAGACATCCGAAAACTCCCTAACTACAGGAATATCAAGAACCTCAGGTCCATCCTTCGCAGGCGAATCCAAGTAGCAAAGGTACCCGACACATCCTTGTCGTAGTAGCTTAAACGCAGCCATCGCATTGATCAGCTTGCCGTTATCAGCGTCATGGACCTTCTCGGCCTGAAGAGAAGTGATATGGACCTTCTCGGCCTCCGTACACTCCACGTTCCTAAACAGCCTCTCCATATGGGAGAACCAATGAGTCACTGCCACTGGCTCCCCTTTCCCGTTATAGCAATCGGGCCTCATGGAAGTGATGGTCTTAAGGGCGCGACCATAGATGTCTCTCGTCCTGACGGCAGTCTCTTGAATCACAGGGTTTCTGGGTTCCACAACATCAGGAACCGCTGCGTGAGTAGGCACTTCTTGTGCTTGAGGCGCACTTGGTCTCAAAACATCTGCAATAGCCTGCATCACGATTCCACGAATCGTCTCCACAGCTGCGGCGTCAAACAGCGCTGGCGTTTGGGTCTGATCCTGACCTTCACGCCTCTGCTGGATGCGAGACTCAGACTCGTGTTCATCCTGAACACCTCTTCCTGCTGGCCTGGGATTTTGACTAGTCCCAGCACCGGCTCGAGTCGAATTCCTCGTGCTTCTTGGGTTCACCATCTATTTACCGATCAAATTCCAAGCATTCAATACATTAATATTATGCAATATACTTATGCAATATACCAACGTAAATAAATTACTCAGAATAGATCAACTTGGTATTTTATAGATGAACCTTCGAACTATTACACAAGCTACACATAAGTCTATCATTCGAGTGCTAGGACAACATTTGCTCGAAGATAAAGTATTTCACAGAGTACTTGCCGCAATACTGAAATATTACACAAAGTACAACTTGGAATACTAAGAAACGAAACTACTACGATAGGCAACGCCACTCCTCCTCAAGGCGTTCCAAAATGTCTCCCATACGACTGGCTACTCGTGCATGGTCTCTTCGGGCTAGGCTCACCATCGAACTCTGGCGATGGGTTTCGCACCCTGCTTGACCCTGAAGCACATAGTCCTAGCTCAGTCATGGTAAAGTATGAGTCGTCCATGACTGGTCCTCCTATTTCAGCCCTCCTCTGAGTACTGGCGGTCAACTCATCCCACTGACTCTGCTGATCTGCAGAGATTACCTCGCTCTGGCGGAGGATCTCTTGCAGCTCGGATTCCGACCTCCATCTTCTTGGAGTAGGGATAAGCTGAGATTCCCTATCACTTCTCTTAATACCGTACTCGGTATACAGTGCCTCCCAATCAGCTTCTGACATGGGTGCGTACTCTGTGTAACACCCCCCAAATTTCACCCCATTTTGAAGGGTATTACTGCCGATGACTCCGGACGTAAACCCTGAAGTCACCCCAGGCTTTTCCAAACGACATCACTGTCTTAAAACACAGTTACAATACTAAAATCATAACTTTTATTAAACCACATGGTCGCGGAATGTCAACACTATTCCTAAAATGACCCAATTAATCAGAAATACAACAGCGGAAGTCTTTTAAATACAACGACAAAACAAGTTGTCGAAAACAAAACACCGTCCATCCTCATAGTCGCTCTAGCCTCCTCGGATCTGCATGTGCCGAAACGGACGGACGACACCCCCATGACGTTACAGATAAATAAAATACAAGGGGTTAGTCTAATGAATAGACTAAGCAAGGGAGGAAAACATTCACCAATGATTCACACAAATGCAACACAAGCAGTTCCACATATCACAAATCACATCAAAATCTCAAGTGCTAACTCAAACAGTTCAACACATCAACGAATCATATCAAAATCTCAAGCCACATAATTACAACATATCTCTTATAATAACGTTGATTCTAGCAGAAATACAACCTAATATAATATCAGATTTTAATTATCTCAAATTAATTAAAAGCCACTTGCCTGGAATAGACGAGCTCAAACAAAGCTTAAGAACGGATTCCTTAATCCAAAACGGGGACATATCTGGAATAAAAATCCCTCAAGCCAAAACTCCAAAACAACCCTTCTCGGACAGCCTTGCCGCGGGTGCGCCACATGCCTGCCGCCGGGTGCGGTCAAGTGACAGAGGCGAGCTCCAAGAACAGCCATGGTGGAAAAGAGTTATTACCCAATCGATTCAAGCTTCGTTTTGCATTCGAATTGATCACAAAGCACCTCTAAGCTTCACCTAACACCTTGGCAACCTTCTCCAACCCACGAAGCCTCTCGATTCAAGCCCAAAACCGAGCTCACAGCTCGTGCATCAATGGCGAAACAGGGGAAAACATAGGAGAAAGAGAGAAGAAGAAGAGAGAAAGAAAGGGTTCGGTTTCACCCCTTTTATAGCACAAATCCGACCACCTCCAAGGGGACAAAGGCGAAGGCCACTAGCGAGCCCACTTGGCCTGCCCAAAACTGCCCCAAAAATATCTCCGATCCACTTGCGGGGAAGACGATAAGCTTGCTCTGTTTTCTGGCCTTGCCGCGGGTGCGGTGGCGCCTGGCGCCGGGTGCGGTCACGGCCAAAACTCACACTTTTACCCGTTTTTGTCCCATCTCATCAAGAGATCAAATAATCCTAATCCCGGGTTAATTATATTCGTGCCACCATCTAGCACAAACATCTCAAGCAATTACCTCACACAATTACCGTGCACAAATATCTTATATAAATACCGTGCACAAATATCTTATATAAATATCTTGCACAAATACTTTACATAATTATCCTGCATATATTTGTGACACTCCAGGCCAAGCTAACACAGCTACCAAGCCACCCACCCATCTTACATGATGCCGGTGCCGGTACTGGTGCTTGCCTGAGTTCACAATTATCCTACACGAATATCTTATATAAATATTTTACAACAATATCTTATATAATTATTTTGCAACAATATCTCATACAATTATTTTGCAACAATAACTCATACGAGTAAAGCTTAAAAATACCAAAAATTTCCTTACCCAAAAAATGGGAAAATAAGGGGTATTACACTCTGGCACTGGTGACAATCCTGTATCGGGCTCCTGATTTTGCCTTCCAAGGTCCAACTCTGGATCCTCTTCTGGATCATCCTCTATGGGATCCTCATCCTCGGGGTCATCCTCGATGGGATCCTCATCCTCGATGGGATCCTCATCCTCGGAATCATCCTCGATCATATCCTCCTCCTCGACAGGGTCTTGCTCAAGCATCTCCTCTTCCTCCTCCTCGTACTCGATCTCCTCGGGAATTGGTCCCAGCAGAAAGTCGTCTTGGTAAACCCCTTGTTCATACCTTGATAACTCATCTTCCTGCTCCCATTCCTGTACTTCCTCCACCCTTGGTGGCGGCACAGGTACAGCCTCAGGGACCATAGCATCCCTAGCTACAAGGACAACCGACTCGGGGAGAACGTGTTTGACGTCTTTGGGCGGGCTACTCGGGCCTCCAACCTCGAAACATCGCTGGGGTAACGGAAAATCTAGCCTCGGCTGGTCCGACTTGGCGTCTTCCGACCCCCTACCAATAGAAAAGCAGACACCCATCCTATCGAACAATAAGGAAGGAATTATTCTTTCTAGACATAGAAGCAAGCTTACTATATCACACTATAAAGAAGACACGACTATGAACGGTGTTTTTAAATTCTTTTCAGTACGAAAATTCAGAGCCCATTTTAAAGCATTTTCGAAAACGGATAAATGGTTTATAAAAATTCCAAACCCGTTTTAAAACCTTTGGCTCTGATACCACAACTGTAACACCCCCAAAACTTAACCCTTTTGGAAATGTATTACCGCCAGTGACCCCAGTGTTCCTTACCGAGATCACCCAAGGCTTTACCACTTAAATACGATTTATGAAATGCAATTGATACACAATGATCAAGCACTAAATTCCAAAACGTAACATTGTCAAGGAAACAAGGGTTACGGGATTACAGCCCAATCCCGAATAGGTCAATACAGAGTTTAAAACAAACACAGCGGAAGTCTAAGAAAGTATATTACAATTAAAGTTATTGTCCAAAAGATCTCAACCTGATTAAAGAAATAATTAAAACAT
This sequence comes from Rheum nobile, assembly GCA_027886185.1. Lineage (NCBI taxonomy): Eukaryota > Viridiplantae > Streptophyta > Magnoliopsida > Caryophyllales > Polygonaceae > Rheum > Rheum nobile. The sequence goes on along the minus strand of WOAB01000555.1, from coordinate 108,235 downwards.
TGAAAAACCACCGTTGACTCCATAGTCCTTCTGGTCTTCTGAACTACTTCTTATCTGATGTGCTGAATCGAACGGATGACACCAGCCAACCATGCAAGGGAAAATATTGGTTGGTTAGTCTAAATGAATAGACTAGCAAGGGAACAAAGCAGAATGGTTCGAAGCAGTCGTATTAGGTTAGACTCCTCGTCCCTCGAATAATAATCGAGTACGCTTGTCAACCACCATACTCCTACTGGAATGAACAAGAGGTATGCACAAGAGAAGATTCTGGAAGACTTAATCTTCACAGAAATCGACCCGAAAGAAGACTCCAACTGAAATGAGTCTTTAAGGAAGTATGACAATTATGGAAAGTTACAGAATCATACAACAATGATTTAAAACTGACTGAGATGCTTCAGTCAACGACCAACCTCACCGCCTTTCAGCGAATCCAGATCGGAAAGAAGACGTACTACATTCAAGTCAAAACGAGTCTTCCTAGCGGCACTATTACCTAGCTGCCCTACTCGCTAAGCGTTCATTAATTATGTGCGTCAAGGTAGCACTTATCTGATTATGTTTCAAAAACACACATCACATTATAGACTTTTACATGTGTATCCCACTAATGGGACGACACATCTTAGTATACGTTTCATCGAGAGTGACGTACACCGAAAGGTTTGTGACACCAGCTAAGTGTCCTGTCTCTACACACTTGTGAAAGAGACCGATCATGATCTTAGAATAGTACCAGATGGGGACGAGCCACCCCGATACCAGATTATAAAGAAACGACTGGACAGAGTCCGAGTAACGTTCCTATTTAACAGTGCTAACTAAACAGTTACAGCACCACAACAGTTACAGGATAAATCCATATAAAGGCCCGAAAGGCGATCATAGATAATAGCGTTGTTCTAACAGATATACAACCTATTATATGATTTTCAAAACAGTTTATCAAAACCGTTTCCAAACAAACAGAATATTCATTCCAAATTAATTACTCAGATAAACTACTGATAATTAATGTAAATATGGAACGAATGAGCAAAAGCGAACCGCCACTTGCCTTACTCCGCAGAATAGTCTAAAGACGTCAACTGGATCCCGGGCTACGGTATAGTTCCGACAGCACAACAACCTTCGAGTCGACCCATAAAAGGAACCCTAAGTTAGATACGACATAACAATATGAATCTAAACACGGAGAAAGAACACGAAAGGAAAGACGCCACGACGACAACCGACCAAGCCAAAGCCACGAAGGCATTCTGGGCACTGGCGGCGGTCGCCGCATTCATCACGGCGGTCGCCGCATTCATCACGGCGGTCGCCGCATTCATCACAGCGGTCGCCGTGACGAACTCAGACGACGCAGAACGAGAGAAATCTCACCCCAAAACACGAGCGGTTCGGCCTCCTTCGACTTGCTTTGGCTTCTAACCTCCAAGGCTAACCAAAAGCTTCACAAAGGCACTCAGGAAACACACCAAAGCAACACCGGCGAGACCTTCAAACTCCGGCGAAAACCAACTCCGACGAGAAAGAAATCCGGCAGCGATTCGGGGTTGGAAGGGCTTTAAAACCCTCTCCCAAACACCCCTATTTATAGCCAAACACCTGGGAGCCTCAACCAAACCCTAAGACGCGGCCGAAAGCAAGATCGGCGTGCCTCGATTACCGCCGGCGACCAACGGGCAATGCCCACTGGACAAAACACGGCGGGCGCCGTTTTTAGCTTGCGGCGGGCACGCGGCGGTCGCCGTAAATGCGGCGGTCGCCGTCGCTAGGCCTATCGCGGCCAGCTAGAAGCTGACACGCTGACTCCTCGGGCCCAACCACGGCGGTCGCCGTTTCTCCCTTTTCCCGCCCATTCAGCTTTGAACGAATCTGACGTTAAACCGGGATAAAAATTATCGTACGCGAACGACAATTAAAATCTAAGGCACCTTGTCTGTATATTATTTCACTGAGAAAAATATTACAGATATAGAGCACATTACAGAATGTCTCAAACTCTCTGTATTAAACCCGACGTACACAACGAGTACTCGGGAAAATTCCATAATTCCCAATATAATCTTACAAAAATACGGGGTATCACAATATCATATTGTTATATTTTTGTCATTAAAAGTGATTTCAAACTTAGACTGTATAACGAGGAGGAGAGAATCAAACTCATAATCTTATGGTCACATGGTATTATGCTTATCAGTTAAGCTGAAAATATTTGACATATTGTTATATAAAAGACCCGAGAAACCATACAGTTTTGTTAACGTGAATCGCTAGCTAGCTTAGGGTCTGTTCGGTATGACTGAGGCTTATTGGGGATAAAGTTGAAGTATGGGTTGAACTGGACTGAAGCTGAGAATTTAAGCTGAGGGCTGAATTGAGCTGAGAAAAGCTGAAATTGAGGACTGAAATCTTATGACACGTTCGGTATCAATGACTTATCTAGACTTAATTTCTGATAAAAATGACCAACTTGTCCTTAATTGAGGGTATTGTTTTATCCCCAAATTTGAGACATTTCTCTCTCCCTCAAATTTATGCTTGCTACCCGACTAGGGTTTGGCTCCTTTTCCCCAAGCTTGGATCCTTCCCCATCTTCAAGCTTGGCTCCTTTCCCATCCCGGTAGAAACTCCGGCGACGACGAAGGCTAGCATCGTGACGAGGCTGCAGATCTGTTTCGCCACTGCTTCTTCTGTTTCGAGGCTGCTTCTTCTGTTTCGCCGCTCCGGCGATGACGGAGCTAGCATCGACGACGACGAAGGCTAGAAAACCCTGGTCGTTATATGAAGAATTAGGGGTCGGGGTCTTCCGACACAGATCTGAGCGAAGAGGGGGAAGAAGCTTAGGGTTTAGGGAGACATGAAAAAGAGGAGGACGAACTCGGCGATCGGCGACGAGGAAGACCACGTTCAACTTCAAGATGACGAAGCTAGGGTACATCGACGAGGAAGACCATTTCAGGAGGAAGATGACGAAGCTGAAGCCAGGGGCAAAATCGAGTTGGAATCGATAAGCCTCCTAACATAAGTCCCATAAGTTGGAGATCGAGGCTGGTAGATTTCACCAAATTTCAGTCTAAATAAGCCCTCTTCAGTCATCCAAAAGACACGCTGCCGCCGAACGCCATTTTAGGAGGAAGATGACGCGTGGATCTGATTTTTCCAGATAAGACCCCCCAAAAAGCCATACCGAACGAGCCCTTAGGTTTCGTCATAAAATCAATTGATCAATAAGTGGAATAACCCATCTACTCATATGTGAGGCATGAAACCTCCACGTTTGTTTCTGATGTAGTATTCATATGTGACACCTAAGAATCTCTCTCTCATTGTGAATCCATCACAAACTGAGCTAACCTTTGACTTTCACGTTTAGACCCACGTGCTCATTGTAAAAATGAGACTATCACACAATGGATCAAAGACTAGCCCGTTGAAAGAGACCTTAGAATTTATATCTATTTATATGTTATGTTTGGATATTTCTCATCTCTAATGTGAGATTCACATGTGTGATCATTGATCAACGCATACTACAACTACCAAGTATATCATAATCTAATCAACAAAATGTTAGATTACCTTATATGTTATGTAATTATGAATGACAGTGAATTGAGTGATGGAAGAATGGACCACATCCATACATTCATTATACATCCTTTGTATGATTGTATATTTGTTATACACTACATTACAGACGATAGATACATTTCACACAAGTTAAAACGTGGATTTGGATTTCTCTAGGCGTGCTCAATACTCAATGATAGTGACATTTTTTCAATAGAAAAATTTCAAAATTGTGCAGGTGGAGATCTTGCTAAAATCAAATATAGTGTATTAATTATAAGAAATTTGCCCTCCATCTTCCCATCTGTACTAGGGACCAGACCTCAACCACTGGTTTGGTTTTATCACTTTATACAAACCTACAAGGCAAATATTTTAAGTAGTTGTGCACTTGTGCTGGATGCTAATTGTCGTTAAGAATAATATTTAATTTAATTAAATAACAATAAACTAACTTAATCGTCTACAGACGTGTAGAAATACGGATTCCAATCACCCTCCATAAACAAATCGGAATTCAATGTACAATTTGACTTTGTAACCCACAAATGTGAGTGTGTGACATCTTACATCTCAAATTCCCCAAATCTCCAAAATTCAATTCTGTGGAAATTAAAAAAGTCACCGTCTACAAAACGTAGCTCGCTCCGCCTCACCCGCGTTCACACACCTTCCAACCTCTCTGAAGAGTCAAGCCCCACAAAATCCTGCTGTCATGAACTTGGGAGAAAACAATATCCTCACATGTCCATTTCATAAAGAGGGCTTCTTTTCCGTGTTCACACTTCCTTCACGCATTTCGTCGAACATATAAGACGCACTCAGATTATTTCCCGGCTTTTTTGTCCTTCTCCTTCATCTGCTACTACTACCACCACCACCAACAATCTGAACCCTGAATCAACCAGCTCTCATCTCTTCTCTCTCTTGCATAAATCTCACTGGTTTTAATTTGTGATTTTCTTATGCGTAGTCTGGATCCCATGGATGAAAACGGTGACCAAGAAATCAACAGCACCGACAGCAAGAGGAGGAGGAGGAGGAGGACCAGCAATAAAAGCAAATCAGCTTTTGGGGCGTCGAATCCAAAAGTGAAAAAGCAAGCAGCAGCTGAAAAGCCGATCTTCACACCTGTGCTTCTGTTCGAAGAACAGCCGCAGCAAGATCAGGATGAATATTTCTACGATGAGACGAAGAAGAGCGATGGTTTGAGGAGAAAGAGATCAAGGGACGATGCCGGCGAATTGATCCAAAAGGAGACTCCTCCCAACTCAATCGAAGCCTGCAAGTCAACCGAATCCGCCGGTCAACCGCGCAGGCTGTGGGTGAAGAGCAGATCAACGGCCTGGTGGGATGAGTGTAGCAGCCCTGAGTTCCCGGAGGATGATTTCAGGAAATGCTTCCGAATGGGGAAATCAACCTTCGAGTTGATCTGCGACGAGCTCAACTCCTTCGTGGCCAAGGAAGACACCATGTTAAGGGCCGCAATCCCTGTCAAGCAGCGCGTAGCTGTGTGCATATGGCGGCTTGCAACAGGAGAGCCCCTCAGATTAGTCTCCAAGAGGTTCGGACTAGGGATTTCAACTTGCCATAAGATTGTTCTTGATGTGTGCTCAGCAATCAGAACAGTCCTGATGCCCAAGTACCTGCAGTGGCCAGATGAGGAGTCAATCAAGAAGATGAAGGAGGAATTCGAGTCGGTTTCTGGCATCCCCAATGTTGTGGGGTCAATGTACACCACCCACATCCCCATCATAGCCCCCAAGATAAGCATGGCAGCCTACTTCAACAAGAGGCTAACAGAGAGGAACCACAAGACCTCTTACACAATCACAGTCCAAGGAGTTGTAGCCCCCAACGGGATGTTCACCGACGTCTGCATCGGCTGGCCCGGCTCAATGCTGGATGATCAGGTCCTTGACAAGTCAGCACTGTGCCAGAGGGCTAACCAGGGGCTGCTGAGAGGCGTCTGGGTTGTGGGTGGCCCTGGGTACCCTTTAACTGACTGGGTTCTGGTGCCCTATGCACACCAGAATCTGACTTGGACTCAGCATGCTTTCAATGAGAAGATTGGGGAGGTTCAGAAGGTGTCAAAGGAGGCTTTTGCAAGGCTCAAAGGGAGATGGTGTTGCCTGCAGAAGAGGACTGAGGTCAAGCTTCAGGACTTGCCTGTGGTTCTTGGCGCCTGCTGCGTGCTGCACAACATATGTGAGATGAAGGGCGAGGGGTTCGAACCCGACTGGGCGTTTGATCTTGCTGATGATGAGGTCAACCCTGAGGTTCCGTTGAGATCAACGAGCTCGATGAAAGCTAGGGACTCGATCGCCCATTATCTGCTGCACCATGGCCTTGCAGGGACTGGGTTCTTGTGATTTGCCTTCATATCTAATTGGCTTTGTTGTTTGATTAGTATGGTTACATATAGTTTCTTGTTTGTGTTAATGGCCAATTGGGCTTTCTTTTGCAGGGAGGCAGAATGTGCGTCTCCTGCACAACACAAATTGATGAAGATTCGTATGTTAGAAGGATTGATTGCATGATAATGCCTGCAAAAAAATGTTGATTCTAACTCAAAAACTTGAATCAAGATTTTTTTGGGGGAATGGTCGTTATCTCAAAAGGCAACACCAATCAAGGCCATTAAGCTTTATATGTGAACATGGTTTAACAGGAAATAAAAGTGTTCTTTCTTCTGGCCGGAATTCCAGTAAAAGTCAATTTGTTCCATGTTATTATGCAAGAAATGATGAGGCATATTGGTTTGATTGGTTGTTATGTCATCTATCAATTGGATACTCTTTTCTTAGGTTGGGCTGTTGAAGGGGAATCTGTGCGTTCACACTGGGATAAGGATTATAGAAATTGCTAGCTACCCCACTTAATTAACTAGTTTAGCAACTTTGAGTTCAGATTGGCCTGAGAAATTGGGTTTGGGGCGCATCGAGCTGGCTTTCTGAAGATCACATGAGAAAGAATTCAGGGCCCTCCTCGTGGAAAAAAAATGCATTTTATGTGTTTTTAATCCACCACTGTGCACACCTTAGTGACAAATAGACTAAAATAGTACAGTACATATATAGAAGATTGATTCTTGGAGCAGGAAAAGATGCCCTACTTTGTGCCTCATTCAATATCCTTTGTCTAATTATTTCAAAAAAAATTGATTCTAAAAATTAAGAAATATCATTCTTAATATTTATAAAACTTTCTAATGGGAAGGGTATAGGTTAAAAAATCCGATCCTAAAAATTAAGAAATATCATTCTTAATATTTTTACTATTTTGTAATGGCATTCTGATGGGTTAATACATCCTTCGACAATAAGCAGTGAAGACATCCGTCGGCGCCCAGCAGAGCACCGAACGCCTCCACCGGAAACTGCAAACATACTCAGCAAAAAATATACACCCATCACTTGCTAACAAGTTTTGAAATTTTTCACAACGACAGTAAAAAGGTATGCACTTTGGCTTTGTCTACAATCAATTTACGCAAGTCAAACTTTAGGGTTATGCGAATGCTTTTCTGAACAAGGAAATTGGATCTGAGGTTTCAGGCTTTTGTCAATTGGTTTGTTCTCGCTGCCCCGTTCATTGATTAACCCTATTTGCACGATTTTGGGTGGTAGGAGGTTTTCTTTGGGGGTTTTGTGTGTTATAAGGAAAAAAATTCAACTCCTTCAGTGAATTGTCTTCAATTTTCAACTTAGAGAATTCATTGTTGATCTGAGGGCTGTGCAGACTGCAGAAATAGGAGATCACACAGCATTTTCGATAGACAATTGGTTTCGAGAGGAAATAGAATTTAAGAATGCTTGTCTTTTTCCCGACCCCATTGATTAGCTTATGAGGATATGGTTACTTGAATCCTCAATTAATGCAGTGTGCTCTAAATTTCTCATTGATTAGCTCATGAGGATATGGTTACTATTTGCATTCTCATCCTAGTATCCTGCTTGATGTGGATAATTTGGTTAATATTAGTAGAATTTACAGTTGCATATTGAGACATTCAAAATCATTTTATCTTGTTGATAATTCAAAGATATAAAATTTGATTATACTTCTCCTATCGTCTCCGTGTGTTGGTTGTGTCTGTGTGTCTCAGCTACTCCGCTGTAAAAATCATTTATACCATTTGGAAACAATAATGGGCTTTAGGAAAGAGAAACGGAGCCCTTCTTCCACTTCTCCTTGCGCTCATCTAAGAACCGCCTATCAACATTGTTTCAACAGGTTTTGTCTCCTTACTCCTAAATGTCCATAGAATATAATTCCTGTTTTTTCTTCTTCTTCTTAGACAAAGGATAGTAGCTGAAAATGGTGGCTTTTCAAGGATACCAAAAACTGTTTATCTATTTAGTTACGGTTTCTTCTTCATGATTGTGACCACTTGTGTTTTCCACTTCTTCTTTAAACCCTTCTATCGGATAGGTTCTGAAGTTGTGGTATACGTTTTTAATCGAACTCTGCAGCTTTCATTTTTGCACTTGGAGAAAAGCTGTCATCTGTCTCTTAACTATGGTGGTGGTACATTGTAGGTGGTACTCTGAGAAATTTTTGAAGGGTCAGTGGGACAAAGAAGAATGTGTCACTGAATGGCAGAAATACAGAGCTTGCCTTTCTGTAATTTGCTTAACTTGCTTGCTTGCGTCTTCATGATTGTGAAGTTTTCAAAATGCTCATGTGGTTGTTCTTTGCACTTGTCAACTACAGGAACACTTAGAGGACAAACATTTAAGCCGTTTTCTGGAAGCTGGTACTGGGCAATTTAATTTTGATAGCTCCGCTGATGGCAATTCAAAAAGTGATGCCAGTTAATGTATGTTCATCACTCCATGTTACTTTTGATTTAGTTGTGTAGTTTTGCACTTGTGTTGTTGATATAGGTCTGTTTGTAAAGGATGGTTTTCAGAAGTTTTAAATGGTGTCCAAAAGGAAGGCAATTAAAATGAAGATGGGGGACTCCGTTTTTTTCACTCATATTCATGTGCATTGATACTTGCCTGGTTATGAGTATAATATAGTTGACATGCATTTTCAAACAAATTAGCAATATTGTTAAAGCCAAATTCAAGAAGAGGAACAACTTGACTTGGGTGTTGTACACAAATAAAACATTTTTATATTGTTCCTCTTCATGGGTTAGTGTACAATGAAATTAGCATTGTTGGGCAGCAGAAAGCTTTTATGGACATAGCAAATGTTAAGGGAGGTTGAAGCATTGTAGCTAACTAAAAGCAGCCAAATCATGGACACCTTGTTAATTCTTTCATTAATTAATGCCTTGACCTTCTAGTATACTGTTAGTCTGCAAATCCAACTACTATGCTTATCTTCTTGGAAGCTCATTAATAACAGCTGGCTCATCATCTTGGCACTTTTTGGCTGTGCAGGATTGGTTTTTTGTTCCAGGAGGCCTGTATATGTTTCGTTGTTATAAAATTCTCCTGTTTATATATTCTTTCTGCTTTCACTGGTTCAGTACGTTCCTATGTTTAGGTTTGGTTACTCTCTTTCAACGGATTCAGTAACTGGGAAAGGAAACTGCGGCTGATAGCTTCCTATTTAAATTCTGAGTAATTTTGTTATTTAGCTTATGGTTCTCGAGTCAGGGCTACTTTTCTCTTTTATGGCTTGGTTCTCGAAATAAATCTGAATTCTTAACTGAACACAATTCACATTACATACATACTAATAATATTTAGGGGTTGGGTTCTGCTTTCTTCTGCATCAAGTGTTGCTTCATTTTATACATGCGTAAGACTTTAGACTCAGAACCATCAACTTGTACATATAAACTGATAAGACGAAAGAATTTGATTATTTGCAGTGCTGGTTAAGGTTGAGTTAGGTGTTATACAACATCATTTACTTTATCCTGTGCTTGTAAGCTTATTAGACAAACCATGTGTATTGTTTGTTTTTTATACTACGTCTAACAGCAATACACAAAGATAAAAAGTCTATACGGGGTTCCAACTGAAATTGGCGGTAAGAATAGCAACTGGTGAAGTAAACAACCTTGGTCTTCAGAAGCTGTAGAAGTAACACAAACTTTGTGTTCTTAACAAGTAGGCCCTGCACAGGATAGTACTTGTCTGCTGTTACTGTATTGTGCCTTAAATTGGGATCTTGGGTAAACTATTAGATTATGTGGTCATTTTTGTTGAAGGGGGCAATTTCAGGTAGCGCAAACATATTTTTGCAGTTTTCAATGAGATTTCAGCACTAACCAGAGCAACAAATAAAGGGTTTGTAAGTATTTGATAGTTGGAATTTGTGGATATTACAAGTTGTTACTTGCATATCCATTTCCTGCTTAACAGTAAGAAACACAACAAACTTAGCTCCAAATATAACACACAACAAATGAACTCCTTTTGTCAAAATGTCATCCGCCCTAAAACCAACCCAAGCCGAGTCTCCATTCCTCATCATTGTATAGCAAGGGCATTTACAATGGGGATTTATAAATAAGATTTTGATTTTTTAATGGAATTAAGAGGAGAAAGTTTCATAATATGAAATCCAAAAAAAAAGTTACAATAAGATAAATGATTCTCTCCTTTCATATAAAGGGTTGAGATTTATTCTTTCACTTATTTTAGTAATAAAATAATATTTTTAGATGAGATAAATAAAGGGAGGTGTTAGCTACGCCTAAATTTTTTTACTAAATAAGCTCAACTGTCCACGCGTACAGAAAGCGGGAGTGGGACCAGATGCACGGATATGTGAAGCGGGAGCGAGACAGACTGAACGGGTATCCGATGGAGATCAAAAATCACAAAGAGTCATGCTCCCGCAAAGCGGGTGTGTGACTCTTTGTGAGTTGAACTTGTGGTCGTTCCTCTTCATCATATATATGGCACCGTCTAGCCATGTTCGTCCCCAAGAAAGACCCCTCTCGAGCCATCTAATCCAAACTCCGACCGTACCATCATCTTCCTCGTGCTCAAGTCAGTTGAACTTGACTCCAGAATCGTCTAGAACCATACCCGAACGGTATCGAATCACCTCCGAACTTGTCCATGTTATACACAAAAATCAGTGAACCTTACCACTTTGAAGCCCTTTTCTAAGTCCGGTGAAACATACCAGCCGCTGCGACCCATCCTCGGAGAAACTTTGCAGCTCCACAAACCCAACGACACTAGTCTTGCTCTATGTGATTGCTCTTCGAGCCGCCAATGAGCCACTCATATTAGTCAACATATTAGTCACTTAATAAAAATAACAAGCGCTCAAAAAAAAAAAACACAATGTCGCACACCCGCTCACTCGGGACATTATTTACTTAACCCACAAAATGTCATGCTCGTGACATAAAAAAATCGGATACCCTAAATTCTTTGTTCGCTTCCGTTTTTCGTATGCGTGGGTTCGGTCTCGCACCCACTTTCCGTAAGCGTGAGTCTTTTGAGCGTAAACAAAAGAAAATTTGGTATCTAGCAGTCGCATAAATAAAATTTAAAAAATAATTATAAAACCCAAAATATTAACCACCGTTGCACAAGGCCTAAAGATAGCTTTGGTGATCTCTCGAACCTCCCAACATTCAATAACTCCCCTTTTCACTAGGCCCGGAGCTAAATTGCCCATATATTGCTGTTAAAACATACCACCTTCTATGTTTCTGTATTTATGATCCTTGTTCTAATACACACTACATGTACAAGAGAATCCGTCACTAGTACATCTACATAAAAATGTTTTAACCGTTTTGATAATCAAAGTTATCGATTAAACCTTGGTTAATATTTATTTATTCTGTTATCAATGCAATAAATTATGAGAAAATTGGGCGTGAAGAGTCCTTTAAGGGAAAAAATAACAAGTTTAGGCTCATTTTTTTTAAAATTGTAAATATGACCCCCTATTACTACACATATGAGTTAAATGGGGTGAAAGTGTTTTTTTTAGGATTTAAGGGTTAGGATTTAGGGTGTCGGGTTTAGGGATTTGTAAGGATTTAGAGGATCAATGAGTTAATTTATTTAATTAGGAGTTTAAACTTGCTATTTAATCTCCTCAAGGGATAAAAAATCATAAGGATTGAATAATTATCAGCTGCTGGAAAGGCTTGGGTGATTGATTCGTGACGAGCTCAAACATATGAAATAGGAGTATGACTTTGGGCCAAGCTCCAATCGATCATAAAAAGCCCAGACCAGCCCAACTAGAACAGAAAACCAACTGAATTCTGGTTTTATATAATCAAAACCCTACCCGTAATTTCTTCTCTTGCTCTGCCGCGCCTCCTCCGTAATACCGGTCTCGCTCTCTCGGATCGCCACTGCTTCCGACCGTCGGTGAGTTATCCATTCGCCGTTCTTCTATTCTTTCTCCCGCTTTTCCGGCGTTCCGTTTCTCCATATCAGATCAATGTGGCGACAGTGAGCGAAAAACGACGTTGACTATCAGACCTATTTGCTACATTTCAACTGTTCATTTATGGATTTTAACGGCCTTCTAAATTGCAATTGGTCACACTTTTCCCCTTCTCATGGTTCCATTGCATTACAAGGCAATTTCGGATTACGATTCTCCATTTTTTTCCTATACAAAATATATAAACTACTAAGACTGCATTCTATGGATATGCATAAGCATAAATATGAATGTCAAGTTGTAATTTTGTTGTTTTTTTCATTGTACGATATAGTGTGCTTATATTCTTTCGGAAGTTCGACTCTGTTCGTGAGTGAGTTGTTCTTGAGGTTTCTGTATGATTTGGACGTTGTGTTGTTATCATGTTGGGACATTTGCAGGGTTTTCTAATAGTCTTCATGCTTTGTTTCAACTCCGAATTGTGAAAATGTTTACCGCCTTGAGGAAAATTCAGAAGGATAAGGGCGCTGGCCCAAGTGAATTTGAGGAGACAGTTGCTCAGGTAGAGGCTACTTTTTTAGTGGGGTTTCTTTTGTTGTGGATAGTCCTTTATGATATTGTTGCAGTTGTTCCATGTAGTCCCTAGGCTATGGTGGTATTAACTAAGCTATACTGCCTTTTTCCAGGCTTTCTTTGATTTGGAGAATACTAACACTGACCTCAAGAGTGATTTGAAGGATCTATACATCAACTCTGCTCTGTAAGTTCCAGACTGTAAATTTTTACTTTTTAGTTATCTGTTTTTTGGTTTTGTATCTAGCTCATTTTGTTTGTTATTCTGTGTTTTGCAGCCACATTGATGTATCCAGCAATCGTAAGGCTGTTGTTATCCATGTTCCCTACAGATTGAGGAACGCTTATCGCAAGATCCATGTGCGGTTAGTGGGAGAGCTGGAGAAGAAGTTCAGTGGGAAGGTAAACAACTCATTTTCATGGGGTTGTCATTGTATCAAGTTTGGAATGTTGTTTATTGGTGTGAGTGCATCATATGCATAGGTCGAATTCAATTTTCCTTTCACAAATGAAATCTTGCTTTATTTTAGTGGTCCTAATAACATTTCTCTTAAAGTAAGGTGTTCTTAGTAGGGGTTAATGATTGTGAATGTATGTGGTTTGCAGTAATATTTGTCTTAAAAACATTTCTAAGAACATACTACATTTATGAAAGGACATCTGCTGCTGTTACAAATGGTGATGTACAAGAGTAATGAAATATAGCCTTGTGATTGGTTATTCATGTTTTTGAAGTTTCCAAATTCCGACATTTTGCTTTTAGGATAGAGTTGTTTATTTTGGTATCCCTTGATGGATATGGCATGAATATGGATGCCATGGTGGAACTAGAAAGAGAAGGTAAAGGGAAAAGAATAGCCACAACTTTGGAATTCTTAACTGTCAGGACTCTAGTTCATTTAGCCATTAAAAAATGTTACATCTGTTACAACAATCCACAAGTTCTTGAGGTTGTAAATTTTGTCATGTGCTAAGAATCCTTAGTTGTATATCGTTCACTTTTGATATGCATGAATCTAATTATGAAATTATGTCATTCCTTTACTCTAATTGCGAATCATCTATTTTGATAATGAACCATGCAGGATGTAGTCGTCATTGCTACCAGAAGGATAGTGAACCCTCCAAAGAAGGGTTCTGCAGCCAAGCGCCCTCGCTCTCGTACACTTACCTCTGTTCATGAGGGTATTCTTGAGGATCTTGTGCAACCTGCCGAAATTGTAGGCAAACGTGTTAGATACAATTTGGATGGGTCTAAGGTCATGAAGGTATGGTGATATTCAATTTTTTTCGTAGGGTTTTTGTTTGTCTAAAATAATTGCAACCCGTGTTCTAGCTTTTAGAGTCTGAATCCCGATCTTTATGTTGGTGTTAGGTCTTCTTGGATCCCAAGGCACGTAACTATACTGAGAACAAGTTGGATTCCTTTACTGGAGTCTACAGAAAGCTCTGTGGAAAAGATGTTGTATTTGAATATCCAGCTACTGAAGCTTAAGCATACGTCGTCGGCAGCACAGAGGAGGGCTAATTCTCTGAGGTTTTTCCGTCCGATCTCTTTTGACCTTGTTTAATATGGTTGAACTAATAGCTATTTAGTTGTTAGGTTTTGATCTTGAAAACATCTCATTTTAAGCTTCAGACAGTTTTGTTGAAGAACTGCTTCGTTGTAGAACGCAAAATACATATCATGGAATTCAAGTGTTGATTGATTCTGTTGCAGTCTTGTTTGTTATTTTAGTGTCATTTGGGAAACCGGGAGAATGGAAGTAGACCACCCTTGTTTTATTCACCTTTATTATGCTCTCTATAATGATTTTTCTTAGGCTACCCAAACCAAATAGTATTTCTACAACACAAGTATCTGCTTTTTTTTGAGCAAATTCTTTCGGAGACCATGCAATTACTACCACTGAGCGGATGCTAGAACCTTATACGGAGTAATTGTTTTTTTTTAGTCAGAAATTTTCTCTTTTCTTCTATGTAATCTTGTAACATGGAGTGATGAACTACTTTATTTAATAAAATAAAAATAAAGGAAATGTAACTTCTAATGAATGGTCTTAAGTAATAAGTATGGGTTTGTACTTTGTAGTATGCTAGTCAACTTGTTTTATTCACAATTTACCACCCCCCCTACTTTGACAACAACCACTTACATGTACTCATAGGTCGAGTATAAAATATGCAATATATCTGATACTAACAAGAATATAAACTTCAAAATACGTATTGATAAGAGATATTTTGGACATTTTACAAATTTTGTCAACTAATAAGCATAAAATGGTATTCCGGTGGTGATTTGTAAATAAAGTATGAAGAAATGATGGGTAAAAGATACAATTTTATTCGAAAATGTAAGTTCGTTTCGCTTCATTAAATGGACGACAATACTAGTCCCAGTCACGTGGATCAATCAATTATTTTACACTTTTGTAAGGGATTTTAATTCTAATTGACAATTCCCTGAATATGATAAAATGTTTGTTGATTATCCACGTCTATACAACCCCTTTCGGAAAAAAAGTACTCCGTAATACTCCTTTCGTTTTGAAAAGGTTGTCATTTTAGTCCATAATTTTTGTATAGAAAAGATTATCATTTTAGGTGTTTAGATAATAATTTATTGGTGAGTTACGAGATTTAACATCGTAAATTGTATTTTTTGGCTCTTTTTATACAAATTATCTATGTTTATTGGTTACAATTGAGATGAGTTATTAAATTTTAAGAATAATTAATGAGAATATAGGATAATCATTGTATTTCTTAATAAGTATGTTAAATTCTAGAATGACAATCTTTTTCATACGGAGGGAGTATAAAAGAAAAATACTTTTTCAAGCAATGAGTACTTTATGGACTTTTCTGTATTAATAGGATTAAATTTGTTATAAACGAAGAGAAATAGAGAGTTTGAGGGAGGAAAAGAGATGAATAAGAGAATAGACTTGTGTATTATTAGACATCCAATGAGGGTATATATAGGGGTTATAATGCTTGGTCCATAAGCCAATTTTAGGGTTTACATGGGCTTTATCTTATGTACATCCAAATACATAATATTATAACACTCCCCCTTGGATATACATCACTAACTGCCTCGTTAAAAACCTAGTCTGGAAAAACCCAATGGGATAAAAACCAAGACTAAGGGAAAAAGAGTACAGTTGTAGTTCTCTCCCTCAATTAACATTGTTTGACTGAATCTGCTGAATTGGTCCTCCCTTCGACTCAAAGCTCATGAGTGTAGATAAATATCGTCAATATGTAAGTGATTGAGGGTGGAGTGATGCATGACCTTCATATAACTCCATTTGCACATAAATTTCGATTCTTCAAGAACTTGCATGTACATACTTGTATCAAAATATATAAATACAAACCAATACACATAACCAATTCCAAATTAATGATTTACATATGTAACTAGTCCAAAAACATATCACTTTTAATATACAAAATTTAACTTTGCTTGAATTGTCTTTCTCAGCTCTACCAATCATCATTGTCGACGTATTTCCATTGATCAAGAATCATTAGCCTTCTCGTATGTCACTTCTGGTGCAAGTACTTATTCAAACAACATCATAAAGGACAAGCGCATTTCGAGTCCTTTCGAAATGGATTGTAACAAACATTTCGTACTTGTCCTTTAAAGTCCTTGCTTATGATGTGTAATATGAGATACGATTTTCTTGAAGAACTTATCTCAAGAAACGTCACGTGTCAACAATTAACAACTTGTTAAGCTGCAATATATCATTTCTCTTCAGGAAAATTGGGCTTCAGATATAGTCTGATAGTCTCTCACGCTTCTGGCATAATTAAGACTCCCTTGTAGTGGATTGGTCTGGAGTTACTACAAGAACCTCCAAATGAGCTAGGCATTTCAGTTGGTATATGTGACTCTGTCACTTTCTTGGCTTTTAGTAAATGCAATTTATAGCATCCTAGCTATATCATTATGTATAAGATTCGTTGAACTTATGGTTCATGTTCGTTTAACCAAGGATATAAAATTATCGAGAATTTGCATTCCTTGCAATCTCTTATACATATTAGTCTCATTGTCCGCTCCCCTAAAGTTGGGATTTTATCTCTTCAAAATGATAATCTTGATATCGAGTGATCACCCAATATAAGCTCTAGGTATTCCATAATCTATAGGGACTCCTGCCCTCGTAGAATCTCAACTTTCCTTGTGGCATTAATTTAGTTCATTTAGGGTGAGAATGGGACGTACACCGCACATCTATATACTTTTAGTTCTCTTCTGGAGATAAGTTTCAATTAGAGAAATATATCATGGTCAGTCAAAGTCAAACTTAATTCTTGACATTTAAACTTTGTATGACCTCATACGGTCAATGATTCTTCTAGATCGTTTCATGTATTAGCTTTAACCCAACTATGATTGATGACCATATAATTAACGGCTGTACTATGTCGTTCTATTAAATAGTGTGAGCTACCCGATGCTCAACCGTTACACTACTTGATTTATTTATTTTCTCCCACTTTATGTTTCGTGTGACCAATGTGTTGAGACATCTATCAAGATAATAAAATATATAAACAATTAACATTGGTCCATATGACGGTGTTATTAGTCCACATATGTATTCTTGAATATGTCAAGAAACATGGAGACTATGCATTTACTCTTTACATAATCGATATTGTTACCAAGAAAACAAGTCGTGTATTTACGATCACTCTAAGACAATGACTCCGTGTCCTAGGATCCTCCGGTCCTTTAGTAGATGTTTGAGTGAATTTATAATGATCTTGCACATCATTACTTCACTTAGGTGATCAAATTCATTTTTGCCACAAAGAAATATTTTTGCCATCAACTAACTTCTGGTTAGAAATATTATATGATTTAATGGATTGTCGTATATACCTAGTGTTTAAAGAAATATTTTTGCCATCAACTAGATAGATATTCGATATTTTCCTCATTCATGAATTCTACATGATAACCAATTTGTCGAATATCTTTTCAAATGATCAACAAGTTTGTCCTGAACTTGTAAACATAGAGTGTTACTCATTTAATATATTGTTCTTTCCAATAACAAGATAGACCTCTTTTGGAGTTATAAAATGAGACGCTCTTTCTAAACCTTATATTTCACACTTGGTTTTTGCCATTTTGCAGGATAAAGAAACTTTTAATTTATCAAAATGGTATAAGTAATAATGACATTATCAACAATAGTTTCCATCATTGAAATTTCTATATGGGTGATCCTTTAATATTTGAGATATCATCAACTCAAAATTAGATAAATCATTACCTTGATTTCTACTTTCGAATAAAAATAGATGCCTTAAAATATGTAGTACTACCATAGTACAAAATTGACATATGATCATGAAACTCTTCGGGATTATATAGTGATCTCCACATTGTCAAAATATTGAGTCTTAATACTCTCATCGAGTTGAGGATGATACGATCAAATCATTAGTTTAGCACAATTTCATAGGAATTCCAAGTGCTAATTCTTATCCCAAATTCGTATAGCGAAATGAATTTTAACACTTAAACCACGTGTTAAATTGTTTCTTCTGGAAACCCTTAAAAATTTGGCGTTGCAATCATAGCAACTATTCCAAAATAAATTAGAGAAGTAAAACACTATTAAAAGATGATAAATTCATCATTCTTTCATTTCGAGGAATCATGTCACTTCAGGGACAATTTGATTTTATGTGTACATCCACTCCCAAAGGATGAAATTACTATTTTACTATAAATACATAAAATATGTAAAAGTAAACATAATTAATGAAACAAACAAAAAACACAAACAATATTACTTAAATAAAGAGGATCGTTGTCAACTTCGGATGATAAGAAATTAAACACTAAATTTATTGACCCTTTTATAACCTACTACAAGAGGTTATTTCTAATATATCTTTTTATTATCTGCTTCAGGAGATGATATTTTCTATAGTTGCTCACTACAAGGAGTAATATGACTTATTGTTTCGTCTACTTCGGGAGATTGAGCTTATCACTACGGGGATGATTTTGGATTTGTCTGTACCTTGACAAATATATTATGTGTGCATCATCTTCAGGGAATGTCAATTATCAAATTAATATAAGAACTATATAAAAGAACACATAAAACATAAATTATAATCAACAATGAAATAAACAAACTAGTATATGACAAGAATAAGTTAATTTGAGTCTTTTTATTTCTATCCACTTTCAGGAATAATATACGTCACTACAGGGACGTCATTTGACTCACAATGTATATCCCCTTCAAGAGATAAAGTAAATTTACAAAATAATATCACTTCAGGGATTTTGAAAATTATCACTTCAGGGATTTTGGAAATTATCACTTCATGGATTAAGATTGAAAATTATCACTTCAGGGATTAGGATAGAAAATTATCACTTCACAATTATCATTTCATGGATTGAAAATTATAGCTTTAGGGACTGAAATTTATCGCTGCAGGGACGGAAAACTATCGCTTCAGGGACGGAAAACTATTACTTCAGGGACGAAAAACTATCGCTTTAGGGACGAAAAACTACCGCTTCAAGGACTGAAAACTATCGTTTCATGGACTGAAATTTATCGCTTCAGGGACTGAAAACTATTGTTGAAAACTATCACTTCAAGGACTGAAAACTATCGCTTCATGGATTGAGATTATCACTTCAGGGATAAAAAATTATCACTTCAGGGATTGAAAACTATCGCTTCAGGGATTGAAAACTATCGCTTCAGGGACTGACAAAATATGTTTATATCACTACTATGACATCATCAAACGATATCACTTCAGGGATAGAACAATATCACTTCAGGGATCAAACGATATCACTTCAGGAATCGAACATTATCACTTCAGGGATCGAAACAATATCACTTCAAGAATTATATAATTATAATTATCACATTAGATATTGAAAGTTAATCACTTCGGAAATTGAAAGTTCATCGTTCCTTATATGGTTCCTTTTCAGGGTATACACTTAACCACATAAGCGTACAACCATTACAATGGCTTCATTCAATTTTAAGCATTTTGAAAATACAGTACATAAAAAGAACGAATATGAATTAGAGGCAATAGTTTGAAAAAGAATAAGAAAACAACTATATATGAAAACATCATAAAAACGAATCACGTAATTTGTTAAATGATGTAACCGAGATTGAAGAAGAAAAAATAATTGAAATAATCACCTATGTCACACACCCCGTCACCACAAGCATGGCCGCCGAAGAAAAAACAAGAAAGCAGAAGCATCAAGGCATTCTCTTAACCTGGGCAATTGAAAAATCGGATAATATTTTAGTCAGAAGCAATTCGTGCTGATAACGTGTTATAAACGAAGAGAAATAGAGAGTTTGAGGGAGGAAAAGAGATGAATAAGAGAATAGACTTGTGTATTATTAGACATCCAATGAGGTTATATATATGGTTTACAATACTTGGTCCATAAATCAATTTTAGAATTTACATAGGCTTTATATTATATACATCCAAATACATAATATTATAACAAAATTCAAATTTTAACACATGATCTCTTGAAGGTTGAAGCACTCCGTTCAAGTCGTAATTTGAAATTGCATTTATAATGAACGATTATTCATGTTGTCGAATATTGTGAGCTTAGTTGTTAATCATTCCATCCCATAACAATAAGATTACGAGTTGGAATTTTCCCTGTTATAATGATATGGTGTTTTCTATAAGCTAAAAACATATTAGTTTAATTTTGACAAAAAAATAATTACTCACTTCAATTATTCTCTCTAAAAAAATCCAGTTTTTTTTGAAACACGTAAGAATTCGAAATTCCAAGTTAAACTTGACTTGGATTCTCGAAAGACTAAAAAATGGGCAAATCAACCGATATGAGAGAATAAAATTACAACAATGTGTTAAATAGAAACAAATAAAACTGAAAGGAGAACAAAAGGAATATGCAAATGGGTGAGAAAGGCACATACACTATTGAAAGGCACCAACATAGCGTTGTACAACCGGAAAACATGTCAACATGACACTTTCTGAAGGTGCGACTAAATTCTTAGATGACGCTTCATCCCTAAAAGTCAACTGAATCACACGACCACAACCTTAACCTCTTAACTAAAACAACAGACACGATCCAAACCTAAAATCACCTTTGCATCAACAAAATAAATATATCTCAAATTACATATGTTTTTTTAATTGTTTGACCTAATTTTCAGATTTTCTATTTCTAAGCAATATTTACTGTACATCCTTCCATGAAAAAATGTGAATGTAAACAAGATAGGTTCAAAAATTCCCAATTCAATTAGCCACGCCAAGAAAAAAAAGACGGATTACAAAGGATTTGTTTAATATGTCATATTATAATGGCTTTACTATTTATAAAAATATTTCTCCAAAATAAATATTTATAAAGTTTTGGAGTTTGTGAAAAAAATTCTTCACAAATTAGTATAAAAATGTATTTATAACTCTTTTTTACTAAACACCATTATCTAAAAAAAAAACTTTATTTACCAAAAACCCATTATAAATTGACATAACAAACAAATCCAAAATTATAAATCTATTTCATACTCTCCAATCTCCATCTCTTTCGCTGCCATGTTTAGTGGGGCGGCTGTCACCCATCTCACGTAAACCTTGTTCTCTTTTGACCCAAACCTACTTCCATGAAATCGACTCACCCAAACTTGTGTTTTCTTGTTGACGCCGAACAGAACACAACACAACAATTGCTCAAAACCTTACCAGATTTTACACTCTCCAAGTGTCAAATTTGCAAAATTTCCAGCTCTGAAGAGACCCTTGAATTTGCTATCTTCTATTACCATTGCTGTTATTAAAAGAGGGATAAGAAGAAGAAGCATTCTCTCAAATTGAACTCCCTCGCTAGCTGTAAGTCACGCTTTTCCTCTATCTCAAACGGGAAATTTGGACATTTTAAGACTTGTGCAGTAATTCGCCCTTGTTTTTGTTTCATTGGTATGTTTACAGTATTTGCAGATGTTAGAGTTCATTTTCTTTTGGATTGCCGGGGAATGATTTCTTGAATTTGTAAAGATGACTACTTTAAGTTTTGAATCTGCAAATGGAGGTGATTCTGGAAATGGGCAATTGTTGCGTGATATTGAGGAGATAAGCAAAGCCCTCTATTTACCCAAAGCCTCTCAAAGGACTTTGATTTCATCAATCAATGCTGGCTCAGATTCAGCCCAGAAATCCCCTCTCCTATCATATTCAACAACTAAGCTCGAGCCTGATTTCAATGATAATGAAGAGAAGATAAATAGGGAAAAGAAATCTTCAGCTTGGCCATGGAAGCCCTTGAAAGCACTTTCTCATTTTCGGCAGAGGAAATTCAATTGTTGTTTCTTTTGCCATGTTCACCACATTGAGAATTTGCCCCCAAACTTTGATGGTCTTGATATGAATGTTCATTGGAAGAGAAAGGATAGTCTTGCAAGCACTCTAGTCGCACGGGTCTGTAATGGATTGGTTGAATTCGAAGATACATTGATGAATAGGTGTTCGGTTTATGGTGCTAGAAGTGGGCAGGGACATTTTGTTAAGTATGAACCAAAGCACTTTTCACTTTATGCATCTGTAGTTGGGTTAAAGGGGATTGATATTGGGAAGCACTGGATTGATCTAACAAGGTTGCTTCCTCTTGTCTTTGAGGAATTAGAGGAGGATAAATGCTCTGGAAAATGGACTACGAGCTTCAAACTTGGGGGAAAGGCTAAAGGCGCAACTTTGCATGTTAGTTTCAGGTTTCTTGTGATGAATGATAGTTTGCTGGAATCGGGTAATTGTATGAGATTGCCATTAGTCTTCGACTTAAAACAAACTGGTTTGGGTATTGTTGACTCTGCTGCGAATTGTGAGCCTGGAAATGAAGGTGGCGTGCTTAGGCGGGTTGCAAGTGTTCCTAGTAGCTTGGACTGTGGATCTTCCAGTTCTTCTCAGTGTTCAGATGTGAAGGTGCTTCATCAAGTTTGGCCTAATGCTATGCCGGAGTTCTCAGGTTCAGTGGACATCTTATACAGGAAGCTTGACGAGGACATCATGGATGCATCAAGAAAGTTTGATTCTATTTTTGTAAACTCGGAGTCATTTGAAATGCTGTCCAACCCATATTGTGATACAGGAAATGAAGCTTCTGGAAATGAATGTGTTGATGATGACAGTGATGCTGAGTTTACCGTTACTGAAAGAGGAATAGAGCTGGAGTGGCCCATGGACGATCAATTAAAATTAGAAGAATCTGCAGAAGAAAAATTGGATAACTCCTCTGTTGAAGTGGTTGATGTTTCTGAGATCTTCAAGGATGAATTTAAAATCTCTGATGAGGATGTCAACTTAGATCAAACTGCCAATGGCTCTGCGGGATCTTTGACTACTACTCTGCTGCATGAAGACTCTTGTTTTTGTGAAATGGAACGAAACAATAACATAGAAGATCTGGACAGTGATATTTGGAATCTGTTCATTTCTGAATCTGTGGAATCAGAACCCTTCAAGGTTGGAAGCGAGTTTCTTCGGAAAGAGATGTTTGAGGATGAGTCATCAAATCCTGGACCAAGTAAGATGGTAAACTCGGTGAGCTTGGATTCAATTATGAAAGCAGTAGCAGATGATTTTTGTAAACTTGTGGGAGAAAAGGATGATCCATATAACTCAAGCCAAAGCAGTGATCATGGATCTCCAAGAGAATTCCTTTTGAGAGAGTTTGAAAAGGATGAGATGAGTTCTGGTAGCTTCCTTTACGATTCTGATACACAGCGAGAGGTTAGTGAATCTAGCTACTCGGGTCTGGCCATCTCAACCTCACACAGTACGAATGAAGACACTCTTAAGTTGCCTACTATTCACTCTGCTATGGCAGATCTTATAGCAACCCAGCCAACAACATCCAACACTAAGCCCAAAATGCTCGAATGCTTGGAAACTCAATCTTTGATGCAAAGATGGGGTTTCGATGAGGAAGCATTCCACAGTTCCCCAGACAGTTCCACAGGTGGGTTTGGGAGTCCAATTTATCTTCCACCTGATGAGCCTGCTAAATTACCACCCTTGGGGGAAGGGTTAGGTCCGGTTCTTCAACTGAACGATGGAGGATTTTTGAGGTCAATGAGCCCTTCATTGTTCGTAGGGTCTAAAACCGGCGGGACTTTGATCATACAAGTCTCTCAACCTGTTGTGCTACCAGCGGCCATGGGTTCTGAGCTTTTGGAGGTATTGCAGGGCATGGCATCTGGAGGCCTTGAACTGCTGACAAAGCAGGCCCATGAGCTGATGCCTTTGGCTGATCTCTCAGGAAAGATAATACAAACATTAGCCTGTTCAGAAGAGATGTGTGGAAGGTATGTAAATGTAATGATCTCATTCCAAAAAAAGTGTAGGAATTTTTTTTAGAGTTTCTCTAGTTATGGCTTATGATAATGTACAATTGTTGTTGCAGGAATGAAATGTATGTAAAGCTTGAATCATGGGGATCATCGTTTACTTTGAGTGGAAATAGTCTCAATTTAACTTCGATAGGTGATGGCTCTGGATTTCAGGAAATATCTATCAAAGAACTTGTCCCGCTAGTAATGGACAGCATTGAAAGCCTTTCAATTGAAGGGTTGAGGATTCAGTCTGGCATGTCGGAATCAGTGGCACCTTCAAACATTATAATGAAATCTGGTAACAACCACTCAGCCGTCAGAAAGAATGGGCTGCAACTATCTACTGTTAATAGAACTGGTGAAGATATGGACTCTCTAATGGGTCTCTCCTTACCATTGGATGAATGGCTGAGGCTTGACAGTGGACTTCTTAGAGACAGAGATCATAAGAGCGAGACTACATCAAGACTAATGGCAGCTCATCGTGCCAAGTCTAACTATTTTAGTATGGGAGAATCGATTAAAGACAACATCAGGGAAAACGCGCCACTCAAGTGTGGTTTACTGGAAGATGACCTTGTAATTGCTTTAAGGGTACAACTTCGAGATCCTCTTCGCGACTTTGAATCAGTCGGGGCCCCAATGCTTGCTCTGATTCAAGTGAGAAGAGAGTTTGACAATTCAGGCCTTGCAATCTACTCTGAGCAATCAGAAGAGGATACGGATGAGTGTTTCATAGGTACAAGTTTTGGAGGAGAGTGCATTGCTCGGTTTGTGTTGGAAGAAGTCCATATAGCAGGCTTGGCTACAGAACCAGGTGAAGAAGAAATTTGGGCGAGCAAGCGACAGCAACAATCAGGATCTCGTTGGTTGATTGCCAACAATATGGACAACAGGCACAAGGTGAGTAAATCACAGTTGTCAAAATCAAATGCAATAACATCAAGGGTGTTCAAAAAGCGGCAAAGCGGGAACATTCTATGGAGTATCTCCAATCAATCTCAAAAATCAGGAGACCGTCAAAAGGAGTTGAGTACACCTGATTCTTATATAAGAAATCCTGATGTTGTATTCTCATAGCCACCTAGCAAGATTAGAATGCCTCCGCATAGAGCTGAGTTATCGCATGGTGACTATGCTGATCATCTTAAGGTTTTTGTGGCGTTCAATCAGTTTAGATGTGCCAGGGAATGTCACCTATGTCTATAGGGGCTTTGTTTATATTTGAACTTCTACTCAGAATTATTGAAATCAGTTGTCTTTTGCTTTTGTTCAGCACAAGCAGCAATGTCATGTAATTATGCTGATTTTTGTGTTTCAATCCTACAATTACTACTTTCTTGTGTAGAAACACACATTGTCCCATCATATTTTGATGTGTTTATGTATTCATATAATATGTACGTAGGCTGTTGTCATTCCTTTCATTCTCTTGATAATGCGAGTCTTGGTTCAGAAGGGAATTTGGTTAGGGCTGTGTGTTTGAGCTTCAAACTGAGTTGCCTTAAACTGGATCCTGGTGATATACCAGTGACTTATTGGAGCTATTAGTAGGTAGTGTTTTAGTGCCATTTGGAATTATGTAATCCAAGACATGAATGGCTTCAGCTGATGGGTTGCTGTTTTTATTTTCTTGCTCCCATCTTTGTTTATATACATACCCTTTTGGATTGAACTGATGAGACATTGATTTCAGGAACCTATTTATCACTCTAGATATACTCAATCATGCTCTGCTTCGCCTGAAGATTAGCAATTAAAAAAGCATTACTCCAGGAGAGCAGGTAAGATTTGGAGTACTAATTTTTAATGTGGATTTCCATTCTAAAATATCTTTCCCTTTTATTTTCTTGACAGCAACATCAAAATTGAAGATTTAAGTATTTTTGGATCAAACATGTGTGCCAATCCTAGATAACCCTTTTATATGATCTATCATCTGTTAGTGATGAAACCTTCTACTGCTAGTGATTGTCTCTATTTTTTTCCCACTAAAAATTGATATTACAACTCCATGTATCCAGAGATCATGATGATAGACTTTTTATTACTACATACTGAATTCACTTCCTCATCTCCCAACCAAAGTAGAACACTCTCATGAGAAAAAAACATTTGGTGGTTCTGAGTCTCATCTATAAGTATAACGGTTGCTACACTTTCCTAAGACATGAGTCACGTGATGAGGTCCAAAGTGTTACAACTCAATACATCTCCCCAACCTTTCTCCCTAACCAAGCACCCAATTCAGCTATTGCACGGCACCTTGGAAGGACTCCTTAACTTGAACAGAGTTCTGGTGATTATGGATTCCTTCATAGGTTGTTATCACGTATCGGTGATCATCCCTGTCCCGCTCAATTCTTTTCTTTACAGGACACCCATTGATGGAGCACCTGTAGTAGTTCCTGTTGATAACAGAAGGACGGTTTTAGTGAAGGCACAGAAAAATCTTGGCAAATTAATGTATGCTCTTATATGTATGTAGGCATTTAAGTGTTATTGTCCCAATTTGAACCATTTAACCTTCTTGATTTAGATATAAGTTGTACCTTGGATTTGGGCTGTTTTTGACCATCTTCTTCCCATACTTCCTCCACTTGAAGCCATCATCAAGTGACTCGATCTCTGATTCTGTTTTGAACGCAACGCGCACTTTGGCTTCCCTTTCTGTGCCCCTAGTAGCTCCTGACAGTAGATGTGAGAGATGTATATGTTAAAAAGTAGAACTTGGATACAACTCAATTAGGCAAACATGGTTATCCTATTTGCTCTTTTAGTTTGTTCAGGAAATTATCTTCTTATTCCTAAGTAACATCTATTTTCAAGTTGTACTGCCAATCACAAGACCATTATTTGCTTTGATTGTGAAGCACAAGTTGGAGTTCCATTAAATAGCAATTTTTCGACATTGGGTTGGAGGCGGCTGACTTGGGTTATGACAGTCAAATGTGGGTAGGTGAAAACTCTACGAGATCTCAAGAATTGAAGAATCCCATATCCATCTAATAAGACGCATGCCATGAACACTCAGAAATTAAGAGGCACGTTTCTTATATCCAAAGGAATCATGCATCCAAGATCAGTATATTGATTTCATACATGTCTATCTCTACTATGATCATGGTGCAGATGTGCAAGAATTGAAAGCAAATCAAGAACCTGCAAACAGAGGATATGCATTCCTTGTAAGTTTCCTACTAAAAAGCAGTTAGATTAATCAAAGAAAGACTTTTGCTTACTTCTACTAGTCCCTCCTTGATTCTGGCTGCTGCTACTAATCCCACCACTACCAACTTCAGCCGTCCCATTATCCGCTTCGAATCCACAGTTGTGTAAATACCCAGAAACCATGGTGGAGAGATCATCACCAGTGCTGTTAAACATGAAGAACTCAGACGCCTCGAATTCACAAGGGTCGCTTCCGGACGACTCAAAGGAGCCAAGAGTGGTTGTAGTAGTACTAAAGGCTGGGTTTGATATCATCTGGCTGCTGCCACTTTGATTCCCAAACTCCATCTATGAAGAAGAAAAATGGTGAAATGATGCCATTTTCGATCGGTTCGGTGTCCATTACATATACATAGCACGAAGCTAAGCTATGGAGCCTTCCAAGGAGCTTCTTAGAGAGGTAGTAGGAAGCTTCAAAGATGGTTATATCTTTTGTAGGCCCCCCAAGTAACAAGTGATGGCTTCACCTGTGAGTTGTCACAAGGAAAGGATCTGAAATCGTTGAAGAAGAGGACTTGTCTTTCCTTCTTTTGTAGTTAAACAGTTTAACTTTTCCATCACCAAATGGATGAGTTTGAGGTGAGATTTTTGCTAGTGTGTTGTGATCTTGATTGAATTCTGAAAGAATTGAGGTTGCGGTTGACTTGTGTGTGTGACGTGTGTCGTGGGTTTGCGTGGATGGATGATTGTCTTTGTTGAGTATGCTTGAATTGTCACGGTTTGCAGAGACTGCAACTGAGAGTTGTCGCCGGGTCGCGGTGGGACTGACGTCCCGTGGTGGGACATGGGCCGGTGTCTTGGGGCCCAAGTCTGTCAGGGTAGATTCTAACACTATTTATAGTCGCTTATTGTAAACCCTAATGTAATCCGAAAATTCTGCCTCCTAATACAATCTGATCTCTCTGTTCGTGGACGTAGCCATTTTGGTAAACCACATAAATCTGTGTTCATTTGTTCTTGTTCTTTCTTGTTTGTTTCTCTCAATCCGCACAACAGTCTTGCTTCTTGCTTTGCCTCGTGCTTGACTCGCCCGGTTGGAATAAAAGTCAATTTTTGAATTCAAGCTCTATAATAAACAATCATGTATGAAAACAATACTCTTATTATGATGACAAATAAATGCTATGGAGTTACTAAGTACGATGTTAAATAAAAGCTGACCGAGTAATTAATCCACCACCTCCTGTTTATGAATTGGAAAAATGAATATGAAGTATTTGGGATAGACAAAAATATAGGTAACTTGGAAAACTTATCCAAATAGGAAAAATGTTAATGTGAGAATGAATGCTTAGGTGAGAACGTTAGAATGTCGGATGTATATCGATTTATGATTGTATGTGTATGACTTTGGTAGGTGGAAACTCATACATATACAGACAAAAATTCATGCATATACATGCATAAATTTGTGACTATATAATGATTATGTGTAAGTGAAAAACTCATGCACATACATGTACAAATTCATGCACATATCACAATATGTGCATATATTTTTTACTGTGTGTGTGACTATGTATAAGTTAAAACTCATGTACATACAAGCAAAAATTCATGAACACCTCAAGATCGATGTGCATGGATTTTTGCTTGTATGTGCATATATTTTTTATTTTATATGTGACTATGTGTAAATGAAAATTCATGCACATATAGACAAAATTTTATGCATATATTGTAATGTGTATGGATTTTTGCTTGTATCACTTAAGCGCCCTTTCTCACTGGATCCGCATCCATCGATATAATGTTAATTATTAACTTATGTATATATGAGGATTAATATGAGTCTTCTATTGAGTTAAAATTTTGAAAAAAAATAGAAACTAGTAAATGAATCTAATTAAAGACTAAAAACTGAAAACACGTTACTTTTTTCAACTTTCACATTAGTTTTTTCATGTATCAAAATTTTAGTTGATATCATATAAAATGGCACTTATTACGGATAAAAGTATTATTAGTGGCCATTTTTCTTTACGAACATACAATGAATAATTCTTATTAGTTAAGAATATGTGCAAAGTAATGTCATGAAAATTACGTAACAGGTTTTATGGTGTGGGAGATATGGACTGATTATGACATGTCTCCAAGATGTGATGATGTATTGGTTAGATGTAGTGCTAGTGCTATACACCAATTTAGCTACGTTCTAGGAAGGTTCAGAGTCTTACTATAATTAATGGCCATTAAATTTTAGAAGATGATAAGATGAAAATGGACAAGACTTTAGAGTTGACTTGGATTAATTTAAAACCTTACTCATATGAGATTGAGTTCCTAGCAGCCTACCAGTGAAGGGATCGACTTTTCAATTTATGTATGCTAATCATGTTTTATTCAACTTAAACCCTTGTTTTCTTTTTCAGTACTAGCTATGTTAGTCATTTGGTGGCAATATCCATGATGTTTTGAGCACATACACTAATGACGACTCCACTTCGCATCAAACATGTCTAATAACAGTGAAGTATTTTGCTTACCGAATGTAACATTAATATTACAGGCTCACGCGGATAAATGGTACTAAATTCTAAAGAGCAAAATATAAAACATTCACCAAATATCTCTAAGAGCATGAATAACGGAGGCTTAAAATAGAGGTTTTTAGTCCAAAATATAATAAAAAATGGGTAATGGGCTAAAAGCCCCAGATCAGGTCTTAAAAATGGAGCAAATCTTGGGACCGTCCCTTATGGGGCTTTTAGAGTATTCAGTGCCACGTGTCGCGCTGTGATTGGCGTGCGCCCGATGCGTGACACGTGGCGATGTAACCGACGGCCAAGATTAATTCCTGGTCGTTCGGTATTTTTTTTTTAAATTTAATTTATGAAAAAAATACAAGTTAAAAAAAATAAAAAAATATCATAATTCTAGTTACATTTTTCTCTATCTATAGACATCAATTTTGGATATATTTGGTAGATTTTTTTTTTTATGTATTTTGGATATCATCAAGTGAAAATAAATTATTTTACTATTACTTTTGGTGGTTTAAAATAAAATAAGTATCAATTAAATTTCTTCATATAAAAATGACATCATAAAGAATTTTTATAGATTTTATATATGAATTTTTATAGCTTAATAATATAATATAATGATATCATTGTAATTTAAGGGTAGGTGTATTTCTATTTTTCAATAATGTAAATGATTTTTTTGTAATTTCAATCCAAACCAAGGATATAATTATACATAAAATTTATCTAAAAACCCCATCTAAAAACCCTTCACTAAAAGCCACCAATATATCATGGGGCTTTTAGCAAATAAATACATTCAAATCCTCCTAAAAGCCCCAACTAAAAGCCCCCGTTAAAGCTACCCTTAGTCAATTTTTATATGTGACACCAATGAGCTAAGTGCAAAAGGTCTAAACCGATAATAGACAAAATTCATTACTCTGTCAAACTCGAATGAGAAAATTTATATCACGTTAAATTTAGATAATGCAAATTAAATCCTTCTAAAGGTGCCCGAAAAAAATATGAAATCTCCATCTAAACCACCAATGGAGATCCCATTTTCTTGATCTTCATTTTTGTTCTTTTCCCTTTCTTCTTTTCTTTGTTCATCGATATTTTCCCTCTCTTATATATTTATTGAAAATCTAGGTTTTTCACACATAGAAATAATAATTTCATAAATATAATGAGATTTTAGGAATAACTTCAATATTATAATATTTTTTTCCCCTCCCTCTCTCATTTATAAAAATAATAATTTCAGACATAAAATGCGATATCATGGATTTTACATGTGTCAAAAGTCAACATTACTTAAGAAAAGTAAACCAATCGGCTGTCAAACTTGCTAACTTAAGCCACTACTACACATATTCTAACGAAGATCTTGTTAATATTCATGATCTTGAAGTTTGTATTTGCAAAGATGCACTAGAACAATAGACCTTTGCGAATTAACTATCCTAATATGTTTCCTACATTTGATAAAATCTTGTATTTCATAAGGATTAAAAAAACAATTCTTCTTTCAAGGTAAAAATTATGAGCCCAAAACACTAAAAAACTAGTCCAAGATCAACACATTGTGATTGCCCAAACTAACTCCCAACTCTAATCTTCTTATTAAACAATTCTTCCAAACTTCTCCTGAAGTGGTGAATACTCAACCAATTTTATATATTAAACTTGAAACATATTTTAATCTCGATATGGGTTGAATATTTTAATTTCCACAATAACATATACTCCATCTGTATAAAAAATATTGTTATTTTAGAGTATGAAACAATTATTAAAAAATACAATAATTATCCTATATTCTTATAAAATTTTTAAAAAATTTATAATTATTTAATAATTTATCTCATTTGTAACCAATAAACATAAAGATTTTATACAAAAAAAACCAAAAAATTCAATTTCTGATGTGAAACCTCGTAACTCACCAATAAATTATTACCTAAATACATAAAATGACATTTTTTTCTTTACAAAAATTGTGGACTAAAATGACGATCTTTTCTATATAGAAGAAGTGTAATTGATTACTTATTTAATTGGTGCGATTTTCAAATTTATGCACTCGAGAGTGACATTCAAATATTCAATGCATTGTGGTCAGCAACAACGTTAGTATCTCGGAAGACGTGGAAAATCTGCACTTATAATTCTTATTCGCAAGGATGTTATAAATTGAAAAACCGATTTTTTATAATTTTCAGTCTAATTCTTACTTTAT
Organism: Rheum nobile; assembly: GCA_027886185.1. NCBI lineage: Eukaryota > Viridiplantae > Streptophyta > Magnoliopsida > Caryophyllales > Polygonaceae > Rheum > Rheum nobile. Next base: position 76,373 of record WOAB01000555.1, on the reverse strand, counting down.
CAAAAAAAAAAAAAAAATCAATGCATTGGAGGTCTAGCGCCCGCCAGGCACCGATCGAGCACTAAATTAAACATAGCTTCTAGAGGCCATGGAACGTCGTCGTATCGGGGTCCAAGTACGATGGAAAATTACTATTATTTGTATTGTTTAGTTGTGAGTGGAGGTATAAAAAATATAAATGTTTTCCAAAAGTGCACGTTGCGTTGCTATTGACGTCTGAAGATGGGATGTAGCTTCCTTTTTTTTTATCATAAGATTTTAAGGTTTCAGAATAATCAAATCTGAAGCAAGCAATAAAAAAACAGCAAAGTAGTAAGGAAACAACAATAAAAGTTTCAGGAAAAACAAATACAATCGAACAAGGTTAAACAAAAAGGCGTAATCGACGAGAGAGATTCAAATATGGGTTAGAAAATACCAACACGACGTTCAAACAGCCGAAAAGCAAATACAGGATATAATCTGGAGGCAATTCATCGGTAGAAGCCATCAGGGATCACACGATCACTATCTTGACCTCAAACCGGAACAACAGTCTCCAATCAAACCTAAAAGCAATCCCACAACAGTAATGAGTGGATCACAACAAGTTTTCAGGATGATTCAACTTTTGATTCGGGTTTGGGAAACAAAGGCCTATGTTCTGATCTTGACATAGGAGATGAGCAACGCATCGAAGACGAAGCTGACAGTCTGGTTGGTGCCCAACAAGGAACGAGTGGAATCTTCAAATTATTCATTGGATCTTCTCGATCGGTGGTGGTCGGAGCAACTCGCTCGGGGGTGGCTGGAGCTTCTTGCTTGAACATCTCAAATCCTTTTGATGGGGATGAATGTCTGTAATATCCCACATTTTGTACGAGTAAATTTGAATTTTCTTAAGCCCATGTTGCAAGACAAATTAATTTCAGGAAAATACGAATATTTCGTGTAATGTTTGGTCTCTGTAATATTTTTCTGAGCAATATAAAATACAGTTAAGGTATTTTCGGGCTAAAAGATCGTTCGCGTACAAATATATTTAACCCGGAGTTAAAAACTTGTTACCACTTAAGGTAAAAACGACAAAAGGACGAAGGAGGCCCTTCAGGCCTTGACCGCACACCGCGGTAAGAGGAGCGCCGCACCCCGCGGCGCTGGCCAGCGAGCATCTTTGCCAGCTCACAGTGCAACTTGGCGGGGCCCTCTCGTAGGCTTGGTGACTCGCTCTGCCTACTCCCTCTAGCTTGTACAGCTCATGGTACATGTGTACAGCTGGTGTACAACTCGCCTGGCCTATTTAATGAGGTGAGACGGATAAAAAACGAGCCTGAAGTTAGCTGCTCACCATCTCCAACATCAGAAAATCTCCATCTTTTTGCTGAACTTTGAAGCTTGTTTGAGAGCTTGTTAGAACCTCTTCTCGAGCAAGGGAAGGGTGATTCTTAGAGGTGGTTAGAAGCTTAAGAAGGTGGGAGACTCAATCAAGAACGAATCGAAGCCGAAGGGATCGATTTGGGTAAGTTTCTCCCCAACGACACTCTCGTTTGCTGCCTCTGTTGTCGCCACTGCACCCCGCGGCAGCCACTACTACACCCCGCGGGGAGATCTGGCGCGCCCGCGGCGAGCTGCGTTCGTGGTGTGTTCTTGGGTGTTGGTTGGCCGAGGCTTGGTTCTTTTGAACCCATTTAATTCTTATTCCTTTAGATTCAAATATATAGATATTGAATCTAATTTAGGGTATTGTTATGGGTCATTCCAGAAGGAATTGAGATCCGAGATCTGTCACTGATCAGACCCATGAATCATCGTCTTTAGAACCCGTTAAGCTTTCGTCAATCTAAGGCAAGTGGCGGTTCGCTCTTGCTTATCATTCCATATTTGCATTGATTATCAATTGCTTAATTGTTAATTAATTTAGAATGATTTATTGAATTGTCGGGAACAGTTTTATTAAATGATATAAAAGGAATATGATATTATAATAGGTTGTATATCTGTTAGAACAATGCTATTATAAATATATATTTTGACCTGAGGGCTTTGATATGATTATTGCTGTGCTTGGACTGTTTAGTTAGCACGAGTATTCGTAGGAGCGATGGACTAATTGAGGTCTAGTCGTTTCTTGATAATGAAAATGGTGCTAAGGGTTCTAAACTCAAAGACCATTTGGTGGGTCATGACCTTTCTCTGTACTTGGTATAGAGATGGTGGCACGAAGCTGGTGCTACAAACTTGGGATTCGTCCCTATCAGAAGTATGTCCTACTGTCGGCAGACATATAATTAAAAGCCTATAACGTGATGTGCGTTTTGGAATCAAATAAGATAAGTGCCCGAGCGCACATGATTAATAAACCTCAGACGAGTAGTGCAGCTAGGGAATAGTGCAGCTAGGAAAACTCGTATTGACTTTGATCAGAGTACCGTTCTCTTTCCAATCTGGATTCGCGTTAAGCGGTGAGGTTGGTCGTGAACCGAAACATCAAGTCGTTTTTGAACGCTTGTATGAAATTATTTATGTTCCCCAATATTGTCATACTTCCGATAAGACTCAATTCATTGGAGTCTTCTTTTGGGTTGATTGCTGTGAGACCTGGTCTCCAGAATCTCCCTTTGATCATACCTTTTGATATATTCCAGTAGGAGTATGGTGGTTGACTATCGTCATCGGTTTTAATTCGAGAAACGATGAGTTTAACCTAATACAACTACTTCGAACCACTCTGCTTTGTACCCTTGCATAGTCTTTCATTAGACTAACCAACCGTAATTATTCTCTGCATGGTTGGCTGGTGTCATCCGTTCGATTCGGCACATCAGATAAGCATCCGAGGAATGGAGGCTAGAACAACTATAAAAGTAAACGGTGTTTTAATGGTTTATCAGGCTACGATCCTTGGCGGATGATCTTTATGATCAAGACCCATGTATTTATATTTATAAAGACTTCCGCTAAATACTCTGTTTTGTCCTATGGGGATTGGGATGTAATCCCCAGACATATGTTTTAATTAAAGGTTTTGATGTTTATATCTTAACCGTTGTTTATGAATTGTGTTGAAACCGGTAAAGCCTGGGGTGGCTTCGGTGTGGAAACCGGGGTCACTGGCGGTAATACCTTTCCAAACGGATTGAAATTTGGGGGTGTTACAGATCTGGTATCAGAGCCTAAGTCTTAGAACGGGTTGGGTATTTGAAAACCAATTACTCGTTTTCAATTGAAAAGTACTTTCAAAAGGGCTCTGAATTTTCAAAATGAAAAGAATTTGAAAATAAAAACACCGTTTATAGTCATGTCTCCTATCTATAGTCTGATGTAGTAAGTTTGCTTCTATGTCTAGAAAGACTAGTTCCTTCCTCGTTATCCTGTAGGATATGGGTGCTCGTCCTTCTCATAAGAGAGACTCGGTAGATGCCGAGATGGATTCACCATCTCCAGGAAGGCTCGACTTCCCAATACCCCATGGATGCTTTGAGGTTGGAGGACCAAGCAGCCCACCTGAGGAGATCAAGCATGTGCTTCCTGAGTTGGTAGTCCTGGTGTCAAGGAATGCTGTAGTTCCTGTGGCAGCACCAGTTGAGCCACCAAGGGGGGGAGCAATGCATGAAGACGAATCGTCTAGGTACGCGAGAGGGTACTATAATGAGGATTACCAGATAGAAATGATTCCTGAAGGGAGTGAGGAAGAAGATGAAGAAGAGGACCCCATAGAGGAAGACCCCGACGAGGAAGAGGACCCCATCGAGGATGATTCCGAGGAGGATACCGAGATGGACCTCAACGGGCAGAACCAAGAGTCCGATGACTTGAGGCACTTGCTGGTGGATAGTCAGGAACCGGGGATGTAATTTATTCACCCCAGTTCAGAGCTACCACCTGTGCAAGAGTTGCCACCAGTGACAGAGTACGCACTCATGTCTGATGCTGACTGGGAAATACTTTATACCGAGTACGGTATTGGAAGAAGTGGTAGAGAATCTCAGACTATCCCTACTCAAAGGAAAAGGAGGACGAAATCTGAACTACGAGAGATCCTTCGCCAAAGCGAGATGATCTCTTCTGAACAACAATACCAAATGGATAAATTGATCGCTAGTGCTCACAGAAGGGCTGGGCTAGGAGAGCCAAACGTGGAAGATCCATACTTCACCATGACTGAGATAAGGCCAGGAACACCAGAATCATGTGTTCCAGGACCAAGCAGGATATATAGTCCATCGTCAGAATCCGATGGAGAACCCCGTCCGAAGAAGCCTTGCATGGGAAGTCTACCGTATAGGAAACGTTTCGGAATACCGTGATAAGGATCGACGTTGTCTGTAGCAGTAGTTTCCTTTTCTTAGTATTTCAACATGTACCGTGTAAATATTCTAGTGTTGCGGCATGTACTTTGTGAAATACTACAATCTCCGAGCAATTTTGACTTGACGCTCGGGAGATCGGCTAATGTGCAGTTTGTAAAATAGTTCAAGTTCATCTATATAAGTACCAAGTTGATCTATTCTGAGTTGATTTTTATTACATTAAGTATTTTGGGAGAAATATTAATGTATGAAATCCTTGGAATTTGATCGGTAAACAGATGGTGAACACAATGAACAACACTCGTTCTGATGCTGGTAACCATCCCAGACACAACGAGAGGAGCGCTGGAACTCCTGAGAATGTACGTGAGTCCAATTCTCAACGTGATCCCATGAGCAATGCTCCGAGGATATTTGACGAGGCGGCCGTTGCTGAAATTCGGGAAATTTTCATGCAAGCAATGACTGATGTCTTACACCCGAGTGTGTCTCAGGCACAGGATGTGCCGTCATCCTCATCAGCCCCGGAAGTTGAGGAACAAGAAACTCATGTACCCCGACATCAGGAGACTGTAGTCAGAAGCAAGAATGATTGTGGCCGAGCATTGAAGGCCATAAATTCTATGAGACCCGACAACTTCAACGGGAAAAGTGAACCAGTTGAGGTGGTGCATTGGTTTTCCCACATGGAGCGGTTATTCCGCAGTATGGAGTGCACGGAAACCGAGAAGGTACACATAGCTTCTCTGCAATTAAAAGGAGATGCTAGTGAGTGGTGGGAAAACACCGGTCTTGCGGATAGCCCTTATTTGAGTTGGGCAATGTTTAAGACTAAGATGATAGACCGTGTGATACCCCGTATTTTTGTAAGGTTACTTTGGGAATTTTGGAATTTTCCCGAGTACCCGTTTAGTACGTCGGATTTAATTCAGGTAGCTTGAGACATTCTATAATGTGCTCTGTATCTGTAATATTTTTCTCAGTGAAATAAAATACAGATGACGTGCTTCGGATGTTTATACGCGTTCACGTACGATAATTTTTATCCCGGGTTAATGTCTTGCTCGTTCAAAAGCTGAATGGGCGGGAAAAGGCAAAAATGGCGACCGCCGTCGCTAGGCCCGAGGTGTCAGGCCATCGTCTTCTACTCTGGGCTCGCCGGGGCTAGGAACGGCGACCGCCTTAATAACGGCGCCCGCCGTGATTACCCAGAAGTCATTACCCGTTGGTCGCCGGCGAGCTCTGGCCGCGCCGATCTAGCCCTGCTCGGCCTCGTCTAGGGTGATGATGATGTTCCCATTGCTTTGGCTATAAAAGGAGGTGTTGGGGGAAGAGTTTTGAGCCATCCCAGCACCGAATCTCTGCCAAAATTTCGCCTCGTCGGAGTGTTAGTTTCGCCGGATTTCGGAAGCTTCGTTGGTATCGGTTGGTGGTGTTTCCAGAAGCCCTTGTGAAGCCTTTTGGTTGCCTTTGGAGGTTGGAACCCAGGCAAGGCAAAAAGGGGTCGAAACGCGCATCATTTGGGTGAGTTTTTCTCTCGTTCTGTCGTCGGAGTTCTTCACGGCGACCGCCGTGTTCTTTACGACGCCCGCCGTGATGAATGCGGCGACCGCCGCCAAGAACGGCGACCGCCGCCAGTGCCCAGAATGCCTTCATGGCTTTGGCTTGGTTGGTTGTCGTCGTGGCGTCTTTCCTTTCGATTTCTTTCGCCGTTTTTAGATTCGTACTGTTGTTATGTCGGATCTAACTTAGGATTCCTTTTATGGGTCGACTCAAAGGTCGTTGTGCTGTCGGAGCTATACCCGTGTCGAGCCCGGAATCTCATCGTTGTCGTTAGGCTTGTTTCTACTCTGCGGATTAAGGCAAGTGGCGGTTCGCTCTTGCTCATCGTTCCATATTTACATTAATTATCAGTTGTTTATCTGAGTAATTAATTTGGAATGATTATTGTGTTCATCTGGAAACGGTTTTGTTAACTGTTTTGGAAAACTAAAATATGAAGTTATAATAGGTTGTATATCTGTTAGAACAACGCTATTATATATATATATGTAAATTAATACAGATGTTATAATAGGTTGTGTATCTGTTAGAACAACGCTATTATATATATATGTGAATTAATACAGATATTATTATAGGTTGTATATTGTTAGAACAACGCTATTTTATCTGTAACTGGCCTTGAGGGCATTGATATGAGTTATTGCTGCGTTTGTAACTGTTTAGTTAGAACGAGTATTCGTAGGAACGCTACTGTGTATCTCAGTATGAGTGCTAGTCGTTTCTTGATAACCTGGTGGTTAGGATTTAGTTCCTACCATTCTTCTTTAGTGCCGTTGTAAGGATTTAGTTCCTGATTCCGCCTGAGAGATATAGTTCCCGCGAGATTTAGTTCTCGATTCGACTCTTGGGATTTAGTTCCCGAGTCAACTCTGCCTTAGGGATTTAGTTCCCGAGGGATCTAAAAAGGTTATAACGTGATGTGGGTTTTGGAATTTAATAAGATAAAGTGCCCGAGTGCACATAATTAATATACCTTTGGCGAGTAGTGCAGCTAAGTAAATAGTGCAACTAGGAAAGCTCGTCTCGACTTTTGATCAGAGTATGTTCTCTTTCCAATCTGGATTCGCTGTAAGCGATGAGGTTGGTCGTGAACCGAAACATCTAAGTCAGCTTTTAAATCACTGATTGTCTGATTCTTTAAACGTTCCAGATTTGTCATTAAAATTCCTTAAAGACTCAATCTCTTGGAGTCTCTTTTCGGGTCGATTTTTGTGAAGATTAAGTCTTCCAGAATCTTCTCTTGTGCATACCTCTTGTTGTTATTCCGTGAAAATGTCGGGTTATGTATCGTTCCTTCGGTTATTATTCGAGGGACAATGATAGTAAACGATTACGATCATTCGAACCACTTTGCTTTTTACCCTTGCATAGTCTATTCAGTAGACTAACCAACCGCAATTGTTCTCTGCATGGTTGGCTGGTGTCATCCGTTCGATTCGGCACATCAGATAGAGCGAAGATGAGGAGACTAGATTGACTATGAAGACGACGATTATTTTTGGATGTTTTTAATAATTTCTTTTAATCAGGTTGAGATCCTTGGGAGATGACCATTGTGGTCAAGATCCTTGTTTGTAATACATTTAAAAGACTTCCGCTGTAACTTATTTACTCTGTTATTTGTTTACCAAGACTTCCGCTGTACTTTGTTTAAGACTTCCGCTGTAATTTGTTTAAACTCTGTGCTTGTCCTATTCGGGATTGGGATGTAATCCCGGGATTCATGGTTTATATAAATAAGGTTATCATTTTGTATCATTGTATTTCATGATTTGTATTTAAACGGTAAAGCCTTGGGTGATCTCGGTAAGGAACACTGAGGTCACTGGCGGTAATACCTTTCCAAATGGGTTAAGATTTGGGGGTGTTACAGACCGATTCTTCTCTCGGGCAATGAGAGAGGAAAAGCGCAAGGAATTTCTTTACCCTAAGACTGAGGGGTTGAAGGTGGCTGAATTGGTAATTAAGTTTAATCACTTGTTGCCATACGCCGGATCGGATGTATCCATTGAAGAACAAAAGATTTGGTATTTCCATGAGTGGATGAACCCAAAGATTAAGCCAATGATGTTAAGCCACAATTGCTCTACTCTGGAACAATATGTGGATGCGGCTTATAAGCTAGAGGCAACTCTAGAAGAATCAACCAAGAGGAAGAATCTCCAGAGGTCGACACAGAATCAACCTCAGGCAAGCGGATTCAAACGTCCTGCGCCACCGTCCAACTTTGCTAAGTCCAGCAAGGCAAAAACGGGTGGAGCGCAAGGCGGGTTGACACAATAATCGGGTCAGGGCAAGAGTTCGATTCAGTGTTATAACTGTGGTGATGCTGGGCACAAAAGCATCGCATGTCCAAAGGAGAAGAAGACATGTTTTGGCTGTGGGACTCAGGGGCATTTGCAGAAGTTATGTTGGCAGGGAAAGCAGAAAGGAGCAGAGTCACAACAGGGGTCTGTTAGGCAGAGTAACCGACCCAGGTTCAAACCAGCAATGACTCCTAGTCCTTCGATGCAGACAACTGCCCAGAACAAAGGAAAAGCCCCAGCAACTTCAAGAGGTCAGGGTCAGCGCCTGTATGAGATGTGTGAGGCTGATGGACCTAATGCACCGATTGCTCAAGGTACCATCTACCTTCACTCTACTCCTGTATGCATACTGTTTGATTCGGGTGCTACCCATTCCTTCATTTCAGAAAATTGTGTTAGTAAGTTAGGTTTAGTTTGCAACGAAGTTTGTGAGCCTTTCGTTGTGAATCTTCCTAATAGTGAACGCTTAGTAGGAACTAAGTGTCTGTCCGAGTTTCTGATTACCATCCAGGGTAAGAAATTCGAGGCAGATTTGATATGTATTGCCATGGATCCCTACGACATTATCCTCGGTATGGATTGGTTGACACGCCATGGGGCAGTAATCGATTTTAGTTCGAGAACAATGACGGTGTCATCTGGGGGCCAGAGTGTGTGCAAGTTTAAAGGTTGGAATGACGCTGATAATGGTAGGCTTATAAACGCAATGGCTGCGTTTAAGCTACTTCGTCAGGGTTGTGTCGGGTACCTTTGCTATCTGGACGAGCCCACAAAAGATGAACCATCAGTTCTTGATATTCCTGTGATTCGGGAATTTCCGGATGTCTTTCCGGAAGAGATTCCTGGATTACCCCCGCATCGTGTTGTGGAATTTTCAATTGATCTCGAACCGGGTACTGCGCCAATTTCGAAGGCACCGTACCGGATGGCTCCTGCTGAAATGCAGGAATTGAAGAAGCAACTAGAGGATCTTCTCGACAAAGGTTATATAAGACTGAGTGCATCGCCTTGGGGTGCTCCGGTCTTGTTTGTCAAGAAGAAAGATGGATCGTTTCGGCTTTGTATCGACTACCGAGAGTTGAATAAAGTCACGATCAAGAACAAATATCCTTTGCCAAGGATTGACGATCTGCTAGATCAGTTACAAGGAGCTAAAGTCTTTTCCAAGATCGATCTGAGATCTGGTTACCATCAGCTCATAATTCGTGAGGAAGATATTCCGAGGACTGCATTCCGGACAAGGTATGGCCACTATGAGTTCGTAGTTATGTCATTCAAACTTACCAATGCTCCAGCGGTCTTCATGGACCTGATGAATCGATGCTTTCACCAGTACCTAGATAAGTTCGCGGTGGTTTTCATTGATGATATTTTGATTTATTCCCCGAACGAGGAAGTTCACGAGGAACACCTGCGGATGGTGTTGTCAATCCTTAGACAAAATGAGCTATATGCTAAATTGTCTAAGTGTGACTTCTGGATTAAGGAAGTGGCTTTCTTAGGCCATGTGATCAACGAGAATGGAGTGATGGTTGATCCCCAAAAGATTGAGGCGGTAGCCAACTGGAAGCGGCCTCAGAATGTGAAAGAGGTATGCAGTTTCCTTGGACTTGCCGGATATTATAGACGGTTTGTAGAGGGATTTTCCAAGATCGCCCTACCTATGACCGGTTTACTCCGCAAGGTCCATAAGAAGTTTGTCTGGACTGACAAGTGCGAGGCCAGTTTTCAAGAATTGAAACGACGATTGACCTCGGCACCAGTGTTAGCACTACCAGAAGGAAATGACGAATATGTAGTCTATAGTGATGCTTCTAAGAATGGTTTAGGATTCGTGTTGATGCAGAAAGGCAAGGTGATTGCTTATGCATCAAGGCAACTAAAAACCTATGAAGAAAACTATCTGACGCATGATCTGGAACTAGCGACGGTAGTGTTCGCGTTGAAGATTTGGAGGCATTATCTCTATGGTGTGAAATGCCAAGTCTTCACCGACCAAAAGAGTCTCAAGTATGTATTCACTCAGAAAAAGTTGAATATGAGGCAACGACGCTGGTTAGAGCTGCTCAAGGATTATGATCTTGAATTGTTGTATCATCCGGGCAAGGCTAATGTAGTAGCCGATGCACTGAGCCGAAAGACACCGCACGAGATAGTAGTAGCTCTCCTCACTACTCAAGCCAAACTAAATCAAATGGTGTGTGAAGCTGAACTCTTGTATGATCAACGTAGAGGATACCTGAGTATGTTGGAAATTCAGGCTACACTATTTGATCAGATTTGAGAAAAAACAAATTGATGATATAGTTTTGGTAAAGTTGAGCTATGAAGCGTTGAACGGGAAAACTCCCGGTTTTGTGATTCAGGAGGATGGATCACTCTGGTTTCATAACCGAGTTTGTGTGCGTGACGTTGATGGTCTTCGCCAATTGGTGATGAGGGAAGCTCATTCATCAGCTTATTCTGTACATCCAGACTCTAGTAAAATGTACAAGGACCTCAGAATGAAGTTCTGGTGACCCAACATGAAGTGGGATGTGGCAGAATTCGTGGCGAAATGCTTGACTTGTCAGAAGGCCAAGATAGAACACCGTAGACCAGGTGGTGAATTGCTACCTCTTCCAGTTCCAGAATGGAAATGGGAAGATATCGCAATGGATTTCGTCACAGGATTACCCAAGACTAGGAGTCAGAAAGATGCTATTTGGGTTATCATTGACAGGCTCACGAAGAGTGCTCACTTCGTGGCTATTAAGTCAACCTGGGGAGTCCAAAAGCTAGCTGAAGTGTTTTTTCACGACATTGTCCGCTTACATGGTATTCCTAAGACCATTATATCGGATCGTGATGGCCGTTTTACATCGAGATTCTGGAAGGAACTCCACAAGGCCATGGGAACCGAGCTAAGGTTCAGCACTGCATTTCATCCTCAGACGGATGGACAGTCTGAGAGGACTATCCAGACCCTGGAAGATATGTTGAGAGCATGTGTACTTGACCGTCCGACTAGCTGGGAGGACAGCTTAAGTCTAATCGAGTTCACGTACAACAATAGCTGGCACGCTACTATCAAGATGGCTCCATTTGAAGCTTTGTATGATCGAAAGTGTAGATTGCCAATTTGTTGGGATGAGAATGCCGACAAGATTTTACTCGGACCAGAGTTGGTCGAGAGAACTGCTTCAGATATTGCTTTGATCAGACAAAGAATGTTGACCGCTCAAAGTCGACAGAAGTCTTACGCCGATCCAAGACGTAGGAATGTTGAATTTGAAGTTGGCGACAAGGTCTTTGTCAGAGTTTCGCCATCCAAAGGCGTGTTCAGATTTGGTAAGCGTGAGAAGCTTAACCCTCGCTACGTGGGACCATTTGAAATCCTCGATAGAGTGGGATCCCTTGCGTACCGTTTGGCATTGCCGCCATCGGCGCATCCAGTGCATAATGTATTCCACGTATCCTTGTTGAGGAAGTACGTACCAGATGAGTCTCATGTGCTGAGCTATGAAGACATTGAGATTCAAGCAAATGGTACTTATGAAGAGATACATGTGCGTATTCTCGAGCGCCGTGAGAAGCATTTGCGCAACAAGGTCGTACCATTGGTACGAATTCTGTGGTCCAAGTCAGAATCCGAGGAAGTTACCTGGGAGACTGAAGAGGATATGCGTAGACGCTTTCCCGAGTTGTTTACGACCTAAGTTTCGGGGTCGAAACTTCTTTTAAGGGGGAGGTAATGTAATATCCCACATTTTGTACGAGTAAATTTGAATTTTCTTAAGCCCATGTTGCAAGACAGATTAATTTCAGGGAAGTACGGACATTTTGTGTAATGTTTGGTCTCTGTAATATTTTTCTGAGCAATATAAAATACAGTTAAGGTATTTTCGGGCTAAAAGATCGTTCGCGTACAAATATATTTAACCCGGAGTTAAAAACTTGTTACCACTTAAGGTAAAAACGACAAAAGGACGAAGGAGGCACTTCAGGCCTTGACCGCACACCGCGGTAAGAGGAGCGCCGCACCCCGCGGCGCTGGCCAGCGAGCAGCTTCGCCAGCTCACAGTGCAACTTGGCGGGGCCCTCTCGTAGGCTTGGTGACTCGCTCTGCCTACTCCCTCTAGCTTTTACAACTCATGGTCCATGTGTCCAGCTGGTGTACAACTCGCCTGGCCTATTTAATGAGGTGAGACGGATAAAAAACGAGCCTGAAGTTAGCTGCTCACCATCTCCAACATCAGAAAATCTCCATCTTTTTGCTGAACTTTGAAGCTTGTTTGAGAGCTTGTTAGAACCTCTTCTCGAGCAAGGGAAGGGTGATTCTTAGAGGTGGTTAGAAGCTTAAGAAGGTGGGAGACTCAATCAAGAACGAATCGAAGCCGAAGGGATCGATTTGGGTAAGTTTCTCCCCGACGACACTCTCATTTGCTGCCTCTGTTGTCGCCACCGCACCCCGCGGCAGCCACTACCGCACCCCGCGGTGAGATCTGGCGCGCCCGCGGCGAGCTGCGTTCGTGGTGTGTTCTTGGGTGTTGGTTGGCCGAGGCTTGGTTCTTTTGAACCCCTTTAATTCTTATTCCTTTAGATTCAAGACGTAGGAATGTTGAATTTGAAGTTGGCGACAAGGTCTTTGTCAGAGTTTCGCCATCCAAAGGCGTGTTCAGATTTGGTAAGCGTGAGAAGCTTAACCCTCGCTACGTGGGACCATTTGAAATCCTCGATAGAGTGGGATCCCTTGCGTACCGTTTGGCATTGCCGCCATCGGCGCATCCAGTGCATAATATATTCCACGTATCCTTGTTGAGGAAGTACGTACCAGATGAGTCTCATGTGCTGAGCTATGAAGACATTGAGATTCAAGCAAATGGTACTTATGAAGAGATACATGTGCGTATTCTCGAGCGCCGTGAGAAGCATTTGCGCAACAAGGTCGTACCATTGGTACGAATTTTGTGGTCCAAGTCAGAATCCGAGGAAGTTACCTGGGAGACTGAAGAGGATATGCGTAGACGCTTTCCCGAGTTGTTTACGACCTAAGTTTCGGGGTCGAAACTTCTTTGAAGGGGGAGGTAATGTAATATCCCACATTTTGTACGAGTAAATTTGAATTTTCTTAAGCCCATGTTGCAAGACAGATTAATTTCAGGAAAGTACGGATATTTTGTGTAATGTTTGGTCTCTGTAATATTTTTCTGAGCAATATAAAATACAGTTAAGGTATTTTCGGGCTAAAAGATCGTTCGCGTATAAATATATTTAACCCGGAGTTAAAAACTTGTTACCACTTAAGGTAAAAACGACAAAAGGACGAAGGAGGCACTTCAGGCCTTGACCGCACACCGCGATAAGAGGAGCGCCGCACCCCGCGGCGCTGGCCAGCGAGCAGCTTCGCCAGCTCACAGTGCAACTTGGCGGGGCCCTCTCGTAGGCTTGGTGACTCGCTCTGCCTACTCCCTCTAGCTTTTACAACTCATGGTACATGTGTCCAGCTGGTGTACAACTCGCCTGGCCTATTTAATGAGGTGAGACGGATAAAAAACGAGCCTGAAGTTAGCTGCTCACCATCTCCAACATCAGAAAATCTCCATCTTTTTGCTGAACTTTGAAGCTTGTTTGAGAGCTTGTTAGAACCTCTTCTCGAGCAAGGGAAGGGTGATTCTTAGAGGTGGTTAGAAGCTTAAGAAGGTGGGAGACTCAATCAAGAACGAATCGAAGCCGAAGGGATCGATTTGGGTAAGTTTCTCCCCGACGACACTCTCGTTTGCTGCCTCTGTTGTCGCCACCGCACCCCGCGGCAGCCACTACCGCACCCCGCGGTGAGATCTGGCGCGCCCGCGGCGAGCTGCGTTCGTGGTGTGTTCTTGGGTGTTGGTTGGCCGAGGCTTGGTTCTTTTGAACCCCTTTAATTCTTATTCCTTTAGATTCAAATATATAGATATTGAATCTAATTTAGGGTATTGTTATGGGTCGTTCCAGAAGGAATTGAGATCCGAGATCTGTCCCTGATCAGACCCAGGAATCATCGTCTTTAGAACCCGTTAAGCTTTCGTCAATCTAAGGCAAGTGGCGGTTCGCTCTTGCTTATCATTCCATATTTCCATTGATTATCAATTGCTTAATTGTTAATTAATTTAGAATGATTTATTGAATTGTTTGGAACAGTTTTATTAAATGATATAAAAGGAATATGATATTATAATAGGTTGTATATCTGTTAGAACAACGCTATTATAAATATATATATTTTGGCTTGAGGGCTTTGATATGATTATTTAGCACGAGTATTCGTAGGAGCGATGGACTAATTGAGGTCTAGTCGTTTCTTGATAATGAAAATGGTGCTAAGGGTTCTAAACTCAAAGACCATTTGGTGGGTCATGACCTTTCTCTATACTTGGTATAGAGATGGTGGCACGAAGATGGTGCTACAAACTTGGGATTCGTCCCTATCAGAAGTATGTCCTGCTGTCGGCAGGCATATAATTAAAAGCCTATAACGTGATGTGCGTTTTGGAATCAAATAAGATAAGTGCCCGAGCGCACATGATTAATAAACCTCAGACGAGTAGTGCAACTAGGGAATAGTGCAGCTAGGAAAGCTCGTCTTGACTTTGATCAGAGTACCATTCTCTTTCCAATCTGGATTCGCGGTAAGAGGTGAGGTTGGTCGTGAACCGAAACATCAAGTCGTTTTTGAACGCTTGTATGAAATTATTTATGTTCCCCAACATTGTCATACTTCCGATAAGACTCAATTCATTGGAGTCTTCTTTTGGGTTGATTGCTGTGAGACCTGGTCTCCAAAATCTCCCTTTGATCATACCTTTTGATATATTCCAGTAGGAGTATGGTGGTTGACTATCGTCATCGGTTTTAATTCGAGAAACGATGAGTTTAACCTAATACAACTAGTTCGAACCACTCTGCTTTGTACCCTTGCGTAGTCTTTCATTAGACTAACCAACCGTAATTATTCTCTGCATGGTTGGCTGGTGTCATCTGTTCGATTTGGCACATCAGATAAGCATCCGAGGAATGGAGGCTAGAACAACTATAAAAGTAAACGGTGTTTTAATGGTTTATTAGACTACGATCCTTGGCGGGTGATCTTTATGATCAAGACCCATGTATTTATATTTATAAAGACTTCCGCTAAATACTTTGTTTTGTCCTATGGGGATTGGGATGTAATCCCCAGACATATATTTTAATTAAAGGTTTTGATGTTTATATCTTAACCGTTGTTTATGAATTGTGTTGAAACCGGTAAAGCCTGGGGTGGCTTCGGTGTGGAAACCGAGGTCACTAGCGGTAATACATTTCCAAACGGATTGAAATTTAGGGGTGTTACATTGTCCGGGTTCGGTCTTACCTTGGATCTGAGTCAGTAAACTCAAAGGTGTGGATTTGGGTGTGGGATGGCGCAAAGGTGGTGCGGTGGGCAGTAGTTGATGTGGTTCGTGGTGGGTTCGAGTATTGCTAGATGCAGGTGCTCGGAGGGCCTGTGGGTATGGGTGCGCAGTGGACGATCGCGAACAACGGGCCAACGAGTGTGGTCTGGTGGTTGTGGTCTGGAGGCTCGGTGGTCCAGCCAGTGGATGAGGTCCGGTGGGTGTGGTCTGGTGGCTCGGTGGTTTAGTGTGAGTACAGCGAGAGGGAGATGTTGGGAAGGGGTTACAAATGGCCAAATGCCCTATGGCGGCGTTTGGGATAGCGGCGGTCGCTGGAGGGTCACATCGGCCATGGTTGGCTAAGGTCGAGCTGTGGAGCGGCAGAGGGGTTGGCTGGCAGGCGTCAGTGCAGATGAGGTTGGCAACGCATCTGGTGGTGCAATGGGGCGGTGATGGTGAAGGCAAAAAGTCGGAGGGTCGCGACGGCCGACCATGGTTGGGGTCAAGTTTCAAGGGGTGGATGATGACTCCATGCCTACCCCCCTGACGGCGAGAGACGAAGAGGAACTCCTTAGGGTGCGTTCCGATGGGCCGATGACTAGAGCCCGTGCTAGAAGCATCGCCAGAGCTACTCAATCTCTAGTCACCCGCATGTGTGCGAGCTTCGGGTCCGAGCCAAGCTGTTTGTGAGTCTCTCTTTCGACCCTTGATTTCTAGGGGGGTATTTGACGATTCCGCCCCGGGCCCACTTACTATTTATAGCTTTGTTAGTTTTGAATTGCTTTTCTATTTTGAGATGATGTAATGGGTTGGGCCTTGTTGTCTTAGGCCCAAGCCTATTAGGGTTTGTTTGTGAAACCCTAGTTTTTCCTTGTTTTTTCTATAAATATCCTAGAACTCGCATTGTAATCTTCAAGTTGAGTTTTGATAAACATAGTTGAGAACCACTCCTAGTTTATCTCTTGGCTTCACCTTTCTCTCTCTCTCTCTCTCTCTCTCTCTCTCTCTCTCTCTCTCTCTCTCTCTCTCTTTGAAGGCTTTCTAGCCTTTTCTCAAAGTTCTCTAAGGAGCCACAACGTTGGCCTCCTTCCATCACCTCGGGTGTTCATCACGTTGAACCCCTCCACCCATCCGCCGTCAGGGTTTGATCCGCCAAACTCAAGAAGAGAAGACATAACGTTGTTTCCTCGAAGGAGTTCACGAAGAACGCGAAGAACGAGTGTTTGCTTGGGAAGAACAACGATCCGAACCTAGATCGGTCTTACTCCACGGGGATCGATCACATCAGTGGAGACTCGATGGAGCATTTTTTCTAGGACCGGCGGAAAATTTCAAGGATGCGGGAGCGTTTTCATTTGGATGTAGCTTCCTTTGAAATAAGATTGCCCTCAACAAATTTGTAGCATTACATCTGATTTTTATTTCTGATAAATAAATCATTGTCTTCGCTTAGGACGCTAATCAAGGCACAATTTACATAAATCATTGCCTTTGTGTGTAACTCCCAAACTCCACCCCATTCCCTTAGGTTTTTTGGTTGTTCATAATTTACATAGAATAAAGTGATGTGTCATCCTTTAAATTTAAATTTAAAATAGCAAAGTTTGTATCAACTCCTCATTGAAAACATTATATGGATGTGTTTCGATATCCTTCAATGCAAAACCGATACTACCAATGTCATAGTAGTCCTCTTGGACATCGCCATATGACGTTTTTTTTTTTATTTACACGTGGTTTTGGCCCCACTTCGTGGGATCCAACTATATTCACATGGACGTTGCATCCTACCAGGTAAATGTGTAGTGGTCATCCGCTGGTTTCGAACTGGTGACCTCAAGGCTTTGCCTTGTGGCCTTTACCAGCTCAGCCATCAGGGGATGATTGTGTGTTTTTTTATTTTTGATTTCATGTAATCATGTTCGTGGTACGTTGACTCAAGGGAAATTTTATACGGTTAATTGTAGTTTTTAACAAAGAAGAAGGTTCTGAAAATGAATAATTGGAAAGTAAAATAGAAAATTCCACATTAGTAAAAAATTATCACAAACAACCAAGTACTTAAAATTTCTCTACTTAATTCATTTACATTGATTTTTTTTTCTATAAAAAAATGTATATTTTAGTAAAATTTCTCTACTTTATCCCCCTTCTTACGATAACTAGCTTAATTCTCGTATCTTGCACTATATTCGTTCTAGTATTTAGAAAAAAAATATAGATAATTTATATAGTTAATTAATATATAAATATATATAATGAATGACAATGTAAATTAAATTATAGCATAAGTATGATAATATAAAAGGTTATGTTTGCTCAAAAAAGAAATCAGAGAAAGAAAATGATGAAATATCTGTTTATGAAATTGGAAAGAAATCTGATCAAAAAAGAAATTAGAAAGAAGATGTATAGAAATTTTATTGTAATTTAATTTAATATATAACGTTATCCAATAAATAGCTTGTGTACTTTTACTTTCCAATTGTAGTTATATTTAGTCAAATCATGTTTTAGGAGATCGTTAGAGATTGGGTTGATCTTATACTTGAGAATGAACGCTTGAAACGTGAGAATACGCACATACATGTAAAAATTCATACACATCATGTATGTGCATGAATTTCTACCTACCAAAGTCATGCACATACAAACATAAATCCATACATCTGACATTATCACGTTCTCACCTAAGCGACCATTCCCACATTATCCTTTTCCTAATTATAATAATTTAATAAGTTATGATTTGACCAAATATAACTACAATTGAAAAGTAAATATAAACAAGATATCTAAAATGAATTTTAAAAATGATAGTAATTAGATGACGCATTGTGAAAAGGACATATAAGACAAAAAATGAGATGTGACAAATAATGAGATGACGTATTGTGAAGAGGACATATAAGAACATATGCCTTAATCTACTATATATATACTAAAGCAATACAAAATTTTGTTACATGACACTTTCACAATCATTTTGCCCAATGGCATCCCTATAATGTTTTCGCCAAATGTCATTTTCTTACAATTTCACCTTTTTATAAACCTCAAAATATATAACATATATAATATATTTGTTCACTTCCTATACTATCATGCAAATCAATCACAAATCAAAAAAATTATAATTAAGATAGTGTTTCCCAATTTATACTAAATATCGTAGATTAATTAGGAAAGTCTCAAAAAAGAAGAATCACACAATTATTTTTGTAATCTACTTTCTTCCATAAATACATTGAAGATATAATTTCACCTTTTTAAGTCTCAAAATATATACCAAATATTTGATCATTTCCTAATATACTATACATATTAGTTGGTGATTGATCAGCGCTACTTTATAGTGCGTATCTAGGAGTTGTTATCGGTGTTTTGGGTGCCATTTGTATGGGTTTAGAGCACAACTACGTAGATTAGAGTTGAGAAGAAGAAGTGTAGATATGTGGTGTGGAGAAGCTTAATTGAAGACATCATGAAGTTGAGGGGAAGCCACCACGAGAAGACCACGTAGAAGACGGAGAACTGAAGAATGTGTCAATCCGCGATTGCGGATGGGCAGCCGCGGGCAAGGGTTGATCGCGGAAAAGTCGAGAGCAAATTGGAGATTTCCGCGACCGCGGAATTACATCCGTGATCGCGGAAATGTGGCTCAGCGAGGAGCGCGTCGTTCGTCCGAAGTTCTTTATTTGTTACTTTTTCCGATTTTACTTTCTTTTCTTATTTCGTACTTTATATTATTTTCCTTTTAGGATTAGGTTTGTTATCTTTTTACATTAGGTTTTGGTTTCTAGGTTATTTAACCTAGTTTCCAGAGCATCCTTTCATTATCAAGTTATTCATCGTAGTTTCCATTCAGCAATTTTTTCCTTTGAAGTTTATTGTTTCCAAGAACTAGGAAGAACTAAACACTCTTTGCTTAGTCCGACAATTGAAGCCTTCATTTGATTCATGATTGTGAGGTTATAACTCTATTTCCTATTTCTTTGGATTATATCTTTTCTCTTGAGCTTATTCTTATTGATTCTTATTGATTTCACTTGTTGGATGCAACTAGTTGATATTAGTAATTGTCTATTGCTAGGGTTTGGATATTTCGAGTTGAGATTCCTTATCTATTGTAGCATCCATGATATTCTAGGACTAGTTGGACTAGTTTATTATGAAAGAGAATTGATTATGTGCTAAATGCTGCAAAACATCGGTGTTGTATGTATCCTAGTTAATTCATATGCTCTATGCCGTTGTTGTTCTAAATCTTGATAGTTTCTCGTGCGTTCAATAGTAAGGGTTGCTAGGACTAGTTGGACTAGTAACTATTTCAGAATAGGGACAAGAATAATCAAAGGAAGGAATAGAGATAACCTAGGACCAATCAATCATATGAATGGTGGATATTTGTTTGGCTAAGTGTTTTTTCCCAAATTGATAAAACCCTTTGCTTCTGTTTCCTTTGTTTACTTATTTTTACAATAATCAACCTTAAAACCCCTCATTGTTATCATTGCATGCAATCAACATAAAGATAAAACAACTCCTCCATGTGAGATTCGACCCTTGCTTGCCCAAACTACTTGTTTAGGTTTGTTAGGATTATTTTGATCAAGTGATACGACTTTAGCCTGCTGTCAGTGATCTTATGAAGATCAAGATCGTGACTTCTTAAAATGGAGTGAATCAAAATTTTAAATTATTTTTTCTAAAATAGATTATGAATGAATCAAATCAATCACATTATTTTTTTCGTAATCTAATTTCTTCCATAAATACTTTGAACATATAATTTATATTGTTAAGCATCAAAATATATACCAAATATTTTATCCTTTCCTAATATACTATAAAAATCAATCACACAATTTCTAATTTAGATAGAAATAAAATTTACACGCAACAATTACTTTGTT
This sequence comes from Rheum nobile, assembly GCA_027886185.1. NCBI lineage: Eukaryota > Viridiplantae > Streptophyta > Magnoliopsida > Caryophyllales > Polygonaceae > Rheum > Rheum nobile. The sequence continues at coordinate 55,908 of WOAB01000555.1, read as the reverse complement.
CCATTAATATTGAGAAGATATAATGTCACCTTTTTTAAACCTCAAATATATACCAACGATTTGATCCCTTCCTATATCTACTATACAAATCAATCACACAATTTCTAATTTAGATAAAAATTATTCACACAATTCATAATCTACTATATATATACTAAAGCAAAACAAATTTTCCCCGCATGGCACTTATACACAATTCTTTCTAAATGTAAAATCGGTATATTTTTTATAACTATAAATAATATTAAATTTATAACTATATAAATTACGTGTGACACACAGACACTGAGCTAGTTAAATTATAATTTAATAATTATATAGTAGATTAGAATATCAAATTATACCTATGCAAATAATGCAGCCCTATTCTATTTGATAAGCTAGTATCCACTATTCACATTCCATGAATATCATCAAATTTAAAATTAATGAATAAAAGAAAGGAAATGGATTTGACCCCATGTTCATGCAGAACGGGCCCAAAAGGCCTTGAAAAAAGCTCCCTGTATGAAAATTATCGGCCCACAGTATTCAAATGTCGGCCCAAAATATGAAAACCCCCCTATAATATTTTTTTGATTCCCAGCTTATGATAAACTACGTTTCAATTTATGTATCGTTGGGACAAATGCATAAAGATAAAGAATAAAATTAATAGAACTCAAATTCTCTTCAATAACCAAAAAATAAAAATAAAGTCAATACATTGAATTGAATTTTCTTATGAAAATTATACTCATACTTGAAAATAAAATGTTCAATAATGCATAGTAATCTAGGAAAATTTTTAATTATTCTTCAACGAAATTTCTAAACGATAAATAATCTGAAACATCAACCTTTATCCGAAAAGTGTGGGAGTACAAATTTTGGGTTTGTTTGGCAGAAAAGCAATTATTAAGAGTTTGTTTGGCAGAAAAGTCCCAAAATTTAACCCATACCTGTGTCCCAATGTTTCTATTGGAACACGTGGCATCACTTCTCTATATTCCTGGAAATGCGCACTCAAAGTTTCCAGTTAAAGCAAAATACCCCGGCCTTCTCTCGCCTCTATTGTTTCTTTTTATATCCTCCTTGCTCACCACTCCAGCCATCTATCTGGTAACCTCCTCACTTCGTCTGGTACATTCAGTAAAGGAATACCTGATGCGAAAGTGAACTTATCAATGTTGAGCAAATATGCACTTCTAATTGATCCCTGTATATAAATTAAAGAAAAACGTACACCACTTATTAAAATATCCAATTGGTTGAAGAATATAGTAATTATAAGGATACAATTTTTATGGCAGTATAAACTATAAGCATCAAAAGAAGGATTTGATAAGCACGATTAAGTTAGAGAAGATTTGCTGCCAATTCAATTTAATTAACAAAGAATTGGGGAAAATTGGAGTATATCGTGGGAGACCATAAAAATCGAAGGTACTAGTTGGCCGGTGGCAATATTAAGCAGTACCCCAGCGATGTTAGAGCTAGAACGGAGGAAGAAGACGGGTGGCAAGCAGCGATGCCGGCGACCCGAGTGGATCGGAGACACAGCGTAAGGGATGATTTGGTTTAGCTGGAAACTGGTAGAGTGCGGATATCCATATAATAAAAAGAAATTGGAAGATATATGCCACGTGGTCCAATTAAATAAATTGGGACATCTCTTTATCATTTATAAACAAAAAACCTATATGCATACGAAAAATCGCCTAAATGTACACGAATTGGTGCGCTTAGTGTAGCAGTACAACTCCTATGCGCTTAATTTAAGGGCATAATTGACAATAAAATAAAAAAGGACCATCAGATCTATGCGCTTAAAATAAGCGCATTAGCTAAATTTATGCGCACAGCTGTGATGGGCTTAACTGGGCGCTTAACTTAAGCGTACAAAAAAAAATATTACGTTAACATTAACAGTACAACTATATGATATAATCAAATTAAATATAACTATAAGATACAAAAACGTTGTATACTATGGCCCGAATCGTTGGAACTAAAGGAAATGGCAATTAATTTTTGTCTTCGACCAACGAGTACAACTATATGATATAATTGTACTGCTAATGTTAACGCACAAAAAAAATTGGGGGAGAAGCAGAATTGTTGTAGCGTTAATATATACCCGACGTTAGGGGTGAGCAAACGGATCGATCCGATCCGTTATACCGGATATCCGGTTCAAAAAATTTACAAAACCCCGATCCGTATCCGGTCCGTTTTGAAACGGATATCCGGTAAAAAGGACCCGGATCGGATCGGATATCTGAGCCGGATATCCGAATTATCCGGTTACTACAAATCTATTAAAAATAAATCAATATATTCATTTTTTAAATTCAAAAGTAATAAATTTGTAAATTAAGAAATAAAATTTGTAGGTTGTTTCTTAATTTGTTCGTACGATTTAAATTATATACACACTTATTATTCATATGAAAATGTATTTACAATATTTTACTTGGACAATAATATAAATATGTGATTAAGGATGTAAAATTTATTAATATATTACTCAATATATTAGTTATAATAAACAAATTTATGATTATAAATATTATATGAATAGTACCGGATATTTTCGGATATCCGATAAGCTAAATATCTCGATCCGTATCCGGTTCAAGTATCCGGCAAAATCACCCGGATCGGATCGGATATGGATAAAAACTTAAAGGATATTTTCGGATACGGATTTTTAGGATACGGATCGGCGGATTTTCGGATCGGATCAGCCAGATCGGATATATTTGCTCACCCCTACCCGACGTACTCGTTGCCTCGTTGGTGAAGACGAAATTAGCAGTACAACTATGGTTATATCATATATTATATTTTATAGTTATATAATATTGTTATATCCTATAGTTATATACTATGGTTATATCCAATTTGTTTATATCATATAGTTATACTGCTAATGTTATATCCAATTTGATTATATCTTATAGTTATATCATAGCATATACTATGATTATATCTTATAGTTATATCCAATTTGTTTATATTTTATAGTTATATATTATGGTTATATCATATATCTTATAGTTATATAACTATATGATATAATCAAATTGGATATAACTATAAGGATATATATATATATATATATCCAAATTGGATATAACTATAAGGATATATCACTAGTGGAAAAAACACTTTTTGAGGCTCCCTTTTAGAGGCGTACATATTTCAAAATGCCTCAACAACGACCTATGCAATCAGTTTTTCAGGTTTTTGAGGCGGATAATTATTTTATACGCCTCAAAAAAATCTATTGAGACAGACAAATAATTATACGTCTCAAAAAATTTCCGAAAAAATATTCCCGCTAAAGTATTAGAGGCGGGCCAAATGTAGGCCCGCCTCTAATGGTACATAATTGAGGCGGGCGAAAAAGCCCGCCTCTATTAACTTTTGTTGAGGCGGGCATATTATAGTCCGCCTCAACAAATGTATGCAATAGAGGCGGGCATAAAGAGGCCCGCCTCTATTGCCTCTAGTAACTTTTGTTGAGGCGGGCATATTATAGCCCGCCTCAACAAATGTATGCAATAGAGGCGGGCATAAAGAGGCCCGCCTCTATTGTCTCAATACATTCAGCTTATAGAGGCGGGCATATTAGGCCCACCTCTATAAGTCTACCCTAATTAAATTAAAAACATTCAGCTCCGCGCGCCTTCGTTCATATCTTCGTATCGTCGTCTTCGCTGAGCTCCGACTTCCTCTCCTTTCGCCGAGCACTCGGTTTCACCAGAGTTCCGACTTCCTCACCCGATTCCGTTGGCCGGTAAGCACATCTAACACCCTATTTTACTTTAATTTCATCCAACACATTTACAATTTTATTTAGGTTCATACCGAATTGGAGAAGTAAAATCATAAGTACTGAAGCTTGTACGGATTTGGAGAAGTAAAATACGAGCAAATCCTAATGTACTGATTTCGAATTTGTGTATTTTGTGTTTAAAGCTTGTACGAATTTGTGTATTTTTTGTGTTTAAAGCTCGTGCATTGAAGACAATGAGGATGTAATATACTAGAGCATCACATTTTTACAGTTTATTTAATTGGGGAAATTACATTCTGCAGGTTGATAGAGTCATTGTCTTGAAGGATCGATATTGGGTCAAGGTAATACTTCTACCCTAATTCCTTAGGCCCTTGGCGGGATAGAATTCATAATTTAGGCCCTTGGTGGGATAGTTGAGTTTGTATTTTTTCTTGCTTAGTTGCGTATTATTATCTATTTAGGCCCTTGGCGGGATAGAATTCATAATTTAGGCCCTTGGCGGGATAGTTATTAGAAATGATATTAAATCTTCCTTATTTTGCATTTATTACTAGAAATGAGTCGTCCTTGGATGTACGGTGATCATACTACGACACAATACTTGAGTGAGGTTGAGGAGTTCATTAGACGTGCTTTAGCACACCAACGGAGTACGAAAGCCGAAAAAATCTATTGTCCATGCCGTGATTGTAAGAATATAAGGCGGTTAGATGATATTGATGAGATTGAGGATCATTTATTTCGTCGTGGTTTCAAACAAGATTACCATGTTTGGTTTTGGCATGGTGAGAAAATACCTGATCGTCCAAGTTCTAGTGTCAATGAGTTTGATGTTCGGGTAGACACTGATGATAGTGATGATGATATTGCTGAGAATAATGAGATGGATGATGATGATGACCAAGAAGATGATGAAATAAATGGGATGATGGATGGGGTGAGAGATCACTTGAACGAACGACCTCAGATGTTCGAACAAGTATCAAAGGCTGCAGAGACTCCCTTGTATCCCGGGTGTACAAAATTTAGCAAGTTAGAGGCTGTGTCAATACTTTACAACTTGAAATGTGCTTCTGGTTGGACTGATGGAAGTTTCAACACCTTATTGGAATGGTTAGGTGAATTTTTACCAGAAGGCAATGAGATGCCTATCTCTACTTATTATGCCAGGAAATTGATGTGTCCCTTAGGCTTAGAGGCCGTCAAGATAGATGCTTGCCCAAATGATTGTATGCTTTACAGAAATGAACATGAAAATTTGAATGAGTGTCCAAAGTGCGGTGCATCTCGTTACAAGCGTAAAAGGGTAAATTCGGCTAAGAGGGGCCCAGCAGCTAAGGTTATGTGGTATCTTCCGATAATACCTAGGTTTCAGCATTTGTTTTCGTTAAAGAAGGAAGCAAAAAATCTGAGGTGGCATGCGGAAGGGAGAAAGAAAGATGGACTCCTTAGACATCCTGCTGATTCTCCTCAATGGAGAAATATTGATAAGAAATATTCTGAATTTGGTGATGAGGATAGGAATCTGAGGCTTGCTTTATGTACAGATGGTGTGAATCCGTATGGCACTCTAAGCAGCCAACATAGCACATGGCCGGTTCTTCTAGCGATTTATAATCTTCCTCCATGGTTGTGTATGAAGCGCAAGTTTATCATGTTATCACTCCTCATCTCCGGGCCTAAGCAACCTGGGAATGACATAGATGTGTATCTGGCTCCACTTGTTGGTGATTTGAAATTACTGTGGAATGAAGGTGTTCCAATGTTCGATGCATACACCAACTCAAACTTTACCTTGCGAGCTATGATTTTTGTACCATAAATGATTTTCCGGCATATGGAAACTTGTCTGGGTACAAAACCAAAGGAGAACAAGCATGCCCTATATGTGAAGAAGATATGAAACCCGCCTACTTGAAAAATTACAGGAAAAATGTGTATCTAGGGTACCGGAAGTTCCTTAGTCGATATCACCCTTACCGTAAAAAGAAGAAGGAGTTCAATGGGTACACCGAGGAAGGAGTAGCTCGTACACCTTTGACAGGATCACAAGTTTATGAACGGATTAAAAATGTTGACACCAAATACGGCAAGGGCTTCAAGTCCATCTCTGAAAAGGGTGTTTTATGGAAGAAAACGTCTATACTATGGGATCTTCCTTATTGGAAAGATTTGCCGGTTAGGCATTGTCTCGATGTGATGCACATTGAAAAAAATGTTTGTGATGCTATAATTGGGACATTGCTAAATATACCCGGAAAGACGAAAGACAATCAGAAAGTTCATTTTGATATGAAAGAGAGGAATATTCGACCAGATTTGTGGCCCGTTGTAAAACCGGATGGTAAAAAGACTTTTCTGCCTCCGACCTGTTACACAATGTCAAGAAAGGAGAAAAATGTGTTTTGTGAGTGCTTACATGGCATTAAGGTTCCATCGGGATATTCGTCAAATGTAAAACGTCTAGTTTCTCTTTCGGACCTTCGGTTGATTGGTATGAAGTCTCATGATTGTCATGTATTGATTAATGTTTTCTTGCCGATCGCACTTCGTGGGATATTGCCGAAACACGTGAGACATGTTATAACAAAACTGTGCGTGTTTTTCAGTTACATGGCATTAAGGTTCCATCGGTTGTTTATTTATAATCAAAGGCCTTGTATCTAAGACAGCCCCCTTATGTTGTGTAATTAGTGCGCTCAACAAAGCAACGGAACCGAGTGTGGCTATTATGTCATGAAGTTCATGTTAGAGATAGTCACGGGACTCGAGGACTCTGATGAGCGACTAGATAAGGTATGTAACTTAACTAACTATATATTGATAGTATTTGTGTTTTGTGTCAATAATTTCTGTGTTTTTTTATGAAGCTATATCCTAAGAGGAAGACAGCGTATACTTATGAAGAAATGGATGTTGTTCGTGAGCAATGGGCACAGTATTTTACATCGAAGTATTTATTGTCGGATTGAACTTGTCATGTAAACTGTTGTTGAGAACCTGACTGTACTCTGGTGAAATCTGTTGTGTTGTTGTATATTATTCTGTGAATAAAATCAGAAATCTATTCTGCAAATTTAATGTGTGTATGGTGCAAATTTAATGTGTGTATGGTGCATCATAAAATCAGGAATCTATGCTGCAAATTTAATGAAATAACTTTTAGAGGCGGATCTATGAAGACCCGCCTCTAAAAGCCACTTGTTGAGGCGGGCCTCTATAGGCCCGCCTCAACAAGTGGACTTTTAGAGGCGGGCATACATAGGCCCGCCTCTAAAAGTGCCTCACTTTGGCGCCATAGTGAGGCACTTGTTGAGGCGGGCATATAGAGGCCCGCCTCAACAAGTGGACTTTTAGAGGCGGGCATACATAGGCCCGCCTCTAAAAGTGCCTCACTTTGGCGCCATAGTGAGGCACTTGTTGAGGCAGGCCTATAGAGGCCCGCCTCAAAAAGTGGCTTTTAGAGGCGTATATTGCCCGCTTCAAAAAGGGTCCCCACTTGTTGCAGCCCCCTCATTTGAAACGAACGGTGTTCGCCTCAATAAGTGTGCAAATGCCCGCCTCTATTAGGGTTTTTTCCACTAGTGTATATAACCAAATTGGATATAACTTCAAGATATAATCATAGTATATAATATAAATATATAACCATAGTATATAATTATAGGATGTAATATAAGATATAACCATAGTATATAACGATATGATATAACCAAATTGGATATAACCATAGTATATAACTATAGAATATAACTATATGATATAACCATAGTATATAACTATAGAATATAATATAGGATATAAACATAGTATATAACTATAGAATATAACCAAATTGGATATAACTATAAGATATAATCATATTGATTATATCTTATAGTTATATCATATAGTTATATACTATGTTTATATCATATATTATATTCTATGGTTATATCATATAGTTATATTGCTAATGTTATATCTAATTTGATTATATCTTATAGTTATATCATAGTATATACTATGATTATATCTTATAGTTATATCCAATATGTTTATATTTTATAGTTATATACTATGGTTATATCATATATCTTATAGTTATATAACTATATGATATAACCAAATTGAATATAACTATAAGGATATATATATAACCAAATTGGATATAACTATAAGGATATATATATATAACCAAATTTGATATAACTATAAGATATAATCATAGTATATAATTGTATGATATAACCATAGTATATAACTATAAGATGTAATATATGATATAACCATAGTATATAACGATAATATAACCAAATTGGATATAACCATAGTATATAACTATAGGATATAACCATAGTATATAACTATAGAATATAATATAGGATATAAACATAGTATATAACTATAGAATATAACCATAAGATATAACCAAATTGGATATAACTATAAGATATAATCATAGTAATATACTATGATTATATCTTATAGTTATATCCAATTTGGTTATATACTATGATTATATCCTATAGTTATATCCAATTTGGTTATATCTTATGGTTATATCCTATAGTTATATACTATGATTATATCTTATAGTTATATCCAACTTGGTTATATCATATCGTTATATCTTATAGTTATATACTATGGTTATGTCTTATAGTTATATTCAATTTGGTTATATCTTATGATTATATCCTATAGTTATATCATATAGTTATATCCAATTTGGTTATATTATATCCTTATATCCTATAGTTATATACTATGATTATATCTTATAGTTATATCCAATTTGGTTATATCTTATGGTTATATTCTATAGTTATATACTATGGTTATATCCTATATTATATCCTATAGTTATGTACTACGGCTATATCATATAGTTATATACTATGATTATATCTTATAGTTATATCCAATTTGGATATTATATATCCTTATAGTTATATCCAATTTGGTTATATCATATAGTTATATAACTATAAGATATATGATATAACGATAGTATATAACTATAAAATATAAACAAATTGGATACAACTATAAGATATAATCATAGTATATACTATGATATAACTATAAGGTATAATCAAATTGGATATAAAATTAGCAGTATAACTATTTGATATAACCATAGTATATATACTATATGATATAACCATATTATATAATTATAGAATATAATATAGGATATAACGATATGATATAACCAAATTAGATATAACCATAGTATATAACTATAGAATATAACTATAGGATATAACAATAGTATATAACTATAAAATATAATATATGATATAACCATAGTATATAACTATAGAATATAACCATAAGATATAACCTAATTGGTTATATCCTTATAGTTATATCAAATTTGATTATATCATATAGTTGTACTGTTAATGCATGTTAACGCAAAAAAAATATATCATGTGCGCTTAAGTTAAGCGCACAACTTAAGTGCACGGCCCAGTTAAGCCCATCACAGCTGTGCGCATAAATTTAGCGCATAGAGCTATGTGTTTATTTTAAGCGCATAGATCTGATGGTCATTTCTTATTTTATTGCCGATTATGCCCTTATGCGCTTAAATTAAGCGCATAAGAGTTGTACTGCTATACTAAGCGTACCAATTCGTGTGCATTTAGGCGATTTTTCGTGTGCAAATAGACATACCCTTTATAAAAGGGTTTATCAAAAATAAATATTTTTAAAGCTTTGGAGTTTGTGAAAGTTATACTTCACAATTTACTATAAAAAACTATTTATAACTATATTTTACCAATGGGTTGAGATCCGGTGATCGAGAATGGGAAGGGAGGAGAGGAATGAGGATGATACGGGGTTAGCCGTGTAGAAGATGGATCTAGGCAACGGATCTCAAAACAAAAGAAAACGCAAGATTAGAACAATGGCGGAAGGGAAACTAATGGATAGGATAATAGATAGAACCAATAGAAACGACGAGAAAACCCGCTTGCTTGATAGCAAGGAACCTTGTCGAACGATCTACCAACCCGATCTCTACAACGCCACACAACCAAGAATCGCTGACGAACTTGGAGCATGGAGAAAATTGCTTATGAAGTACGAAATCACCAACTCCAGAGGGACTTGACAAAGACGAAAACAACTAAGCAGGAAAGAACAATCGATTGAGACTCTCACGGGGAGCCGAGTTTTCAAAGCAAAAACCAAGCTCTGTTTTTGTGTTTCAACAATGTGAGAAATCTAACTAATGAAGAAGACAAGGGAGCCTTAAATACCCATAGAGGGCCGGCCCTAGCTTCCCAAAAACGTCTAAAGCTAATTTTCTATTATCCGGAAATAGAAGGCTTAAAACAATTAAATAATAATCCTAAAATAACCAATGCAAAAATTAATAAGATTATTAAACATAGGTAACGTTGACCAATAAAGTCAACGCCTTGACTTTGGACTTGTCCTCTTCGTCATGTGATACATCATGTGCCATAAACGTCTCCAGCTCTTGACGTAGTTCCTTCAATCTTGACCTAGTAATCGGTCCATCAAAGGTTGGCACTAATGGCGGGGATGATTCCTCATCATTCTCCCCTTCTTGAAAAGGACTCGTCCTCGAGTCATCAACATCAGCGGCTGCATAAGGGGTAAGATCACCGACATTGAATATCGGGCTCACGCCATAGTCATCGGGCAGCTCCAACACATAGGCATTGTCGCCTATTCTCTTCAGTACCTTGAACGGTCCATCACCTCTGGGAGACAGCTTCGACTTCCTCTGCTCCGGGAACCGCTCCTTGCGCAGGTGTAGCCACACCAAGTCGCCGGGCTCGAACAACACTTGACGCCGGCCGTGATTAGCTCGGGCTGCGTTCTTCGCTGCAGTAGCTTCCAAACGAGCCTTAGTCCGCTTGTGCAGCTCCTTCATGAACTCAACCTGTCTATCAGCATCAAAGTCTGCTCGTTCCGGTAAAGGCAACGTCTTAAGATCCAAAGGGGTTAGGGGATTCAAACCAGACACACATTCAAAAGTACGGAGGGACTTGACAAAGACGAAAACAACTAAGCAGGAAAGAACAATCGATTGAGACTCTCACGGGGAGCCGAGTTTTCAAAGAAAAAACCAAGCTCTGTTTTTGTGTTTCAACAATGTGAGAAATCTAACTAATGAAGAAGACAAGGGAGCCTTAAATACCCATAGAGGGCCGGCCCTAGCTTCCCAAAAACGTCTAAAGCTAATTTTCTATTATCCGGAAATAGAAGGCTTAAAACAATTAAATAATAATCCTAAAATAACCAATGCAGAAATTAATAAGATTATTAAACATAGGTAACGTTGACCAATAAAGTCAACGCCTTGACTTTGGACTTGTCCTCTTCGTCATGTGATACATCATGTGCCATAAACGTCTCCAGCTCTTGACGTAGTTCCTTCAATCTTGACCTAGTAATCGGTCCATCAAAGGTTGGCACTAATGGCGGGGATGATTCCTCATCAGAGGATGCATGAGAGCCGTTGGATGGGAAGCAAACAGAGTGCGCATAACGGTTTTCAAAAATTCGGAACGGCCGAATTATTCGCGAAAAAGACGGATTCGCGTGCATACGAAGTGCAGATTTGTGTGCATGTCAAATACATTACGGTGTGCACATGAAATTTATTTTTGTGTGCATGCATAAAACGCGTGCGTTCATATGGAATGAACAAAACATGTGCACATGAAAACACGATTGTGTGCATGCTACTATTGAGTGCATGCGAAGTATACTACTGTATGCATACGAAATGCACTATGTGCTATGTGTGCATGTGAAAATGACTCAAAGCGCGTACGAAATAACATGTGTGCATATGTATAAAAACCAACAAAAATAACCTACGTGTATGTGCATACAGAATGACCTGTGTGTGCACACGAAAACAACGTGTGTGTGCATGCAAAACAATGTATGTCTGCATACAGACCAAAATGCGTGTGCACACGGAACGCGTGTTTTTCACGAAAAATTCGGCCTTGCCGAATTGTATCCGAATTCTTTTTTTGTCTGATCTGAACGCTCTTTTTCTTGATGTGACGGTCTTGGGGTGTTCTCACTCCTTTCCTAAGCATCCATATATCATCACCTTATCTTTACCCTTTAACAAATATCATTATATTAAAAAAGTCTTTATTTATATAAAAGCCATTATAAATATGTACAACAAACCCTAACTTAGATTAATGAATACGTGTGAATACCTCAAGGCTCAAGGATCCAGCCAAAGGAGCTGGAAAAAAAATCCGCTAGTTTCAGCTGAGGCATATGCATTTGGTGCGTTAGATACTTAGATGGTAGTAGCTGAAAAATCGGGTTTCTTTGCAAGCTAGCTAACCCCCCAATTTAATTGTAGTAGCTGGATGGAGCTTGTTTTGAGTAATTCGCCCCTGCGTTCAAAGTCTACTCTGATCATGAGCGGATTGAAATTGTCATCTTTCCATTTGCCTCAAATTCAATTTACTTGTGCCTGTTGAGCACTTCTCCGATCCCCCTTGTTGGAATGGAACTTTTCGAACCTCAGTTCCTATGAAGTTCCCTTCCTCTGTTTCTCTTGTTTTGACGATGACAAACACTTGAGATTAACTGGCTTCTCTAGTGACTTATGAACAGGTGAAAAGATAAGGGAAATCAAGTCCAAGTGAGCGCAGATCAAGATCAAGGGAACTGGATGGGAACCGCGTCGGTGGTTTCCCAGAATCATCAACAGAATCTTTGAAGAAGATTTTCTCACCAAATCCGGATGCTATCAAATGAAGATCTTGGCCGGTTTACATATAGAATATTCTTATAGGATTATGTAAATTAGGATTTGGGTGAGAGAATATTTTGTGTCTTATTTTGTTAAGATATAAAATATTCCATCATGTATTTACGGGATTTGTTTGTTCAAGGGATTCTCTTCCGAGATCTTTCCTTGACAAATAAGTCTTATATATACATGATGTTGCTGGTGCAATTAGGTCATGCATTTACGAGCTCTCAAAGTGCATCAGAACTAAAGAAGAAGAAAGAAGAAAAGTTGAGTCGAAGTAAGTCTTTGTGTGTTAATTTGTGATTGACTAGGGAACTGGGGTTAGCCTGAGAGATAGGTTTGAACTGCTGAGTTCGGAAGTTGTAATCAAAGTTAATATACAAGTAGACTTTTCAATCCTCGCAAGAGGGGTGGTTTTTATCCTAGATAACTAGTTGGTTATCAAAGGTTTCCACCTTAAGTAATTTGTCTTGATAACTTGCTTATTTGTTATTCCGCTGCCCATAGGAACCGAACACCTTTGTGTCTCAGTTCCCTTGATTCTAACGCACAGATCCTACAATTGGTATCAGAGCTAGCACTCTAGATTGTGTGTTTACATAAGCAAGTTTCCAAAGATGACTCGTAACAACGAACCTGAACTCGGAGTGTCCATCAACAAGCCATACATTCTCAAGAATGGACAAATCAACTGGTGGACTCAACAACTCATTGGCTTCATGCAAACCAATGACATGCAGTGCTGGCTAGTCTTGGAAAATGGTAATTATCCTAAGCCAAAAGATCCAAAGGATGCTACCAAGGACTTGCCTCCCGCTGAATGGACTCAAGAGCAATTTGTTCAACAAGAGAAAAATGCAAAGGCTCGCCAATACATTCTCAATGCTCTGTCCAAGACCGATCAAGATAAGGTCATTGGCATTGACAATGCTAAAGATATGTTGAAAGCTCTCAGGGAATTCAACTTGGGAAGTACAGATCTTCAAAATAGTAGGAAGTTTGACTTACAAGGAGAATATCACAAATTTAAGATGCTTGAAACCGAGAATGTATCCTCTTATCATTCTCGTTTCAAGATTCTATGCAATGAACTCACAGCCTATGATGCTCCTCCAGAAGAGTGGTCCAAATCCATGGTGATTATCAACGGACTTAACTCAAAGTTCGAAATGACTCAGAACATCATGCTGCAAACTCCTTCAATCAGAGTCCTCCCTGTCCAGGAAATCATTGGTCAACTCCAACGACAGGAAGACAAGGCTAAGGGAACTGAACAAGTGAAAACTGATCAAAGCATCGCCCTTATGCTGACCAAAGTCATGGAAAGACTAAAGACCGATGAACATTCTGATGAAGAAAATGATGATGAGATCACGGCTCTTCTAACTCGTACTGTTAGGAATTTTCAGAAAGGCAAGTTCCCTAGGAAGGAGTTCAAGAGGGAACACAAGGAATTCAGGTGCTACCAATGCAATCAGATTGGTCATCTTGCTAAGAACTGCTCAAACAAGAAGGATGATGTAGAACCACAACAGAAAAAGGCGTTGGTTGCTACATCCACATGGGGCAACTTTGATGAAGAATCTGATGGGGAACCAGACGATCTATCTTCTGGACAGTGTTTAATTGCTGAAGCTTCCTCTGCTAGGGAACTCCTCTTCAGTTCCCCTGACCTTTGCCTCATGGCGTCTGACAACTCAAGCACTGACTCTGTCCCCTCCAAACCTGAGGTACTAGAACTCACTGAAACTCTTACTAAGTTTGATAAAAAGCACTTGATTAAATTAATTATCAAACTCAGTGAAGAAAACAACACCTTGCAAGAAAAGATTACTGAAAATGAAGAAGAAATTTCTTGCTTAACTAAAGAAAACGCTGTTTGGTGTAAGAAAGTTGAGGATGCCTCTAAATCCAGTATATCTTCGCATGTTGTTTGCCCTACTTGTGACTTGCATGATAAATTGAATCTTGGTGAAAATTCCCATGCTAGTTCCTCTTCTGATAATGGTCTCTTACAGTCTATCATACGAAAACTTGATTCTCTGACTGAATGCATTCATGAAAAGACTATTAATCAAACTGTGTTTGTGAAAGCTAGAGCTGGTATAGGATACTCTCCTCGTGATCCTTCTGATACTCTATGTGATGCTCATTGTGATTCTGAGTTGGTAGCAAATGAAGTCCAGGCTAGAAATGAAAAACTTGATCTAGCTCTACAAACTGCTAAATGCAAGAATGAATACCTGGAAGAGAGAATTAAAGTTCTTGAAAATGTGTCAAATAAAAATCTTCCTTGTGCTCCTAATGATTCTAAGATACATGAGATGTATAAGGAAATTGGTCGCTCAGCTCCTAACCATCCCAGGAAGAAGATTGATCTAAGGGAAAGAAAGAAAGCCAACTCAGTTCCCTTCAGAAAGAAGGGTAAGTATCTCTGGATTCCCAACAACCGTGTTTGCTGGTACTGTGGGAACCAGGGTCACAACATTGATGAATGCAACAAGAAATACAGGGACGAGGAACAAGCTTCTGAGAAAAGGAATTTCAAGAGAAAGGACAATAGGGAGAGAACGGCAAATTTAGGGTTTTGAGATTTGAGAGAAGGAGAGAGCACAGAGATGATCAGCGGTGACCTGGGAATAGTGCATAGTTCCCCTTAAATAGAGCAGCAGATCTTCCAAAAATCTCCAACGGCTACAAGATCGGATCTTCCAGAATTTCCTTAATGACGAAGATAAGAATTTCCCAAATTCTATCCAAATCTCCAACGGATGGAAAGAAGTCCCATCAGAAATAATCTCCAACGGCTACTGCTTTCAAGTTGCCATAAATACTCTGAGCAGAAAAAACCGGGAATCGAGGCAGCGTCAGAGATCAAACGGCAAGAAGCACAACCAGTTCCCCCTTAGTTCCTTATCAGTTCCTGGCTAGGGAAATTCTTGGAAGCATATATGTGGGGAATGTAAAACATGAAGAGAACACATCCAAGAGCATGAAAAATATCAGGAAGGCATTTTTGACGCTAAGCTAGTAAATTCCCAGTTGTGGACAAATAAAGCATGGATCATAGGAAACTACTAGGAAAGCCAGGCCAGGGTTAGCTTATAATCAATCATCATTTCGGCTTATTATGAGGGTTCAGAGATCAGATTGATTATATATTGTTGAAATAAGAGCACAAATGAAGTCCACATAACATATGAAAGCATGAATATAGCACCTCTGAAGACATAACAATGAGCACAAGAATGCAGAGAGGGACAAGAAATGCAATAAACACAGTTCCCAACGAGTTACCAGGTAAACTAATAAATCAACAATCTAGTCAAGACCAGGGAAATAGCCAAGGGAACCCAGAACCTCTAATCAATGGAAATCATGCCAAGAAGGAGTCTAAAATACTCATAAGGTTCTCGATTAAGGGCTTTAGTGAATATATCAGCAATTTGTTCCTCAGTACGACAATGTTCCATAACAATGATCCCTTTTTCCACATTATCTCTCAAAAAATGGTGCCTTATGTCAATATGCTTAGACTTGGAATGAAAGACAGGATTTTTAGAGATGCTAATGGCACTAGTGTTATCACAAAGAATTTTGAGAGGGCCATAGGATTTACCAAAGTCCGCGAGTTGCTTTTTGAGCCATAGGACTTGAGCACAGCACGCAGTAGCAGCAATGTATTCTGACTCAGTTGTTGAGAGGGAAATGGACGTTTGCTTCTTAGAACCCCAGGAGACCAGACAAGGGCCAAGGAATTGAGCCATTCCAGAAGTGCTTTTCCGATTTTGAAGAAATCCAGCATAGTCAGCGTCGGTGTAGGAGATGAGCTCAAAGTCGCAGTGTTTGGGATACCATAGACAGAGATTGTCAGTTCCCTTCAGATAGCGAAGAATCCTTTTCACAGCCGCCATGTGCTTAGTGCGAGGATCAGCCTGAAAGCGAGCACAAAGACACACAGAATACATAATATCTGGCCGACTGGCAGTGAGATAGAGAAGGGAACCTATGATTTGCCGATACAGAGATTGATCAGCCTTTGGATCAGAATCTTCCAGCGTGAGCTTGGTTGCTGGGGAAATAGGAGTGGTAAAAGGCTTGCTTGTGTCCATCTTGAATTTCTTCAGAAGTTCCTTCACATACTTCTGTTGATGGACCTGAGTTCCCTCTGAAAGTTGATTAACTTGAAGACCTAGGAAGAAGGTTAGTTCCCCAATCATGCTCATCTCGAACTCACTGCTCATAAGATTCTTGAATTTTTCTACAAGAGAGAGGTTAGTGGATCCAAAAATAATATCATCTACATATACTTGAACAACCAAGATATCATCTTTGACTTCCAACAAGAATAAAGTTTTGTCAATCAAACATCTTCTGTATCCATTGGATAACAGGAACTGAGCAAGGCGGTCATACCATGCTCGAGGGGCCTGCTTTAGCCCATAGAGAGCTTTGTCGAGGAAGTAGACATAGTCAGGATGGTCTCTGTCCTCAAACCCAGGTGGCTGCTTGACGTACACTTCTTCTTGAAGAACGCCATTGAGAAAGGCAGTTTTGACATCCATTTGGAAGAGCTTGAAGCCTTTGTGAGCAGCATAGGCAATCATTAGGCGGATGGCCTCCATTCGAGCAACAGGAGCAAAAGTTTCGTCATAGTCAATGCCCTCTTGCTGATTGTACCCTTGAGCAACAAGACGAGCTTTGTTTCTTGTGACAATCCCTGAATCATCAAGCTTGTTGCGAAAAATCCACTTGGTTCCTATGATAGTCCTGTTGGGAGGACAGGGAACCAAACGCCAAACTTTATTCCTATCAAATTGATGAAGCTCCTCTTGCATAGAATTGATCCAATCCGGGTCAGTGAGAGCTTCTTTGTAGTTCTTGGGCTCGACCATGGATAGGAAGGCATTGAAGGCACATAAATTCTTCAGATAGGAACGAGTGGTAGTGGTTGGCTTGTGATAGGGAGTAAAGATGAGATCCACTGGATGTGAGCCTTTGTACTTGTAGTTGGGAACAGGAATGGAATCATCGGCAGGGGTTGACAGAGAGCCTTCAGTTGCAGAGATAGAAGAATCACCAGAGTTCTCTGCAGAAGCAGTGCCTGAGTTCCCATCAGTTGTAGCCTCTGAGTTCCCAGCATTCTCTGACTCAGAAGTAGGAGAATTTGAGTCTGGGGAATCATCACCAGAGGGAGAGTCAGAGTTGCCAGTAGGAGTGGCTGGAGAAGGCGGCTCATCTGAGTCATCCCCAGACATGTTGAGAGTGAACTCAGGGACAGCAGGTCCAGCTTCATCAGAATCATCATCAGCGCTGTGAGGAATAGAGGGTACCTGTTGCATGTTAGAAAAAGCAGACTCATTGAAAACAACATGAACACTTTCCTCCATCTTTTGTGTACGAAGGTTGTACACTTTGTATGCTTTGCTGTTGCTGATGTAGCCAAGGAAAATCCCTTCATCACTTCTGGGATCAAATTTCCCAATAGGATCTTTGCCATTATTGTGCACAAAGCACTTGCATCCGAAGACCCGAAGATGGGAAATGTTGGGAACTCGGCCGTTGATGAGCTCATAGGGGGTCTTCTCAGTTATAGGGCGAAGCATAGCACGATTCAGAATGTAGCAGGCGGTGTTGACAGCTTCAGCCCAGAAACGATGAGGAAGACCAGCAGAGAGGAGCATAGTACGAGACATGTCCTCTAGAGTGTGATTTTTCCGTTCAACGACTCCATTTTGTTGAGGAGTGCGAGGAGCAGAGAAGTTGTGAGAGATTCCCTTGTCCCTGCAAAAGGTTAGAAACTTTGCATTTTTGAACTCCGTTCCATGATCGGAACGTATGGCCCGAATAGTGTGGCCAAGGGAGTTTTCAAGAGTAGGAACCACAGCAGAGAATCTATCAAACACTTCATCTTTTGATTTAAGAAATATAGTCCAGGTGAAGCGTGAAAAATCATCAACAAGTACCAGAATGTACCTGTTTCCCCCAAAGCTTTGGGTACGCATGGGACCACATAAATCCATGTGAACCAGTTCCAGAGGAAGAGAGGAACTGATCACAGATTTAGATTTAAAGGAGCTTCTTACCTGTTTCCCTTTAACACAGTCTGAGCAGACGTGGTCCTTGTCAACTTGAACAGAGGGAAGTCCTCGCACCAGTTCCCTTTTATGGAGCTTGTGAATAAGCAGAGGGCTAGCATGGCCAAGTCTTTGGTGCCATATGGAAGTTCTATCAGCAATGGTAGACAAGCAAAGATTTTCTTCAGGGATGAAGCTTGTGTCAACAACATAGACATTGTTGTACCGTTTCCCTTTCAAAAGGGTTTTGTGAGTCTCAGGATTCAGCACAAAGCATTCCTTGGGAGTGAATAGGACATGGTTCTCCCCTTGATCACACAGCTGAGACACACTCATTAGATCAAAGCCTAAATTATCAACAAGGTGAACATCACTTACCTGGATCTTTTCAGTGAGATCCACACATCCAACGCCGCAGATGGCTCCTTTCCTTTTGTCGCCGAAGGAAATCTTTCCTCCGTTGTATTGCTGAAGTGAGTGTAATTTCTTCTTGTTCCCAGTCATGTGACAAGACGCTCCACTGTCTATGTACCATTTTTCTTCTTTGCTCACTTCAACCTGCGACATTAAACATCATTTCTTACGAACCCAGGTCGGTTTACCGTTCCCGGGTTTGTTAGGAGAGGAGGTCCTAGGCAGATTAGTAGGATGAGTTCCCTGTGAAGAATAATAATAGGGGTCATTCAAATCAGAAATTTCAGTTCTCTTCCTATTGTCCTTTCTCTTGAAATTCCTTTTCTCAGAAGCTTGTTCCTCGTCCCTGTATTTCTTGTTGCATTCATCAATGTTGCAAGCCTGCCGCTCCCACACATCTCACTCCCTACCCTATCCGACGGTGATCAAGGCCATCCTGTCCTCTCTCAACTCCTACCCGGTTGATCCCACTGAGTCCCAGTTTTCGCACCTCATGGACGTGGCTTACATCAATAGCCTCAGTGTGGATGTGGTGCCGGAGGTCAAGCCCAAGAAAACTCGAGCTGCTGAGTCTGAGAGTGCGGAACCCGCTTTGCTGTCCTCCAACGCTGATGTTTGTGCCGCTCTTAGGGAAATCACCTCTGCCATCAGGGAGCTCGCTGCTAGGATGCCTCCCCGTTCCCCCTGATGCTCTTTTGTCAGTTTCTGGCTTAGATTCCCTAGGATTTCCCCTGCTTATTAGCTGCTCTGCGTTGTTGGTTACTTTCTTTCAGCATTGTTGTTTGTTTCCCTTGCCTGTGTCTGCTATATATTGTGCCTCTTTTGCTTAATTAATGAAATCATTTTGCTAAGTTGTGCCTTGTTCTTGCGATTGACATGTTTCCCTCTGAGTTATTCTCTGTTTTATACTGTATCTAATCTATCTTTTCGATGATGTCAAAAGGGGGAATAGATTTTGGAATCCTGGAACCAATAGGACTGGTATCGTGTTAAGGGGGAACTAAGTATCATTGTCAAAAATTAAGGGGGAACTATGAAGCAATCTCCTCAGTATCTTTGCTTCCATAATCTAACTCCTTTACTGCCTATTGGTTATATGCTTATATGTTGGTATTTGTTTGTCATCATCAAAAAGGGGGAAATTGTTGGAATGGAACTTTTCGAACCTCAGTTCCCATGAAGTTCCCTTCCTTTGTTTCTCTTGTTTTGACGATGACAAACACTTGAGATTAACTGGCTTCTCTAGTGACTTATGAACAGGTGAAAAGATAAGGGAAATCAAGTCCAAGTGAGCGCAGATCAAGATCAAGGGAACTGGATGGGAACCGCGTCGGTGGTTTCCCAGAATCATCAACAGAATCTTTGAAGAAGATTTTCTCACCAAATCCGGATGCTATCAAATGAAGATCTTGGCCGGTTTACATATAGAATATTCTTATAGGATTATGTAAATTAGGATTTGGGTGAGAGAATATTTTGTGTCTTATTTTGTTAAGATATAAAATATTCCATCATGTATTTACGGGATTTGTTTGTTCAAGGGATTCTCTTCCGAGATCTTTCCTTGACAAATAAGTCTTATATATACATGATGTTGCTGGTGCAATTAGGTCATGCATTTACGAGCTCTCAAAGTGCATCAGAACTAAAGAAGAAGAAAGAAGAAAAGCTGAGTCGAAGTAAGTCTTTGTGTGTTAATTTGTGATTGACTAGGGAACTGGGGTTAGCCTGAGAGATAGGTTTGAACTGCTGAGTTCGGAAGTTGTAATCAAAGTTAATATACAAGTAGACTTTTCAATCCTCGCAAGAGGGGTGGTTTTTATCCTAGATAACTAGTTGATTATCAAAGGTTTCCACCTTAAGTAATTTGTCTTGATAACTTGCTTATTTGTTATTCCGCTGCCCATAGGAACCGAACACCTTTGTGTCTCAGTTCCCTTGATTCTAACGCACAGATCCTACACCCCTTTACTTATATTCTTTCCCTGCGTTTAATCTCCATTTCCATTTTTTGAAGTCCATTATTTCGTATATGTAGAACGAGTAATTTATATCTTAATTTAGCCAAAAGAAAACATATTTTTATTCAAGATTTGAATTTGAGGAGAATAAACAAAAAAAGTTTGGAATTGGGATCCTAGTACAAAAGGGGGGTCGGATAGACCACGGTTAAACGTAGTTGTTCTCAGCGCGGTAAAAGGGTTAAACCGCGTATAATTACTTTGTTATACTATACAAATACATGGCAAAGTTAAATAACAAAAGCATCTCCGACCAGGCGGCATTTAAAACTTAAATACTAAATCATACAACAGAAAATATCACTATACTCATCGAATATAGTTTAGGTCCCTTTAGGACTAGAAACTCTTTCATGCTCCCAAGCTCTAGCCTTAGCCACCAATGTATCAACCATTCCTATTCCACTAGAAGAGATTATAAAGCTCTTATACATGGTGAAAGAAGGTCCACCTTTTCAAAAAGAAAAAAAATTAATTAGCATTTACCAGGAAGCTTATTCACTAAGGTTATCCACAATGGAGGTTTTTGGAATTTCTTCTTTTTTAAATAAAAAAAGATAAAATAAATAAGTATAAGAAAAATGTCATAAAATTGAGAGAAAAGATGCATTTGTTTCTTGAAGAAGAAATTCTCTCTAAAAAGAGAAACTCTAATCTGATATTTTTCAGTTTTAATTTCTTTTTCTTTTTCTAATATATCAATTAAGAAATCTTGAGTTTCTCTCTTGTGAATGCCCTAAGGCCAGGGCTTTTTCAGCTCGCTTGAGCGTTAAATGTGCACCTCAGGCCAACATTGTAGCTATTTTCTTCCTGAAGAAACAAGCAATCATATTAGAGAAGTCATTTAATCAACGGTTCAAACAATGTATAAACTATAGAACAAGCCTAAAAATACCATATTATAATATTCAGGCCATGACTTTTTTGTCATTTTATTAATGAAGCGGAAAATTTTCAAATCTAGACTAGACATGTCTGCACGTCTGTACTGGGAGCTCCGTTCACAATATGATCATTATTATATGATATTATATTATTTGGTCAAAATGGTTTATGCATGGCCTATGCGTATGTACTTACTCCGTCTATAACTTTATGTTTTTTTTTAAAGTTTGATACAATATTTAAGAAATTAAAACCTAGTCTAAAATACCTCTATTATATAGTTTAAAAGTAACTCTGTAAATTTTTGAATAAAAAATCACAATAATAATTGAGGACAACTTGGAAAAAATGATCAAAATAGCTGAAAAGATAAATATTTATAGATAAAAAAAATGAAGAAAAAAAGTTAGAAAGATGTACTGAATAACTTAAGACGGAGGGAGTTTTAATTAGCGATTGAGTTGAATTTGAAAAGTCAGCTTGTATTAATGATTTTCCGCGGAGACTTTCAATCTTATTTAATTCTAACCAAAATAAAAAATAATAAGAGAAATTCAACGGTAAATTGGTTCAATCTTGAATTATAAATTTCAATCTAACACGTTTTAATGGGTACGTGGATCGAGCTTCCAGTCTTCCTAGCTCGTTAATGTAAATGTAATTGAATGTATTGTGTGTATATATATAGACGAGCCGTTAATTATGAAGTTGTTTGTATTAATCCTCACACAACCAAATTAATTGAATTAATTGGCTAGTATGGCAACCAAGAACTGTGTTATTACCAACTTGTGCCTTGTCGTCGTCGTAGCGTTTCTCGTTGTATTCAACTCCTTGGCTTTGCATGCCGATGGCGCCACTCTTCATCGGTCGAGCTTCCCTGACGATTTCATGTTCGGATCAGGCGGATCGGCTTACCAAGTACGTATAAATGATCGCCTTCATATATATATATATATATATATATATATATATATATATATATATATATATATATTAATTATAATTAGTTAAGCATTTGATTTATGCATATATGATTTTAATTATCAGTATGAAGGAGCTGCGTATGAAGATGGAAAGGGAACCAGCATTTGGGACACTTTTACTCATCAACATCCAGGTACTTATATTAACATGCCAGAATATTATATGCTGATTAATTAAAGTAAGTTTAAATTTGTATGTTGATTTTCCACAGAAATGATAGCAGATGGAAGCAACGGGGATGTGGCTGATGATTTTTATCATCGCTACAAGGTATTATTAATTAATTTATTCCATGCACATGGATAAACGTACCCTAGTATATACATATATTGATTTATGTGTTGTACATCTACATACAGGATGATATTAAGATGATGAAGGAAATGGGTATTGATACCTTCAGATTTTCCATCTCATGGTCACGAATTTTGCCCCGTAAGATCCCATCTCCACCTTTGCAAGTTTTGAATCCACAAATCACGTACAATATACGTACTATATAATTACACAAGTTTGATCTCGGTAAATAGTGTTACATTAATTCTAATCAGATCGATACCTCAAAGATTATATTGATTTTTAGCTTGGTTGCTACTTGCTTATCATCAGGGGGAAAGATCAGCGGCGGGATCAACAAGTTAGGGATCAAATTCTACAATGATCTCATCAATGAGCTGCTAGCCAATGGTAAATTAATTAATTTATGCAATCAGCAACAATATACTATTTGGAATATCATTTTTAAATTACGGAGTATTTATCTGTAGGTTTTTATTGTGAATAGCATGAAAATTAAAATTATTGAGTGCCAATTAACGTACTCTTTAAATGAATGAATATTGTATAGGGATTAAGCCATTCGTGACGGTGTTCCACTGGGATCTTCCTCAAGCTCTTGAAGACAATTACGGTGGCTTTTTAAGCCCTAACATAGTGTAAGAAGTGTTTAATTAATTGTGTATAATCAGAACTCAGAAGTCATATATAGCATATATAATAATAATAATAATAATAATACCGATCGATTCAGAGATGATTTCGAAGACTACGCGGATCTAGTATTCAAGGAGTTCGGGGATCGGGTGAAGCAGTGGGCCACGCTGAACGAGCCCAACATAATGACCCAACTGGGCTACGCCCTGGGCCTCTTCCCACCCGCTCGGTGCTCTCGCTACGTTAACCCCAACTGCACCGCCGGTGACTCCGCCACTGAACCCTACCTTGTTGCTCACCACTTGCTGCTTTGCCACTCTGCCGCCGTTCACCTCTACAAGCACAAATACCATGTATGTATAACTCTTCCGCATGCATGCATGCATATATACATATATTGTTGAAGTTCTGGACCCCATAGATTCAGGGTAGATAGGCTTAGGGATGAGCTTCGGTCCAAAAGCGTGAACCATAGTACACGCGCATTTAAAACTAATTGAGAATGTAAATGCACGCAGGATGATCAGAAGGGGATAATCGGAATATCAATAGCGACGACCATGTACATTCCCATCAACCAAACGGTAGCCAGCCGATTGGCAACCATAAGAACCCTAGACTTTGCTTTCGGATGGTATAATAATACATTAATTACTCTAGCTAGCTAGCTAGCTGCGTTACATACAACTGATCGAGATATCATATATGTATTTGTACGTACGTAGGTTGATGCATCCAATCGTGTATGGCGAGTACCCAGAGACGATGAGATCCATCCTAGGAAGCAGACTCCCTAGATTCACAAGGAACCAATCTGAATCGTTGAAGCACTCGTTCGACTACTTAGGACTCAATTATTACAGCACCTATTATGTGGAGGATTCCCCATCCACCAGCAACTCGGTTAACCTCAGCTACACAACCGATAACCATGCCACTGCAACGTGTAAGCTAGCTAGTATACCAAAACAAAACCAAACCCCCGTATCATTCATTTATTATTTATTTATATATATAATTAACCTATGTACGTACGTTTATATCTATGTTGTCAATCAGATTTCAAGAACGGAATTCCTATAGGCGAAGCGGTAATATATATGCATCATTTATATATATGTAGGTGTGACGATCGAATTTAATTATTCCTCTGATCGATATTGTTCATTTTTTTATTCATTCAACAGACGTATTCGCTTTACATGTATCCTAAGGGGCTTCAAGATCTTCTACGATACGTAAAGGACAAGTACAATAATCCACCCATCTTTATCACTGAGAATGGTAATTGATTAATTATAGCTAGCTAATACCCTCTATATAGTGATCGTAATTAATTAATTATAATTTTCCTTGCTAGCTAATACTCTCTATATATAGATTGGGCCGTTCTATAATTAATCTACCCTATATACGTACCTGATATAATATAAAGGAAAATTATTATAAATATTGTGTGAAAATGGGTGGTTAATTTCTATACATATGATATTTTATATTTGTAACACAATTTGAATATAAATACTGATACATGTTACCGGCTTTAGACTAGTTAATTTGTAGTAACAATTACTAACACGCAGTATGATTTGATTTGCAGGGATGGCGGATGCTAACAATGGATCACTTTCGGAAGATCCGGCGGCTCTAAGAGATACCTTGAGGATCAAGTATCATAGCAGCCACCTAGCGTACCTTCTCAAGTCCATCAAGTAAGTTAGTTTACTACAACATATAATTAATTAAGGGTAACAATTCATTAATGAAGTATTCAATTTATTAATTATTAATTAATGTATATATATATATATATATATATGGTGCAGGGAGGGTGCAAATGTGAAGGGATACCTGACGTGGACGTGGATGGATGATTTCGAATGGACTTCTGGTTACACCATCAGGAACGGATTTACGTTTGTAGACTTTAAGAATGGATTGAGAAGGTACCCCAAGAATTCCTTCTACTGGTACAAAAACTTCCTTTCCAAAAATTAGCTGAATAATCTAGGCGTGCTTAATTTGACCCTTTTAGGTTTAATTCGATGTATTCAATTTCTTTATTTTATTATTTTGTTGAAAAGTTGGTGTATTCGTTACTATTAAATAATTCCAAGCGCCCATCATGAGAAATTTGTAATTTTCCCGCATATATATATATATATATATATATATATATATATTCCAGAAGTAGTACGTGTAATATGATTTTTTTACCCGGCCTATATAATAGGCGTTGCACAGAATTCTTACTTACATTTTGAAATTTTCATTTAATGATCACTGTTTGAAATTTTATCAATCATATAACCGGAGATTCAAAGTAAAAGTTGCTGAAATAGTTAGTTTCCACGCGTAACAAAAATATATCTTCTACAAAGACGATAAAATAGCAATTGTACATTTTACATAAATATGTTCTCATCGTAGTCTCGCTTGAATCTTGTTTTCTAAATCTATCCCAAAAAAGAATTACTTTTTTAATTTATGTGATCCCACATTGGCCCTTTATTATGACCAAAAGGTCAAAATCATGTGACAGCCAATGGGCTTGTTCGGGATGGATGAGGCCCAAGGCCCACTTCCGGGACCATACTTCGAGCCTTCTGTTTGTTGAACACTTTTATGTAATAAGATGATTATTTTAGAATCTGTTTTTTTTTAAGATTATTGGATTATCAGTATAATCTTGCCAGTCTGGTAATTCTCCCCGATAAATTGGTAACGAACTATAGGAAATTAGAAGCAGCTACAAAGATAACATACTTGTTTAATATCTAATACACAAGAACGGAAGAAGAAAACAGCACACAGCAGAAAACCACTGATTCAAGCGAAATTCAAAGCGCAAACATAATAGATCATCCTGATTTCGATCGAATTCACTTAGTTATTCGGTGGATCCATGCGACATTGGCTCGATCGGCAGCTAGATCAAGCGATCTGGACCTGGATGGTCTTCGGCTTCTTAGGCTCGGGCGGAGGAAGCTTCTCGACCGTCACCGTCAGCACGCCGTCCTTGCAAACCGCCGAGATTCCCGACGCCGTGTTAGCGTTCTCCGGCAGAGCGAATTTCCTCATGAATTTCCCCATCCGCCTCTCCATCCTCAGATACTTGGCCTCTCCATCCTGGTCCTCGCTGCGCTTCCTATCGCCGGAGATCACCAGCACGTTGTCGTCCTCCACCTGCACCTTGATGTCGCCGGCGCCCAGCCCCGGCATGTCGATTATGAACTGGTATGAGTTCGGCAGCTCCTTGACGTCCGCCGGCGTGCTCGCCATCGCCCGCGCGTCCCGCACGTACGCCCTAGACGGCGCGTTGGCCGCAGCCGCCGACGCCACAGAGGACTTGTTGTCGCCGGAGGAGGGGTAGTCGTCGACGGTGGAGTCGAGGAGGTGGTGGAGGGTGTTGATGAGCGGTGCGTCGAGTCCCATTACGCGGAAATCCATCTTTCTCTTCTTCTCCTTCTGCAGGGGATGAATTGTGTGATTTAAGAGGTTTGATTGGCTTGATTTGTTGCGATTGATTGATGATCGAGTGTGTGATTTTGGATGTGTGACGAGATTGGGGGAAATCTATAAATAGGAGGATAATGGAATTTGGAGGAAATTTCTAGAAAGAACGAGTCTGGTTAATCGCTGCCTGAGCCCTGGAAGCTTCTAGGAGTAACTTGGCCTGCTTCGGCAACGTTCCAGAACCTGGTGGAGTGATGGGGTGTTAGTTCGGAATACTTCTCACAGCTGATATTTTGAAGAAGAGATTTTCATGTAACTTTTTTCCAAATAAAAGATTTTTTTTATATAGCCCGCCGCTCTATCCATCGAGATCTCTAGACTAGACTAATTGAATGTTGATAACAATAATTAATTTTCTTGTGCACTTAAATGTTACCAATTTCGCGTTGTCAGTATATGACATCCTACACTAAATTGTGCATAAAAAAATTAGTATATGTTTTTTTTTCAGTATGTGTCTCGGAGTCTACGTCTACACAATATAAAACTTATGTTTAAATTGATTTTTTATTATTAGTTTAACTTTTTTAGTTATTAGTTTAGCAATAATATAGTTTTTAGTTATTCGACCAAAAAAATATAAATTTTTTATATTTAGCAATAATAGTTTTTAGTTTGACTCTTTTTTTTTAAAAGAATTTATTTCATCACTTTAGAAAATAGTTTAAAAATAATTTTCAAATTTAAGCTCTTAGCATGTGCATATATGACACAAACTAGACAAACCGTTAGTATATAAGTTAGTGGGCTATTTTTCTTTTCATAATTGGTTTTAGGATGGAATTTCACAAAGCTTATGTACATGGCTTATTTGCGCTTATGCACATGTACTTGTAATCATGTACGCGCCCAGTCTATCAGCTCACCGGACTTTAATACGCATAATGAACAAAGACTTTTGCACTTTCTTGTTACACTTCTCGGTTTTGCACCAATTCCATGTCCATTTGTATAACGTTGTGTTAAACATCTCAAATAATTTAACGGGTTATTTGATAGGAGCTAAAGTCGTGATGCCCAATTAAAATAATCCTTAAGAACCTAAACTAGTAGAATAGGCAAACAAGGGTCGAATCCCATAGAGAGAAAGTAATCTTTTTAAGTGCACAAATGTATGCCAAGGTAACAAAGGGGGGTTTGTTGGTTTGGTTTGCAAGTAACAAAATAAAGTAAAACAAAGGTTGTAATCAATTGAGAAAAAATACTTAGCAAGACAAATATCTACCATTCATTCGATTGGTTGATCTTAGATTATCTCTAATTCATTCCTATGAATGTTCTTATTCATTTTCTTAAGTTATAAACAGGACAAACATACCTTGAGAATACTAACTATTAAATAACCAGAAAAACCTTCATGATTCAATTCAACAGCAACAATGAACACAGGAATTTCAATAGATACATACAAGAGTAGCAAACAGTCATACTATTACATGCAATCAATTCTCTCTACAATAAACCAGTCCAAACAGTTCTTAGAATATTGCAGTTGCTACTCATGAATCAGGTAACTCAAACAGTAATTACCAAACCCTAGCAATAGACATTTACTAATATCAACTAGATGATCAGACCAGTCAAATCAATAAGAATCAATGTGATGAAGCACAAGAGAATCAATACATTCAAAGAAAAAGAATTATAACCTCACAACCATTATTTAAACGAAGACTTCAATCGTCGGACTAAGCAAAAGTTGTTTAGTTCTTCATAGTCTTGAAACGTAAAACTCAAAAAGGAAAAAACTGATGTAAACTAGTCTAAGATAAAAACTAAGATAATCAAAGTGGTTGCTAGGAGACTAATAATATAGAAAACCTAGCAAACCCTCGTCTAAGGAAAAGGGAAAAATATCTTAAAAGGAAATAAAAAATGGAATAAAGAAAAGAAAAGAAAATAGGAAATAACTTCAACTTCGGACGAAACGGAAATTCTCGGACCCGCGTCTGATGCTGATTTCCGCGACCGTAGAGGATATTCCGCGACCGCAGAGAATTTACTTTTGCTCTCGGCTTTTCCGCGACCTCTGGATAAAAGGCTTAAGGTAATCTTGTATTTTACTATACCTACTAAATGTTGGTAAAAATAATTAATTTTCTTGTGCACTTAAATGTTACCAATTTAGCGTTGTCAGTATATGACATCATACATTAAATTGTGCATAAAAAGTTTAGTATATGTTTTTTTTAATATGTGTCTTAGTGTCTACGTCTACACAGTATAAAAATTATGCTTAAATTGATTTTTGGTTATTAGTTTAACTTTTTTAGTTATTAGTTTAGCAATAATATAGTTTTTAGTTATCCGACCAAAACAAAAAAATTATATATATATTTAGCAATAATAGTTTTTAGTTATTAGTTTAACTTTTTTTTATGGGTTTATTCCATCACTTTAGAAAATAGTTTAAAAATAATTTTTAAATTTAAGCTCTTAGCATGTGCATATGACACAAACTAAACAAACCGTTAGTATATAATTTAGTGGGCTATTTTTCTTTTCATAATTGGTTTCAGGATGAAACTTCACAAAGCTTATGTACATGGCTTATTTGCGCTTATGCACATGTACTTGTAATCGTGTACGCGTCCAGTGTATCGGCTCATCGGACTTTAATACGCATAATGAACAAAGACTTTTGCACTTTCTTGTTACACTTCTTGATTTTGCACCAATTCCATGTCCATTTGTATAACGTTGTGTTAAACATCTCAAATAATTTAACGGGTTAATGTAATGGTGCAAAATTTCATTGCATTTGCACAAAATATGATTATTTATTTTGCAAGAGATCTCATGTCTGCAGTCACACTGCGAATATGATCACCTTATACTTAGACAAATAAAAAGCCTCTCCTTTTTCTTTCATAAGGTAAGAATTAGGTCGGTAGCAAGTCATACTTAACCATCCTATAACATCCTTACAGATGAAAATTTGCAGTTCTAAATTGGTCATGATTTCTTCCGATAAATGTCGATGTCAAAGATTCACAATAAGGCCAACCACCACATTAGCTTCGCGAAAGACATGAAAAATCTACATTGTCACAAATCGTTGTAACAAACATAGGATGTCAGAGATGATAATCTCAATATCCCATGGACAATGTCAAATTTGGTTTATAACATTTGTAATTGTCAAATTACCAATTTCAATTTCTAAATTTTGGAGCCTCGTTTCTTTTGCCTTAATAAGCGCATTTCGCAAAGTCAACGTTTTTGTTTTCAAGGCAGTTGATTTCCCACATTTATCACATGAAATCCAAATCGGTTCACCTTGTCATTTCTAAAATTAAATTTGTAATTTGAGTTCTCGTTTAATTTAGTAGACTCATCCATATTGATTTTGATAAATTTGTCTTGTGGGTTTTTTCCATCGTAGATTTCTTCTTTTTATCGAATTTGGTTTATGTGTTTTTACTTTGTTGTTATCATTTAATTTAGATAATAAGGAATCCAAGTTTTTGTTCTTTTCCAATTAGCAATCATTTAATAATTTCATTTGCATTATTGTTTGTTGAGAAAGTTTTCTGGTTTCAAAGCCTCACCAAGTGGTTATAATTCAATAAAATGTTTTTCAGATAATTTATTTATTATTCGGAAATTTCGCCTGATACCCTTGAGATTTTGCATAATTCGCGAAATACCCAGAGGTTTGAACATTTTCGCGTGGTACCCCTGAACTATTGTCAAAAGTTTGTCAAATACTCTTCCGTCTTATATGTAACACCCCCAAAACTTAACTCTTTTGGAAATGTATTATCGCCAGTGACCCCAGTGTTCCTTACCGAGATCACCCAAGGCTTTACCGTTTAAATACAATTCATGAAATACAATAATACAAAATGACAACCTTATTCATATAAAACACGAGTCCCGGGATTACATCACAATCCCGAATAGGACAAACACAGAGTTTAAATAAATTACAACGGAAATCTTAAACAAGGTATAGCGGAAGACTTTTAAAAGATATTACAAAAAGGGTTGTGATCGTAATGATCACCTGCCCAAGGATCTCAACCTGATTAAAAGAAATTATTAAAAACGTCGGAAAACCACCGTCGACTCCATAGTCCTTCTAGTCTTCTCATCTACACTCTATCTGATGTGCCGAATCGAACGGATGACACCAGCCCACATGCGGAGAACAAAGTTCGTGGGTTAGTCTACTTAAATAGACTAGCAAGGGTAAAAAGCAGAGTGGTTCGAGTGATCGTAACCGTTTACTATCATTGTCCCTCGAATAATAACCGAAGGGACGATACATAACCCGGCACTTTCACGGAATAACAACAAAGGTATGCATGAGAGAAGATTCTGGAAGACTTCATCTTCACAGAAATCGACTCGAAAAGAGACTTCAAGAGATTGAGTCTTTAAGGAAATATGACAAATCTGGAATGTTTAAAGAATCAAACCATAATGATTTAAAAGTTGACTGAGATGCTTCGGTTCACGACCAACCTCATCGCATACAGCGAATCCAGATCGGAAAGAGAACGTACTACATTCAAGTCGAGACGAGCCTTCCTAGCTGCACTATTACTTAGCTGCACTACTCGCCAAAGGTTTATTAATCATGTGCACTCGGGCACATATCTTATTTAATTACAAAACACACATTACTGAAACACGTTAATGTTATTAAGAGCGACAACAAGACTTAAATCACAGGGTGACAATCATGTCGACCCAAATTAAAACACACACAACCCACACGCGGGTCTTAACATTATTAAGCCGAGAAACAACAGCGTTATTATTACACCGGGTGACCTTACGTTCACCCTGATTGCACTATTACAATGCTTACACTTTAATTATGTGCTTAACTGCACTTATCTTATTAAATTACAACACACACACACACACACACACAGTGTTGAGGCTTTTAAGAATATTCCGAGAACACGGAAGTTATTAAGACACCGGGTGACCTTACGTTCACCCTGATTGCACTGCCACAGCGCTTACAGTTTAATTTACAGGGTGACAGTTACATCCACCCCAATGCACTAGTTAAGTGCTTAATACACAGGACTGCAATTAAGCTCATCCACTGGCGCTTGCAAGGCGCTTAAAACACTTCAGATCCTTACATGTGGATAAGAAGCATAGGTCATAACCCTTAAATTATTCGGCAATAACCTCGAGGAATATTATGATTTAAAGAAACGACAAATCCTTACTTGGATTAGCGTTCCCACGAATATTAAATTATAAAGAAACGAGTAATCCTTACTTGGATTAGCGTTCCTACGCACATTAAGTTATAAATAAACGACTAATCCTTACTTGGATTAGCGTTCCTACGAACACTCGCGTTAACTAAACAGTCTAACACAACAATTAATCACATTAAAGCCATCCAGGCAGTTAACTTAAACATAGAGATAATAGCAACAGCTAATCCTTACTTGGATTAGTTTTCCTATTAATCCACATAAATCTTACTTGGATTAGTTTTCCTATTAATCCACATAAATGTCCGAAAGGTGATCACAGATAATAGCGTCGTTCTAGCAGATATACAACCTATTATATGATTTTCCAAAACAGTTTATAAAACCTTTTCCAGATAAACACAGTAATCATTCCAAATTAATTACTCAGATAAACAACTGATAATTAATGTAAATATGGAACGATGAGCAAGAGCGAACCGCCACTTGCCTTAGTCCGCTGCAGATCTGGCACAAAGCAGAGACAACGGGATTCCGGGCTCGACACGCGTATAGCTCCACTAGCATAAACACCTTCGAGTCGACCCAAAAAGGAACCCTAGGTTAGATCCAACATAACTAGTACGAATCTAAGGAAAGACGAAAGGAAACCGAAAGAAACGACGCCACGACGACAACCAACCAAGCCAAAGCCACGAAGGCCTTCTGGGCACTGGCGGCGGTCGCCGTTCTTGGCGGCGGTCGCCGCATTCATCACGGCGGTCGCCGTGAAGAACACGGCGGTCGCCGTGAAGAACACGGTCGACAGAGACGAGAGAAATCTCACCAAAACAAAGCGCGTTTCGACCCCTTTCCGCCTTGCTTGGTTTCTGACCTCCAAAGGCAACCAAGAGGCTTCAAAAGGGCTGCTGGAAACACCACCAAACGACACCGACGAGGGCTTCAGAAATTCCGGCAAAGGGCACAACTCCGGCGAGAGAGAGATTCTGAGATGGAGCTTCTGATTCTGTGTTTAATCCGATCCCAGACCTCTCCTTTTATAGCCACAAACCGAGGGAGCTCAATGATGGCTAGGAAGGCGACGTGGAGGGCTACAATGGCGATCGTCAGACGACTCCGGCGACCATCGGGCAAAAACCTCCAGACAACAACTACGGTGGGCGCTATAATAACTGCGGCGGGCGCCGTCATCAATGCGGCGGGTACGCGGCGGTCGCCGTAAATGCGGCGGTCGCCGTCGCTAGGCCTGTCGCGGCCAGCTAGAAGCTTACACGCCGACTCCTCGGGCCCAACCACGGCGGTCGCCGTTTCTGAACGGCGGTCGCCGTTTTCTCCCTTTTCCCGCCCATTCAGCTTTGAACGAGCCTGACGTTAAACCGGGATAAAAATTATCGTACGCGAACGACAATTAAAATCTAAGGCACCTTGTCTGTATATTATTTCACTGAGAAAAATATTACAGATACAGAGCACATTATAGAATGTCTCAAACTCTCTGTATTAAATCCGACGTACTAAACGGGTGTTCGGGAAAATTCCAAAAATTCCCAAAATAATCCTTACCGAATTACGGGCATGCGTCCAAAAATGGACTAGCCCATAATGCAATTATGGGCATGCGTCCTAATGGACTAGCCCATAATGCAATTATGGGCATGCGTCCTAATGGACTAGCCCATAATGCAATTATGGGCATGCGTCCAAAAATAGAAAGAACGCTATAAAAGGAAAGTACTGAAATAAGAAAGTGCTATAAATGTCTCAAAATAATAGAAAGAACGCGTTGATGGGTTGTCCTCTTGAGCTCAGTCTTGGAGAACGCGTTCTTCATTGGTGAGGAGAATCATGAGGCTTTGCGCGTTCTCTGGAGCGCCTTGGCTTGCGATCATCCTCGCGATGATTGATTGTGTTGCCTTTGCGATAGCCTTGGCGCGAGCCCTGGTGACAGGCCCTTCACTTCTAACAGACATGGCCTCTTCCTCCTCAGTGGCCGTCATTTCTGGTAGGGTCACATCACCCTCCCCCACTTGAGTGTGAAGCGTCCCCGCTTCACCATCATCGAAATCTGGAGCCATGTAGGGAGAGAGGTCAACAACGTTGAATGTAGCATGTACTCCATAATCTGGGGGAAGTTCCAACTCATAGGCGTTGTCACCAATAGCCTTGATAACCTTGAAAGGGCCATCGCCGCGTGGGGACAACTTGCTTTTGCGAAGAGCAGGGAATCTCTCCTTGCGTAAGTGCAACCAAACGAGATCACCCGGAGCATATGTGATTCGGCGCCGTCCTTTGTTGTGCTGGGCCTCATACTGTTTAGACCGCATTTCCAACTGCTCGCGCGTCCGCTGGTGTAGTTTCTGAATCTGATCAGCGCACTGAGTCGCGCCAATGTGTTCACCATCGCGAAGAGGCTTGGGCAGCATGTCCAAAGGTGTTAAGGGATTCCTTCCATACACGACCTCAAAGGGAGTGAGGCGCGTAGCACTGTGGCGCGACCTGTTATATGCAAACTCAACAAACGGGATTAGATCCTCCCAACTCCTGGGATTGGCCTTGAGCATGGTTCGGAGGAGGGAACCTAGTGTCCTATTTGTGACCTCCGTCTGGCCATCGGTTTGTGGGTGGTAAGAGGTGGAGAACAGCAGCTTGGTCCCTAACTTGCCCCAAAGAGTCCTCCAGAAATGTCCCACGAACTTAGTATCGCGATCACTCACAATTGATCGCGGTACACCATGAAATCTAACCACATGCTCAAAAAACAACTCGGCTATCTCGCTAGCATTGTTTGTGGTCCTACAGGGTATGAAATGGGCCATTTTGGAAAACCTATCTACAACCACAAATATCGAATCGTGGCCTTTCCGAGACCTAGGCAATCCTGTGATAAAATCCATAGATAAGGCTTCCCAAGGGCCATCAGGTATGGGTAAGGGTGTGTATAAACCTTGGGGGCTAGCTCTCGCTTTCCCTTTCTGACAACTCACACAACCCTCACAATATTTCCTAACTTGGCGCGCCATTTGTGGCCAAAAGAAATGTTCTCTTAACGCGGCCAAGGTCCTCGCGATCCCAAAATGGCCTCGGCCATCATGTGCCTCTTGAATGAGGAGGTGCCTAAGGGAAGAACTAGGGATACACAACCTTCCCGCCTTGTATAAATACCCCTCATCCACAAAGTAAGTATCACACTCACGACTCTCTAAACATCGCGCATAGATAGGCTGGAAGAACGCATCACTCAAATACAAGTCTTTAATTAATGAAAAACCAAGAACTTTAGTCTGTAAATGGGTGATAAGAGAGTACCTACGCAAGAGGGCATCGGCCACAACGTTCTCCTTGCCTTTCTTGTGCACTACCATATAAGGAAACGTCTCCATGAACTCTACCCATCGCGCGTGGCGCCTGTTGAGGGTAGTTTGGCTCTTGAGGAAGCTGAGCGCGGCGTGATCGGAGTGTATGACAAACTCGCGCGGCCATAGATAGTGCTGCCACGTCTTGAGTACTCTAACCAACGCATACAACTCCTTGTCATAAGTTGGGTAATTCAGTGTTGCACATGTGAGCTTCTCACTGAAGAAAGCTATGGGCCGCTTCTCCTGGTGAAGGACTCCTCCAATTCCAACATCGGACGCGTCACATTCGACTTCGAAGTGTTTGGAGAAGTCGGGAAGTTGTAGCAAAGGCGCGTTGCAAAGCGCCGTCTTCAATGCGGTGAACGCGGACTCATGCTTTGGAAGCCAAGTCACAATGGTCCCCTTCTTGGTCAACTCGTGCAGCGGCGCGGCCAGGGTGGAGAAGTCGCGAACAAAACGACGGTAGAAGCCGGCGAGGCCAAGGAAAGATCGCACCATCGTGGTTGTTGTTGGTGTTGGCCACTGCTTTATCGCGATGATCTTGTCTTCATCCACGCGAAGACCTTCTCTGGAGACTACGAAGCCCAAAATGTTTGTGGACGCCGAGACGAAGCTACACTTTTTCAGGTTTGCATAGAGCTTCTCCTCTCATAGCTTGGTGAACACTTGTCTCAAATGTCCCACATGATCCTGCAAGCTATTAGAAAACACAAGAATGTCATCAAAATAAACTACAACAAACGTACCTAGAAACTCCCGCAAGACATGGTTCATGAGTCGCATGAAGGTGCTAGGCGCGTTGGTGAGGCCAAATGGCATCACTAGCCACTCGTACAGACCATACTTGGTTTTAAACGCAGTCTTCCACTCGTCCCCTTCCTTCATTCTGATCTGATGGTACCCGCTACGCAATTCGATCTTGGAGAAGACACAAGCGCCATGGAGTTCATCCAACATGTCGTCCAATCTGGGGATCGGGTGGCGATACTTCACCGTGATCTGGTTTATCGCGCGGCAGTCCACGCACATTCGCCAGGAGCCATCTTTCTTGGGCACCAAGATCACGGGCACTGCACAGGGACTCAGGCTTTCTCTGACGTAGCCCTTGTCAAGTAAATCCTGCACTTGGCGCTGGAGCTCTTTTGTCTCCTCTGGACCCGCCTTGTACGCGGCCCTGTTTGGCAAGGAGGCGCCAGGTACGAGATCAATCTGATGCTCGATGCCACGCACTGGGGGTAATCCTTGTGGCAATTCTTCCGGCATGACATCAGCGAATTCAAGCAATAACGCGGTAATTGATGGAGGTAAGCTCGTATCCGCGTTGTCCGCCACTGCAATGGTGGGTACCAGGAGGAAACATGGTTTGTTTCCCTTCAGTGCCGGTGTCAAATCACTAGGCCTGGCCAGAAGCAAATGCGGTTCGCAGCGTCCTTGCAACGTCGTAGCGTTAGGGGAACGCGTTGATTTGGGCGCGTCACTTGGTGTGTTGCTAGCCTTCTTGAACACTGCACTTGGTGTGAAAACAGAATCTATAGGGTTTGGATCAA
Source organism: Rheum nobile (assembly GCA_027886185.1). Lineage (NCBI taxonomy): Eukaryota > Viridiplantae > Streptophyta > Magnoliopsida > Caryophyllales > Polygonaceae > Rheum > Rheum nobile. The sequence goes on along the minus strand of WOAB01000555.1, from coordinate 18,435 downwards.
CGCGTTGTTGCGTTGGTTTCCTCGGTGCTTGAGCTTGTGCCGCGGCCAATTCAATGGCTTTCTGCCTATCGCGCTCAACCTGATCCTGCAAAATCTCATGAGGAGACATGGGTAAGAGGGTCACGCGCTTCCCGTTGTAAGTAAACACATAAGTGTTTAGGTACCCGTCGTGAAGCACGCGACGATCGAATTGCCAAGGACGCCCAAGTAAGAGATGGGTGGCGTCCATAGCAATCACATCACATAAAATCGTGTCACTATAAGCTCCAATTGAAAACGGGATGAGACACTGTCGTGAGACAGTGTTACCTGAAGTGGAGCTAATCCACTGGAGACCGTAGGGCTGCGGGTGTGGTGTCGTCTCCAAGTTGAAATGCTTGACGACCTTCTCATTTATGATGTTGCAGCAGCTCCCACCGTCGGATGACACTAAGGGAGGCAGTTTTGACGTGACACCTTGTGTGGAAAAGGTTCTCCTCGTTGATCTTCAAGTGTGGCCTCCTTAACGGTCAGTATTCACCTTGTGACAAGGCTTAAAGGGGTTCCAGCATGGAGGCCAGTTGCCTCGCAAGTGTATTCTTCCTCTTCAGCTTCATCGCGTTCCTCGATGGTGGCTAACGCGGTCCTCCTCATCGTCGTCCACCGTCTCGTAGCCAGTGGTCATCGCGGAGAAAAGAACGCGTTTGGTGTTGGGGCAATCCCTTTGATAATGGCCCCGGCCACCACACTTGTAACACTCCATCTGGGAGGGAGGCGCTGGTCCTTCTGAAGCAGGTTTCTGCACTGGGTGGCTCTTGGTAGAAGAATTAGGCGCCGGTAGCCTTTGGTTGACGGCCCTGGTTCTGCGCGTTGTTCCCTGCAGCACTGGAACACACATTAGAGTAAGGAGAAGCACTAGGGTTTTGAGAGTACCTTTGTTGGCCATAAGTAGAGTATGACCCTTGCCGCTTGCGGAGGTGTTGTTTGTGCAACTGCATGGCCGCGTGCTGCAATTGGGTCAAGTTGGTGATGGGGAGCACCTCGAGCTGGTCGCGGAGGCCCACGTGTAGACCAATTAGAAACTTGGTCCGCAACGATGTTGGGGTGACTGAGATGGAGGCCTTGTGATACATGTCTTCCAGACGGGAAAAAATACTCCAAGGGACTCTCGTTGCCTTGTTGTCTGGCCATCGCGATATCCAACCTCATCTGGTTTCTGTAGTCAGTGGGCACGTACTTATGTGTCATGATAAACTTGAGTTGGTGCCACTCGGTGATTGGAATGAAATTCCTGCGAACGCGATCATCGACCAGACGCTGCCACCATGTACGCGCTGATCCCCAGAAATTAATCGTCGCGGCAGCTACCCACTCATGCATCGGGATTTGACAGGACCTCAAGGTGTACTCAGTTGCCTGTAACCATTCAAGAAAAAGAGCTGGGTTGTATTCACCAAGAAAAAAATTCAATTTTTACCTTGAATTCGTGGCGAAAAGTCCTTTGAGGTGCTGCTGGGGCAGCCTGCGCGGCGCGTTGGGGCCGCTCATCATTGTGACCATAGGCATGGCCGTGTCCAGGGTATGGCGCTTGGTGTCCAAGCTGGCGGCGACGCCCTTCTGGGTGGCCAGGGTTGGCCATCTGGGCTATAGGATCTCGGAACTTGGGCGTCTTGCTGGCGCTGGCCCTGAGCCTGCGCGTTCTGGCGGTAGTCGTGAGGCATGTCGTGCCTCGCGTAGCCAACAGCGCGCTGTGGAGGTAGCATTGGGGCCGGAATGTAGCCGTCGGGGTGATCCTGGAGTTCAGCGGGGTCACCCAGTGGAGGATGGAAATTGCCTGGGTTAATCATGCCAGAGTCTTCCATGTCCTCGTCGTCAAACTCGTCGTATTCATCTTGGTTGAGGGGAGTGGAGGAATAGTAGCCGTATGAACCATAGTGCGGTGTCCGCGCGCTCTGGTGCCCCAAGAAATCTTCCACCTGGAAAGGGATGGAAGTCGCGTGGACTGCTTTGTGGCCTTTGCCATATCCTCGTTGGCTACGATGAGATTGACGCGCTAACTTGTCCTTCTTCACAAGGATCCCATGTGAGTGTTGCTTACCACGCGTTGATTTGTCCGTGACAAACCTGTCATCAAAAACATACTGGTCATTAAAATTACCTCTTTCATCGCGTTCCTCCTCGTCCTCGGCATAATAGCCATATGGGGCTGTCTCATCAGCGCGTTGGTCTCGAGGGACGCGTAACCCTGGCGACTCTCAATCACAGATTGGATGCGATTGAGTTTGGGTTGTTGTTGCGAGGTTGAGGGCATGATGCCCTTGCCTTTGTCGAGGCGAGCCGTGCTTGGGCCTGCAACTGTAGGGTTAGGTGCCTGGTGTTGCATGAGCTCTACTGGTCTAGTCTGGTTGGCGACGCGGTCGCTTTCCAACTCGGCAACGCGGCGAAGCAGTTCCTGGATTTGTCGCTGCTCAGCCGTGAGTTCCAAGGGGGGATGTGCTTGTTGGTTAGGATCTTGTTGTTGTTGAAGGTCCGCGTTGGATGGGTTGTCTAGCGCGCCGTCTCCATTTCCAGATACATCGGTTGGCGCGATCATGGTTCCTATCACAATGTGACCAGTCATCAAAGTAAAGGAGCACAAGAAACAAACAACACAACCAAGGACAAGCAAGCACAACTACCAACAAAGTTCACGAAGAAGGTAAGGCTATGTAGCCGTGAGGGCGGTTCAGGTCAAGCGAGATAAGAGAGAGAAGCAAGCAAGAAATAAGCAGAAACAACGCGTCAGATTTCTTGATTACAACGCGATCAATCACTCGACACACAAGACAAGACCTTCTAGCATGAACCTAGACACGGAGGGATAAAGAATGAGCCTAGCCGAGTGAGGGAAGACGATTACCTTATTTTGGCTTTGCGTCTTAAAACTTTTTTTTTTGAAGTCGATGTCTCTTTTTTTTTTTAATTCGACCTGACGTTTGAAATTTGAATTTGGATTTCCGAAATCTTTGTGATTTGATTCGGATTTGTTTTCAAATTAGGAAAAAAATTAAATCGGCTAAGTGACTTAATGTGAGAAAGAAATCATCGAAGATCGCGATGATAGGAGAGAGAGAAGATTCGTTGAGATTTGGTGGTTATGAAAGAAGATCAAGCAAGATATGCAAGCAATCAAATCACACGATAAGCAACAAATTTGGCAAGTAAATCTCAGCAAATCTCGAGCATAGCAATCTCTAAAATCTCGCGAGGGTATTTATGTAAAATCGGCAAGAGCGTATCTTGAGGAACCGATTAGGACATGCAAATTTGCGCAAGATTTTTTTTTTTTTTTATTATTATGGCGGAAGCGTTTATGATGGGGAGGAAAAAAAAAATTCGTGAACTAAGAGGCAAGAAGCGACTTACAAGACCTTTGGCTCTGATACCAGTTGATGTGTCCCTTAGACGATGAAGGTCACGAGTGTCGTGAGAGGAGGATCCCGTCTTGTAGTAGGTCGCTGAAGGTAGCGTTTCAAGGGACTTGACAATGGAGGAAGCGAGTAGCGCGTTGATGGTGGTGGTGGTATCTGCCGTAGCGTCGGCTGCGGATGGGCTCGAGAGGACTCGAGGAGTGATGGACTCGAAGAGATCGAGTAAAAGCCAAGTGATGGCTGTGTGTTTTGGGGACTCGAAAGAGATCGAGTGAAGGCCAAAGAGATGGCTAAGGATATGATCGACGATGGAGTCGATCTAGGTTTGCCGTAGCGTCGGCGCGGAGGAGAAAGGGGAGAAAGAGGAGTAGGTTTCCGGTGACGCAAACCCTAGAGGAGGCGCGTAGCTCTCAACAACGTTTAGGATTAAATTATGCGTAACCTAATTACATAGGTTAAGAGCGTCTTAAATAGACAAGCAATCGGGCCCTAGATGGGCCGAGGAGCCCTAATGGACTAGCCCATAATGCAATTATGGGCACGCGTCCAAAAATAGAAAGAACGCTATAAAGGAAAGTACTGAAATAGAAAGTGCTATAAATGTCTCAAAATATAGAAAGAACGCGTTGATGGGTGTCCTCTTGAGCTCAGTCTTGGAGAACGTGTTCTTCATTGGTGAGGAGAATCATGAGGCTTTGCGCGTTCTCTGGAGCGCCTTGGATTGCGATCATCCTCGCGATGATTGATTGTGTTGCCTTTGCGATAGCCTTGGCGTGAGCCCTGGTGACAAGCCCTTCACTTCTAACAGACATGGCCTCTTCCTCCTCAGTGGCCGTCATCTCTGGTAGGGTCACATCAACGACCAACCTCATCGCATACAGCGAATCCAGATCGGAAAGAGAACGTACTACATTCAAGTCGAGACGAGCCTTCCTAGCTGCACTATTACTTAGCTGCACTACTCGCCAAAGGTTATTAATCATGTGCACTCGGGCACATATCTTATTTAATTACAAAACACACATTACTGAAACACGTTAATGTTATTAAGAGCGACAACAAGACTTAAAATCACAGGGTGACAATCTGTCCGACCCAAATTAAAACACACACAACCCACACGCGGGTCTTAACATTATTAAGCCGAGAAACAACAACGTTATTATTACACCGGGTGACCTTACGTTCACCCTGATTGCACTATTACAATGCTTACACTTAATTATGTGCTTAACTGCACTTATCTTATTAAATTACAACACACACACACACACACACACAGTGTTGAGGCTTTTAAGAATATCCGAGAACACGGAAGTTATTAAGACACCGGGTGACCTTACGTTCACCCTGATTGCACTGCACAAGCGCTTACAGTTTAATTTACAGGGTGACAGTTACGTCCACCCAATGCACTAGCTAAGTGCTTAATACACAAGACTGCAATTAAGCTCATCCACTGGCGCTGCAAGGCGCTTAAAACACTTCAGATCCTTACATGTGGATAAGAAGCATAGGTCATGACCCTTAAATTATTCGGCAATAACCCCGAATATTATGATTTAAAGAAATGACAAATCCTTACTTGGATTAGCGTTCCCACGAATATTAAATTATAAAGAAACGACTAATCCTTACTTGGATTAGCGTTCCTACGCATATTAAGTTATAAAGAAACGACTAATCCTTATTTGGATTAGCGTTCCTACGAACACTCGCGTTAACTAAACAGTCTAACACAGCAATTAATCACATTAAAGCCATCCAGGCAATTAACTTAAACATAGAGATAATAGCAACAGCTAATCCTTACTTGGATTAATTTTCCTATTAATCCACATAAATGCCCGGAAGGCGATCACAGATAATAGCGTCGTTCTAGCAGATATACAACCTATTATATGATTTTCCAAAACAGTTTATAAAACCTTTTCCAGATAAACACAGTAATCATTCCAAATTAATTACTCAGATAAACAACTGATAATTAATATAAATATAGAACGATGAGCAAGAGCGAACCGCCACTTGCCTTAGTCCGCTGCAGATCTGGAACAAAGCAGAGACAACGGGATTCCGGGCTCGACACGCGTATAGCTCCACTAGCATAAACACCTTCGAGTCGACCCAAAAGGAACCCTAGGTTAGATCCGACATAACTAGTACGAATCTAAGGAAAGACGAAAGGAAACCGAAAGAAACGACGCCACGACGACAACCAACCAAGCCAAAGCCACGAAGGCCTTCTGGGCACTGGCGACGGTCGCCGTTCTTGGTGGCGGTCACCGCATTCATCACGGCGGTCGCCGTGAAGAACACGGTCGACAGAGACGAGAGAAATCTCACCAAAACAAAGCGCGTTTCGACCCCTTTCCGCCTTGCTTGGTTTCTGACCTCCAAAGGCAACCAAGAGGCTTCAAAAGGGCTGCTGGAAACACCACCAAACGACACCGACGAGGGCTTCAGAAATTCCGGCAAAGGGCACAACTCCGGCGAGAGAGAGATTCTGAGATGGAGCTTCTGATTCTGTGTTTAATCCGATCCCAGACCTCTCCTTTTATAGCCACAAACCGAGGGAGCTCAATGATGGCTAGGAAGGCGACGTGGAGGGCTACAACGGCGATCGTTAGACGACTCCGGCGACCATCGGGCAAAAACCTCCAGACAACAACTATGGCGGGCGCCGTAATAACTGCGGCGGGCGCCGTCATCAATGCGGCGGGCACACGGCGGTCGCCGTAAATGCAGCGGTCGCCGTCGCTAGGCCTGTCGCGGCCAGCTAGAAGCTGACACGCCGACTCCTCGGGCCCAACCACGGCGGTCGCCGTTTCTGAACGGCGGTCACCGTTTCTCCCTTTTCCCACCCATTCAGCTTTGAACGAGCCTGACGTTAAACCGGGATAAAAATTATCGTACGCGAATGACAATTAAAATCTAAGGCACCTTGTCTGTATATTATTTCACTGAGAAAAATATTACAGATACAGAGCACATTACAGAATGTCTCAAACTCTCTTTATTAAATCCGACGTACTAAACGGGTGTTCGGGAAAATTCTAAAAATTCCCAAAATAATCCTTACCGAATTACGGGGTATCACATTATAACCGTTACCAAAACGTTAAATCAATAAAAAAAAATCTTTTCATCCCTCTCCCCCGATATGTTAGAAGGCTGAAGTTATGTTCTCCCTCAGAGAAGCCATTGGAGAGGAGGCTCGCAACCTTCGAACACGGAACCTTCGAGCGCGCAACCTTCTCCTCGAGCGGTGGCTGGGCATTCAAGCGCGCGGTGTGTGGGTCATTCGAGCGCATGAACGAAGGAGCTCGACCCCGACGTGGGTGGCTGCGAAGGCGACGGGTGGCTGCGAAGCAACAAAGGCAACTTCAGGTAAGATTCCGCGCTCTTAGGGTTTAAGTTTCAATTGGGGATGAAATTAGGGTTTAAGAAGAAATAGGTTGAGGATGGAGGATTTAGCATAAGCAGCCATGAAGAAGAAAGAGGGGAGAGGGGTGAGAGAGTTTAATTATTTTTTTAAAATTAATTTAACGTTTTGGTAACAGTTATAAGACAGAAGGGTATTTGGCAAAATTTTGACAATAGTTCAGGGATACCACGCGAAAATGTTCAAATCTCTGGATATTTCGCGAATTATGCAAAACCTCAAGGGTATCAGGCGAAATTTCCGTTTATTATTTCATCCATAATGTCTCCAAGCTGATTGTAGATGAATGTAGCTTAATTTTGTTGATTTTTTAATGTAACCCCCCAACATTATGAAAACTTAACCAGCTTAACGTAATTTTTTATCCACGGGTGCCCTTAAATGAACACATAAAATAGCTTATCACTATCATTATGAAATTAAATAAACAATTGTATCATGAAATTATGTACAATGTTTTATCAGTATTACGTATCTCCTCAATTAGACTTTTATCAAAAATTTAGTATTAATTACAATTGATAATTTATTGATCAATAAAAGCTCCAATTTATAGACCAACATGCTAACATGAAATCGGAAAATGAGCACTAGATTGAAACCAAAATAAATAGTTTTAAATTTAAGTAGTCATATACATATGGATGAATTAAAGTGAAACTATACCAGCGTCGATATCCCTGAAGATGTTGATGTGTGAGAGATGAGGAGGTGATAACACATAATTTATACATATTTTAGGAGTCTAGTTGCATATTAATTTATATCATTTTCATATATATTTTATATTTTTTTAATTAATTTTGTATTATTTATATTCGGAGCCTATATCCATACTTTTATATATTTCAGGCATTTTAAAATCAATAGGATGGAGATACAAGATATTGTTGAATATGCCGAATAACTTGAGTCCGGATGAATAACACATAGCCAATTTTCAAGACTAAATATTAGCCCATGTGATGTTGGTCCAAAATCGAAGTCTTCTTCCGTTGTAAACCATTGCCCACGTGTGGATTCAAAGAAGATGAACATGGAGGTGAATTTGAATTATTGTTGCTTGTTGCTGCTTGAAAGATAAGCCCCTGCGTGAATTATGAGAGATGTGTTGATATTGTAATTTGTGAGCTTAAACTATTGGACTTTGGAGGACCATCTCATGTGGGCCGGCCCATTACAATTTGGAAGGACAGCAGCTTTGCAAAAGTGGCGGAGGGTAGCTTGGACCGGAGGTTTTGTTATAGGTTTTAACTTTAATTTTGTTTTAGTTTTAGTTTTAGTTTTGCTTGGAGAGGAATACTACCGTATAGGACTTGAATTTCAAGAAGAAATTTTATGCTTTGCATAATTGAAGATTCGATATTATTGTTCTAGCATTTTTCAACTTGAATTATTTTTATATTGAGACTAAGTTTTTTTTATCTTCGGTATTTATTGAATAATTCATATATGTTGTTGGTTAAGGCTGGGGTGATCCCGACGATGCGTATGTAATTAGAATTATTTATTTGCCTAAGTTGAAATAGTATTTAATTCGTTCCTAGATGTTTTATGCCCATATTAGCTTATGCGAATTGAATCATATTAGGGTTTGAGACCGAGAGGTAATAATGTTAATAGGTAGTCAGATAGAGTTTGAGACGAAAATGTAATAACTTCTATTGGAATCCTAGGAATTGAACCTGAGATTTTATTATTGCGAGAGCGTCTTAATTTCTCTTGTGGATTAATAGGCTATCATAGATGTTCTAGGTTTAGGTTGGATTAGCGGAGCGCGAGAGCGAATGTTATTTCAATTATTCTTGGACTCTAAGTGCGTTAAAGGGTTTGGATGAGATTAGCTCTACGCGAGAGCGATTATTAATTAGTCCAGACATGTTTACTATCGTCTGAAAGGAGTTAGTAGATTACCCAGATAGCTTATCTTCAAATAATTGGACTAGATTTAGGCAGAATGTGATTTTATTTACAGAAACATTGTTACGGTGATCTTTAACCTTAGACATTGTTTAGTCCAAACACGTTTACTTTTTTTACCCGCCTATATAATAGGCGTTGCACAGAAATTTTAGGCCGATAAACCGCGCAGTCGATTTTTTTTAGCCGCGCACTTCCTCCTGGGCGGCTCTACATGCCGCCCAGAATACCCTTCCAAAAACCGGTTTGCACATGGGCGGCACCTAATGCCGCCCATGCAAACCGGTTTTTTATGAACCCGAATTGTACCTGGGCGGCACATATTGCCGCCCAGATTTTTAGGTTTTTGTAGAACCCGGTTTTGTAATTAATTATTTATTTTAAAATTAAAAATATGGTTTTCTGAAACCGGGTTAAAAACTCGGCGGCACGGTAAGCCGCCAAGTGTAAACCCAAAATTGTGGGCGGCACAGCTTCCCGCCAAAGGGCGAATTTGAAATTGAAACGTGGGCGGCACATCTTGCCGCCCAGGGTCGTCTTCTCGGCGTTAGTAAAAGCCGCCCAGGGTCGTCTTCTCCGATCGCGATTTCCAGAGTTCGAGAGCGAAAATGGATCCCGGTGGCGAATTTTCGGTTGACGACATATGGGAGTTCTTGGCGGAGGAAGAATGGACGGAAAATCAGATGGCTGCGGCAGGAGTTCTTGGCGGAGACGGCGGCGATGTACCAGAATCAACGGCCGATTCGACGTTGGCGGCGGCGGCGTCGGCGGCCAATCTCTGTTTGACGGGGGGCAGCAGCGACGAGGCGTTGGAGGAGGCGAGGCTGGGGAGAGGGGTGGCGACGCGGCGGAGGAGGCGGCTGAAGCAAGGGACGCGGTGGAGGAAGCGAGGCTGGCGGAGGAAGGAGGCGAAGCAGGGGCCGAGGAGGGAGGCGAGGCTGGGCTGCACAGTGTGCCGCCCACTATGGAGGAATCTGGGCCGCTCGTGTGTGCCGCCCATAACCGATGTCGAGGAGGGCGATATTGGGGGGTTTTTGGGCGAGGAGGGCGATATTGCGGCGGAGAATGCCTTTGACGTCGCGTGCGCGGTTGCTCATCAAGCTATGTCAGACTTGGGTGAAATTCCCGTTCGCCAAAAGCGAAAATATGAACGGAGGCCAACTAAAAAGGTATGGTGTTTTTTAAATTTGTAATCGTTAAATCTAATTTATTTAATTAAATTGTTACTGCACTTGTAGATTTATATATACTTGGATTTTAGATTATTAAATCATTATCTGATAAAAAATAGTATAGGTAATAAACTCAATTATAGTGTTAAATAATATTAAATATATCATTGTAATGAAAATTTAATATATTATTTTGTTTGTAAGAAAATAAAATTTAATATATTATTTTATTGTATTTAATCATTATAAAAATAGTATAGGTAAATCGCGATAATTATACTGTAATATTAAATATGTCATTGTTATGAAAATTTTAATATATTGATTTTGTTTGTAAGAAAACAATTTTCTATATTTTTTATGCGAAAATAAGAAGTTTGGGTAAGATCGCACGGTCCGATCGAGATAGTCGCCCTACTACTGCATCTGCTCGCAAGAGGAGGGTTGGCGGTGTATTGCAGGGCCATAGTGAGGCCGATAGTGAGGGCGCTAGTGAGGACGATGTGGTCCCGTCCGCTCAGTTGAGGACGTGATTATGGAGGACCCACCTCAGCAGTCACATCAGGAGGACCCACATCTTGATGACTCACCTCAGCAGCGGCTATCTCTGGAGGAGTCACATGAGCAGCATGTCCCATCTCCGTGTGAGGCATCTCAGCAGGCCCCGTCTCAGCCTGAGCCAGCCACACAGGAGACTCAGTATGGCCCATGTCCATCTCAACATACCCCATCTCCACATCATGAGCCATCTCAGCATGCCCCGTCTCAGTCTGAGCCAGCCACACAGGCCCCATCTCCGCATGAGCCAGCTGAGCAGCTTGTATCTTTGTTGAGGAACTTTGATACGCACATTGCAGAGCTGATATGGACGAAGGCGTCGTTGGACCCACCCGAGGGCGTTGTTAGGAGTTTGAGGGTTCAGACACGCCCTATGCAGTTTGCATTTTGGAGGGATCGTTTTCCTAGAGGGGTCTCTGTGGAGGGTTCCTGGTTTTGGATTGCGCAACAGACGGGGTTGACAGGTTTACTTGATTTGCAGTTCGGCAATGTTGATCACAACCTCATTTCAGCATTCGTTGAGAGATGGCATCCAGAGACGAACACCTTTCACTTTCCTTGGGGCGAGATAGCTCCTACTCTACATGACGTGCTGATGATTTTAGGGCTGCCGATCGAGGGATTTGAGGTGACGTCACCATGGACCGGTCATGATAGGGAGATGGCGGAGTGTGAGGCTTTGTTCGGCTATTTGTTTGGGATAGATTCGGACTACAGCTATGATGAGGATGATGCTGACATGGTCCGCGACCTTAGGAAGGGTTGGGTCAAGCAATTCCAGCTTGGGAGGCATGTGATGCGGATGATTGAGGAGAGTGCCTACCCAGAGGATATAGCAGCCGATTTCTTATGGCACGCCATGTCGGCTAGCATCTTCGTTGACAAGTCAACGAACGAGCTGAAGACCACACTGCTACCTCTTTTGTGGACTGGGAGCGTGTTGTTCATACTGCTTGGGGTACCGGGGTTCTGGCTCTCCTTTATAGGAACCTCAGAGAGGGTTCTCGGCGCGGAGCTGCACAGTTCGCCGGCTGCGCACGTCTTTTGGAGGTAGTCCTTTAATATAGTTAAATTATAATTTAGATTATTAATATACATTATTGAATTGTTTATAACTAATGGTTTTCTTTCTCTGTACGCAGGTTTGGATTTGGACGTACTTTGTATACTTTCCGGGCAACCCTAACCTCAAGGAAGGTGCGGACGACGACCTCCGACGCGCTGGACGATACTGCATTGGCCGGACACCTCTCCGGTCCTCCCGTGACCAGTCACACTACAGACGAATTCTGGACGAGTATAGGCCAGAGGATGTACGTATTGTTTTTCAATTTTAATTTACAATAAGATAGCTTAATGAATTAATTTATGGTCCATCGTGTTTTGTTAATTGCAGATACGGTGGATGCCGTACGAGGGTCTTGATTTTCGAGGTCGTCACAGGTCCTCCACTTATCGAGGGATTATTCGTTTTCTCGGTGTAGAGGAGCCATACATGCCAGATCGGCTTACACGCCAGTTCGGTTATCGACAGAGCAGGCCGATGGATATCATTAAGCCTCTGGTTGCAGTTCGTCCTCCTGATTTCAAGGGGACGAGACGATACCAGTTGCACTTTGACCCGCGTTGGCACAGGTGGGACCAGCGTGAGCATCATCTTTGCCCCCACATCTTGGCGAGTCCTCTTGCGACGATGGCTTGGGATGTCCACGACGTGTACCTGGATTGGTATCTATAGGTGTCGCATCCTTACGTGAGTCCGCATGCGCCAGTCCAGCCTCGTATCAGTAGAGGACCACCTCCGGCTATCAACTTGTAAAGGGTATGTTTTTTTCCCATTTTATTCTTTTAAATTATTTTATGAAAGTCTATGTTTTTAAAATGTTTGTTTTCATTTGCAGCGTCATGCGATGAGCCAGGCCTATCTTCAGGAGCTTATGTCTGGAGGAGGTTGTTTAGGGTGTAGGGAGCACTTTCAGCATTTGCATGACATCCTTTTCAGTGACGTCATTCATGTAGCTCCACCGCTTGTACGGGCTTCACAGATGCCTTCCCATGTATATAGTGCAGACGCTACTATATTGAGAGAGCCGAATCATCTAGGATGGCGGAAGAGCGTGCAGTAGCTCAGCAGGCATCGTCTCAGCCGACCTCTTATGTTCCTCCAGTATGGGCACCGGGCGTGGGTTCGGTGTGTCCTTAGCTAGTGCTTCCACTCCACATCTAGATGACTCATCTGATAGTGAGACGGAGAGTTTATAGTATGACTTTTGACTTTTGTGTTTGTACGTTTTTGGGGATTGAAATTCCAGTAAATTAAGTATGACTTTTGGCTTTATTGGTTTCGTATTTAGATATTTGTTCCGTCGTTTGTAATTTGTTCCGTCGTTTCTAGTTTTAGTTCTTTGCTTATTGGTTTGTTGGATTTTCGTGCGTTATTTCTAAAAAACACATGTATATTCTTAAATTACATACACATACTAAAAACACGTACAAATTCTAAAAACACATATACATTCACCGATGGCTTAAATTACATACACATACTAAAAACACGTACAAATTCTAAAACACATATACATTCACTGATGGCTTACACACTTAAAAAAAATACATACACACTGGAACAAATGACATACACAACTCTTGCACTATACATATACATTCACTCAAGAGCCCAGGATGAACCTCCTAGGACCACGGCGTTCATGCTGATATGCTCCTTCTCCTAGCTGCATCACAGAAAAACTTGAAATCCTACAAATACTGAAATATGGAGATCCCATGTTTTTCTGTGCTGCAGCCAGGAAAAAAGAGCAGATCAGCATGTACGCCATGGCCCAAGGAGGTTCGTCTAGCATTTCAGAACTTCAGTCCCTGAGGAACACAGTCAACCGCCTTTTCCACCTTCACTAGTGAGCTTAAACCGAACTGTCTTGTATTCATTGTAGACTCACGTCATGTTGTGGTCATTTCTAACAGTGCGTTAAGATGGATGTGATTGCCTTGTGGACATTATCCTCTTGACCGAGTCAAGAGTCCTAGGACGAACCTCTTGGGCCATGTCGTTCATGCTGATCTGCTCTTTTTTTCTTGCTGCATCACAGAAAAACTTGAAATCCTACAAATACCGAAATTTGAAGATCCCATGTTTTTTGTGCTGCAGCGAGGAAAAAAGAGCAGCTCGACATGCACGACATGGCCGAAGGAGGTTCGTCCTAGGACTCTTGACTCGGTCAAGAGTATAATGACCACAAGGCAATCGCATCCATCTTAACGCACTGTTAGAAATGACCACAACATGACGTGAGTCTACAATGAATACAAATAATTCGGTTTAAGCTCACTAGTGAAGGTGGAAAAGGCGGTTGACTGTGTTCCTCCGGGACTGAAGTTCTGAAAATGCTAGACGACGAAACCCACGATATTGAATTCTTGTATCTGAAATAAAATTTATTTAATTAGATTCCAACGAATACTACAACCTAATAGCGTAAATAATCAATAAAATACATATATTTATTTTTCTTACCGCGATCAAACACATCCCTTCCTCTTGGATGTGAAAGCTTGCCTCTTTGGGTGAGACAAGCTTGGTAGAAAGGGGACCCCGTATGGCCTATTTATAGGCATATTGGGCGGCACAGTGTGCCGCCCATGGGCTGTACAGCGGAGTTGTAGTGATGAAATGATATGGGCGGCACTGTGTGCCGCCCATATCATATAGCTAAAATTATGGCTCTTTACAGACCTGGTGTTCCAGTTCCCATTTACACAGAGTCTGCACACCCGAGACGCCATATCCCCGGTCTTTTAGAAGATTCGGAATCTGTGGTGGACAACGACAGCTATGATGATGGCGGGGAGGATGATTCGGACGGGGATTAGATAGCTTTTTTTATGTTTCATGTTAACTAGTGTACGCTTTAATGTTTTCGTGAACGGTTTTTTGTTAATGATTAGTAATATTGTTGTCTCGTATAGCATTTTCCCGATTTTTTTCAATTCTCAAAAACAAATGATTAAAACACAATATACGATCAATATCAATCAAACTTTCACACAAAAGGAAATACAATATCATATAAAGTCGATTACAATCCAAAAAACCTAGGTAAGTATGTCAGGTCGCCCATGATATGCTTGCTCCTCTACATAATTCTTGAACCTATCCTTGAAGCGCTCATGACTATCCCATCCATCAACACTTGGATCCTTGTAAATGCGCCACTGTCTTGGAGGCGGTGGAATGAGACAATGGTCATTAACAAGCCAAATCTGTACACGTAAACAATACAGTTCCTAAAAAAATTATGAAAGAATAAGTAAATACGAGAGAGTAGGACTCCACGTACCGGTACGTAATGGTCTCTCCTGCCTACATGTGCTATCGCATAAACCTTTGTCGGAGGCTCGGCACCCGGGGGGGCCCACAATGGAAGACATGTGTGCGGTCCGAACCATGATAAGACAACAACAGCCACTTGGTGTTCCGTTGCAAACGTCAACCCAGTAATAGGCATTATACACCAGAAGTTTGCCGTGCACGGTGAAGGAATATAATTCAATTTCCTAACAAATTCTTCCAACGTCAACGCTTCCTCCGCAAGAATCGCTACGTATTCGCTCCATGTGCCTGGACGTGCTTCGAAAGCCCTAACCGGACATCAATGTACTCGTCTTCTTGGCGACACAGCAAAACGGCAAGAGAACGGAACCCACAATGACCATCACCTTTGACATTTTGAACTCCAGAAATGTAGGCGAGCATGAAATGATCAATATTCTCGTGCCCCCAGTTAAAGCCGAGATACTTGACCGGCTTGTTTGAACCCGACTTGGACTTGGTTGAAGCAGATTTCGGCTTTGCAGGTTTAGTGGCACTCCCCTTTGCTGTTGAAACTCCACTGTGAGGTCGTCCGCTAGAAGGGCATCCTTTCGATCCCGGGGATCCAACGGACGATTTCACATTGGTCGTCTCTTTCTCTGCAGGCTCATCCTCCTCATCCACTCCCAGCTCCTCATCCTCCATCTTCATTTTCTGCTTCTCCTTTCTTCATGTTTGCATCCACATGCTCGTCCCAACACATTTTCCTCTTCGTACCGGTCTTTCTCGCATTCATCCTAGGCCTCCCCTTCTTGGTCTCGCCACGTGGCGGGTCTTGAATATCGCACGATGTAGGGTCCTTTGACTCACGCCACTTTTCCGCCATCTTCTTCAAATCAAATCCCTCAACTGTCCCACATAAGTACTCTTCAACGAAGTCATCCACCGTGACATTGTCCGCTGTCAGTGAAACACCATCATCGACATCAAGATCCTTAGCATCCACCCTTCCCATCGGATCTGCTTCCAGAAAATATCAACCTCTTCAGGCACTAACGGATAACCCGTCTCCACGTAGACCTTAATTGTGTGTGGGCAAGGCAGCCCCAGTGTGGACCTCCACCAAAAATCAGCACATTTGTTCCCAATTTTCCCCTCCTTTGCTAACACAGCTTGGGCATACAACATCCTCAGGCATTTTTCAGAGCACTTTTCAAGGATGCGCTTGAAGAATACCTTAACCCACTCAGGGCCTTTCACTATCTCCATGGGAAAGGCAGTGCAGTTCTTGGTCATCTCATATCGGATCTTCCGATGCTGATCAACAAACATGTTGTCGATGTGCTGCACAAGTGTGTCGAACCCTCCAACGGATGTCTCAATCATGTCCTTAAGCATAGAGTGCTGACCCTCAACCCTGAAAATAATATATTCGTATACAATTAACTAAATAAATTTTATAACCCAATTTGATTGCAAATGTTTGTATGAAAGTTACATGTTTGATGTTCTTGTGGCAAAATGGAGAACATCATCACACCATGCCGCAACCAGCTTCTTCTTATGCTCATTAAACCAAGTTTGCTCCACATATCGCACCAAGCCTTCACTCCATATCCCCTTAAAGTGAGCAAGCCGCTCTCTGTACTCCTCCTTTGTGTGAGACCTCATCACCCGACGAACACTTCCCGAGAATTTCTTCTCGTCAATCTTCATCGTCTTAGCATATGCCTTCACATTACGGTCTACATGGACCTGACACAAGTGATGACGAACCTTCGGAAACACCAGTTTGGCAGCCTTGATCAGTCCTAGCTCTCGATCAGACATGATGCATACGAGATTTTTCTCCCCGTACAACCACTTCAATCGTCTCAGTGCCCATGCATAGTGGTTTGTCGTCTCCCTTTCCATGAACACAAGAGCAATGCAATATGTGTAGTTGGTGCAAGTAAACCCAAAATCTGGAACAGAGGCATACCGTACCTATAAATGCAACACAAAAAAAAAAAAACCCGCAGAAAATACCATTATCTACACATAATACAAAAAGACTAAGGTTTACCTGTTGGTTTTGTAGGTCGAATCCATAATGACGACATTAGGAAACATGCACAACAAATGTCGAGCGTCTGGATGAGAAATAAACAAGCACGCCAAAACCTCCTTCCCATCTTCCCTCGTCTTAGTAGCAGTGTCCAACAAATAGCCTTTCTCATTCAAAAATCCCAATGACCATTGTGTCACATTCAGATTGCCCAGGGATTTCAACCTCTCCTTAGCCCTAACAGTGTACACCTGATTCCTCGAACTCGTTGCACTCGAATATTCATTCCTAAGCTGTGTAGAAATAACCTTGGGTCTTGCACCCGCCGCAGTATCAATCATCACTTTCCTACGCTGCTCCTTCGTAAGTCGGGTAGCAAATGCATGGCCGGTCAAGGTGGTAGAAAGCATATGGTTATGGGATCCACTAACAACCGATAAGGTCCACCCAGGATCTCTAATAACATTTCCTTCCCTAAAAGTACCATGCAGCAAAAAGGGATAACCCTTCTTTTTTGACCTAGTTTTATTCACTCGTATCGGGCTGACCTTTATACCATCGACTACCACCTTCTTCTTGCCGGACCTAGGTAACCCGGATCTCTCACAGTGAAGTATAATCTTTTTAGGATTTGATGATTTAGTAGTGATCACCATAAAAAGACTAAAACTACCCTTTGCACCCAATCTCGCAATCCTTCCTTACTAGGAAATATCTCAGTAGTAGTAAAATGGGATGAGAAGTCGATAGCTATAAATCCATCATCACTAGAATCACCCTATTTATATACAAAAATTACCACATTAGAGACTAATTAATAATTAAATTTCTAAAAACTAATATCAACAAATTAAATATTATTTCAAAACACTTTAACATTTCAAAGACTAAGTACATTTAAGATCTAATTATTTTATACAGTAAAAATTACAATATTACATACCTTGAAGTACTCGGGAGAAATTGGCGCCTGCAAATCACCCTCATCATCTACAGATGTGTTAGCGCTCGAAGAGGACTCCGACAATCCCCTCCAACCAGAACCGCTTGACGACGACATTTATTATGAAAATGAGTTTCTAGATTTGGATACAATACAATACATCCCTAATTTATATAGCCGGCTACACCTGTACTGGGCGGCCCTACGTGCAGCCCACATCGACCGTTGGGAGTGAAACGTATACTCACTGGGCGGCACCACGTGCCGTCCATGAACCCTAGGCGGCACCACGTGCCGTCCATGAACCCTGAGCGGCAGGAAGTGCCGCCTATGAACCCTGTCCCCCCAAAAAACCCGGTTCACTGACCCAGTTTCGTGGGCGGCACGAAATGCCGCCCACAACCCCGGTTTCAATGAACCGGTTTTTTAAAACACATTTTTATTTATTTCAAAAAAAAATCCCTAAACTGAACCCATCATGGCGGCTCTACGAGCCGCCCATGAAACTCGGGTTTTCTCGGCGGCATGTCGAGCCGCCCATGGAAAGTGCGCGGCTAAAAAAAAGCGATTGCGCGGTTTTGCGCCGAAATTTTATCAATCATATAACCGGACATTCAAAGTAAAAGTTGCTGAA